>CM061750.1:272884313-273484313 GCA_030979885.1 Lolium multiflorum | reverse complement strand
ATAACAATCAAAGCATGGGCATTTGCAGATAATAATAAAACAGTATCCAAGTACTAATCAATCAATAGGCATGTGTTCCATATTGAGTCGTACGCGCAATGAGAAACTTGCACAACATCTTTTGTCCTACCAGCCGGTGGCAGCCGGGCCTCTAGGGAAACTACTCGATATTAAGGTACTCCTTTTAATAGAGTACCGGAGCAAAGCATTAACACCAGAACACATGTGATCCTCACATCACTACCATCCTCCGGTTGTCCCGATTGGCCACTTCAAATATTGTCCCCACACACTGTATACAATCCTGCGGTGTAAGACCATAAACAATGAATATTCAAGAACACAATGTTTCCAGATTCGAGATCATGGCACGGCCCTAGAGGACAAGCATTAAGCTATAACAAGCTGCACAATATCATAAAAGTGACATCTACGGATACTAGGCACTATGCCCTAACAATCTTATGACTATTACATGACCAATCTCATCCAACCCCTACCATCCCCTCCACGGGGGAATTACCCACACATGGATGGGGAAACATTGCTTGTTGATAGAGGCGCCATGTGATGTATGCAAGATTCTCCAATTCCTCGTCTCCTGCTGAGTGCCGTAATCCAGACTTCAGCTCACAGACGGAGTTTCGCGATGGCGGCTTTCCCCGGAGAGCTTCTGGCGATGTCGACTCTCCCCGTGGCGTTTAGGTCGAGGCTGCACAGAACCAAGGGGGCTTGAGCCGGGCCAGGCTACACTGACATGGCCGCGCTGTCTCCCCTGCCACGCCATATGGTGTGGGCCCTGGGCCTCCACCTCCTTCTGCTCTTCTGGCTCCGTCAATATTGGCAAGAGGGCCATCTAAGAAATTCGAGATTTTCCAAAGTTGGATTTCGCACAAAAACGAGACACCGAGCAATTCCTGGCCAAAACAGCGTTAGTCCTGTTAGTTGTATCCAAAATACACAAATTGGAGGCAAACCAATAGCAAAAGTGCTGGAAAGTAGATGCTTGGACGTATCAACTCCCCTGCTTAGCTTATCGCTTGTCCTCAAGCAATTCAGTTAAAGATCATATAAAAGAACTTTCACGAACAGGATTTGCTCATATGATGTATATATGCTCATGCTATGGCTACTTGACCGGTGATAACAGATACATGCAAATAAGATCTCATCCAACGGCTATGTCAATCATGGAGAAACAACAATTAATAATAAGCATCATGAATCATGTATGTAAGCAAGATTGCAATGTTCATAAGAGAAGAGTAAAGTGGTATCCGCTGTTCGTATTTGATCAAGAAAGATAAATGCCGAGGCACTCCTGAGTTCATAGAAAGATTAGAAGTAGTGATTGTCAAAGATAAAAGCATCAAAGTTTATACCACAATCAATCATATTTTGAGACAAGCATACTAAGAATGAAGAATCACAGTTGTGCTCTCAAGATAGTGTTCAAAGAAAATGGGGACACAACATAAAAAGTAAAAGATTGACCCTTCGCAGAGGAAGTAAGATTAACATGCGCTAGAGCTTTTCATTTGTAAAGCAGAGTACTGTTTTGAGAGGTGTTTGTTGTTTGCAACGAATGGTAATGGGTATACTAACTACCTCATCAACCTGACCACAAGAGCGGCTCCCATTTATTTATTTTTGGTTGGCACCCTTCCAACCTTCTTTCACAAACCATGGCTAACCTAATCCCTGTACCGGCCAACAATCATACCATGAAGGAGTGCCTTTTTATTTAAGTTTTATTATGATGATGATATTCCCCAACCTTTTGCTTACGAAGCCATGCATGGTCCTAACTTTCAGTCCAACAATCACAAACCATGGAGGAGTGTCTATTAAGTTAATTACCTGGACTGGAATCCCATTGGCTGCCAGAAAATTATTGGATAAACATGGATGTGCCACTAGTCCATATGAGAGTCCCTAAGAGTAAATGACAAGGTCGAAAGCTAACCACATACTCCTCATGAGCTATGAAACATTAACACAAATTTATAGCATTTTGAAGGTTTTAAAGGTAGCGCAGAGAATTTACTTGAATGGTTTGAAATGCCATGCATAGTATTTATGGTGGACACTTTGAAACAACTTGGTTTTCAGTGTTTGGAAGCACGAGCAGCGTCACCGTCACAAGACAAGTGAAGGCTAGCAAAAGACTAGGGAGCGACAAATCAAGAGCAAGAATCATTATAATCATGCTTATGCAAAAATAAATTAATCCAGGCAAAGTGATAAACAAGAACTCTCAAGCAATTATAAATCATCGAGGCTTAATTGGCTTTTTGTTCTCAATATATGCATGCGTGGAGCATGTGCCAAGTCGATATAAATGAGTTATTCAGAGGAGGATACCACAATGCTATATTTACTTATGAATAAAACAATGCACAAACATCCATGACATGCTACTCATATTAATAACTTGGAGCTAAACATGAGAACTACTAGACTTTTTCAAATAACATATACCTCACAGAACCAACTAAGCATGCTCATGATGAGTATATGTATAAAAATGAAAGCAAATAGAGAGTTCATACCAGTCACCACAACCCATTAGATCGTCATTATTGCTTCTTCACTTGTGTAGCTTGGATAATATAAAATGAAGTTCACGCCTGCCCATCCACCGAAGATCATTGAACTCATGATGAACTTTACAAACCAAAGAAGGAATTACAAATATTTTTGGTATTTAACTAGAAATATAAGAACGAAAGAAAATACAACAGCAAAATCTTTGGGTTTTCTCATAGCAAACTAACGATAGCAAATAAAGAAACTAAGAGCAAGGCACCAAATAAATGAATGGTGAAAAGAGAACAACAGAAATATTTTGGTCTTTTTGTGTTTTAGAAAGAAACAAAGTGAAAACAAAAGAATGCAAACTAACGTAAACATTTGCAAAGCAAAGATGATTTAAATCACAAACTTTACAAAGAAAGTACAGAAATCGGCTAACAAAAACCTTCCTTCCATTGCTCACCAAAAAGTGTCTAAATTCACGAAAGTTAGATAACAACCTGGGGAACATGCTCAAAAATTGGCAACTCAAAATAACGTTCGCTGTATGCATTTAATTTTTTATAACAGCCTAATCTGTTTTTGGACGACTTCCTCAAATATCATCCTCTCATTAGAAAAACACTCAAAGAGCTACAAGTATGTACAAGTATCCAGCAACCATAATATGCAAAGAATGAGAGATGCCTGCCTCCCCCCAAGCTTAGGCTTTGGCCTAAGTGGAGTTCATTCCCACGGTCCCCATGGAAGTGGTGTCTTCTAGTATGATCAAGAACGCAACTTGGCTCCATGTATGTGGCTGAGGAAACGTCGTGGGTACTTTGACGTGTCGTGAGGGCTCATGTTTCCTGAGCTGCATGTTGCTGGTGGAATTCTTTTATCTTCTCATATGCTTTTCCACCACCTCCTTTGTTAGCCACCATGATTGTGTCTGTCAATATTAAACAAACCCCGCTGGGGAAGAGGGATTTCTGATCCCCGTCAGCAAACAACATTTATAGACAATATTATCTATGGGAGTTAGTAGTAATAAAATGATGGCTCTTCATAGCAACAATATCTACCTTCCTAGGGGTTAATGGTACATCATTAGAATCAAGAGGAAGATCTAGATATGTTAGAATGCGTATATAGTTCCTCCAAAAATAGGCCCTCTATTAGCGGCCAGCAATAAGAGAACCAAGATGATAAGGTGTCTCTCCAAAGAAGTGCAACATGAAAGCAAGATGGTGGCTAGAAATGTTACTAGTATCTTCTCCAAAATGCTAGTACTAATGTAATATGCGAAATACTAATAGCGGAAAGTTGAATGTTTCTTATCTTCCTGCGCTGAATGGTGCGGCTCATCCCTATGATCCCCATAGCTCCAACAAGTCCCGGGGTTGTCATCAATCCTTCTGGCTGTACCTACAGGGGCAATACCTAATGCAAAACAAAATTCCTCCATTTCATGGTAACAGAAAAGAATATCATAAATCTTGAATGCGACTGTCGGCTCATATTCCTTGTTGTGGAACTTGAAGCTCTCAACGAATCTTGGTGAGCCTGTAATATTGTCCCCCCTCGTCTCCCACGTAGGTGGCTAGGCTCCGCCTTGACAAAGGTGAAGAAGTCATCCAATAACCCCGCATTGGTTAAACCTATAACAAGGGAAGATGAAGCATTAGGGGGCCCCTTGGTCTTCCTCGTAATAAGAAGCATGACATCCTCAGTCAGGATCGTCTAATTTGAGGACTTGAGGGCCTTTCCTGTTGCTTTCTTGGAACAACTCTCCAAACTTGAATTTCTTCATCTTCCCCTTCTCAAATTTTCAACAATCATTATAAAATTGGATTTCAAGGTATGTAATTGAGGGAACTACTATAGGAACTGCTAGAGTACTAAACATGCATCAAAACTAATTTCTACCACTTAGAAAAAATCACAAGCTCACTAAACATGTTATCTACAAAGAGCAAAATATTCAAGATATACTCATAACCAAATGAAATTCTAATTGGACAATCAAAGAGTCACATACCAATGATTAAATGTGCCACTTCAGCAGAAAAGATGGGCCGAGCAAGGAGATCAAAAATTTGCGAGTTCTTGAGAAGAAACACGAGTGAGAGAAACTAGGTACGGTTCGGGAGAGAGAAGGTGCTGGGATAAGAGATGGTGTAGTGGGGCAGGGGGTGGCCCACACCAGGCGGGGGATGGGACGCCTCGCCGGCCGCCGCCGCATGGTGGTGGCACCCCCCGGTGCCCCACAGGTCATTCTCTGTTACTCCCAGGTGCCTCGTCGAAAAAAATAGGACCAAATCGGTATAATTTTTGTAATTTTTAGAGAACTTAGAAAAACATTTCGGGGTATTAAATTAATGATTACCGCGCAGGAAAATGATTTCTAAATTTAAACAACTAAAGCATATTAAAAAACAAAAAGTGCTACAACTAAATAAAATAAGTGGAGGGACAAAGAAAGAAAGAAGAAATGTTGTTTAGCTCTCCTATGCAATAAAATATACTTGTTAATAAGGTTGATCAAGTCTGCTACCAAATAAATTTTATATACATAAGAAGAAATAAACTCAAATCAATCATGTTACCTTATATTGAATTGATATGGATCCAATCACAAGAGTTTGATATTCTTCTTTAGGCTCATATGTAGGACAATCAATAGATCATAGTTTTCACATTAAAAATATTATTGACTCCACATACTTTATCAATCCTCTGGGAAAATAGACAAGAAACTCTTATTATCAACATTAAAAGTAACCATGCCTTTATTGCAATAATAACAGCCCCTGCAAGATTAAGAAAGGGTCTTCCAAGAATAATGGACATATTATCATCTTCTGTGCATTTCAACAACAAAATCCGCTAATATTAAGCAATGCCGAGTAACTTTGAACAGAACATTTTCACATAAAACCACAGAATAGCAAGATATTTATCACCATTTGCAAAGATATATCAGTGGGTATAATTTTATCTAAATCAAGTCTCTTATAAAGAGAAAAGGTATCACACTCACACCGCCTCAACCCATAGAGCAGCTTCTCTGATAATTATTCTGATGGAACATGAATAGTCGTATATTCCTGGTCGCCTAAATTTCTTTGGAATCTTACCATTGAAGGAGCATTTAGCTTGTAGATGACAGACAACACAAGAGCAGCTTTCAGCATAGTAGAAATTTCCCTCATTAAATTTTCCTTTGTTAGTAACAATATCTTCACTTTGAATAAGGAAAATTTAATAAAGATCACTAAAGTGATTTATAAATAAAGGTCATCCAATCACAAAATTTATTATAATGTTCCTCCTCCTTTGATTTAGTTTCTACAGAAAAGGCATTTGCTTTTGAACCCACAGTTCTCTTTCATTACCATGTTTCTTTGTAATAAAATCTTTTTTAGTATACTTTTTATTTTACATGTTTTCTGTGTTCTTTTTTCAATTTCTTCTTTATCAGAGTATCATTCTATCATTATCTTCCTCATGTTCATTACCACTTTCGCTCTACGACTGTTAGAAATACTATTAGACACAATGTTCAGAGATTACATTCTTATGTTTTTCTTTTTCTGATGGAGCACGGTTTTAATTAGTTTATAGTCTTGTTCAATTCCTTTGGGATGCCCTTGGATATAGAGGATCCCGGGTAGAAACACCACCTCTAGTTGTTACTTGACAAGCATGTTTTTAGAACTATTTTCAACAAGTCATTTTGCACTTTAGTAAGTTGACTGAATTTTCATTTAAACCATTGAAAATGTTAACAAGGGATTTTAAGGATATTTGAGGTTCTCTCCAATACCATGCATCAACATGAGTTCTCAGAATTTTCCATTAAATGATCTCTACTCTCATATTAAAATTTTCTTGTTTAACAATATAATTATCACCCATCTAAACATTGAGTGAGATTTTGAATACCTAATATCTTCCTTAGTAAGTGCCAGTTGAAAATTTCAATCATGGATGAAGGGGGAATTGTCTCACATATCTTCATAGGAGGTAAATCTTCACATCTTCAAAGCGACATTCTCTCCTAAGAGACTTTGGCTTCCCATTCAGTTATCTAATTAATCACACCCCCTTCACACTGTGGCCTGGTTATTCAGGATAATCATCACATCCTGCCATTTAGCCATGAATTCTTCAAATGTTTCTCTGGAGTTCTTTTCCTGAAACATCACAAACCACACAATGGTACGTACGAAAACTCTTATTAGTCCACTATAAAATACATCAAGTAAATCATTCTTTTCCAAATCATGGTCAAAGCTCTGGTCAATAAGAGGAATGTCAGCACTAGTCTAAAGTTCTGTGTAATTTCTCTCCATCTTCCAGCCAAATTATAAATTCTCCGCAAAGCAATATGTTGAGCACTAGCTAAGGAAAGTATTTACGGAAGAAGACATCAAGCAATTCTTTCGGACTTTTAATATAATCAGGTGGCAAACTATTATACAAGTTTTAGCATCATCCTTTAATAAAAGGAAAAATTTTAGCGACAAAAGAAGTACGTATGTTCATTTATCATCAACAAAAATGGCCACTAACTAGAAAATTCATGTGTTCCAAGCATTTTCATTGAAAAGGGTGTTTTCTCAACAATAGCTATATGAGATAGATCAAGAGAAAAATCATAATCTTTATCCCTAATGCTTATATAGATGGCAAATTTAGGATCTGGAGAGCAGCTTATATCTAAAAAGATGTTTAAGCAACTTTTTAATTTTCTTGCATCAAGTAGCATTGCATTTTTCAATAAAATCATCATTAAGCTCTACATAATCCTCATCAAGATCATCACTAGAATATTCAACAGATCGTGACCACAGGTGTAGCAATTAGGAGTTTCAGATTTTCAGTTTAGACTTAGCAATTGTAGCATCTAGAAAAGATCCCAATGAACCACTATCATCAAGCACAGCAGAACATGATCAATATTATGAGAATTTTCAGATTCGGTAACCAGCACGCGAAGCATGTGGCGGTGAAACAAGTTTATCAATCACGATGGTGAATCAAGAGAGAGGCAAGCAGAGTTGTACCTTTTCTTGTAGTGGATGGTAATATGGCGATCTTAGGATGTCCCGTATGGAGAATTGATGAACAATACTCAATCCAAGTGAACTTCCAAATAAACTTGCTCCCGGGACGGCACCAGAAAATAGTCTTGATGACCACAAGTATAGATCGCAGTCTTGAGGGAAGTATTACCCAATTTATTGATTCGACACAAGGGAGACAAAGAATACTTGTGCCTTAATGCGGAGTTGTCAATTCAGCTCGCACTGAAACAGACTTGCTCGTGAGGATTTATCGATAGTAACGGTTCTATGGTAGTGGAAATAGCGGAATAACGGAGCAGTGAAATAAAGACAAGAGTAGTGATTATAGTAAACAAGAGGTTAAAATAGGTAGGTTAACGGGCGTTGCATGGATGAGAGAAACTCATATAACAATCAAAGCATGGGCATTTGCAGATAATAATAAACATTATCCAAGTATTAATCAATCAATAGGTATTGTTCCATATTTAGTGTATCGCGTTCTAATGAGAAATCTTAAAACATCTTTTGTCCTACCGTCGGTGGCAGCCAGTCTCTGGGGAAACTCTGGATATTAAGGTACTCCTTTTAATAGAGTACCCGGAGCAAAGCATTACACTCCGTGAACACATGTGATCCTCACATCACTACCATCCCTGTCCCTACGTCACTTCAGCCATTAGTTCGATGCGACACTGTAAAACAATCTAAGACCATAAACAATGAATATCTTCATGAAACAATAACATGTTCGGATCTGAGATCATGGCACTCGGCCCTAGTGACAAGCATTAAGCATAACAAGTTGCAACAATATCATAAAAGTGACATCTACGGATACTAGGCACTATGCCCTAACAATCTTATGACTATTGATATGATCCAATCCTATCCAATCTCACTGATCCCCTTCTGCAAATTTACTCAACTACACATGGATGGGGGAAACATTCTTTGGTTGATGGGAGCTTGGTGATGGCGGTGAAGATCTCCTCAATTCCCCGTCCGGAGTGCCAGAACGGAGGACTTGGCTCCATGAGTTTCATGTGGCGGCTTTACGGAGGGTTTACGGCGATGTCGACTTCTCCGTGCGTTTTAGGTCGAGGCGAATAAGTAGTCCTGGGGCGTGGAGACAGCTGAGGCCCCACCACATGGGCGCGGGCACCCTGGGCGCTTCGCCATGGTGTGGGGGCCTCGGTCCACCTCCTTCTCCCATTCGGCTTAGTCAATATTTTGGTAAAATAGGGCCATCGAAGAAATTCCCAGGATTTTCCCGAAAGTTGGATTTCGCACAAAACGAGACACCGAGACCAATGAAAACAGCGTTAGTCCGTGTTAGTTGTATCCAAAATACACAAATTAGAGGCAAAACAATAGCAAAAGTGTTCGGAAAGTAGATACGTTTTGACGTATCAAACGGCGCAGAAAAGTGCTTGATGCTCTGGTGCTTCTATTCTTGTAGACGGTGTTGGGCCTCCAAGAGAGGTTTGTAGAACAAGACAAGTTTCTAAGTGGAGCCACCAAGGTTTATCGAACTCGGGAGGAAGAGGTCAAAGATATCCTCAACACTGCAACCACAAAGGAAGAAGTCTCTTGTTCCCAACACACCAAAGAAATAGTTCTACGAAGAGATAGGAAATACAAGTGGTATGAATGAATATGACGGAGTACGGCTACGGTAGTGCTCGCGGTTGCAGCAGTTGATGGTAGTAATATTGTGAGAGTAAACAGCATAAATAGGGAATGAAATATGATCAGAAACAAGAAACAAGCACCGATAGCGTGATAGGAACAAGGCCTAGGGATTAGACTTTCACTAGTGGACACTCTCAACATTGATCACATAACAGAATAGATAAATGCATACTCTACACTCTCTTGTTGGATGATGAACACATTGCGTAGGATTACACGAATCCTCATGGAGTTAACAAGCTCACAATTAAATGTTCATATTTAAATAACCTTAGAGTGCATGAAAGATCGAAACAACTAAACCAAGTACTAACATAGCATGCAGACTGTCACCTCACGCTATGTAGGAGGAATAATACACATCAATACTATCATAGTAATAGTTAACCATAATCTACAAGAGATCATAATCATAGCACATGCCAAGTACTAACACGGATGCACACATGTCACCATTACAATGTAGGAGGAATAAAACTATTAATAACATTACTAGAGTAGCACATAGATAAATTGTGATACAAAACACATTGCAATCATAAAGAGATATAAATAAGCACTTCACTATGCCATTCATAACAAGAATAAGTATTCTGTGAAATATAGCCTAAGAGACCCCACACGGTGTCACTTTTACACACTACACACGTGGGACAAGGAGTCTCCTGAGATCAGATAAGTAAAACCACTTGATAGCATAATGACATCTAGATTACAAGCATCATCATATGAATCTCAATCCATGTAAGGCAGCTAGATTATTGTATTAAGTACATAGGAGAGAGATGAACCACATACACCGAGACAGCCCCGAGCCTCGATGGAGAACTACTCCCTCCTCAAGGAGCGAAGAGCATGATGAAGATGGATGTGAGATGGCGGCGGTGTCGATGAGAAGCCTTCGGGGCACTTCCCTGCCCGGCGGGTCCTAACGAGATTCCGTCCCCATCTTGGCCACATGGCGCGGCTCTGAAGGTTTCGTGGTTCCTGGCTCTCGTAATAGGGTTTCACTGGGAGGCTTTAAATAGGCGGAAGGCGACCTCGGAGGGTGGGAGCCACCACACCATGGCGGGCGCGCCCCCTTCCGGCCGCGCTGTGGTGTGGGGCCTCGGGTCTCGCGGCTCTGGTGTTGGATGGTTCGGGAAAATAGGAACCTGGCGTTGATTTCGTCCGATTCAAGAATATTTCGTTACTGATTTAAAACCAAGCAGAACACCAGAACGCACTTGACATCTTGTTAACAGGTTAGTTCCAAATGCACGAATATGACATAAAGTGTGCATAAAACATGTAGGTATCATCAATAAAGTAGCATGGAAATAAGAAATTATCGATACGTTGGACGTATCACGCTCTACATGTCTAGGTGCACCTACCTAGGCTTAGACCGGTCCTTCCGGGCGCTTCCAGTCCTTGGTGCTTCTCCCGATGAAAAAATGATGCTCCCAAAATCCCAGCTCAATTTGACTCCGTATAGGTCTCTGAAAGTGAAAAGTACACCAAAAAGGGAATTCCTGTTCTGCAGAGATATAAACCAAATAAAGGGATCATTGGTAAATTCCCATAAATCAATGGAAAACATGATATTATCATCATATATGTTGCAAATATGTGGAAATTTAATATGATAAAGGAAAAAAGTTCATGTATGCATTTTACATGCATCAACATGCTTGGCTCGGAGCGATTTGAGGATGGGTGACCGACCTGGAAGTCCTTCCCGTTTGCGCACGAGTGAGGACAAAGTACGCAGGAAAGACATGCGTTGGTATGTGGGGCTAGTCTAGATATCTTAAAGAGTTGCGAGGTGTAACAAACCCGTCCAGGGGGTGGCCGGGATGTTACATTTGGTATCAGCGCCAACCTTCGTGTTAACATGGGCGTGTGCGGGCCAGGGCGTGGACATGTGGCCCGTCATGGCACATGTGCCGACACTGGACGCATGGACGTGTGCGAAGAGAGGATGTTTCCTGGCTTGGGGATGATCGACGAGGGCGTCGATCTTCTAAGGGGGGATGAGTGTGGCATCCTGGCCCAGGGCTCAATAGGATTGATAGGATACACATATCAACAATTGCAACTTATTTTTCGGAAGCTCAACACCAATGAACTCCGAGGTTAAGCGTGCTTGACTTCGAGCGATTTTACAATATGGGTGACCAACTTGGAAGTCCTTCCTGGGTGTGCACGAGTGAAGACAAAGTGACACGCCCAGCCGAGGGGGGGGGGTGGTCGGGATGTTACAGGGGAGTTGCCCAAGGGGCTCTCCTTTTTCCTCAACTGTAATTGTGTGTGTTCCTCTCCTCCAAATCCCTCCACTATATATATGGGAAGGGGAGGGGTGGAGGCGCATGCCTTGGCAATGTGGGAGTAAAAGGGGCCATGGCAGAGGGGTTGTCGGCTATGCCCAAGCAAGGCCCATGCACCCCACTTTCAAAACCCTAGCCCCCCCACCCCCAAATCCATGGGGGTTGGCCGGCCACTTAATGGGCCTCCCTCCGGGAGGGGCCCATTAAGGTGGGCTGCACATTTTTATTATTAAATAAATATATATTTAATATTAATTCATTTAATTAATATATAATACAAATTATTTAACTCCACATGATACGAGACATCTCTCGTACCACTCCGAACATCCTTCGGATTCTCTCGGAACCCTTTCCGGTTCTCTCTCCACTATTATGTGGTGTTTCCGATGAATCCAAAACAATCTTAAGTTTTGTTGAAAAGTCTGTTTCTCTACGGTTCGAGAATGACAAGAAATGATGGAGACAATATCCGATCAATGGTCGCCAGGGTGTTCTGGAGAACAATAATGACCCCCATGCATTCTACGAAGATGTGATCATCGTTTGAACCATTACGTTGTATCACATTCCCTTTGTTACTTTGATATTGGCACCCATCCGAGACTTGATCATTGTTATCATTATGCCTAGCTCGATCTCGTTATCGCCAAGGATATTTAACTTGTCATGTTTGATTCCATCCTCATCATCTAGTCATGCGTTGAAACTTGGATGTAATCTTACCGAGTGTGTCCATAATATCTTCTCGCCACGCGGATGAACAAATCCCGCTCTTGAAACATACGCCTCAACCCATTCCATTGGAAATACCCAACTACACATTTATGATCACCATGGTACAGTGTGATGTTTGATGCAATCAAAGCAGCCTCCGGTGACAATGACTTGATATGGTCCCATGGTCTAAGGATTAGATTAGTACGCTTTCATAAATATCGTAACGTGAACTTCGTGACTTGATCGTGTTACAACACTTAAATTTCGGAATGTCCATCATATCATTCACTTAATGATATGAATCCATTGTCAATGACGTGTGTGTCCATGATCGGGAAACCTCGATCATCGATTGACCTAAATGAACTAGTTTGTGAATGCTCCCTAGGGACCCTTGGTTTGTTTACAATACCACATGTGTATCAGTGTTTCTGATTAATATAGTTATAGCATGACACGAAGCTATTATGAACTATTAATATATAATAATTAACACTATTTTTTTTGACAGATCACCGGGGAGAGCAAAAAACGCTCCCGCCTGAATATTCCATTTCATCATAGATCGGGTGGAACCCCGTTTTCGAGTTTTACATCAGCAACATGAGGAGGGGAGCAAGCCCAACGCGCGGGGACGAGCTCAGAAAAGGGAAAAAAACACAGAGGAGCTAGGGTCGCTCAGGCACAAGGTAGGTTAGCCAGAGATCGACAACCACGCGCTAATCGGAGGGGAGGCAGGCTCACCAGAGAGAGGCGTCGTCCCTGCAACTCTTGAGCAGGAGGGATAGGGAGGGCACGAGGACGTTGAAGACCACCCCATTACGGTGCTTCCAAAGGTGCCAAAAACAGAGGAGACGAAATGTGGAAGTAGTCCCAGGCGGCGTCGAGGGAGGCAGAGGGCAGCTCGAGAATTCAGAGGGAGCAAGCTCGGGGAAAGCAGCAACCCCAATGGTAGCCCATAATCTGCGAGCAAAGGTTTGTCAGAGACAAGACGTAAGCAACCGTGCTGGTGTGCTAGTGTGCACCGCTGCTTTCGGTATTATTATCGCTGGTGAAGGTGGTGCTTTGGGAATGAGCCCAAAAATATCTACAATGGCCAATCTGTTCTATGAGATGAGCATAACACGGGACATGCTGTGGCGTAGTATTCTTCCTATAAGAGCATCTCCAACAGGCGCGCTATATCGCGGCGCGCTAAAACCAAGAATCCGCGCGCGGTAAACAGATATGGCGCGTGTGTTTTTCCTCCGCCGGGCGGCAAAATACAGCGCGTGCGCGCGCAGGAAAAATGGTCCTCCGCCGCGGCAAAATACAGCGCGCGCGGGCGCGGAAAACAGATTTCTAGTCTATTTTGCATTCACAATTCATGAAAAAAATGACACAATTCATGAAACAAATGACACAAAGTGCAACAACATCACATAGTTCAACAAGGACACACAAAATGACGTAGTTCAACAATGACACACGACATATGGTTCAAATGACAAAGTGAAACAATGCATATCACAAATGCATATCACACTTCCGCATTTTCCAAGTCAACACCTTCTTCTTCGTCCTCGTCATCTTGGGTTGAAGGAGGAATAGTAGCATTCATGGAAGACACGAAGCCTCCGGTGGTGCCCCCATACTCCCGTACACACACTCACGAGCCTCCCATGGTCCCTCCAAACACTCCTCCATAGCTTGATCCTCCCATGCCGGCCATGCCTCCATAGCCTCCCATGCCCCATGCCTCCCATGGAGGGCATGGGCATGCTTCCCATGCCGCCCATGCCTCCCATGGTGGGCATGGGCATGCTTCCCATGGTGGGCATGGGCATGCTTCCCATGGTGGGCATGGGCATGCTTCCCATGCCGCCCATGCCTCCCATGCCTCCTCCAAACATGCCTCCTCCAAACATGCCTCCTCCAAACATGCCGGTGGTGGAAGTGTTCATGTTGGCTACCAACAATCTCTTTTTGGCCAACACTTCATCGCGAAGAAGGTTGACGTACTCCTTTTGCCTCTCATCCATATGGGAAGTATCCATCAAGAAAAGCTTCCTCTCCTCCTCTAGGCGTGCATGCTCCTCGGTGGCTTGCCTCTTCTCCTCGTTGGCGGCAATCCTCTCCTCCAAAGCGGCTCTCCTAGCTTCAATAGCATCCATAGCCTCTTTCTCCAAGTTTCGTTGCATCTTTCTATCTTCATTTGCTTGCAACCTTGCATTTGCAATCCTCTCCATAGCCATGGCAATGTCATCATCTCCGGCCTTCCTTCCCTTCATTTCCTTGGCGTCTTCCTACCGGGCACATTCCTCCGCCCATTGTTGATGGAGTGAGGAGTCTCTTCTTCCCTTCATCACTTGAATCATCATCATCGATGATTGTTGCATCACCGGTAGCATTGGCCGCCATAGTTGCCGCATCCAACTTGCCGCGCGTCTTCCACTTCTCTTCATTCCTAGCACTTCATAGCAATGATGCAAGGTGAATGGCTTGCCAAGAATCTTATTGCCTTTTTTGTTCTTCTTTCCAACATCCCTAAACAATCCTTGAGCCATGGAGTTCTACACATATGCGGAAAAGAAAATAGATGAGCCATGAAGTACAACCCTATCATATGAGCCATATGGTGAACATAGTAGAATGACTTACCCTATCATTCTCATTAGTGCCACTTGGATTGAGAACATCGATGTTGGCTTGCACGCCCGCCCATTTTTGGCAATCGGTGTTGATACCGGACCAACGGGACCGAAGTGAGCGCATGGTTCGCTCGATCCCACTTGTGTTTGTGTTGAAGTACTCCGTCATCCTCATCCAATATGTTTCTCTTGTTTGATCGGTACCGGTTGTTGGATCCATTCCAATTGTCAACCACGTCTTGCAAAGCAACTTGTCCTCCGCTATGGTGTAGTTGGCGGACGACCGGGATGGCGAGGTTCAATCAACCCTTCTCCTTCCTCATCTACATCCTCATATTCCTCCTCCCCATCGGCGGCTTCATCGTCATTCAAGAACGAGGATCCAACATTCATTGTCTCCATGAATGCCGCATCATCCACTCTACATTGCAATGAAATTCATTACCATCGGCTAGGTATGCATCTAAACCACAATTCGACAAAAAAGAAGTGTTTTTACCTCTCGGGCATTTCACCATCCACCATATGTGCGTCGCGCCGGACGGAGGCGTCGGTTGGTCGAAGGAGGAGGAGAGGGAGAAGGCCTGGTGGCGCCGGAGGAGGAGGCTATCGGCGGGGACGGCGCCTTCGCTTTCTTTCGGCGCCGCGGCGCGAAGGCCGACGCGAGGTCGAAGCTGACGCGCCTTCCCCTCTCGCGCGTTGCGGTGCCCTGCGCCGACCACACGGCAGCGCCTCAGTAGTGCCCCGCGTGGGACGAACGGCCCGCAGCGGCCGTTGTTCCCGTCGTGCGCCGCGTAGGTTTGCCGGCGCGCTGAAGTGGCGGCGCGGCGGTGTGGACAGAGTAGGGAGGGGGTCGCCGGTTGCCGGAGGGTCGTCCATCGTCGGGATCGCCGGCGGCGCGAGCACGACGGATTGGGCTCGGCGACGCGAGGAAGCTTAATGGGGATTTTCGCGGTTGACTAGCGATGCGCGCCGTAGCGACGCAGCAGATATGCCGCTCGGATTGTAAACGCGCCTAAAATTTTTACACATCACATTTACCGCGCCTTGGAGCGCTGATTCTCCCCCGCTATATCGGACGTTTTACGCGCATACTATATAGCGCCTGATGTCTAAATTCTGAAACCCGCTTTGCACCTCAACCGTCGGATCCAGTAATTTTTTTCTACCAGCCGCTGCTTGTTCTGGGTGCATGACGGCTGGGCCCGTGCATGCGTGGGGCCGTTTGTTTGAGACAACGAGGGTTCGTGCTCGCGTCGCTCAGAAAATTGAAGAGGTGAAAACCCTAGCCAACCAAAGCCTCATCCTCTCCCCAATCCCGTGCCTCCCGTCCTCCCCCAATCCCTGCCTCCTCTCACCTCTTCCTCCTCCTCTAGAGACAGCGGCGGCTCGGCCCGGCCCGGCCATGGAGACGGAGCTCAGCGCAGTTGGAGGTGAGACCAGCAGCTAGAGGCGTGGTTGCAGGGAGAAGGGAAGAGGCTCCATCCGTCGATCCGCTGCGTCGGCTTACAGCGAGATCAAGAAGGAGGGCGGATGGCGGCGGCGACCGGAGGCGCCGGGCGCGGCCACAGAAGGGCCGACGCACGGCGGATCCGCGCAGGCAGTGACGCCCGAACAACGGGGGCTTTGCCGCCGGCGGCTGGACGCGGCAGCGTTGGGGACGGACGACGCGTCAACGCGGAGCAGCAGCATGCTCTGGATGCGAGCTCGTCCGTTTCCTGTGACGCCATGGTGAGCATCTCTCGATCCTTCTTTCCATATGCTCCTGATCTCTCTCTTCTAGGCTTGTTCTTTTGATTTGCTTGTACATTCAGATCTTGCGTTTGAACTGTTTGATGAAATTCTATGCTGATCCATTCTTGTTGCTCTATTTTTTTGGCTGCCCGTGAAGCAACTGCTGGCCAAGCAAGGGCAATTTGTGGGATGACAGAATGCTCCTCGAAGAAAACGAGGACAATAGCATCACTCCCACATTTGAGCTCCATGCTCATCGCTCGTTAATTTCCTCTAGAAAATGATGAGATGCATGTTGTTCAACTTGTGTAGATTTCTCTGAAAATCTATGGAGAAGTTGAATATGACGAGGATTCTGATCAGATATGCGAGGGCTTTGGTTGCAGTGGATGTTTTATTTTATTTATCGATTTTATTTTGCCAAATTTGGTTTTCAAACTCATGTTTTTTGTGTGTGATTGTGATACCTGTAGGAATTGGTACTGAGCTGGATGCTGAAGCACTTAATTACCGTATGATGACTGGCTGAAGAGGCAGAAGATGTACCTCAAAGAATCTGTCCCAAAAACTGACAAAGTTGCTTGAAGCATTTCTAGTTCATGACACCTTCATGATAGGACCATTATCTGGTTGAAATATCTGGTAGACTATCAGGTAATCTTGTCCCAGAAAGTTGTTTTTATACACCATTAGCATGGAAATTAGACATGATATTTGATGAAATAGTACCATGACTGGATGTTTGATGCAAACTGAAATTCAGCACCAATTAGTGAGTGCAAGTAGACTAGGGTACCATCAGGTTTGCCAATAAGGTTTCTAATGATTATTTTTTGTGCTCTTGCAGGTTAAATTGCCAATGAGGTTGATGATATTGTTTCCTGAAATGGCACCATTGGAATGGATCAGCTACATTGGTAGTGATGACTGCAAAGCTGCGATTTTATCTCCATTTGTTGTAGACTATGTACATCTCTCCGTGCCTAATTTATCCTTATTTATTTGAGCCATCTGTACCATCAGGTTTGCCTCCTTACTTGTTTGTGGCTTTATGAGACAACATGGGATGTTAGGAAGGTCGATAATGCCATCTCCTTCTCCCATGTTGTCTCATATGCATAATTCAGCATTGTCAACCTTCATGATAGGACCATTAGTTTTCATGTATATGCACCTTTTTTTGCGTACGATGCAACTCAACTTTGTAGTATTATTACTGAGCATTGATATCTTATATGAGAGCTACTTCTCAACTGCGATGTGCTTCTTGGTACACGTCCTTGCATGAGCTCTCCCTTCCTATCCTTTGCCCCTAATTTAGTTTCTATTCTGCAACAATGGTTTGCATAGTGAGGAGATTCCTATACTGATTTCATGTTTCTATGTCCTTGCATCAAAATTAGATATTGCATTTTCCTTTTGTAAATATTTGTTGGTTTGGCTTCCCTAAATTGTGTCTATTTTTGCCACATCTTCCTCTTGAGGTCACTGGTTTTGTTTTGGAGCATGTATGAACAGGTTTACACAAGTTGAGAGGAGAGTCTTTGGTGGCCAGCATTGAGCCGCGTTGTGCTTCTGGCTGCACCTCCTTGCGTGAGATCCTCCTTCCTATCCTTTGTACCTCCTTTTCCCATCAATGGATATTCCCTCTCTCAAATCTGCTCTAAATTTGCATGTATATTTGGATGTGTATTGGCTATTTCTAATTTTCTGGCCATATTGCCAGTTTGTTAGTCAGCTCATTAATGTGTTTTGACGTAGGAAGGATTATGTTACCAATATCCAGATGCACACTTATTTCTGAAACTCGTTAATAACATGCCATGTTGGCACTGAGCTTTTGTGATGAGTGGTAAATTGCATAAAGGATCCAAATAGTTATGCTTCAGCTTAGATTGTTTTATTCTTAGGATTTCTCTATGAACTTTTCCTCTTTGTAAAGATTCTGATCGTGCTGGTGCTTGATGCAGGTGGTTCAGATGATTAATGGGTTTTTCTTCCGTATGCAGAGAAGGAAAAGGATAAAGGACATGGTCTGGCCTTCGTATATGTTCTATTTAATGTACGAAATCCAAAATATAGGTAGCTGATTCTTGCGTTTTGAGTGATGGCAGTGTGTTAAAGAGTATTTTTGATGTGCCATTAGGTCAAGCTAAATAATGGGAGTAGGTCACGTTTAAATATTATCATCACTCCCTTCAGTTGGGAGAGTGACTATTATCTGTGGCCCTATAAATTGAATATAGGTAGCTTATGTTTATGGATTTATGTAGAGAATATCTACATGATTACTTAGATATGAGATTACAAAGTTTGATTACTCTACCTTATTACAGACCCGTTTTAAAAATGTCGATTGGATTTTGTTGTCAGTTCTCTTTACCTGCATATATGGCAGGTCTATCAAATCAACATAAATGGTTCGTATTTTTGGTTACTTGGGAACTTTGTGGGTATGTCATGTTATTAGAAATGGTTGTTTCATACCTAATGCTCTGCTAATTTCCTAGAAACCTGTATATTATCTTTGCGTGTTCTGTTTAGTGGGGAATTAGCTGAAGTATCTGTATTTTTGTTCCAGGGAACTATGTTGGTTTAAGCATTATAGATATTGAAATGATAATGCCAATCCACAAATGTGTGCTTCCTATGCTGCAGAAATGTACACAAACTTAATGGCCTCAGAGGTATGTTGTTATTCTTTGGAAAAGGTAGAGTTTCTTCTATAATTTGAACGGAATTATGGTCCCGCATATCTTACAGGTCTTACAAAGCTAGGAAGAATTTAATTTTTGGATAGTTGTGTTTCATCTCTGTACTATGCTATTAGCAGTCTTACAAAGCTAGGAAAAATTTAATTTTTGGATATTTGTGTTTCATCTCTGTACTATGCTATTAGCAGTCTGTTTTGTGATAGCATGCGTTTCTGCCTCTATCTTGTATGCGCATGTTATTCTACATCTTATAAGAAGACCTTAATCAAATTACATGTAGATATTCCTACTTACGGATAGTCTTTCCATCTAAGATTGACTATAGAATATACGCATTCTTTGTCACAGTACTTAACCTATTGTTTGTAGTTGCTTATCCTTACCACCTTCATGCTTTAATTATTCTTCATTCTGTTTCATAGCTCTTTTATCCTCTACAGATGGCTACAAATAGGAGACAACCGTTGGAGTATCTATATATCCGTCTCACTCTTGTGGCACCACCATGGTGGCATTGGTTAATGACTTGGCCAGATATGGCCGGATTTTTGGGTCATGATACAGATACCAGTGAGTGTCTAATCGCTGTGCTTTGCTCCCAGCAGTATAGTGGAATTTTTTTGCCTGGTAATGAAGGAAAGAGCACGAGCAGCAACCTGACTCAAGTTTGGTGATTTCCCCCTAAAAAACAGAGGTATAATTCATCAGAGTTTACCTTGGTTTGTTTGTACCTAAGATTTCGTGAAGTTCAGCCTGAATGTGGTTGTATTTGAGGCCTTGAAGGCCATCGGGATGTAGATGCAGGATATTACAACATCCTGGACAAATCTCTCTTTGGGTAACAGTTCGTTGCAGCGTATGAAGTGTACACGCAGATATCGCTGCAGGTCAACAATAAGGTACTACTATGCTGATCTAATTAGGCTGTGGTATTGTATCTGGAATTGGTCAGTGTCCCTTGACTGATCAAGGGTATGTGTGTTGCCGATGGTTGCAGGAAGCGAAGGGTGGATGAGGGGCAGGGACGACTCTGAGGAGAGGATGTCGACGCCGTGATGCGGCAGGCGAGGATACCGCACGTGTTCTTCAAGACGCTCATTTTCTTCCATGCCCTCGACACGGGTGCATGATTCCTCTTCCGGTGGCGACGCGGCCAATAGCGACGGCCTTGACTTCCGCCTTCGTGGCTTCTTCACTACCACTTGCGCCAGCCAGGGTGGCCGTCGTTTATGAGGAAGGTTTGTGCCGATTTTGATTCAACAAAGATTACATATATCCTTATCTGCCTGTTGAGTTGTTTATATATCTTTGATAAATTCTTTTACTGATGAATCTATGATGCTCCTTATTTTCTCTGTTTTCCCTTAAAGACTAATTGACAAGGGCGAGGTGGCGCGGCGGAGGTTCCTTGAAAGACGGTGATGATCCAGAGCATCTATCGGAGCTATCTTTGCCTGTTATTTGTGAGTATCATTTCAATCACTTTGTTTCGATGTTTATCACTTTTGCTCTTATTAAAATAAAATGTGCACCTCTAATATTCCTGTGCTCCTCAAATTTCAGTTTGTCACTTGGAAGTGAACATATATGCCTGTTTAGTCTTGTTGTAGCAGTATAATTCTCTGAGTTTCTATTGGGAAAATTCTAATGACTTCGAAAATTAACAGATAATATTTGTTTCATTCATTGCAGTAAGCATAATTTGATATTTAAGTGATAGTGCTTATGAATTGGTAGAATTATCAGACTATCTCGGAAGTGTCAGAATCATACTTAATTATCTATGAACATAATATATCCTATGTGACCATAGTAATACGTGTCCCTTTGTTTAAAAGCACCTGACCTAGTTGTTTGCCATTACATTTGCTTCGAGAAGTTCTTCAATCTATGTTATTGCAATACACACTAAATAATCTGAAGGCATCACTCTTTTCTTCTGCCATATTTTTCGATGGCTTGTGAAACAAAGATCTATTTTCACACATTGTCACTATGTCTATAAGCCAGACAATCAAAATTACCATTGATAAATGTCGACAGATAAAACCTCGACATAAAAAAATATCTTAGTTTAAAGGTATATTTTAAACCGTTTCAACAAAAGTTATATGTTTCAGCCAACAAGAAGTATGTTGAGTTATATGGTTCAGCCAACAAATGATATATGGATTGACTGAGTGTGTTGATCGAGTCCACCTCTGTTGGACTCCTGCTTTTTTGAGTTACCTTTTGTTCATTGTTGTTACCAAGTAGAAATATTCCAGCCTTTGAGCACTAAAGTGCATCCTTCATATTTTCTCCGAGGTTCGTTTTCTTGGATAACCATGTGTATGTTCTTGGTTAACCATGGATCATATTTTTTCATAGTTGGTTCCTCTGTTTACTCATAATAGTGTAGCCTTCTAGATTATGTACGAGTTATGTATAGACTTACTAATGTAGTTCTTGTATACGACTCTGATGCAGCCAAAAGAGTCCAGTGAGGAATGGACTATTTTTGCTATTATATATTTGCCTTGTGCTGTGAATGAGGAAATGGAGTTATTAGTCCAAGTATCATTTTTCAACAGGTGTTCATGGACAATAGTTCACGCTCTTCTCAGATTATGGGCATATGAGCTCACACGGTTTCAGTTATAGTGTCATCAGACCGTGGCAGTAGGTAGTGTCATGTTAATGTGAGACTTTGAGATAGATCTAGGGAACTAAATAAATGTAGACTTTCACAGGAGATGAATAAATTGTGGTTAGTGTATAAGTGACACAATTTCGGCTAGAGAAAAAAGGGAACCTTCTTATATATATAATATGTGTAACGAATTATTTTCCCCACGATGATTCGAAATTGAGCTATGCATGTTTCCAGTCCTTCTCACTGTGTTATTCGTGCATTCTAGATGTATTACTTCAGTATTCAGGGTGAGGTTACTACTAACTAACCAAAGAAAGAGAGATGGTTCTGTTCTATTCAAGTTTTTTCTGCATTCTATTTTTGTGAAACAATTACCGGAAAAAGATTTATCCCTATAAAATAAAGTATGTTATTACGACAGGTTTTGTGACTATTTGAGTTAGTTTTACATTGAAAGTTATTTACCTTGGTGCAAAATTTCGCAGCGGGTTTTTTTATTCGATGAAAAGTGACCAGTAGCAGAGGGACATTTCTAATGCCCACTGCCATTTGATGAAACACAGGTACTGGGTGTTCTGTTCAACCTTTGTTTCTCCATATATTGTTTTAGCATTTGCATTTGAATTGTTTTAGCATCTATTTGAGATGAAATATCTTAGTTTTGTATTTCATATTTCTTTGTCTATAGAATTACATATTATAGTGGTTAGAACATGACTTCTGTGTTTAGATACACATGTTACTGTCAGTTTATGCTGGGCTAAAGGGACACCTTCTCAAACCATCTTCGTAAGTTGATGGATATAGTTGTTTGTTTGCCTGCTTGAAGATTTGCTTACCCCTTTCGGCATGCTTGAGTATAGAAGTGTTATTTGGACTCACCAAAAAAGATCTGTTCCTTCAACTATTATTGTATGTAGCTCCAGCCTTTTGTTAACCGGTGATGGATACAGAGGCAGAAGAGTTTGGGCCATTCACAGTGATGGAACGCTACAACACAGGTGTTAATCTGGAAGTGGATGATTAGCGAATTCCTGCAGAATCGTTCCAGAAGGGTTTCAATGTTCCATTATAAATTTGAGAACATTTTCAGAGAATGCACACATAAGTACCATCATTTGAGTTCTATAATGTACCTATGGTAGTAGTATCCTTAAGTAATGTTTTGTACCCATGATATTGCTGGTCTACTTTATTTATGTATAAATTAGTTCGTACTTGCTGCCACGGCTATTCACTGAGTAAGAAAAAATGGTTGAATGTATATGTATAAAATCGACATATGTTTTGTTACTTTGCTTGATAAATGTTTGCTATTCTATTTAATATTTCTTTCGCTTGTATCAAATAAATGTTCTTTAGTTTGCTTATTACATGTTCGGTCCACACCCCTAACAGTAAGGATATTGGGTTGGTCGAAGGGCTCAGAAGAGGAAGAGGAGGATGTACGAGAGGCGGAAGGAACTGTCGAATAGGGGTAGAGGGAGTAGCCAAAGGAGGGCAAAGGTGCTGTCGAGGACATTTCCTCCAGTGCATGCCGTTGGATTCTAATGTAGCTCAGCTTGGATGGCCAGCCAACCCAGCGGCCCTCCCTTCACCATAGCGGCGGCGATAGGGGCAGAGCTTCGCTCCGATCCTACAATAAGCTGATCCTTATGGTTTAAATTCGGACTTGATTATGCATGCGCGATAGCGCAGCGGGTCATGTAGTATTTCAAAAATTGCTCTGCTAGCCCGTCGTCGGCACAGCCATGAGAAGAGTCACTATAACAAACGTTGTGACATTCTTTTTTTTTTGAGAGAACGTTGTGACATTCTAAAACAGCATGTGGCGTTATATCCATCATAATGACTAATTGTCATTACGTTCATTATCAAAGTACATTTTTCGATAAAGGGTGCTTTATTATTACTCATGTTTAAGTAATACACCCGGCCTCTGCATAACAAGGATGCACACGGCCGCTGATAGTTCCAGTTCAAGAAACCAAGCAAAAAGGAAATCACACAAGCACAGTCTGATAAAAGCAAAAACTAGACTGTAGGAGGCAAAATCCTTCTACTATGCAGCCACCCATGTTGGGTAATAAAATCTTTCGCCGTTTCCTCCAAGCGTGAAGACACCTCCGTAAATAGGTCGCGGTTCTCCAAACGCTGAAGCGACGACCATGAACGGAGCAACGCCGTACATCGGTAAATGATCGAGTTTTTATTATGAAAAACCTTGCCATTTCTACATAGCCAAAGCGACCATAAAACTGCTATCGCTCCCACTCTGATAAGAACTTTGAACCTAGCATCTACTCCGTTTAGCCAATTGCCAAATATATTTGCAACGCTTTTGGAGGATATAAGGTGAAATCTATCTGAATGATTGACCATATAGATCTAGCGAACTGGCATTGGACGAGTACATACTCTCGAGGTGTGTGGGCTCCTAAATAAGCAATGGCGAAGCATTGGACGTGGTTATGTATTTTGAATTTAGGTTTGAATGGTATTTCGTTGTTCTTTAGTTGGTGGACTAAATTGTTCCTTCGCCATGAGTTTACGGACATTCTTGACATCAGCTATAAAAAACTATTCTTGGCTTATTGTCTAGTTCCTTTCTTAGCTCCCACTCTTCTTCCCCAAGGATTGGGTTAGGAAATCAGAAAGAGGGCAACGAAAAGGATGGAATAATTAGTTTGTTTTCTTCTTCTTCTTCTTTCAATTATTATTATTATTATTATTATTATTATTATTATTATTATTATTATTATGCATGGATGACTGTTTTTATGCAGCAACGGCTTGGATTTTGGGGAAAGATTTTCTTAGAGATGGGTATTTCTTGTAAAGTTGATAGAATAGATATAATCTAAGGCAAGTTGAAGAGAGAAAACATAAATTTGGATCTGGAAACCAACTAACCAAGAATAGCTAGACAATGATCCAGAAAATGATTGGCCCCTAAACGCACATGACTAGCATGAGATGTGCCCAGGACTTTGGACTCAGACCAACCTGGATTCGCTCTTTTCTCCACATGGCCATGCCAAGCAACTTATTCTTCCAAGTAGCACCCTGTTATCTTGTGAATTTATTTTTCTCATATTTTAATCTTCCGTAACAATGTGCAGAACAATGTGCAGAACTCGACTTATTTTCCGTGCGTAGACATGTTCTCCCTGATTTCCCTGATAAGTAGCTAGCGAATAATAGTGTTGTGATTGAGAATTAGCTCTAGCTACCTGTAACTCTGCAATTGTTCATAAGGAGAGAATAACATCCTTCAGCAGAAAGGGAACACGATCCCTTGCCTTGTTATAGAGAAAAGCCAGGGATAGACAACAGAATAGCTACCCTTTTGGAACTACCAGACATCCCTAGTGGAAACCATAGAACTTGGGAGTGACAGATACAATGCTCGCCTTAATAGGCACGCGACTCTTTTTTTATTTTTTAAAAAGGGAGAATGCCACATTAGTGGCATTAATAGTTGCATATAGCTAAAACCAAAACATGCTATTTTTGTACAGTGGTTCGTTTTTTCCTCCTTGCTTATATGAAAAGGCAGTGCTCCTGCAGGTTGCTCCAAAAAATAGTTGCATTTCTTATTGATTGATTTATTCATAGCACCGTGACTCCTAACATAGATGAACGGGTAAATAATGTTTTATCTCACATCTAAGAAAACTCTACACCCAAACTACAATTTACATAAATTGCTTGGCTACCCTCTTCTTAGAGAATTCAGCTCCAACACAGCCCTGCAACTGTATAAATAGTCATGTAAGCTTAACAACAGGATGGTTCGTTGACTTGACCGTAGGAGCAAAAAGTCGCAGTTTCTACCCACCGGATCAAACGCCTTAATCTAACTCGCAGCATTAATTATGTCATGTCAGTATCAGTACTATAATCCCCCAAGAAGAACAAAGCTTAATCCAAGTTAACCACCAAGTTAAGCCGACCTGACATCACCAAAACAAACGCTGTGCGGAATAACTCAGGGACAAGCACGAGATCCCTTGCCTCCTCGAGACTCTACTCTACTCTGCTCCCTCGTTCGCTGGCTGGCTCACTCACGCACCCACACGCATCACAGATCACACGCACGAGCTCGCGCAGTTGGTGCGTCCTCCTCCACCACCTCCCCCTTCCCCTTCACTTCAAAGACACCAACCAGTGGGAGGGGAATCAAGGAACCCAGGAATCTAGAGAGAGAAGCAAGGTGCAGACTTGTTCTTCACAAAAGCGAGAGAGTAGGAGGCCGAGGAGA
This sequence comes from Lolium multiflorum, assembly GCA_030979885.1. NCBI lineage: Eukaryota > Viridiplantae > Streptophyta > Magnoliopsida > Poales > Poaceae > Lolium > Lolium multiflorum. The sequence continues at coordinate 273,458,026 of CM061750.1, read as the reverse complement.
AGCAGGGACCATTAGTTTCCTGACTGAATTCTCCTAGTGCGATCATCATGTTTCCGAGAAGAAAGCCATAAGGCCCTGTAGAAGACCATTAGTGTTTGCGCAGAGGGATAGAGAGCAAGAGAGAAGATGAGCTTTAACAAGAGCCGGGGAGCAGCAGGGGGATTGGCGGCAGGGGAGGAGCTGCTGTTCAGGGGCACCATCTCCAGGAAATGGACCTTCCTGCTCTGCCTCAGCAGCTTCTGCATAGGCCTCATCTTCACCAACAGGTGCATGCCAAGTTTCTTCTACTTCCTTTCTCATCTTATTACTTGCCCTCCTCGTCTTCACCCAGTTTTTTTTTTTCGATGCTCAACTTGCCTCGAGTTCTTGAGGTCCAATTAGTATTCTTTCTAATTTTTATTAAGTCCAATTAGTACATGAATGTTGACCGTTTAAGTTCTGGGCGGTATTAGGTTTCTTCGGCCGCTTCCACAGAAAACAAAACAAAAAGAATGGCTTTGCCAACTCTGATCACCCAAATTTTGACTCTCATCCAATTAATCTCTCCTCCTCTTTGAGTTCTTCGGGAAATCTATCGGCTTGTTGAGTTCTTCTGCTCACCCCATTTTAGTCAAGCGAGTACTACCTCCCACGAGGCCACAACCATGACTATAGCTGCTGTACTTGTTTGTCCCTGTGCACAATGACTGTTGCTGCACGTACTCTCAACAGAGACGGACAGGGGGAAAACGAGGGAAATCTCGTGAATTGCAAGGCTCGTGCAGTGAACGTGGAATTTTGGATGCGTGTACTTTAGTGGCGGATGCGATGCTTCTTTATGTTTGGAAGATCTTGCATCGCAGGCAGGTAATCGTCGATGGCCATTAAACGCGAACTACCCATCCAGCATCTGCTAGCAGTCTACCTGTCGCCGACAACATCGTGGCGCCGTGTCTGGTTTATGTTTGCTCTGGCCCCATGACCCGTCCTAAATCGGTAAAAGTGAAATCACTTTTACGTAGTTCGACCGGATACAATTATCTCTGTAACCCCGTGTTTGCATTACAACCTCAGTACCAAAATGCTTACAGGTTCTCCTTAATGCTGAATGATGCAGGATGTGGACCATGCCAGAACCCAAAGAAATCATGCGGAGATCGGTCCTCCAGGTGGACAAAATGAATCTGGTCTCTAGTCATTGTGCTCCGAAAAGTGTAAGCATAGTTCCACTCATGTCAGATTACTGAATTTCGTTCTGTGATCTGACCATAAATTCCTCCTCAAAATATACTATAGATTAGCGAGCGAAAAGATGTTGCTGGAGAAGTCCCACGAACTGAAGATGCTATACTGTAAGTTCACCCGGGGGCTGAATCAGTATTCAGTAGATCTGTTCGTTTTCTACTGTCACGATAGTGTGTTTGCCAGACGCTTACAAACACTTCCTTCTGTTGTCACTTGTCAGAACATTGGACAAAACTATATCAAACTTAGAAATGGAGCTAGCCTCAGCGAAGGCGACACAGGATTCTATCCTCAACGGCGCACCATCACCGGAATCGACGGAGAAACGCAAGTACTTCATGGTCATTGGCATTAACACTGCGTTCAGCAGCCGGAAGCGACGAGATTCAGTTCGTGCCACATGGATGCCTCAAGGTTTTGCACTTCTTTGTTCTTTCAAGTTACTATTCAAACACTTCCCTGATCTGTTTTGTGGTATTCGCTACAGGGGAGAAAAGACGGAAGATGGAGGAAGAAAAGGGCATTATAATTCGTTTCATCATAGGTCATAGGTTAGTTCATAAAAATATCAATATACATATATGATCAGGACAATATACTTGACATTTTATGGCTCAGAATATAAAATTTACAAATATAGCTTGCAACTTAGTGATATCTGAAACTTGCGACTTGTCATATTCGACAGTGCAACATCTGGTGGGATCCTCGATAAAGCAATTGACGCAGAAGATAGAAAACATGGTGATTTCTTGAGGCTGGTAAGTTCCTTTTTGGAGTTTATATGCAAGGTATAGTATTCATATCAATTTGTATGTGCAGAAATTAAATATTTTTGGAATGCTTTCTCACTCATACAGGACCATGTTGAAGGGTACCTGGAACTTGCAGCGAAGAGCAAATCGTACTTCGCCAAAGCAGTGTCCATGTGGGATGCAGAGTACTTTGTTAAGGTGGATGACGATGTACATGTGAATATAGGTGAGTACATTTTGCTACCAGAAACATTCAGTTGATTTTCCTTTTTGCCTGTGATAAATTCGTACAACAATTACGCGTTATGACAGTCTCTTACATTTCATTATAGCTTCACAGTTACATGGAAATTACCAGTTACGACTAAAGTTTATCATTATTTGTTTATAATAATAAAGATGTTACTTCTGAAGCTAACTCACATACTTCCAGATTCTGCCTCGCTTGTACTTTTCGATATAACAAAATTCCAACTATACTGCAGCAACTCTTGGAAGCATATTGGCTAGACATCGGTCGAAGCCTCGGGTATACATAGGGTGCATGAAATCCGGCCCAGTCCTTGCTCAGAAGTAAGTCCATTTGATACTATAACACATTTGTTGATCTTGCGATGGTGGCTAAAAGTAGAATTATTTCTTTCAGGGGTGTAAGATACCATGAGCCTGAGTACTGGAAATTTGGCGAATGGGGAAATAAGTACTTCCGCCATGCGACCGGCCAGCTCTATGCCATCTCAAAGGATCTGGCCTCTTACATATCAATCAATCAGTAAGCAATTTATATATGCATGGTTTACCTTCTTGTACTAGTATTGAATTTTCTATGCACAACACCTACCTATCGCTGACTTGACTGACTATCATTGGATCGCGACATTTCAGGCATGTTCTCCACAAATATGCTAACGAGGATGTATCATTGGGAGCCTGGTTCATCGGAGTAGATGCCGTACACATCGATGAACGCCGGCTGTGTTGTGGCACACCGCCAGGTAAGCTTGAAGCCTCCCACTCCTTTGAAAAGAATTGCTTCCTCTTTCAGATACTAGCGAACTGCAACTGTATTTTTACTGTACCTTTTACGGGCAACTACAGCTGTATTTATCTACCATACAGCTTACTTGACCTGTATGCAATCATTTCGGAAAGCAGCGTACCTATTCTTAATGTGTAGTTAGAAGTTGGAGCGGTTGCCAGTCAACTTCACTAAGTAGGTGCGGTATCAGCTATCAGAAGCATGTGCTTCTCAACGTTGTTTATGGTAATCATGTGCGATCAGTCTGTGATGACATGTGATCTTTCGTTTATAAAAAGAAAAGAAGACCCCTCTTCCTCTGAAACTTTCACCGTCCCTTCTGAGCAACTAACAGTTCACATTAGGTACAGTTTCTTCAGGGATAGTGTACTGAGGAATATGTTCCAAGTAAATATATAGTAAATAAAATTTATGTAACTGATAGGTTCTGCATGACGAACACAATTTATATGGTAGGTAGGAAACATATGTACATTTCAAGAAGTCCTAACAGTGATCCGAATTGTCATCTGACAGCGTTAACCATCACCACAGCGGCAGTGAACCTGAATTTTTTTTAAGACAAATATAGATAACTGTGGATTTACATGTGCGCACCAAATTTAAAGATCATGACAGCAAAGTCTTCCACATATAAGTATCAGTACAGGAGTAGAAATCATTTCAGTAATTTTTTTGGATATATTTGAGCTAATTGTTCTTGTCACAATTGTTCAGATTGTGAATGGAAAGCGCAGGCGGGCAATGTCTGTGCGGCCTCGTTCGACTGGAGCTGCAGCGGCATCTGCAAGTCCGCGGATCGGATCAAGGAGGTCCATCAGCGATGTGGTGAGAATGAGAATGCTATCTGGAACGCAACCTTCTAAACTGAAGAATCTTCAAACTACACGCTATTGAAAGAAGCGGGCCCATAATATCGATATTCAATTCGTGCTTTAGCGGACCAGATATTCTAACCATTAGTTGGAATACCAAAATATTGGAGATGGTGGCCGATTCAGAGCGCATATCAAGAGCATGAGATGATTGTACAATCAAGTGTACAAGCATGACCGACAGTAGAAGTCTTCTTTTTTCTTCCCTTCTGTTCGCTTTCTTCTTCTTTTAGTAGTTTCATTAGGAAGTGTATCAATGTACGTGGGGGAACTTTTCTGTTTTGGTCCTGGAGAAGATCCCTGGAAACTTTACCTATAAAGATGAAAAGGTAGTGAGGAGGAGAGTGGAAGGAGAGGGAGAGTTTTCCCCCCACCATTCTTGGATAATGCTTATAAGTGATGCTGGTTGATTAACATAATACAGAAGTTGTTCCTTCTCCAAGATTGTTTTAATTTTGTTTCTATACCACTCAGCCACTGAACATGTCCATGCCATTGAACCTTTCAATGCAAATTGGATGCATATATTTCTTCTTACTAGTGAATATACCTGTGCGTGATGAAAATTTGGTGTTCTCTTTTTTCATCACCACCGTCACCAACCATGTAGACGTCGTCTCCGGTTGGTTAATTGATGAATGAAGGAAAAAATTCAGGAAATTATAATAAGCAAACAGTTGCAGCAAATGATGACAAACAACCAGATAACCTAAACACATCAAGAATAATGCAACATGTGACTATCTGAAATTTCACTTATTATTTGTACTTAACGATATATTTGTACTTATTGTAGAATGATTGAGAGGAGAGAGATTGGCGGAATATGATGGATGATTATTGAGCCTCATGGGCGAGTATATATAGTGGTACGAGACTTGGAGGCCAAGAAGACTCCGCTAGAGATAAGGTAGGATACGGATAGCAAATCTTAAACTACCAAATACATGCACACGGAATATATCTCTAACACCCCCAGTCGTAGCGATAGCGTCGTGAACAACTAGAGCGCGTCGCGGACGATCAAACTGTGCAGCCTCTTCGAAGAGAGATACCGATTCACAGTGTGAAGGCGCAGAAAGACAATTGCGAGACCGGTCACTTGGTAGAACTACCAGGTCCATGTCCACAACCAGCAACAACATACATGAGGAATCTGACTTTGATGTAGATGAATCAAGTAGCCATTGCAGAGCCACCAGAAGTCGTAAAGTTTTTACTCGTCAGAACTCTCCTTCTATTGATCAAGGTAAGTTGTGCTACCAAGTGCTTCCTGCATTTAGCATGTTGTAGTGCAAGTCCTTTCATGCATTTTGCTAGCTGTGCTTGCTGAGGCTGTGTGCCTTCTTTGTTTGTTGATAATATTGCTACAGGTCAGGGCAGTGACAATGCTGATTTGGATGAAGCAGACGAGGACCCTGTGGTGCCATCCGAGAATGGCACTGTTGATAAAGGCACGCTCGTGTAATTTGTTTGTTCCTTATAGAGTCCATTTGGTATAACACCAGTATTATCTCATCAATTGTTTATATGTGTAGCGGTAAGGGGGCCGAACATGAGGAAAGGACTGATCAAATTGACTCATTCTCGAGGATCCAAGCTACCTCTGATAATAACAAGAGGGAGGACAATGCCGACATCAGCTCTTATCGATGCAAAATTTGTAATTGAGTGCAACATTGCAGGAACCACATTCCTGTATATATGCATTCGAAGAAGTACCGCCAAGACCTAGGGCTCCTGTGTGACTTCTACGAAAAAATGACGATATTTACAAACTGCATTCCTTTGCCTTCCTTTGCCTCCCTTTGCTGTTTATAAAGATGTTATTTCTCAGAAATTGTCATTCTTGTGCATGTTCTTCCATATCACTAGGGTAAATTTTCAATGGACACGAAGAAATCACCAGTAAAAGGTGCATGCAACAAGCATCTTCAGAATGATGTACGTCAATTTCGGCACAAGCTGAAGAAAAAATACTTTGATGGCGTCCCACTTTCTGAAGTGCCGACTGAAAGTCATGTTGCCAGTACGATTCACGAGGATTGACGCCGGCTTGTGGAGCATTGGAAGTCTCCTCACAACATTGTCAGTCTATTTTTTAAAATCGAAGTTTTTACTTGTACATGCATATGCATGTATAGCGTTAGTAATTCTACCTTTGATGTAGAGGATTAGTAGTATAAATTAAAGCAACCGTTCTAAGGTTCTGCTCCATCAAACAACTGGGTCGCGCAGCTACACTGCATACGTGGAAAATCTGTTAAGTCAAGTGATACGTCTCAAACTTATCTATAATTTCCGATGTTCCATGCTTGTTTTATGACAATACCTACATGTTTTGTTCACACTTTATATCGTTTTGATGCATTTTCCGGAACTAACCTATTGACATGATACCGAAGTGCCAGTTTTCCTGTTTTCTGCTGTTTTTGGTTTCAGAAATCCTAGTAAGGAAATATTCTCGGAATTTGACGAAATCAACGCCCAGCATCTTAGAATTCCACGAAGCTTCGAACACCCGAGAGGACCGGAGGAGCGGAGGGCCCCACACCACGGCGCGGGGGTGGGCGCGTGATGCGCGTAGATGTACACGTCCGTTGGGAACCCCAAGAGGAAGGTATGATGCGCACAGTGGCAAGTTTTCCCTCAGTAAAACCAAGGTTTAATCGAACCAGTGGGAGCCAAGAAGCACGTTGAAGGTTGATGGTCGAAATGTGATGCGGCGCAACACCAGGGATTCCGGCGCCAACTAGGAACCTGCACAACACAACCAAAGTACTTTGCCCCAACGAACAGTGAGGTTGTCAATCTCACCGGCTTGCTGTAACAAAGGATTAAACGTATCGAGTGGAAGATGTTTGCAAAGAAAACGTAAAACAAGTAGATTGTATGCTATGGAAAGAATAGGACCGGGGTCCACAGTTCACTAGAGGTGTCTCTCCCATAAGATAAAAGCATGTGGGGTGAACAAATTACAGTCGGGCAATTGACAAATAGAGAAAGGCATAATAATGCATATACATGACATGGTAAATATAGTGAGATTTAATTGGGCATTACGACAAAGTACATAGACCGCCATCCAACGCATCTATGCCTAAAAAGTCCACCTTCAGGTTATCGTCCGAACCCCCTCCAGTATTAAGTTGCAAAGCAACAGACAATTGCATTAAGTATTGTGCGTAATGTAATCAATAACTACATCCTTAGACATAGCATCAATGTTTTATCCCTAGTGGCAACAGCACATCACAACCTTAGAACTTTCTGTCACTGTCCCAGGTATCAATGAAGGCATGAACCCACTATCGAGCATAATTACTCCCTCTTGGAGTTAAGAGTAAAAACTTGGCCAGAGCCTCTACTAATAACGGAGAGCATGCAAGATCATAAACAACACATGAACAATAGATTGATAATCACCATAATCATAGTACTCTCTATCCATCGGATCCCGACAAACACAACATATAGAATTACATATAGATGATCTTGATCATGTTAGGCAGCTCACAAGATCTAACAATGAAGCACAACAAGGAGAAGACGACCATCTAGCTACTGCTATGGACCCATGGTCCAGGGGTGAACTACTCACTCATCACTCCGGAGGCGATCATGGCGATGAAGAGTCCTCCGGGAGATGAATCCCCTCTCCGGGGGTGCCGGCGATCTCAGAATCCCCGAGATGGGACGGCGGCGTCTCGTAAGGTTTTCCGTATCGTGGCTCTCGGTTCGGGGGTTTCGCGACGGGAGCTTTAAGTAGGCGGAAGGTCAACGAGGGGCCACACGGGGGCGGGGGTCGGCGCGGGGGCCGGGCCGCGCCGGCCTCCCTCTGGCGGCGCTCGTGGCCCCACTTCGTTAGGTCTTCGGTCTTCTGGAAGCTTCGTGCAAAAATAGGACCCTGGGCGAAAGTTTCGTCCAATTCCGAGAATATTTCTTTACTAGGATTTCTGAAACCAAAAACAGTAAAAACAAACTGGCTCTTCGGCATCTTGTTAATAGGTTAGTTCCAGAAAATGCATAAATATGACATATAATGTGCATAAAACATGTAGGTATCATCAATAAAGTAGCATGGAACATAAGAAATTATCGATACGTTGGAGACGTATCAGCATCCCCAAGCTTAGTTCTGCTCGTCCCGAGCAGGTAAAACGATAACAAAGATAATTTCTGAAGTGACATGCCATCATAATCTTGATCATACTATTTGTAAACATATGTAATGAATGCAGCGATCAAAGCAAAGGTAATGACATGAGTAAACAACTGAATCATATAGCAAAGACTTTTCATGAATAGTACTTCAAGACAAGCATCAATAAGTCTTGCATAAGAGTTAACTCGTAAAGCAATAAATCAAAGTAAAGGTGTTGAAGCAACACATAAGAAGATTAAGTTTCAGCGGTTGCTTTCAACTTATAACATGTATATCTCATGGATATTGTCAACATAAAGTAATATAACAAGTGCAATATGCAAGTATGTAGGAATCAATGCACAGTTCACACAAGTGTTTGCTTCTTAAGGTGGAAGGAGATAGGTAAACTGACTCAACAATAAAAGTAAAAGAATGGTCCTTCGCAGAGGAAAGCATCGATTGCTGTATTTGTGCTAGAGCTTTTATTTTGAAAACATGAAACAATTTTGTCAACGGTAGTAATAAAGCATATGAGTTATGAAAATTATATCTTACAAGTTGCAAGCCTCACGCATAGTATACTAATAGTGCCCGCACCTCGTCCTACTTAACTTGGACTACCGGGTCTTCGCATGCCATGTTTCAACCAAGTGTCACAAAGGGGTACCTCCATGCCGCCTGTACAAAGGTCTAAGGAGAATGCTCGCATTTCGGATTTCTCGCTTTTGATTATTCTCAACTTAGACATCCATACCGGGACAACATGGACAACAGATAATGGACTCCTCTTTAATGCATAAGCATGTAGCAAAGTTATTATTCTCATATGAGATTGAGGATATATGTCCAAAACTGAAACTTCCACCATGATTCATGGCTTTAGTTAGCGGCCCAATGTTCTTCTCTAACAATTTTGCATGCTCCAACCACTAAAATGATAGACCTTCAGACAAGACGGACATGCATAGCAACTCACATGATATTCAACAATAGTTGATGGCGTTCCCCAGAAACATGGTTATCGCACAACAAGCAACTTAATAAAATATAAAGTGCATAAGTACATATTCAATACTACGATAGTTTTTAAGGCTATTTTGTCCCATGAGCTATATATTGCAAAGGTGAATGATGGAATTTTAAAGGTAGCACTCAAGCAATTTACTTTGTAATGGCGGGTAAATACCATGTAGTAGGTAGGTATGGTGGACACAAATGGCATAGTAGTTGGCTCAAGGATTTTGGATGCATGAGAAGTATTCCCTCTCGATACAAGGTTTAGGCTAGCAAGGTTATTTGAAGCAAACTCAAGGATGAACAAGTGCAGCAAAACTCACATAAAAGACATATTGTAAACATTATAAGACTCTACACTGTCTTCCTTGTTGTTCAAAACTCAATACTAGATATTATCTAGACCTTAGAGAAACCAAATATGCAAATCAAATTTTAGCAAGCTCTATGTATTTCTTCATTAATGGGTGCAAAGCATATGATGCAAGAGCTTAAACATGAGCACAACAATTGCCAAGTATCACATTATCCAAGACATTTTTAGAATTACTACATGTAGCATTTTCCAATTCCAACCATATAACAAATTAACGAAGAAGAAACTTCGCCTTGAACATTATGAGTAAAGCCTAAGGACACATGTGTCCATATGCAACAGCGGAGCGTGTCTCTCTCCCACAAAGTGAATGCTAGGATCCATCTTATTCAAACAAAAAAAAAAACGAAAACAAACCGATGCTCCAAGTAAAGAACACCAGATGTGACTGAATAAAAATATAGTTTCGGGAGGAACCTGATGATGTTGTCGATGAAGAAGGGGATGCCTTGGGCATCCCCAAGCTTAGACGCTTGAGTCTTCTTAAAATATGCAGGGATGAACCACGGGGGCATCCCCAAGCTTAGAGCTTTCACTCCTCTTGATCTTAGTATATCATTCTCCTCTCTTGACCCTTGAAAACTTCCTTCACACCAAACTTCAAGCAAACTCATTAGAGGGTTAGTGCATCATTAATAATTCACACATTCAGAGGTGACACAATCATTCTTTTCACTTCTGGACATTGCATAATGCTACTGGACATTAATGGATCAAAGAAATAAATCCAACATAGCAAAAGAGGCAATGCGAAATAAAAGGCAGAATCTGTCAAAAACAGAACAGTCCGTAAAGACGAATTTATAAATGGCACCAGACTTGCTCAAATGGAAAAACTCAAAACTAATGAAAGTTGCGTACATATCTGAGGATCACGCTCGTAAATTGGCAGATTTTTTCGAATTTTCTACAGAGAATTATGCCCAGATTCGTGACAGACAGCAATGCTGTTTCTGCGCAGCGATCCCAAATATAACATCAACTTTGACATAGAAACTTTACTTGGCACAAAAACATGATAAGGAGAGGTTGCTACAGTAGTAAACAACTTCCAAGACTCAATAAAACAAAAAATTGCTGTAGGTAAAAAAAAACATGGGTTGTCTCCCATAAGCGCTTTTCTTTAACGCCTTTCAGCTAGGCGCAGAAAGTGCAAATCAAGTAACATCGAGAGTAGAAGCATCAACATCATTACCAGGGGTGTTGGGAGTTTTCTCAACCAAGCATAGTATATTTGATATATAAGTTTTAGCGTCTCCCTTTTCATTAGTCTTAGGCTTGCTACTCTCATCGAACAAATTTTCCGGAACAAGCCAAGCATAGTTATTTTCTAGTGCGTCATTCATAGCTAGAAGTTTACATGGTATTGGTGCTTTGATTTCCCCTCCATCATTAATGTTATTAGTGTACATTATTCTATCCATGTCCATTTTTTCAAGGAGACCAATAAAATTGGTATGAGAACCTAGCATATTAAATTTAGCAAAAACCTTTCTAGCCTCTCTTGCTAGACCACCAAATTCTCTAAGAAGGGTTTCTAAAACAAAATCTTTCTTTTCCCCTTCTTCCATATCACCAAGTGTAAGAAACATGTGTTGGATTATAGGATTGAGATTAACAAATTTAGTTTCCAACAAGCGAACTAAAGCAGCAGCAGCAATTTCATAGGTAGGTGCAAGTTCTACCAAGTGTCTATCTTCAAAATCTTCATAATACTAACATGGGTGAAAAATTCTTCTATATTATCTCTTCCAATGATACACCCTCGTCCTACCGGTATCTCTTCCAAAGTAAACTTAGGATTAAGCATGATGAAATAAGCAAAAAGTAAACTAGGCAAACAAAATAAAGACAAGTAACTAATTTTTTTGTGCTTTTGATATGGAGAGCAAGACAGTAAATAAAGTAAAACTAGCAACTAATTTTTTTGTGTTTTGATTTAGTGCACCAAACAAAGTAGTAAATAAAATAAAGCAAGACAAAAACAAAGTAAAGAGATTGAGAAGTGGAGACTCCCCTTGCAGCGTGTCTTGATCTCCCCGGCAACGGCGCCAGAAAAAGTGCTTGATGCGCGTAGATGTACACGTCCGTTGGGAACCCCAAGAGGAAGGTATGATGCGCACGTGGCAAGTTTTCCCTCAGTATGAAACCAAGGTTTAATCGAACCAGTAGGAGCCAAGAAGCACGTTGAAGGTTGATGGTCGCGAAATGTGATGCGGCGCAACACCAGGGATTCCGCCAACTAGGAACCTGCACAACACAACCAAAGTACTTTGCCCCAACGAAACAGTGAGGTTGTCAATCTCACCGGCTTGCTGTAACAAAGGATTAAACGTATCGAGTGGAAGATGTTTGCAAAGAAAACAGTAAAACAAGTAGATTGTATGCTATGGAAAGAATAGGACCGGGGTCCACAGTTCACTAGAGGTGTCTCTCCCATAAGATAAAAGCATGTGGGGTGAACAAATTACAGTCGGGCAATTGACAAATAGAGAAAGGCATAATAATGCATATACATGACATGGTAAATATAGTGAGATTTAATTGGGCATTACGACAAAGTACATAGACCGCCATCCAACTGCATCTATGCCTAAAAAGTCCACCTTCAGGTTATCGTCCGAACCCCCTCCAGTATTAAGTTGCAAAGCAACAGACAATTGCATTAAGTATTGTGCGTAATGTAATCAATAACTACATCCTTAGACATAGCATCAATGTTTTATCCCTAGTGGCAACAACACATCACAACCTTAGAACTTTCTGTCACTGTCCCAGGTATCAATGAAGGCATGAACCCACTATCGAGCATAATTACTCCCTCTTGGAGTTAAGAGTAAAAACTTGGCCAGACTACTAACGGAGAGCATGCAAGATCATAAACAACACATGAACAATAGATTGATAATCACCATAATCATAGTACTCTCTATCCATCGGATCCCGACAAACACAACATATAGAATTACATATAGATGATCTTGATCATGTTAGGCAGCTCACAAGATCTAACAATGAAGCACAACAAGGAGAAGACGACCATCTAGCTACTGCTATGGACCCATGGTCCAGGGGTGAACTACTCACTCATCACTCCGGAGGCGATCATGGCGATGAAGAGTCCTCCGGGAGATGAATCCCCTCTCCGGCAGGGGCCGGAGGCGATCTCCGAATCCCCCGAGATGGGATTCGCGGCGGCGGCGTCTCAAGGTTTTCCGTATCGTGGCTCTCGCGGGGGTTTCGCGACGGGAGCTTTAAGTAGGCGGAAGGTCAACGCGAGGGGCCACACGAGGGGCCCGGGGGCAGGTCGGCGCGGCCGGGCCTGGGCCGCGCCGGCCTCCCTCTGGCCGCCTCGTGGCCCCACTTCGTTAGGTCTTCGGTCTTCTGAAGCTCGTGCAAAAATAGGACCCGGGCGAAAGTTTCGTCCAATTCGAGAATATTTCTTTACTAGGATTTCTGAAACCAAAAACAGAACAATAACTGGCTCTTCGGCATCTTGTTAATAGGTTAGTTCCAGAAAATGCATAAATATGACATATAATGTGCATAAAACATGTAGGTATCATCAATAAAGTAGCATGGAACATAAGAAATTATCGATACGTTGGAGACGTATCAGCGCGCCCCCTATGGTCTGGCTCCACCAGGGCCCCTCCGAGGTTGCCCTTCCGCCTATATAAAGTCCCTGACCTAAATCTTCGATACGAATAATCCACGGTACGAGAAACCTTCCAGAGCCGCCGCCATCGCGAAGCCAAGATCTGGGGGACATGAGTCTCTGTTCCGGCACGCCGCCGAGGGGAAGTGCCCCCGGAAGGCTTCTCCATCGACACCACCGCCATCTTCACCGCCATGTCTCCATGATGAGGAGGAGTAGTTCTCCCCCGAGGCTAAGGGCTGTACCGGTAGCTATGTGGTTAATCTCTCTCTCTGTACTCAATACAATGATCTCATGAGCTGCCTTACATGATTGAGATCCATATGATGAGCTTTGTATCGCTACTAGTTTATGTGCTACTCATGTGATGTTATTAAAGTAGTCTATTCCTCCCATGGTGTAAAGGTGACAGTGTGTGCATCGTGTGGTTCTTGTCGTAGATTATGATCATAATCTCTTGTAGGTTGTGGAGTTAATTATCGCTATGATAGTATTGATGTGATCTATTCCCCCTTTCATAGTGTAATGGTGACAGTGTGTATGCTATGTTAGGTTTATTTTGCAAATATCTATTATGCTCTAAGGTTACTTAAATATGAATGCTGAATGTTGTGGCGCTTGTTAACTCCGGCTTGAGGGAGCTCTTGTAGCCCTACACAACGAATGGTGTTTGTCATCCAACAAAAGAGTGTATGTAGCACAAATGAGAGAAGTTATTATTTATTATGCGATCAATGTTGAGAGTGTCCACTAGTGAAAGTATGATCCCTAGGCCTTGTTTCCAATACTGCAAACACCGCTTATTTACTGTTTTGTTGCATGTTTACTCGCTGCCATATTTTATTCAGATTGCTATTACCACTCATATACATCCATACTACTTGTATTTCACTATCTCTTCATCAAACTAGTGCACCTATACATCTGACAAGTGTATTAGGTGTGTTGGGGACACAAGAGACTTCTTGTATCGTGATTGCAGGGTTGCTTGAGAGGGATATCTTTGACCTCTTCCTCCCGAGTTCGATAAACCTTGGGTGATCCACTTAAGGGAAAACTTGCTGCTGTTCTACAAACCTCTTGGAGGCCCAACACTGTCTACAGGAAAAGAAGCGTGAGTAGACATCAAGCTATTTTCTGGCGCCGTTGCCGGGGAGGAAAGGTAAAAGGCACTCATACTCCGGTCCAGGTAACTAAGTTATTTTCTGTTGCCGTTGTAAGTGCTCGGTTCCTTTAGATCCTGCAATTGCATCTTTTGGTTTCTTGTTTACACTAGTTAGGCATAATGGAAAGCAACAGTGAGCTTCTTATTCTATTTCCTGAGTTAAGACATGGATTGTTTGCTGCGAAAATTAAAAAACCTATGGAATCTTATTTGCATGCTAGTAGCAATGATATTAGTATGAACGCTTTGAACACCATTGTTGCTAATGATATGGAAAATTCTAAGCTTGGGGAAGCTGGTTTTGATGAGCATGATATTTTTAGTCCCCCAAGCATTGAGGAGAAAATTTTCTTTGATGATACTTTGCCTCCTATTTATGATGATTATAATGATAGTGGTCTTTTGGTGCCGCCTACTATGGAGAGTAAATTTTATTATGATTATACTATGCCTCCTACACTTGATGAGAATAATAATGATAGCTACTTTGTTGAATTTGCTCCCACTACAACTAATAAAATTGATTATGCTTATGTGGAGAGTAATAATTTTATGCATGTGGCTCATGACAAGAATGCTTTATGTGATAGTTATATTGTTGAGTTTGTTCATGATGCTACTGAAAGTTATTATGAGAGAGGGAAACATGGTTATATGCATCTTAATAATATTAAGTTTCCCCTCTTTATGTTGAGAATCTTGAAATTGCACTTGTGTTGCTTTTCTATGCTTGCCACTTTGTTCTTCATGAATTTATTTGTGTACAAGATTCCTTTTCATAGGAAGTGGGTTAGGCTTAAATGTGTTTTGAATTTGCTTCTTGATGCTCTCTTTTGCTTCAACTCTTATTTCTTGCGAGAGTATCATTAAAATTACTGAGCCCATCTTAATGGCTATAAAGAAAGAACTTCTTGGGAGATAACCCATGTGTTTATTTTGCTACTGTTTTGTTGTGTCTTGGAAGTTGTTTACTACTGTAGCAACCTCTCCTTATCATGTTTTTGTTCCAAGTAAAGTCTCTATGATAAAGTTGATGCTAGATTTGGATTACTGCGCAGAAACAGATTTGTTGTTTGTCACGAATTCGCGCAGAACTCTCTGTAGGTAACTCAGAAAAATCTGCAAATTTACGTGCGTGATCCTCAGATATGTACGCAACTTTCATTGGTTTTGAGTTTTTCCGTTTGAGCAAGTTAAGTGCCCCTGCAAAATTCGTCTTTACGGACTGTTCTGTTTTTGACAAATTCTGCCTTTTATTTTGCATTGCCGCTTTTGCTATGTTGAATGGGTTTCTTTGTTCCATTAACTTTCAGAAGCTTTGTGCAATGTCAAGAAGTGTTAAGAATGATTGTGTCACCTCTGAACATGTGAATTTTTATTATGCACTAACCCTCTAATGAGTTTGCTTGAAGTTTGGTGTGGAAGTTTTCAAGGGTCAAGAGAAGAGGATGATATACTATGATCAAGAAGAGTGAAAGGTCTAAGCTTGGGGATGCCCCGGTGGTTCATCCCTGCATATTTCAAGAAGACTCAAGCATCTAAGCTTGGGGATGCCCAAGGCATCCCCTTCTTCATCGACAACTTATCAGGTCACTTCTAGTGAAACTATATTTTTATTCCGTCACATCTTATGTACTTTACTTGGAGCGTCTGTGTGCTTTTATTTTCGTTTTGTTATTTTCATTCTCTGAATAAATTCATGCTCATGTGGGAGAGAGACACGCTCCGCTTTTTCATATGAACACTAGTGTTCTTCATTCTTACTTTTAATGTTCAAGGGCGAAAGTTGATCGCTTCACTTGTTTCTATTTGGTTGGAATCAGAAAATGCTTCATATGGTTTGGAATAACTTGAAACTTGGCAATTGTTTTGAGCTCTCATAGATCATGTTTAAGCTCTTGCATCATGTAGTTTAATCTATTAATGGAGAACTACCGTAGAGCTTGTTAAAATTTGGTTTGCATGATTGGTCTCTCTAAGTCTAGATATTTTCTGGTAAAGTGTTTGAACAACAAGGAAGACAGTGTAGAGTCTTATAATGTTTGCAATATGTTCTTGTGTAAGTTTTGCTGTACCTGTTCATACTTGTGTTTGCTTCAAACAACCTTGCTAGCCTAGCCTTGTATTGAGAGGAATTCTTCTCGTGCATTCAAACACCTTGAGCCAAAACCCATGCCATTTGTGTCCACCATACCTACCTACTACATGGTATTTTTCTGCCATTCCAAAGTAAATTTCTTGAGTGCTACCTTTAAAATTTCATTCCTTTATCTTTGCAATATATAGCTCATGGGACAAATAGCTTAAAAACTATTGTGGTGATGAATATGTAGTTATGTGTCTTAGTTCTTATAAGTTGCTTGTTGAGCGGTAACCATGTTTTTGGGGACGCCATCAACTTTTTACCTTTGTTGGATATCATGTGAGATGCTATGCATGTTCGTCTTGTCTGAAGTAAGTGTGATTTCATGATCAAATGGTTTGAGTATGCATGTGTTAGAGAAGAACATTGGGCCGCTAACCAAAGCCATGTATCATGGTGGAAGTTTCAGTTTGGACATACAACCTCAATCTCTTATGAGAATATTATCTGTTGTTGAATGCTTAAGCATTAAAAGAGGAGTCCATTATCTGTTGTCTATGTTGTCCCGGTATGGATGTCTAAGTTGAGAATAATCAAAAGCGAGAAATTCAATGCGTGCTTTCTCCTTAGACCTTTTACATGCGGCATAGAGGTACCCCTTTGTGACACTTGGTTGAAACATATGTCATGCAATGATAATCCGTGTTATCCGAGCTGATTAGGACAAGGTGCGAGCACTATTAGTACTCTATGCATGAGACTTGCAACTTGTAGGAAGTATTATGCATAGCACATATGAATTATTACTACCGTTGACAAAATTGTTTCTATGTTTTCAAAATAAAAGCTCTAGCACAAAAATAGTAATCCATGCTTCCCTCTGCGAAGGGCCATTCTTTTACTTTATGTTGAGTCAGTTTACCTACTTTTTTCTATCTTAGAAGCAAACACTTGTGTTAACTGTGTGCATTGATTCTTACATGTTTACCTATTGCACTTGTTATATTACTCTATGTTGACAATTATCCATGAGATATACATGTTACAAGTTGAAAGCAACCGCTGAAACTTAATCATCCTTTGTGTTGCTTCAATGCATTCTACTAAGAATTTATTGCTTATGAGTTAGCTCTTATGCAAGTCTTGTTGATACTTGTCTTGAAAGTACTATTCATGAAAGTTTTCTATATGATTCATTTGTTTAGTCATTATCTTTTGTTAGCAATCTTTTGCTTTGAATCATACCATTCACTTCATATGCTTTACAATAATGTTGATCAAGATTATGATGGTAGCATGTCACTTCAGAAATTATTGTGTTATCGTTTACCTACTCGAGGGCGAGTAGGAACTAAGCTTGGGATGCTTGATACGTCTCAAACGTATCTATAATTTCTGATGTTCCATGCTTGTTTTATGACAATACCTACATGTTTTGTTCACACTTTATATCGTTTTGATGCATT
This sequence comes from Lolium multiflorum, assembly GCA_030979885.1. NCBI lineage: Eukaryota > Viridiplantae > Streptophyta > Magnoliopsida > Poales > Poaceae > Lolium > Lolium multiflorum. The sequence goes on along the minus strand of CM061750.1, from coordinate 273,440,224 downwards.
TTCCGGAACTAACCTATTGACAAGATGAAGTAGTTCTGTTCTGCTGTTTTTGGTTTCAGAAATCCTAGTAAGGAAATATTCTCGAATTGGACGAAATCAACGCCGCATCTTAGAATTCCACCAAGCTTCCGAACACCGAGAGGGACGTAGGGGAGCAGGAGGGCCCCACACCACCGGCGGCGCGGCCCGGGGGTGGGGCGCCCTCAATGGTCAGCTCCCACCGGGGCCCTCCGAGGTTGCCTTCCGCCTATATAAAGTCCCTGACCTAAATCTTCGATACGAATAAGCCACGGTACGAGAAACCTTCCAGAGCCGCCGCCATCGCGAAGCCAAGATCTGGGGGACATGAGTCTCTGCTCCGGCACGCCGCCGGGACGGGGAAGTGCCCCCGGAAGGCTTCTCCATCGACACCACCGCCATCTTCACCGCCATCGCTGTCTCCATGATGAGGAGGGAGTAGTTCTCCTCCGAGGCTAAGGGCTGTACCGGTAGCTATGTGGTTAATCTCTCTCTGTACTCCAATACAATGATCTCATGAGCTGCCTTACATGATTGAGATCCATATGATGAGCTTTGTATCGCTACTAGTTTATGTGCTACTCATGTGATGTTATTAAAGTAGTCTATTCCTCCTGCATGGTGTAAATGTGACAGTGTGTGCATCGTGTGGTTCTTGTCGTAGATTATGATCATAATCTCTTGTAGGTTATGGAGTTAATTATCGCTATGATAGTATTGATGTGATCTATTCCCCCTTTCATAGTGTAATGGTGACAGTGTGTATGCTATGTTAGTACTCGGTTTATTTTGCAAAGATCTATTATGCTCTAAGGTTACTTAAATATGAATGCTGAATGTTGTGGCGCTTGTTAACTCCGGCTTGAGGGAGCTCTTGTAGCCCTACACAACGAATGGTGTTTGTCATCCAACAAAAGAGTGTATGTAGCACAAATGAGAGAAGTTATTATTTATTATGCGATCAATGTTGAGAGTGTCCACTAGTGAAAGTATGATCCCTAGGCCTTGTTTTCAATACTGCAAACACCGCTTATTTACTGTTTTGTTGCATGTTTACTCGCTGCCATATTTTATTCAGATTGCTATTACCACTCATATACATCCATACTACTTGTATTTCACTATCTTCGCCGAACTAGTGCACCTATACATTTGACAAGTGTATTAGGTGTGTTGGGGACACAAGAGACTTCTTGTATCGTGATTGCAGGGTTGCTTGAGAGGGATATCTTTGACCTCTTCCTCCCTGAGTTCGATAAACCTTGGGTGATCCACTTAAGGGAAAACTTGCTGCTGTTCTACAAACCTCTGCTCTTGGAGGCCCAACACTGTCTACAGGAAAAGAAGCGTGAGTAGACATCATCAAGACATGTGTTGTTTACAGAATGATAGAGTACACCGTTCCATCAACAAGCTGAATATGTATTTACTATGTACCTTGTATTTTGCTGAATGCATGCGCTGGTCTTTTAAATCACTGATTGTGTTCATACATATTTGACATAGATAGCTAATATATTTAACTTCTAGTATCATTTTCATGATGCTCACTTTGCAAAGAAGGTCCATTGCTTAGTTCTGCAATGGATAGCTCGGGTGCATTTTAAACTAAATTCCTTTTTTGTAGGTAGTTGTTTGCAGGAGCTTTTGTGCACATCGTTGCTTGCGCTAAAGTCTACAGATTCTTTCTAAAATATAGATGATCTGCATCGAACTGCTCTAAATAGTGATTAACTTGCACATCAACATATAACATCGCACAAATTATTGATTATTTACAAATCCTTTATAGAACCTATAAGCTGGCTGCATGTATGTGTTTGTTTTCAGGGAGACTCGTACATGGTTAAACAACCAAATCCTATGGATCCGTTCAGGGAGACAAATCGCAGCAAGGACGACTGGTACTCCTACGAAGTACAACTTGCTTGTGAGTAAGCATTTAATGAGTTATCGCTGAAACGAAGTTATACATTGCTTCATCTAACACCAATCTTTCTTCTGTCTTTACTGCTAAACAAGGATGAGATTGAAAAAGAGACGCCTCGACCTACACTGGAGAGCGAAAGAATGAGACCCAGATTTTATCCGAGGTCCTTGGTAAGAGAGTAAAGAAATATATGTTTCTTCGGAATGTGATGTCAAAAATACTAACAACGGATACTAGGCACTATGCCCATAACAATCTTATAGCTATTACATGATCAATCTCATCTAATCTCTACCATCCCCTACAACCTACAGCATGGAATTACTCACACATGGATGGGGAATCATGAATGGTTGATGGAGAGGCGTCAGTGATGGCGATGGCGATGATTTCGTCCAAATCCCCGTCCCGACAGGGTGCCAGGAGGGTCCCTAGATTGGGGTTTCTGGTGGCGACGGAGAAGCGGAACTCTTTCTGGAAAAACGTCGATCCCGGTATTCTCAGGTCAGGGGTTTCTTATAGTGCGAATGAGAGGTCGAGGGGGGTGGCCGAGGCGGCCAGACCACCCCTAGGCGCGGCCAAGCCCTGTCCCGCGCGTAGGGTAGGTGTGGGCCACTCCTGGCCCCTCCGTCTCGTCTTCGGCTCCGCGAGTCTTCGGGTGAAATATGAATTTTGCGATATTTTTCGGAATTTTCCGAAAGTTGGATTTCTGCACAAAAGACAGCAGAGCAATTCTGTTGAAAACAGCGTTAGTCCGCGTTAGTTATATTCAAAACACACAAGATAGAGGGCAAACAACAACAAAAGTGTTTGGGAAAGTAGATAAGTTTGGACGTATCATAGACGGGGCACGCCCTCGCGGACGGGGCGGCGCTGCGTCTCGGTTGCTCGGCGGAGACGGGCTCCATCTTGACGGGGCGCAGGCCGATCCTCGGCGTCGCAGGTGGAGCCGATCCATACGACCTCGTCGCCGATCTTGACGCGGAGCCCGATGATGAAGACGGCGCCATGCGCCGTGGCATCTAGGAGCTACCCTGTCGTCGCGACACGGAGGGCACCAGCCTCGGTGGCGGCATCTCCAGAACGGGGTAGTTGCCGCCCTCGATGTGCACGAGGACGGCCTCCAGTGTGCGGCCCAACGCGCTCCACCAACGACGGCGGCCTGCGTCGTTGTTCCGCGCGGGAGGGGAGGAGGACCGTCTTAGGAGGCCAGCTCCCGCTCGTACCTCTGGCGGAATTACTCTGTCCATGCCGCGCAGTTCTCAGGGAAGAACCGTTCCGCGGCGCGCTGCTCGTCGCTTGTGGTGGCGAGCTCCGCCTTGATCTCCGGCACCAAGGCGTCGCCTTGCGGCGGCGGCGGGATTGGCACGCCTCCCGCGCTGAGCCGCCAACCGCTAGGAGCGCGGAAGTCCGGCGGAGCCGGGTAGCCGGCCATGTACAGCAGCCGGCCCTCCCACTGATGGAGGGACCGCCGGCCGAATCCGTTGTTCGCCGCGCCGTTGCCGGGGAACCTATCTGCCATTGAAGCCGATGTTTTTTGGACGAGAGGAGAGGGGAGAGAGGTGGAACCGTGGTGGTGAATGCGAGCAGGCGTGGTAGCTCCGCGATAAGTAGAGGGGAGCAGGCGTGAATGCGAGGAGACGACATTAATTCGCCGTGTGGAATCTACGCGTCGGAGCGACGACTGATCGGCGGCAGGCTTTTACAGCGCGCGGAAGACGATGCGATGAGGACGACGATCTCTCTTCTCGCTGACAGATCGGGGCCACCAGGTGCGCGGAAACTTTCCTCGATGATTCCCGCACTTTTGTTTCCTCCGGACTCCCCGAGCGCGCCTCGGGGGAGCGGGGTTGATATTGGCTCGTCGGATAGATGAAATCCCATATCCATCGAAAACGAAAATCCAAGGACGCAACTGGACCAATATTCGCCGTCCGGATGAAAAAACAGGCTCATGAGGGTCTTGTCGGGGGAGACGGCTGGAGGTGCTCTTAGATCCAACTAATTCACAAGCTCATGATCTTACATATACCATCATTATTCACATACAGTGGTAATTAAACATCCTCATTGTGTCATATATTACCAAAATCTTGTATATTCACAATGGTGATGATAAACTTCTCATAACTAAAAACGCAAAATTAGTGTCCGAAGTGCGAGCATGCTAAAAGACCGTAGCTGAACTCGTGTCCTATGTTGGTGTATGCAACAAGGCCTTGATATCCTCCTCCAACTGGCAGTGGCATCGTCAAACCCATCGGTAAATCAATGTCATGAACTACAAAATATAAAACCATCCTCTCCTGAGACTAAGAGCATCTCCAATCGCGTTTCCCAAATCGTTTTCCAAACAGCGCCGGATTGAGCGTTTGAAAGGCGTGTTTTGTTCGTGTCGCGTTTGGGAGACGTTGCTTCCTAGTCGCGTTCCACAAACATCGCCTCCAAACTTTTATTAAGGGTTTTGAAAAAAAACAACCATTTATCAAATATATCATACAAATAAATATGTTTGCGAAAATTGTTTTCAAATTAAAATACAATAAACAATAAAACAACTAAACAAATGTAATAAATAGGGCTAGATCAAGGTGCCGCGGCATTTGCTGATAATCCTTTGATCCTCCACAAATAATCAACGAGATCAGCTTGAAGTTGATCATGAACATTGTTGTCATGGATCTCTGCGTGCATGGCGAGGAAATCAGCAAAATATGCAGGCAACTCATGATCAACCTCCACAACATGGGCCCTCCATCCTCTGCCAGGGCTTCGACTTCTTTCTCCTCGGCCTTGATCCTCCGCGGCGCGGCCTCTTCCTCTTCTCCGCCTCGGCGTCAAGCATGTCCTGAAGCGACGCGATGATCAGCAAATGCTCCCGGAGGTCGTCGTCGAAGGCTTGCTCGTCCTCCAGGGCAAGCATCTGGTCGTCGCTATCCATGGCTGAAGCAAAATCAATGGTTAAAATTGCGCCGCGGCAGACGAGGCAAGAACAACGGCCAATCGCGCCTACCTGGCAAGTCGTCGAGCACCTTGTGTGCGTGGAGGTGGGGCGGATTTGACGCCGCGTTCTGGGACGCGCTGGCGAAGCGGCGGAACGACCGGTGAGAGTGCCAACCGCGACGACGGTGTCGACTCTCAGAAGAGATCAGAAGAGATCAGCCGTCGAAACGGCCGGAAAATCCAGCGGCGGCGGAGGGGTGGGAGGCGCGGGAGGGAAGGAGCGACGAGAAGAAAAGGCTCGAACCAACGGTTATGGAAATAGTCGCCGACATGTGGGAGCCCGCCTCGTTTTTCGTTGTGTCCGGTGTGCCCGGAGTGTCCCCTATGAGGCGAGGACGAACTCGTGGCGTCGGACACCGTATCAGAATGCCGCGGACAAAAAACGACTTTAGAAGACGCGGCTGGAAACGTTTTTTTGTCCAGTGCGTCCCAAATCCCGTTAAAAAAACGGTTTGAGAAACCGCGACTGGAGATGCTCTAAGAAGCGGAGATGCTCTAAGAAGCATACCAGAAATCACAACTCACAAGCTGCACCTAGCATGGCGGACGAAGCTCGTACAGGCATCGGAGTCTATTTTTGAATTAAAGAAGCCAATTACAGTGCTTCAGTTTAAACCAAGCTTCAACTACACAAGTGTCATCTGTCCTGCAGGACGAGGCCGAGGCGCTTCTTCTTGGGGCAAGAATTGGAAGCATTCTTCAACTACAGGAGGGTACGGCCATGTTTGGTTCCAGACTTCCAGCCACATCTTACGAAGCCTAATTTTGATAAGTGTGGCAGTCATAAGAATGTGGTTAGGACTTTGGAAGCCACAAAGTATGGAAAAGTTGGCAAAAAAATTCACTCTATGACAAGTGGGCTATAGGGATAATGAAATGTGACAGCTCTAAAATGTGGCAAGAACTAAACACATGCTAAATTAACAAACTTTGCCTTGGCAAAGTGTGACTGGTAACCAAATAGGTCCTACGGTTTCTTACAGACAATGCTACACTTGCCAAGGCTGCTGCAACTCCATCAGCATCTCACTCACAGGTTCCTTGGGAGATAAGGGGACAACTGACTACATCAATTAGTTATTACAACATTTAAGCCTGGTGAATACCCAGCCATTTGAGGGCATTCCCACGTGCGCTTTTTCGACCGTCGAATCGTGGCTATGAACGATCAGCATTGTCATTTCGGGTAGATTGAAGCAAATTACATGTAATTCTGTCACTGACATCTTGGTCCGCTTTAAGCATCGTTACTAGGGTAAAGCGCATCCGGTATAAAAACTTTGCCCAATGTCTCCCGCACCAACCAACCTCAAAGCATCTAAATAAAAAGGGAAAATTTGCTACATGACATCGGTATTTTCTAGCATTTGTTGAAACACACCGCTTAATTGTGTCTTTGCCAGGTACCATTACAATTTTGTGGCACATTTGACAGAACACACCACCTAACTAAAAACAGAAAGTTTTACACGTTTGCCTAAGATAACTAATTTTGAAGACAAAGAGCAAAATTTTTCGTTACAAAATTGTAATGGTACCTAGTGAAGACACAATCGGGTGGCGTGTTTCAGTCCTAAACAAAGGTGTCATGTGACAAATTTTTCAAAAGAAAGCATCCTCAACGGGTTCTCTTCCCCGAGCCCCAAACCCTCGCATCCGTCGCCGCCCTACTCCATCTCCTGCGCGCCGGCCGCCGCCGCCTCCCCCACCTCCTTGGGTCGCTGGCGGACCATTGCGCTGCCTCCCAATCTCCAGCGTGCTGGCCGCCACCATCTCCCAGCCTACCGCATGCTGCCGGCGGGACACTGCGCCGCCGGCGGACAACCCTTTCGCCTCCAAAACTCCTCCGGTCCCGGCCATGGTCGTTCGAACTCGAGATCGATGTGTCTTGGGGCGAGCGCTTGGGCGCCACGGCGTTGTAGTTCCTCACTGAGTTGCTCGCGTTGGATCTCGGCATACTCACCGTAGTGCTCCCCGTGGACGATGAGGAGTAGTCCGAACTCCGGACTGCCTTCGCCCTAGACTGGACTTCTGACACGCCTCTCCTCGAGTCCCAAACGAGGAGGCTCTGGACTCCCTCGAGCAACCATTGGATCTCCATCTACATGATACACAACGCTGGTTTGTGCAAGACTGAATTTTCGATCTGTCCGTTCCATCCATTATTTTTGTTGCACTTCACGATTCACAAGATTTAGGACTCCAGCCGGCCTCCTTTACATTCACTACTACTCCCTCATGTTTGTAAGTGTGACTATGCATGTCTTCTCTGGACATTCAATTTCAGAGAGATTCTATGGTTTCCCAGAGATGATTTGTGCCATAGTTTTCTGTAGATTGATTTAATCCTAAAGGGGACCCAAGATTCTAATCATACTTCTTCGGAAGAAAAGAGCTGAAACTGATTTTCTATTTGGAGTAAATTCTTGCATCTTAGCGCAATTTATTGAGTAATTTCCTAAATTTAGGACTGAAGCAACCTTGGTTGGAAGGACATGAATACTTAGGCGTTCTAGATGAATTCTTGGAAGTTGTTCATGCACGGTGGTCTGAATCAATTGGACAGGTATGCGAGTTCTGGTCATACTTTGCTTGCTAACCAAATCATGCTCTGTTGCTGATGTGGTAAAATTCAGTTTGAAGACCTGCACATGAAATGGGCATTCGAAACTCTACAGAGATACCCGAAATGATTGTGCAGGTTCAATAATGATGTACTGGCACTTTGGTCCCCGAACGTCAATGTTCTGTAATTTGTTTGCAATATTTTTCCCTTCCAATTTTATATATCCTTTGTTGTGATCTTCCTACATTCTATACAGAAGTGCACGCGTTTCTGTTGCTGGTGTACTTGGAGTAGTTAGATCACACAGGGGGGCCTTTCACAGAGCTTACTAGGTATGCAATAGTTTTGGTGAGAGCTGGAAGGTATGCGATTGTTTTGGTCATATAACTAAGCTTGAGTCCTATTGCCTGTTGGATGCATAGAAGGTCCAGCTGATGCAGACCTGCAACTTGCATGAATTTATAACAATATGATACAGAGAGTTTAATCATTCAGACAAGGTTGTGTGTAGATAATTTGACCAAACTACTAGGATTTTAAATAAACATGCATTTCTTGCCAGTCCTCGTATCCTTTTCAGTTTGAGTGTTTACTTTGTTTCAGAGGTCGTCTTGATTCTTATCATCACTGTGGTTATTTTTAACTGACTGCTTCTCTTCTTTAATTCTATTTTCACTCAGGTTCAATTGCTCACTTGCGTGCTGATACATACTGAATCAGGCCACTCTTCGCTGCTCTGGTAATTTCTACATCATCAACTGTCTATCTATTATTAGTTAGCATTGTTTATTAATGATACAAGTATTTTTGTTGTAGATCAGCTGACCTCATAAATCTATCATGCACAAAAACTGATATAATCTTACGTCATTGTTATACCTAGAGTTTTAAGAGAGTTGGTACAAGTAGAGCTGATGCATGTTCTCACCTTTTAAAGTAAATATCTAATATATATCCATCACAAGAGGCTGCTAGGCTATGTGATGTCTTGGAATTTGGACGTCATAAGGTACGCAATTTTGTTTTGTAGACTTAAAATGGTGGCTAATGATGGTGGGGGCGGTCGTGTAGCTCCTTTAGTTTCGCCACTGTGTGTAGCTGCATGCTGTCGTTCCACCTGATAGACGCTGTCGTGCGGCTCCTTTGGTTTTGCCACGTGTGCAGGTGTCTGATGTCGCTCCTGTTTCAGGACATCTGTCAGGTAGACGTCTTTTAAATTTTTTTTGTTCTTAGGTTTTATTACTGGTTTCTTAGGATTTGTTTTTCTGTTGTAGGAGATTTGTTTTTCCCTTATTTGTCCGACGCAATGTGCGTGAGAATGGGAGGAGGTCCCGTATTCGGAGGAGGCCTCATATTTTGGTGAAGCGTCTATATGTTTCTTTCTTTGTATTAGTCTATAATTGTTTTTTTGTGCGTGGTCAGTTTGGCTGAATGTAGCTTGTGCTTTTATTGTTTCGGTGTTTGCCTCTGGGTTTTGCGGATGGTCGGCTGGTTAATATGTCTAGAGATTGTATTGTGTAGCTGAAAGGTTTGTGTTTAGGTTTTTCTCATTGTTTCTCTTTTTTGGTACTACATTGTTCTCTGTTTGCTTCACTGGTTTCCTTGGATTTATTTTATGAAACAACCTCTTATCGTGGGAGGCTATATCTCGGTGGTCAGGAATATGCATGTTCTTATTTATCCGGGTTTATGTTGATATAATGAGTGCGCTACTCATTTGAGTGTGTTTACCCTGTAAAGGATGTTCTATAACAACTATTGCAAGGGTAGTAAAATACACATGCCTGTGTATAAACCATTGGTTAGGTTTGGTGGAGGGGGTAAGTCGACAGAGTTTATGTGCTTGATATGGACTTATAGCAGCATGTTTGATCATTCTTCTCTTGGGCGTGAAGGTTGATGATAGCATAAACATGGTCTGTGGTCCTTATGTGTTTCGGGCATGCCATAAATAGATCCTCAATAAAACAAGCTTGCCGAACGGACTACTTATTTAGCAAACTGAAGAAAAAGCTATCAGACAAACGAACTAAAAAATTAGAGCTAACTTTTGAAGCGACAATAGCCTGAAATATTGTGGTGTCAGGTTTACATATTTGGTTTCAACGGACTATTCGCTTTTTGCAGTTATTTTCTAATCCACTCATTGTTATGAAATACAGATTTACTTGATGGATTTGGTATTTGCAGGATGTTAAAATATGAACCAAAAAAACGACCTATTTGCGTACAGATACTGGTTCCGACCTTCTTAATAATACGTCATTTTTGGGCCGTTAAGATTTTTGCAGCTACTATAACCACTTTTGGCGAATAAGAAATGTTTGTACATATATTGTGTTTAAACAAATCTTTCACCGTTTCAGGAGTTCCAACAAATAATGCAGCCCGGGATACTGAATATCAAAAGACATGTTTTAATTGAAGTGTTTATGACATTGTTCACCTTCCTCTGCTGTTTTACATTAGAAAGTTCAAATAGGTAAAATTTTGCATTTGTTTCATATATGGTGCTGCTGTTTTTTTTTGACAAGATTATGGATATCACTAAGGAGTTATGATCGATTTAAGACACTGGCAGAATCACTCTCGGTCTCAGCTTTACAGCTATATATAGTAGTATGTCAATAATTTATCTATTTATGAAAGTTCAATAAGTTATTACATTTAATGCATGGGGGCTCTTAGAGCAGTTCAAGAAGATCATTACATTGTTTGTGGGTAACTAATGCAATCCTTTTATATGTGTAAAATATACAATCCTTCTAAGGTGTTTTCGAGAACATAGTTCTTTGAGAAATCATGACTTTTTCTATTAGTCTACTTTTGATCAATTAATTGTTTCTTCAATAATAGACTGAAATGTGAAGTATTCTTAGTTGTTTCGGAATGTTATGTTCAACTAATGTAAGCCTTCTAAAGGCGTTTTCCTCTGGTGGCAGGTCAATCAGAGGGTGCATAGGTGCTCTTGTGTCTGCCTCTTTCACCGCCGCCTCCTAAAGTTCAGTTTTGCATGTAATCTTAATCCAGTACCCTACACCAAGAACGGAGGTATGTTGCTGCGTATCAAGATTGTTGTCATCTTCTGGTATGGAGGTCTTTCTCCTCTACATGAATCTCACATCTGAATATGTCCCCTTGGATTCGGGGGCCACCGACTTCCTCTACCGTGCTCGCAGCCATGGGTATCCCTGATTTTCCTTGATTTGCCTAATAACAGTTCAGATCCAGTGAAACAAATGAAAAACAAACATTTTCTCTGTTGTTTTAGTTGACAGACATGGCCAATTATGTTTTTGTTTTGGTATTTGGTCAGTAATGATTGATTCCATAATACTGATGCCCCTTTAAAAGTGCAGACTTGCTTTTTTTATGCTACGTCTTATGCCAGAATGGATACTGCGTTACACTTAATGCTGAGTATAAAGTTGCAATACTTTCTATATAACTTATTGACCAATGAAGAGTTGGTAAATCAGCTTGATTGGCCATCTTTATCTTTTTGGTACATAGTACAAGATTTAGTCTTCTCTATTGGCGCTGTCGCCCACCTCCGGGGCACGCGACTGAAGGAAGCCAACTCCCTGATTATGCTTGTCACTCGCTCCCTATGGCTTGAAAGAAACGGACGCGTCTTCCACGGCAAGGAGGAGACAGCAGCTGACGTTCTGGCCACCATCGTTTCCACTTGGCATGGTTGGGTCGCTTGTCGTATCCGCTATAGGGGTAGAGGTAGATCGCCGGGAGATATCTAGTTAGAGCTTGGCTCATTCCCTAGGGCCGTCTGTGGCTCCGGGGGAATGTGGTAACTTCTCTGTATTCGGTTTATGCCTCTTCTATCGAAATACAAAACTCGCAGATCTCCTGCGGGTACTCGAAAAAAGTCTTCTTTATTCAAAATGTTATAGCACTTGCAACTTTCTCTGAACTTGACATGGTCAGTACAATCTTTTGAGAGGAGAAAACATGAAGAAATAGTATAATTTAGTTATATAGGCCTATGTTCTTTTACCAACCTATAAATAGAACATTTTTTTGTAAGCTACTGAGCTTATCTATTGTAGTGTTTATGAGCACATATCTTCTGGTAGTGTTTTCATCATATGCAAATTTCTCATAAATGGAAATTCATATTTACAAATGTTCTGGCTGTCGCCAGGCAGGCCGCCGCGCCTATCCATCTAGTTTAGTTGAATCTTCTAGTGCAGCAGTTTATCATATCAACCGAGACCAAAAACAGTCTTTCTCACAACTGTGCTCACCACGCGATCAGGCAAAACGTCTGTGCGCCTATCTTTAGTTTGTCTAATTCAGCTCATAGGAATGGTTCTTGTCCTCTCTTTTTTGTACTACCTCGGGTTTGTTTTAATTGACGCGGCCATAAACTAGCAGCAGGCACGTACTAAGCTAAGGTTCGCAGGGACGGAGCTGCCTTGAGGCCATTGGGGTCAGCTGACCCCAATGGAAACTACAAATTGCTTCACTAATTAGTATTAGCAAGTGTTAATTTATAGTGGATGACCCCAGCGAGATAGAGAGATTATAGTGCCGACACCAGTGATATATTTTCCGAGCTTCGTCCCTGAAGGTTCGCGTCGATTGAAAGCGTCCGGAGGGAGTAGTTCAGAAGATGCAATCACAGGTCATCGTAATCCATGGCATAAACTGCATATGAACTGGAGTTTGGCGCCTTCAGTGCGTTAAAAAAAAAAGCTGCACGCTGCTGTAGTGTTGTGCACCATGGTCAATCCGAGTAGTCCCGCAATCTTCGAAATGGCGTGCTAAAGTTCCAAATTGCTATGTAGATTGAAGAATTCTAGCACAAATAGCCGTCCTTGGTGAGCTGAATTTTCTTGGCATTAGGGCAATCACGCCTCATATGTCCCCTGCCGCCACAAGTAAACCACTCAATACGTGAGCTGGATTAGTTACTAGAAATATCTCTAGACACTCCCGATTTTGGTGTCTCCTTATGTAAAGATTTGTTGAAGCGTGTATTGGGTGAAGGTCTAGAACTAGCACTAGAATCCTCCACGTACGTTTAATTTGTTGCTCTGCACGCTCAGCTTGGTGCACAAGATCTTCTATGTTGTAGTAGACCGCCATGTCGACTCGATCCTGCACCTTGAGGTTCAGCCCATTAAATAAACGTGACATTGCCGCTTCCGGCACCTCCGCGGTCTGTACGAATCATAGGAAATTCCATCTCCTTATAATATTCATCAACACTCAAATTACCTTGAGAAAGGTGCTGCAATTTGATGTACATATTTATTTTATAGTACTCGGGAACAAATCGTCTCCTCATAAAATCCTTCATCCCTTGCCAACTCATCGGATGATGTCGTGAGCGGCAAATTTGGTTCCACCATATCTACGCGTAACCAGTAAACTCAACCGCTGAGAGTTACATCTTCTCCTCATTGTAACGGTGAGCATCGAAAATTTGTTCAACACGCATGTCCCAGTCCAAGTAATCTTCAGGCTCGCACTTCTGGATAATGGTGGAACTGATATATTCACACGCCCAATGCCAGCGTTGCCGATGTGATCATCAACTCGTGGGGTAGGTTGCACCGGCAAATGATGATCGCCTACTCAACCATCACATGGAGGCGGCGTGGCCGGTGGTGGTTCTTACGCTGATGGCAATGGCGCCTGCAAGTTCTCAACAATAGTCTGCAAAGCCTTGATCTGAGCACCAAGGTCATCAAATCTTTTGTCCATCTTCTCCTTCAGAATGTTGTGGCACCGTAGGACAAAATTGCATGTGAGGTCAAATCCCCCACGTACGTTTTCAGCCAGATGTTTAGCACACACGGGTAGCGGTTCTTCATCCAGAACAGCCGCCGCAGTCTCCACCTTCAGGTCTAGATATCGTGATTCAAACAGTACCGTGATCAGCCCAGAAATCTGATTTTTCTTTGATAAAAGGCGCTTTCATTACTTAAAACAAGCAATTACACCTGACCTCTGCATAACCAGGACGCACACAGCCGTTTAAAGGTTCTCTAAATATTCAAAGAGAGGAAGACAAAAAAGATGGAGTACATATCAGAACGATAAAATGTAGAACGTCTAAGAAACAGGAGGAGCTCCGATCTGCAGATTATGCGGCCACTCATGTAGGGAAAAAGTATCTCTCGCCGTAGCCACTAATCGTGTACAGACCTCCGTAAAGAGGTCGCGATTCTCCACCATCTAAAGAGGCAACCACAAAAAAAGAATACCAATACAAACCAGAAAACTGATACCAGCTGATAAGGCACGAAGTAGTGAAACGCCAAGTTTGTGTTAATATGCGGCCCGATCTTTCACGGTACAAGTAGCAGCAGAAATTACTTCCGATCAAACAAAGATGCAAGATCGTAAATACGAAAACTAGCGTCGAGTAGATTCGATCAACTCTACAAATAGCAGCATCAAAATCCCTTGCGGATCAGCAACGAAATTTGGTCTCCCCCGACACGAGACTTTTCTGTAGTTTTATTCAATTCTCAATAAAAACCAATCTGCTATACATGGCCGAAGCCTACCCTTTATATAGGCGATGCAAAATACTACGTACTAGTCGGGTCCTACCAACGTGCAATCAAAACTAGTTGATATGGACTCTCTCTCCTTTTCCTAATCAAACTTTTCTTAATTAATCATACGCCGACACGTCAACACAAAAGGACAAAACGACTAGAACTCTTGAACCAAAATACGTAGCTACTACTTATAGTACTCATATGGAACCGATTGGAGCAAAACTTCAATTGATCAAAACTTCATCCTAGTGCACGGTGTCCTAAACATTTGCCTGATCTTCTCTGGTGCAACTAGCTCGACCGGAATTTCACCAACAAAAATGAGCTGCCCCTTGTTGTAACATGTGTTTCTGGCCGGCATGCCGTGATGCGTCGTCTTGGTCGCAGTCCTCCTCAGGTTAGGGCCATTGGCAACGTCAGTGACCTCTTCCACTCTGCTGCACCTAGCCGAATCAAATATGAAGCAGATATGGCCACATCAATGAGCCACATTCTGGCCGCGGGAGGATCCAACAGCAGATGCATCACCGTGCCCTAGGCCGTCGGCACCTTGTGCAGCCACATATGGACTAGTGCTATTATGGGGTGTACCCCATGGTTATCAATGATAGGGCAAAGATGGCCGATCTTTCGATGAGACGTGGATAATGTCGATTTGTTGGTGGAGTTCGTGCTTGACGATCCGACTACACGTGCAAAGCTCGTGCGCCAATGCAATCGCTAGGACAATCTCCGGGAGTTACTGATCTTGCGGATGCACGATCAGCCTGACCAGAGGGTCTTAATTCCTACCTGAAATCGAAAACAAGTAAGAACTAATATTGCAATCAAGTATTGGGATATAGATGAAAGCTTTATTGAAAAGGTGGGATTCCGAATAGTCGGTCTTGTTCTGGGAGTTGGCCTCAAAAGAAGTACACGAGAGTTGCAGCAATGGCTAACTTTTTAATCTAATCTAAATCCGAGTCTACACGTGACGGCTATGGGGGTATTTAAAGGAGGAAAAGGTGGGGTTTCGACCAGCCATACGTATGGTGGCCGAACCAAACCCTAGAAGGCCTTTCCCCCTTCAATACGGACTCTAAAAAGTGGCTGACTTAATTCCTGCGAAAATGACATGGGCCTGGCCCAAAACTAAAGGTGACGCAGCACCATATTATGCTATGGACGAAATTATGAAGTGGAGAACTCTATATTTCGTCCATGTCTTCATCTCTTCTTATGGTGGCTTCAAAGTTCTGAAATCTCCACTTGTGGCATCATCTTCAATCCTCACGTGCTTGCTGCCATCTCCTCCATGTGTGATCATGCTCCAATGCTTGTCCTCCTCATCCATTCTAGGTCCATCATTCCTAAGAGTAACAAACATATCTGATTTAGGCAGCATCATATTCTCATGTATATGAGGAATAGTTCCAAGAAACGAAAGTACCTGATAGTTAAGTTGTTTGGCACGAGCTCGAGTGATTGGTCCTTGTATTTGTGTGGCTGTAGGTACAACGGTTGTATCAATAGATGGGATGTCCTCATCATGCCCCCCTTCCGTCCTCGACGCAAGCTCATCTTCTTCACCAAAGTAAGGCTTCAAATCTGCAATGTTAAATGTAGGACTTACCGGACCCAATTCTGCAGGAAGCTCAAGTTTATATGCATTATCATTTATTTTCTCTAACACCTTAAAAGGACCAGCGGCACGGGGCATTAACTTAGACTTGCGCAATGCAGGAAAACGATCTTTGCGCAAATGCAACCAAACAAGATCACCAACATCAAACACAACATGCTTTCTTCCTCTATCCCCAGCAATTTTATACTTAGCATTCATGCGTTCTATGTTGTCTTTAGTAGTCTCATGCAATTTTAATATCAATTCAGCACGTTGTGTAGCATCCAAATCATTTTGCACCGAAGATGGTAAAGGCAATAAATCAATAGGTGCACGTGGAACAAAACCATACACAATCTCAAAAGGGCACATCTTAGTGGTAGAATGCAGCGAACGATTGTAAGCAAATTCAATATGAGGCAAACACTCTTCCCACAATTTTAAGTTCTTCTTCAAAACAGCCCGCAGCATAGTAGACAATGTTCTATTTACTACTTCAGTTTGTCCATCAGTTTGGGGATGACATGTAGTACTAAACAGCAATTTAGTCCCCAACTTAGCCCATAAACATCTCCAAAAGTGGCTAAGAAATTTAGTATCACGATCAGAAACAATAGTATTTGGCACACCATGTAAACGCACAATTTCGCGAAAGAACAAATCAGCAACATGTGTAGCATCATCAGTTTTGTGACATGGAATAAAGTGTGCCATCTTAGAAAACCTATCCACAACAACAAAGATACTATCCCTCCCAAGGATGTGCCCGATCTTCACGGATTTGAAGGGATTCGTGGGGGTAGGTGGATGAACGCGATGAACACGTGGGGGAATCGTGGGGATACAACACACACACGCACACAATTCGAGTTTTCCCTCGTTGGCTCGAAACACCAACTCGATAGAGGTTGCGAGAAAAGACCTTCCGGTAGAAGTCCCGCAAAGAGATCGACAAATCGAAGCTCGGGAGATCTAGAAGGGTGAAAAGACCGGAAGGTTTGATAGAAGTGCAAGCAAAAGACCAAATAGGTAGAAGTGCAAGCAAAAGATCAAACAAACGGTAGAAGTCACCAAAGAGATCTTCACGAGTCGATAAGGAGCCCGGGTGGGTACAAGATCATAGGATCTAGGTAGGGTTCCCACAAGGGTGAGCCATGCTCAGGTTTAATTTCACATCAAGTCTAATCTCAGATCTGAGCCAACTAGGCTATTTATAGGTGGGGGCGAAGGGGTAAGTTACACGCAGTGTTGTTGTGCTGAAGTTCGATAGGGCGGAAGTTGGCGAGTCTTGGGTGGAAGTTCGGTCATGGGCGGAAGTTCCGGTCTTCGAGACGGAAGTTCCGGTCGGCCAGAAGTTCGGTCAAATTCCAAACCTAGTTAATTGGTCCATTGCCTCGCGTAACATCCAGTGTTGTTTGGCGCAATTGATGACAGGGCGGAACTTGGCGATGAAGTTCCGGTCACTCGGGGGGAAGTTCGGCCTGATCCATTTCTCTGGGCGCTGGAAGGCATCTTGGCGGCATCTGGGCGGGAGTTCCGGTCCTTGGGGGCGGAGGTTCCGGTGGGGCGGAAGTTCCGGCCATCAGGGGCGGAAGTTCGGCTGGGCGTCCAGCTCCTCTTCTCTTCTCTTCCATGCTTCCGTGACATCGGCCTTGCGTCCTCGGGTCTCCATGGCATCCCCTCTTCCCTCCGTACTTGTCGTCGCGTTCCTATCATCAAGATATGACGGAGTATGAAGTAGTATATCGTTCCACATAGGCGATTGTAGACACGCGTAAAGGACAAGATTCACCTTTGCGTGTCGTCTTGGCGATGAAGCATACACTACAAGAAAAGTTCTGATAGACAACGTCCCAAAATCGTCAACTAAGGGGCATTTTTCGTCGCCTATGGGCCTAACCCGACGATATGGGTTCTGTTGTCGAAACTGCGTCAGGCAAAGTCCAACGACGATTTTTTCGGTCCGTCGCGCTTGGGCGCCCTTCCGCCACGGAAAATCGGACCGTTGCGGAAGTGTTTCGGGAGCCCGTTGACTGCGACGTCATGCAAACCGACACGTGGCAGACGCCGTTAACTGGCAGTTAACGGCGTTAACCGGCTGAAACCCCGTGGTAGATGGTAGGCCCACACGAGGCCTGCCACGTCTTAAGCGGGCCGGGCCAGATGACATAGTTTGACCGGTCAACTATATAGCTGGGCTGGTCCATTAGTTACGTGGGCCGGGCCTAACCTCTAATGTTGACTGGTCAAAACTTAAATGGCCGGCCCATTTAACATGTGGGGTCCACCTTACGGCAAGCGGCCGGCCAAAGAAGCAAGTGGGCGGGCCAAAAACACAGTGGGTCCCACTTTCTGTTAAAGGCTCGCCCATTTAGTGTGTAGGGTCCACCGTATAGCAGAAGTGGGTCGGCCCAACAAGCTAGTGGCGGGCCAAAAAACACGGTGGGTCCCACTTTCCTGTTAAAGGGTCGACCCATTTAGTATGTGGGGTCCACCGTATAGCAAGTGGGCCGGCCCAACAAGATAGTGTGGGGGCAAAACACGGTGGGTCCCACCTTCTGTTAAAGGGCTGCCCATTTAGTATGTGGGGTCCACCATATAGCAAGTGGGGTGCCAGCCATGGGCGGGCCAAAAACAGGTGGGTCCCACATTTCGATGGGCCGGCCCATTTGGTATGTAAGTCCATGCCATATAGCAAGTGGGCGGCCCAACAAGATAGTGGGCGGGCCAAAAACACGGTGGGTCCACCTTACAAAGTAGGCCCGTTTACCATGTGGGAACACCCATATAGCAAATGGGGTTGACAACAACATAGTGGGTGGCCCAAAAACACGGGTGGGCCCCACTTTCTGATAAGGCCAATTATTGGTATGTGGGGTCCACCATATAGCGGTGGGCCAACAAGATAGTGCCGGGCCAAAAATAGGTGGGTCCCACTTTCCTCTTAAAGGGCCGGCCCATTTAGTATGTGGGGTCCACCACAAAAGCAAATGGGCTGGCCCAACTATTTAGTGGGCCGGCCCAGTAGTATGTGGGGTTGATGACCCACAAGTATAGGGGGTGTATCGTAGTATCTTCGATAAGTAAGAATGTCGATTCCAACGAGGAGCAGAAGGTGTTGGCAGCAGTTTCGATGAAGGATTCGTTGTAAATGCTCAGAGACAAGTATTCAGGGGGTTTTGATGTTGTGGATAAATAAAGTACAAGTAAATAAAATGCGAGAGAAATAATTGCAGCAAGTGGCCCAATCCTTTTTAGCACAAGGACAAGCCGGTTTGATTACTTATAATGACCAAACGTTCTGGGACACATGGGGATTTTAGTCTAGTACTTTCGCTTCAAGTGGCTAAATAATCTTCATTGTTTTGATAAGTGTTGTGGGTGAACCTATGCTAATGCACCGCCCTTCCTAGGACTAATACATACTTGTGATTATACCCCTTGCAAGCATCCG
The DNA here is from genome assembly GCA_030979885.1 of Lolium multiflorum. Lineage (NCBI taxonomy): Eukaryota > Viridiplantae > Streptophyta > Magnoliopsida > Poales > Poaceae > Lolium > Lolium multiflorum. The sequence continues at coordinate 273,421,114 of CM061750.1, read as the reverse complement.
CAACTACAAGAAAGTAATTAAGATAAATCTAACCACAGCCTTAAACTCTGAGATCCTGCGATCCCTCCTGCATCGATATACTAACGGGGGCTTAGGTTTCTGTCACTCCGGCAACCCCGCAATTAGCAACCGAATACAAGATGCACTCCCCTAGGCCCATAAATGGTGAAGTGTCGTGTAGTCGACGTTCACACGACACCACTAGAAGAATGACACCACAACTTAAATATCATAACATTGAATATTACTCAACCATAATTCACTACTAGCATTTAGACTTCACCCATGTCCTCAAGAACTAAACGAACTACTCACGAGACATCATATGGAATACAATCAGAGGTGATATGATGATGAATAACAATCTGAACATAAACCTTGGTTCAATGGTTTCACTCAATAGCATCTACAACAAGTATAGAATAACACCGGGAGAGTTTCCCCTATCAAACAATCAAGATTTAACCCGAATTGTTACAGCGGTGACGAGGTGCAGCGGTGGTGATGGCGGTGTAGATGGTGGAGATGATGATGATGATGATGGAGATGATGTCCCGCTCGATGACGATGGCGATGGCGTCGATTTCCCCTCCGGGAGGGAATTTCCCCTGCGGATTGCTGCCGCCGGAGAGCTCTTTTCTCTCTGGTGTTCTCCGCCCCGCAGAGGCGGCTGTAACCCTTCGTGAGGATCCCTCGTGGCTTAGGTTTTCGGGACGAAGGAGTACGCGAAGAAAGGAGGCGAAAGGGTCGTGGGTCCCCAGGAGCCTGGCCGCGCCGCCTATGGTCTGGGCCCAGGTGGCCCCTCTTCTTCCTTCGGCTCCCTCCGTCATCTGGAAAAATAGAATTTTGTGAAATTCCTTCCACAGTTGATCTTCCGAAATATTGCGTTTGACGGTGCTTTTTCAAGCAGAATCCGCTCCGTTAGCAATCCTCCAATGATGACGAAACATGCAAATAGATGAAATAACATAAGTATTGTGTCCCAATATGAAATATATCAATGAATAACAACAAATTATGATACAAAATAGTGATGCAAATTGGACGTATCAACTCCCCCAAGCTTAGACCTCGCTTGTCCCCAAGCGAAACTGAGCTCGATAAACAAGACCACATGTTTATGGAGTGAAGAGTCGATAAATAAAATACGGACAAGAAGCATCATATTCATTCACACAAGACATTCTAGTAAACAACTTCCTCATATAACTCATCTTGAAATAAGTAAAGAGAAATCACAAGTAAAGGTGCATAAGAAATCATAATTGGTGATGGCAAACTTTGTTCTTGGTCAGAGAACTACTAACGGATTGTACTTCTAAGCAAAGCTTTCATATTAGATTTTATAGCTGAGCCTTCATATTTAAGCATAACAATCTCTTCATAATCATTGATAACTTCAAAGTCATATTCATTCAGATAAAATTGGTACTAAACAAGAAAGTATAAAAGACATGATTAACTGAATCATAGCATAAATGATTGGTTCACAACAACTCAATTGCTTGCTTGAGATAGAGGGAAATAGGTTTACTGACTCAAAAAAAGTAAAAGACAGGCCCTTCGCAGAGGGAAGCAGGGATTAAATCATGTGCTAGAGCTTTTCAAGTTTTGAAATCATATAAAGAGCATAAAAGTAAGATTTTGAGTGGTGTTTGTTGTTGTCAACGAATGGTAGTGGGCACTCTAACCCCCTTGCCAGAACCTTCAAAGAGCGGCTCCCATGAATTATTTTTTATTTTGGGTGGCACTCCTTCCAACCTTTCTTTCACAAACCATGGCTAACCGAATCCTCGGGTGCCTGCCAACAATCTCATACCATGAAGGAGTGCCCTTTTATTTTAGTTTCATTATGATGACACTCCTCCCCACCTTTGCTTACACAAGCCATGGCTAACCGAATCTCTCGGGTGCCATCCAACAATCACATACCATGGAGGAGTGTCTTTTTAAATTAATTAATTCGGGATGGGAATCCCATTGCCAGCTTTTTGCAAAATTATTGGATAAGCGGATGTGCCGCTAGTCCATTGGTGAAAGTCCGCCCAACAAGATTGAAAGATAAAACACCACATACTTCCTCATGAGCTATAAAACATTAACACAAATAAGGAGTAGTATAGTTTGAATTATTTAAAGGTAGCACATGAAGTATTTACTTGGAATGGCAGAAAATACCATGTAGTAGGTAGGTATGGTGGACACAAATGGCATAGGTTTGGTCTAAGGTTATGGATGTATGAGAAGCATTCCCTCTCGATACAGGTCTTTGGCTAGCAAGGTTTGATAGCAAGCATAAGGTTGAGGGAAACAAACAAATATACATATGATAGAAACAATCATGCATCTTTCTCATAAGCACAAGCAATTTTAACTTTAGAATACTAAGCATAGAGATAATAGAGTAATGTATCTAAGTGTATTTCTCTCTTCATTAAACATCAAGATGTTGTTGCTATTGACCAATGCTAAGTTTGCCAAAACCAAATAGATTTACTTGATGCTCCCAAAGTGATATCAATACTCATGTCAAGAGTAATCATATAATGGAGATTGCAAACTAAAATAAGGTGTGCAAAAAGTAAATGATAAGACTTCTCATTAATATTCCATAACGATAACTCACACCAACGGATACATAGATAACTAACTAAGAGAGATACTTCCACATTGCATACTATTCCATATGATAACTTCCCTATTCATGATATGACACTACTTGATAGTAAAAGATAAAGGTGGTGGTGATGTGATACCGCGGCACTCCCCCAAGCTTGGAACAAACCAAGGGGATGCCAATACCGATGATGAATTACTCCTTCGGCGATGGTGGTGATGAATTCCTGACAAGCTTCTCAATAAGCTCCTGGAGCTCGTCAATCCTGTATATGAGATTGCGAATCATCTCTGAATTGTGCTCGACGCGGTTAAGGAGTCTGTCCGACGGTGAGTCCCAACTCTTGGAGTTATTTCCCCACTCTTCAGCCTCAGGCTCCTTCTCTCCTGCAGTGTCAGAACGATTTATATCCCAATTACTTGGCAACACTACCTTGGGGGTCCTTTCAGTTTGACGATCGTAGATTAGATTGCGGTAAGGGTTGTAATGGCTCGGAGAAGATGTCCTTGGAGCCAAGTAATGACGTGGAACCGCTCCTCCGGTAGCGATTCGTGCACTCCTCTTGATGTTGGATGGACTTGATATCACGCCAATACTTGCGACGGTGGCTTGTTGGCGTTCCTGCGGAGCTTCCTCCACTTCTTCCTCATCCTCTCTTGCATCTTCTTTCTTCAGCTCCGGGTCTTGAATATTTTCCTTCAAAGGTTCCTTGTCCTTGTTGTTGGAGACCATGGTGCTTCTAGATCAAAACAAATCTGGCAGAAAACAGCTCGAAACAAAACACGACGAGAAAACGATATTACGGACCTCCAGGGGTCCGGGGGATTATATAGCAAATATTTTTACGACAAAAGGAAGGTTCCAGGCCGAAAACGAGTGGAAACGGGACGCCGAGGCGGCCAGACCATAGGTCGGCGCGGCCAGGGTGGGGCCCGCGCCGGCCTATGGTGGCACGCCCTCGCGCGTCTTTTCCACTCCGTTTCGATTCCGTAATTTTTCATATTTTCCAAAAACAGCAGAAATAATGTTCGGAAAGGTAAACGCGGACTTTTTATTACCTATACTGTTACCTATTCAAAGTCGAGTTCTGGCGGACTGTCAATTTGTCCTTTGATGAAAGCCTCCGGTGTTTCCACTTGAATAATATCAACATCAACATTATAAGAATCACCCGAGATATAATGCTTGAGTCTTTGTCCATTCACCACTTGTGTGGCATTGCCTTGGAGAGAGCTAATTTTAATTGCTCCTGAACGATACACCTCCTCAACAACATATGGTCCTTCCCACTTCGAGAGTAATTTCCCTGCAAAGAATCTGAGACGAGACCGATACAATAGAACTTGATCTCCAACATTAAATTCTCTTTTAATGATCCTTCTATCATGCCACTTCTTAACTTTTTCTTTAAAGAGTTTAGCATTTTCATAAGCTTCACTTCTCCATTCATCTAGAGAACTTAATTGCAACAATCTCTTATTACCGGCTAATTTAGGATCTTTATTTAATTCTCTAACAGCCCAATAAGCTTTGTGCTCTAGTTCTAAAGGTAAATGACAAGCTTTTCCATAAACCATTTTATAAGGTGACATTCCCATAGGATTTTTATAAGCAGTTCTATAAGCCCATAATGCTTCTTTCAATTTGCTAGGCCAATTCTTTCTAGATTTATTAACAGTCTTTCCCAAGATAGCTTTAATCTCTCTATTTGATAATTCTACTTGACCACTAGTTTGAGGATGATAAGCAGAAGCAATTCTATGATTAATACCATACTTAGCAAGAGTTTTTCTAAAACCTCCATGAATAAAATGAGAACCTCCATCAGTCATAATATATCTAGGTACTCCAAATCTAGGAAATATAATATCTACAAGCATTTTTATAGAGGTCTCACCATCAGCACTTTTTGTAGGTATAGCTTCTACCCATTTAGTAACATAATCAACAGCGACAAGTATATGAGTGTTACCGTCTGAAGAAGGGAAAGGTCCCATGAAGTCGAATCCCCAACAATCGAATGGTTCAATAACAAGAGTATAATTCATAGGCATCTCATTGCGTCTAGAGATATTACCAACTCTTTGACATTCATCACAAGATAAAATAAATTTCCTTGCATCTTTGAAGAGTGTTGGCCAATAAAAACCTGATTGTAGAACCTTTTGCGCGGTTCTATCTCCAGCGTGATGTCCTCCATAAACACTTCCATGACATTTATTCAATATCTCCTGTTGTTCATATTCAGGAACACATCTTCGCATAATACCATCCACTCCTTCTTTATATAAGTGTGGGTCATCCCAAAAATAATGCCTCAAGTCATAAAAGAATTTCCTCCGTTGCTGAGCTGAAAAGGTTGGAGGCAAATACTTCGAAACAATAAAGTTAGCATAATCTGCATACCAAGGGCTCTCTCGCGAGCTCACCTTTATTACAGCCAATTGTTCATTTGGAAAACTATCATTAACAGGAACAGGATCATAAGCAATATTTTCCAATCTAGACAAATTATCAGCAACAGGATTATCAGCACCTTTCCTATCTATAATATGTAAATCAAATTCTTGCAACAGAAGTACCCATCTAATAAGCCTTGGCTTAGCATCTTTCTTTGTCATAAGGTATCTAATTGCAGCATGATCAGTATGAATTGTAACTTTTGAATCAACAATATAGGGTCTAAACTTGTCACAAGCAAAGACTACAGCTAACAATTCCTTTTCAGTTGTAGCATAATTTCTTTGAGCAGCATCAAGAGTCTTACTAGCATAATGAATAACATTTAATTTTTTATCTACCCGCTGTCCAAGGACAGCGCCTACAGCAAAATCACTAGCATCACACATAATTTCAAAAGGCAAATTCCAATCAGGAGGTTCGACTACAGGAGCAGTTGTTAAGGCTTTCTTTAGAGTTTCAAAAGCTTCCTTACAATCATCATCAAAAACAAAAGGTACATCTTTTTGAAGAAGATTAGTAAGAGGCTTTGAAATTTTAGAGAAATCTTTAATAAATCTCCTATAAAACCCAGCATGACCAAGAACACTACGAATACCTTTAACATCCCTCGGATAGGGCATCTTCTCAATTGCTTCAACTTTAGCTCTATCAACTTCAATACCTCTCTCGGAAATTTTATGTCCCAATACAATTCCTTCATTAACCATAAAGTGGCATTTCTCCCAATTAAGAACAAGGTTAGTTTCTTCACATCTCTGCAAAACTTTATCGAGGTTTCGCAGGCAATTATCAAAAGAATTCCCATAGACAGAAAAATCATCCATGAACACCTCTACAATACTTTCGCAAAAACCATGAAAAATAGCAGACATGCATCTTTGAAAAGTAGCAGGAGCATTACATAAACCAAAAGGCATACGCCTATAAGCATAAGTTCCATAAGGACAAGTAAAAGTGGTTTTCTCTTGATCTTTAGCTTTAACAGCAATTTGTGAAAACCCAGAATAACCATCAAGAAAGCAAAAATGAGTATTTTTAGACAACCTCTCTAGCATTTGATCAATAAAGGGTAAAGGGTAATGATCTTTCTTAGTAACTTTATTAACTTTTCGAAAATCAATGCACATTCTATAACCTACAACTATTCTTTGAGGAATAAGCTCATCATTATCATTAGGCACAACAGTCATTCCTCCTTTCTTAGGAACACAATGCACAGGACTAACCCATCTACTATCAGCAATAGGATATATAATACCAGCTTCAAGGAGTTTTAATACCTCGTTCCTTACCACTTCCTTCATCTTTGGAATTAGACGACGTTGATGTTCAACAACAGGCTTTGCATCATCTTCCATATTAATAGCATGTTGGCAAATAGAAGGAGAAATCCCTTTCAAATCATCAAGAGTATAGCCAATAGCTCCTCGGTGTTTCTTCAATATTTCCAATAACCTTTCTTCCTCAATCTCTGAAAGCTTAGAACTAATAATAACAGGATATATTTTCTTATCATCAATATGAGCATATTTAAGATTATCAGGTAAAGGCTTTAGATCAAAAACAGGATCTTCCTTTGGTGGCGGTGTTGTACCCAAATCTTCCACCGGTAAATCATGCTTGAGAATAGGTTGACGAAGAAAAATTTCCTCAAGCTCATCTCTTTCTTTCCTAAAAGCTTCACTTTCACTATTCTCCAAATGTTGCTGCAAAGGATTATTAGGAACAAGAACAATAGATGCACACTGCTCCATTTTAAAATCATTACTAGGCAAGTCAGCTTTATAAGGAGTTTTGGTAAATTTAGAAAAGTTAAATTCATAAGGTTCACCAGCAAATCTAGTCAAAATTTTCTCTTTCTTACAATCTATAATAGCTCCACAAGTATTTAGAAAAGGTCTACCAAAAATGATAGGACAATGATCACTAGCAGCAGAACCAAGTACCAAAAAGTCAGCAGGATATTTAATCTTACCACATAGAACTTCCACATCTCGAACAATACCAATTGGAGAAATAGTTTCTCTATTAGCCAAATGAATAACCACATCAATATCTTCAAGTTCACAAGAACCAATTTCGTGCATAATCTCCGTGTAAAGCTCATAAGGAATAGCACTAACACTTGCACCAATATCACATAAACCATAATAGCAATGATCACCAATTCTAACAGATAGCATAGGAACACTAACTTGTTTGGATTTATTAGGATGTGAAACAATATTAGAAGCATCTTCACAGAAAATAATATGACCATCCTCCACATTTTCAGTCACAAGATCTTTAACTATAGCAACAGCAGGTTCAATTTTAATTTGTTCTTCAGGTTCTTTAGGTTTCTTTTCACTTTTATTAACCGCACTAGATATGACAGAGTACTCCTTCATTTTAGCAGGGAAAGGAGTTTTTTCAATATAAGCTTCAGGAATAACATTATCAACAGTTTCAATCACTACACATTTGTTTACAGATGAATCAACTTTATCTTTATACGGTTCATGATACTTATCAAAATTCTTCTTAGGCAGTTCATAATGAGAGGCAAAAGCTTTATAAAGATTTGCAACAACTTGGGAATCAAGACCATATGTAGCACTCATATTACGGAATTTATCAGTATTCATAAAAGCTTCAATGCATTTATAATCATAAGTTATACCTGATTCTCTATCTTTGTCGTTCTCCCATCCTTCAGTATTTTCTTGGATCCGATCAAGAAGGTCCCTTTTAAACTCTTCATTCTTGCGTGTAAATGATCCAGAACAAGAAGTATCCAGCAAGGTCTTGTCTTGAAAAGAAAGTCTTGCATAGAAATTATCAATAATAACATTACCAGGAAGCTCATGAATGGGGCATTTGAGCATTAAAGACTTCAATCTCCCCCAAGCTTGGGCAATACTCTCTCCATCATGAGGCCAGAAATTATATATGCGGTTCCGATCTTTGTGAATTTCACTTGGAGGATAAAATTTGGAATAAAATAAAGGCACAATGTCCTCCCAATCAATTGAATCACCATTCTTCAGCAATTTATACCAGTGCGCCGCTTTACCAGACAGCGATATAGTGAATAGTTTCTTCTAACTTCATTCATAGAAATACCTGCACATTTGAATAACCCGCATAATTCATGCAAAAACAGTAAATGATCACCAGGATGGACAGTTCCATCCCCTTCATAGCGGTTATCCATAACACGTTCAATAATTTTCATAGGTATTTTATATGGTACTACTTCCTCACCTGGCGCTTCATCCACTACCGTTGCAGTAGTAGTAGATTTCCCAAATAGAAATTGAAGAGAGGATCTCTCCATAATGATTTATAGCAGCAGGCAGAAATAAAATCAGCACAAACAGTAAAGGTTTTCCTTACCAATTCCACTTACCAATAGCGCTTCACTCCCCGGCAACGGCGCCAGAAAATAGTCTTGATGACCCACAAGTATAGGGGGTGTATCGTAGTATCTTCGATAAGTAAGAATGTCGATCCCAACGAGGAGCAGAAGGTGTTGGCAGCAGTTTCGATGAAGGATTCGCTGTAAATGCTCACAGACAAGTATTCAGGGGGTTTTGATATTGTAGATAAATAAAGTACAAGTAAATAAAATGCGAGAGAAATAATTGCAGCAAGTGGCCCAATCCTTTTTAGCACAAAGGACAAGCCGGTTTGATTACTTATAATGACCAAACGTTCCTGAGGACACATGGGGATTTTAGTCTAGTACTTTCGCTTCATGTGGCTAAATAATCTTCATTGTTTTGATAAGTGTTGTGTGGGTGAACCTATGCTAATGCACCGCCCTTCCTAGGACTAATACATACTTGTGATTATACCCCTTGCAAGCATCCGCAACTACAAGAAAGTAATTAAGATAAATCTAACCACAGCCTTAAACTCTGAGATCCTGCGATCCCTCCTGCATCGATATACTAACGGGGGCTTAGGTTTCTGTCACTCCGGCAACCCCGCAATTAGCAACCGAATACAAGATGCACTCCCCTAGGCCCATAAATGGTGAAGTGTCGTGTAGTCGACGTTCACACGACACCACTAGAAGAATGACACCACAACTTAAATATCATAACATTGAATATTACTCAACCATAATTCACTACTAGCATTTAGACTTCACCCATGTCCTCAAGAACTAAACGAACTACTCACAAGACATCATATGGAATACAATCAGAGGTGATATGATGATGAATAACAATCTGAACATAAACCTTGGTTCAATGGTTTCACTCAATAGCATCTACAACAAGTATAGAATAACACCGGGAGAGTTTCCCCTATCAAACAATCAAGATTTAACCCGAATTGCTACAGCGGTGACGAGGTGCAGCGGTGGTGATGGCGGTGTAGATGGTGGAGATGATGATGATGATGATGGAGATGATGTCCCGCTCGATGACGATGGCGATGGCGTCGATTTCCCCCTCCGGGAGGGAATTTCCCCGGCGGATTCCTGCCCGCCGGAGAGCTCTTTTCTCTCTGGTGTTCTCCGCCCCGCAGAGGCGGCTCGTGAGGATCCTTCGTGGCTTAGGTTTTCGGGACGAAGGAGTACGCGAAGAAAAGGAGGCGAAAAGGGTCGTGGGCCCCCCAGAGCACAGGGTGGCGCGGCCAGGCCCTGGGCCGCGCCGCCCTATGGTCTGGGCCCACAGTGGCCCCTCTCTTCTTCCCCTTCTGGCTCCCTCCGTCATCTGGAAAAATAGGAATTTTCGTGAAATTCCTTCCACAGTTGATCTTCCGAAATATTGCGTGACGGTGCTTTTCCAGCAGAATCCTGGCTCCGGTGCTTAATCCTCCAATGATGATGAAACATGCAAAATAGATGAAATAACATAAGTATTGTGTCCCAATATGAAATATATCAATGAATAACAGCAAATTATGATACAAAATAGTGATGCAAATTGGACGTATCAGGGGTCCACCTTAATGCAAGTGGGCCAGCCCAATTAGAGTGTGGGGTCCACGGTAAATCAAATGGGCTGGCCCAAGAAGTAAGTGGGCCAGCCCGTTTAGTTGCTGTTTATATGCCGGCATAATATGCGCTTTAGGATTTTGCGGGCAGGCACATATGTGATTTTGCTTAATTGGGCCGTTTAAGGGATGGGAATTCGTGATTTAGATACTGAGAATATTTACGCAGCATTGATTTCTGTCGAATAGCCTCACTTACCACAAGCACCAAAGAAAAAATGCGCGAAAGAACTATAAAAACTAACTAAATATTACATCAGCTGCAAGGCATTGAAAAAATATTACAGAACCCAGAGAAATTGAATGGTAATTAAACCTAGCAATACAATGAAGCGATCCGGCAATCTTTTAAGTTGTCCATGCAGCACCTATATCTGAAACAAAGACATTACAAGTTAAGACAGCAACAATGGAAAGGCAAAGACACTACAATATTGTTTGCCAAAGAATTTGGAACTCATCATTTCGTCGTTATAACAAGATCATTGTAATGCGCACAATAAGCAAACAAAGAGTGCATGCCGCATACCAACAGCCAATATAACAGAGCATGTTAGAATGAAACAACAGACTTACTACTGTCGAGTCCCATGCAAACCAACATGTTCAGGGAGTACAAAATTGGCATGAACAACATAGTAGCAGGCTATAAATTTTGTAACGACGACTGAGCAAGATACAGAATATAGTGGGATCACCTGTGAACTTGTATAAGAGGGAATGCAAACCAATATGTTCAGCATTCCATATGTGAGCGTCATGCCAAGTCAGAGAAACAAGTCAATAATGCAGCTTTTGAAGAACAAGATGGCACACAAAATTATTATCTAGTAATATGACAAGTTTATTTGTACTACAGGCTTAGATAGCAGAGTGATAGCATGCCAAACTAAGTCCTTACTTTGTTAGCTTACAATGAACTAGATACAAAACAATGGCATCACCTGTAGTACAGGGAATGCAAGCCAACATGTTCATGGAGTAAAAAATTGGCACAAACAACATAGTAGCAGGCCATAATTTTTGAAACAACATCTGAGCAAGATAAAGTTATGATGGCTAGATCTACAGAGCAGGGAATGTAAACCAAATATAGAAGTTACGATGCCAAAAGCTATAGAGCAGGGAATGCGAACCAACATGTGCAATTACTTAAAATTGGCCATGAACTAAATAATAGCAGGATGTTACTATAATAGCTAGGAATAAAACAGATAGGAGTTATAATGGCATCACTGATAAACTTGTAGATAAGGGAAAAAAATCAATTTGTTTCGGGATATAAAGTTGTAATGAGCAACACATAGAGGATAGTTAATGCTACGGCTTAGGATGGACCAGAAACGGAATATAGTGGGATCTGAACTTGTAGAAAAGGGAATGCACACCAATATGTTCACAATTCTATATGTGAGCGCCATGCCAATTAAGAGAAACAAGTTAATATTGCAGCTTTTGAAGAATCAGATGGCAGACAAAATTATGATGGAAGTTGCTGCTGTGACGAGTTCAAATAAATTTGTACTGCAGGATGGCAGAGCGATAGCATGCAGGAACTAATAGCAGGCAGTTAATTTGTACTGCAGGATGGCAGAGCGATAGCATGCAGGAACTAATAGCAGGCAGTTAGCTTACGACGAAGTAGATAGAAATAACAATGGCATCACCGTAGTACAGGGAATGCAAACCAACATGTTCAGGGAGAACAAGATTGGCATGAACAACGAATGAGCAAGATAGAAGTTATGATGGCTACATCTACAGAGCAGGGAATGCAAACCAAAATGTTCAATCGCTTGAAGTTAGCAATGAACTAGAAAATGGCAAGGTGTTACGGTCATAACTAGGAATGAACTAAAAGAGCTTCAGACAAACAGGCATCTGAACCCAGAACATGGCGCTAAAACAAGGGACTTACATTAGGAGAAGCACTCTGTGGGAATCACAGCAGATCTTCCTGGGGTTGATAGATCCGGTGATGAAGTACACTACATGTGCTCCTTGGGGTTGGAGAGACGGCCATTAAACTTCATGGTTACTCATCTAATCTGCAAAGACGTAACGGCGCGTCGTTAGCACAAACAGGTTCCCCCAAGATTAAACAAGAACTTGCAGGCAAGCAATAGAAAAGCGACAGTAGAAGAGTTTAGATCATGCACGGCGCCGGTGAAGCAGATTCGGTTCATGCACATCGGTGTCGGTGAGCAAGATCCGATGCGGTGGACGATGCCGCAGCTGAAGCGACTGCGGTAGACTGCTGGATGAGCATATGGTTTCGAGGTTCGGCGGGGATGATCCGGTCCGGTTGATGACGGCGTCGATGAAGCGGCTCCGGCAGGCAGCCGGATGACGAGGATCGCGAGGGCTCGGGTAGGCCAGGGAAGTCCGGCGGGGATGTTCCGGTGCGGTGGTCGTGGAGGTGGTAGAGAGAGGGACTTGGGAAGTTCCGGTGGGTGGTCTGAGGGAAATGAATTTTTTTGGGAGGGTTTCCGGGGCTAGGGAGGTGGTGATCCAAAAAATGACGGGCAGACCCCCCCACCAACCGACTTTGCTGTCATCTCCACAAGGGTAGAATGGGAATTTGAAAGCGTGTGAATTTTTTGTATTTTGTGGGCGGGAAGTTTTGCCGCTATGAGATTTTGAATTTGGCTAAGGTCCAAGTATAATGATAAAAAATTGTGAGACCGTACTAGTACCTCTGTTCAAGGCCGAGTGCAAAATCAAATCATCATCACCTTGAATATCGGTTACTATCATCGTGTTCTATCTTCTTATCCCATTCAAAAACACGCCTGAAATATTTCTAGATTGGCGGGAGATTTTGCCGCCCGACTGAGATTTGATTTTGAATATGGCTATGGTCAAGTAATATAATATAATACTAATATAAAGACGGTACACCTGGTTAAGTACTAATTGCTCTGCTTCGGCAGTTAAGGCCAGCAGCCACATCAAGCCATCATCATTACAAACAAAATCAGTCAAATCTAGAAGCTAGTATAGGATAAATTCACAGCAGCATAATAAATCCAGAAAACTAAGTATAATACTACATAAACTGCATACAAGAGCCAAAAGCAGCCAATAACAATGTTAATGTTCACGACAAACTAATCTGAAAATAATACAAGACACAATGTATGGCCAACATGAAGATTAGGATACCCCAGGATGAACGAATATGTTCTTCATTCAGCATATATTTCTTCGTCACTCCATTGAAGGAAATTTTCATTGAACTCCTTCCGTCTGCAGTGTGCAGCCAATACATCCTCCAAACGGTATGGCCTTTGTTCATTTCTCATACCGTAGTTTCCTAATCTATTCACATGTATTGGCCACTCATCCCAGGCCTTTATATCATCAAAGTACTCTCTGATATAACCAAAATCTGTGTAGTAGATGCAGCCAGGTCGAAGTGTCGGGTGCACTCTGGTGTCGACGGAGATACACCGGATATAATGGACGAAGAAGGCACGACTGCCAATGTTATTGACGGCATGGAGAGAGCGGCTCTCAGTGTCCACACGGTACACCAATGGTTGACCTTCCTCCAAATGCTTGTTGTCCAACAACACAAGCAGCAGAGCACCATCCGACTTCACAAGGTAGAACTTGTTATTTCCAAGTTCTGGAAATGAAAATAGTGTATCCATTTTGACAGTGCTCGCACGCTGCTCCAACTGGACATTGTTGGTGCACACTAATTTTCCGAACTCAAAATTGTTCACAGCTATTGCATACAATTCACCATTGAACGGGGTAATGCAACGCAGACAATGGTGCTCGATCGAAAATCTTCCTTCTCCCCAATCTTCATCTATACCCTTAGTTGGAGTGCTCTCATCGACCCAAGCAATTTCCGCCGGGTAATCTTTGGAAACGAAGACCATAGTCGGGGACTTCATCACAGCGACTGACTTCAGAATAACGTTTGGCATATGCGCCTCAAACATAGTATTCAATGTCTTTGTGAGTGGGTTCAGAAGCCGTATCTTGTGCGGCTGGTTCTTCTGGGCAAGCACGATGACGCCACGGCAAAAGCCGACAAAGTAGTATCTAAAATATATTGATGAAGATAACATTCAGCACTAAGATGTTTACGATTGAAAATAAAAATAGATTAACTCTATAGATATGGAGGAATTTGAACCTTGCATGAACTTCCGTTAGATCGATGGTGACGTAGCGGGATGTGCGGAGGTGGAGGAAGGTGAAATCAGCAGCGCGTGGAAGGCCGTGGTCTAGCATGATCCATTCGTGCAGGTGCACGTCGGGCTCAGGTAAACCTGAGCGCCAATTTCTACAGACTTGCCTCATAGCAGAGTAGGTGTCAGCGTACTGCTCGTTCGCCAGTAAGCATTCGCCGATCTTGTGAAGTGGTCCATCAGCCGAGAGAGAGGCCCAGTTCACGGAGGCGACGGCCGCCGGCGCATTCTTCTTGTCCATCGCCGGCAGGGAGCGCGCGTGGGCGGTTGGTGTTTTTTCCTTCGATTTGGAGAAGTTGATGGGACGTGAGAGGCGTGGTTGCGTGCGTGAGTGAGAATGAGACTGTGTGCAGAGGGAGGGAGAGAGGGGGCTCTGGCAACGTGACGGTTGGTCTCGGCAGTTTCTCAAAAAAGCTAGACGTTTGGTCTCAACACGCGCACCGCCTAACCGCTGTGCACCGCGACACGCGTCCGTGGTACTGCACGTCTGCACCGTTACGTGTACTCAGTTAGCCTTACACTGGAAAAATATCTGCACTCAGTTTTCCCCTCGAGTACTAATACTGGCTAGTGCATTACCTCATAAAAAAAATACTGGCTAGTGCAATATACTCAGTTTTACCCTCAAGTGGCTGATCAACAGAGAGTCAACAAATGGGATTAAGCTATCTAATTGAGTAATTTCATGCGCAAAAAAAAATCATAGTGCCTCCTACTCATGGAGTCTTGTTAAGAAGAGGAGGTCTAATACGTGGAAAACAGAATAGCACACCACAGGTCCGAAATGATGGAAAGGGCTAGGCAATCCACTTATTATAGAACTCAACAAAAACCACATGGAACTATATTAAACTTATGCAGTAGCCAACGCAACCAAAAGTCAGAAGTGCAGGCTGAATCCCAAAGGCACAACACAATAAGGAAACTTGCAACCTTATATAAAAGGGGCTATGCAACCCACTTATATACACATTAACAGCCATCCTCGTGTGTGACAAGAGAAATTCAACACTGGATTCGGAGGTAGGCACATGAAGCTTTACAAGGGCCAATGGGGCACCAACAATTTAAGGATGAATTGAACCACACCGTCAACAATTCAAACTCGAGACCTTGGCTCTAATACCATTTAAGTTCGAACGGATTGAAAAGGCTAGGCAACCAATTTCTAAAACATCCACAGGAACAACTACCAAGTTGATCCCAGCCGTAGATAAATGCATCCACCAACAAAATAGGAACAGTGCCTCAGTCTCAGTAAACATTTCACAATACCAAGGTACTCACATGTCAATGTCAGTGTTTTCATCTCCAATTATCTATGGCATTTTATTAGTCTTTTGAGAGATTATAACAAACTTGATTGGCCTCCTGCAGTAGGGCATCACATGCTTCTGATCTCGATCTCAACATGTCAACTTGGTTTCTTAACACATCTGCTGCAGCTCGTTCTATTTGGATTTGTTCCTCCAGAACTTGTGCAGAGAAAGACTTGGACTTGGACTTGGACTTGGACTGCAAAAACCCAGCATTTCGCAGGAAAGTGTTTTTGGTGATATCTTTATTTTTAAGTACCATGGTAAATGTCTCCATACATTCTTCTAGAGTTTTTTCCATACCATCTTTCCCGGGTTTTGCCATCTCCAATTTCATATTTGCCTGAAAAGTTTTGAGTCGTGTAAAAATAAAAGTTATTACAGAGAAACATGCAGACGGTAGATTTAATGTGTATGAACTACTTCTAATCCTACAAGTTGGTATGCCTGATTACACATCAAATGCATTTTCACAAAAACGCCTACAAGATCATATTGACATATTGCTCCTACAAATTGGCAAGTGTGTAGTTAAAAAATTTAAATCATAAAGAAGACTTACAATAACACTTTCTGCAAGTTCTCCTATCACATTATGTTTGTTCTTCTGGCATGCCTCGAACTGCTCTGCCAGAGTCATCTCTTTGTCTGGTTGCATGTTGTTTGCATGATCTACTTTCTGCATTTTTGTACAATCATATGGAGATCAAATAACGTGGTTGAAATGGAGGATGGAAATATAACATGCACACGGAGTTCTACACAATTTACGAGTAACATATGTAGCAGTACAGACCAGCGGGGCATTACTTTTTGCCAGAGATGCCCAACCAAGTGACGAGATCCTGTACGGCTTGGTAAACGTTGTTTCAAGCGGTTAGCCTGGTTCCTTTTAGACAACGTCTGCAAAAGGAGACTAGTGAGACACTGGCGCAAAATAAGTATTCGGAATTTAATCTGGTTTCACGGTCCTCATAAGCCATACCACATTCTTTGGATCAGACCAATGCTTGACAAGATCTCCCCACTGCTCGTCAGTCATACAGGGTGCAGGAGACTTTGTTCGAACATTGGCAGTAATCTGGCCAGTGAAGTATGTCGCCTTAAGCTTATAGCGGTGCTGGCGCAACAATTCTTTGAATATGGAAGCGATGACAAACTTTACATCCTCATTATCCTCATCGAATTCAAACCTTAACTGCTCACAACGGTGGAATGATTGGTGAGTTATATAGCATAGAAACAACAGTAAGCTACAAGAAATGGGACAGATCAATGTGGAATAATTTATCATTACCAGGAGAAGCATGACTTACGTGTAAATTATGCACTAAACTCTCGAACTGTGAAGGGGTGTCAACGTGCTGCTTCCACAATGGGAAGGTAGGAAGTTCATTCCTGATAAAATGGCCAACCTGTGATACAAGATATGAAGATTCATGCGGATGAAGTGGCCTTCTGCCACCTACAATAGATGTGATGCGAAATCTTGAACCCATTCCGGAAATCTTAGCTGCAAGTTTTTTTCCTACCGTTGGCCCCCTCGTTTTTATTGATCGTGGCGAACCTACCAAGTTAAGCATTACATCAAGCTATCATGGTATATAGATACATAAGGGAGCATTAAACTACAAGTCTTGAAAAAAGTATTACCTTTTTTGGCGTGGGTCTCATCATCGGGAGAGGAGTTGTCTTTCGCAGGACTAAGGGTCGGAGGGAGATCATCACCAGTTTGCTGGTGTTGTGGCAGCACTGTTTGGACATTTGAGGCTGTATCATCTGGGACTAGCATCATGTGTCCTTGGCCATTATTACCTACCACCACTCCTGATGGTGCCAATTCTTGGCTAGAATTTGCTGTGGAAACTGGTTCTGTTGGCAATTGTTGCTGAGAAACAGTATTGGCAACTGGTGGTTGTGGAATGTGTGGGCTGGTACATGCTGGGGCTACTTCTGTCTGATTCGATGGTTTGTGGTTTTTACGAGACCTTTTACTGTTATCATTCTTGGCCTGTTCGCCACCTCGTGTCAGTCTCTTGTTAGACCTTGTAATAGGAGGAGCAGCACGAGCATCAGGCTTAACTCTTTTTTTATTACGCACTGTCACCCATCCTCCGGTATCAGCCTGAGGTTCCTGTTGAGTGTTCTTCCTCCTATTCGTTCTTGAAAAGTTCTTTCCCGAATCTGCAGATGCCTGTCACACATAAATGATATTTCAATGTACAATATTATATGATGATGATATGCAGATGGAATGGAAAAACAGTCAGGCAACATATGCCAAAACATATATGAGGCGTTAACTAAGCAGGAAAAATTGTAGTAATGAGATTGAACATGGCATGGGTAACATATTTGGTAGGACTGGGATACAACAAATGGAAGTTGGGACAAATAATTCGATGACAGGACAGAGAAAACTCACCTTGTTGTGTTGCAGACGATAGTCGACCAGGGCATCTTCCTGAGTCAGCTCGCCATCACAATCAGCAGGATCAAATTCTGAATCAGAGGAATGTTCCGTATCCTTTGTGAGGGAGGTGGGTGGCGTTTTTGCACTAGACCTTGTAGAAGGATGTAGTGTTAGGCCCAACGAGGCTGCAACTCGGCTATTATGCAGAATAGTTTGCCTCCGTTGCTCTTCGTACTCATTCTCGAGTGGAAGACCTAACATGCATTGGCGAGAAATGCAGATGAGATTTATCATGGAACTGTGCATATAAGAACAAATTAATAGTAGCAGTGAGACTGCTCAAAAGGTGTAATGACAAACAAACTATGGCTCAAAAATAATTGATGTTCATATTGTCAAGCTTCATGCACTAGCCAACGCAACCGGAAGTCCGGACTGATGGAAAGGGCAAACAAATTATGGCTCAAAAATAATTTATGTTGGGCAACAAAGGGCAGCAGCAACAATTTTTAGGATAAGTATGATGTCAAGCTTCATGCAGTAGCCAACGCAACCAAAAGTCCGAACTGATGGAAAGGGCTAAGCAATCCACATATAGACTCAAACACATATAAGTGTCATTTTCATGCCAATGGTTAACCATATGGAATGGCGTGTGCTTAATATAATTGCCTAGGGTCTTCCAAGTTCCAACAGATCGATCTATTGGATGAACTTGCTAGAGCATGCAATTCGAAATGGTATCAGACCTACAAGGTCCTGAGTTCAAATCCTAGCAAGTAGCAACGCAGTATTCAAAATAAATATTTGCAGCCTTCCTAAAAAAATATCTAATGATACATGCCTAAGGCTCGGTCTATTGAATGAGTGGTTTTATCACTTAGCACCACAAGTTGGGGATTTTTAATCACAAAACACCAACATTTGGGGAAATTATTTCACATAACACATTATTTGTCATTAGTCGGCTTGACAAGAGCATGACCCTACAGCGTGACACCAATTTACAGTACGTGAGCATGTTTGCTACAAACAAATGAATTTTGGTGTGAAATTTTGTAGACACTCTGTGGAAATGAGAATATGAGTCACACTTGTTACATATGCTACACACAAATGAATTACCATATGACAAATATCCACAAGAAATTATAACCACACAAGAACATGAGATTTGGGTAATATATTCTGTACCAGCATAAGGTTTTGATAATGTTTACCAATACAACTACCCTGGACATAAGATTTTATTTTGAACTGTCTGGACATAAGATTTAACAACTAGTGTTGACAAACAGCTTTGTATTTGCGTTTAACAGCAAATACCACAAAATAAAGTCTAATTGTCTTTCTCCTGCGGTCACTCTTAAACTGACGGTGGCCGGAGGTCACTAATGGGCTATCAAACAGAGATCATGTATTCTGCGAAACAATTACCCCAAATGTTAGTGTTTTGTGATACAAATTTCTAGGGTTGTGGTTCTGTGATAAAAAAAATCCTGAACTTCTGGTGTTAAGTGATAAAACCTCATTGGATGAACTGGCTAGAGCATGCAATTCCACATGGCGCACACAGAGTTGCAAATAGAAAAAAATACAGGCAGTTTAATACTATCAATAAATTGCTCTCCTAGCTTGACTGCTATCATAACCTTTGTAATACGTACTACCACCATCCCGAAGTTTTTATCAAAAATCATTAACATGCAAAATACAAATTTAATATCATTAAATAGATAACGAATATATTTTCGTACGGTATCTACAAAATATTATATTTCTTGATAGATTGTTCTGAAAGTTTGGTCAAACTTTACTTGGTTTGACTTTTATAAATAAGCCTTCAGGTTTGGGGTGGAGGTAGTAATGTAGTATACTTCAAACCCCAAAAAAGTACCGCACAGAAGTGATATTTGGAAAAGAAATGCGTAACGAAAGCGGACATAAGCTCTGCCTCTCCATCAGCAGATGTAAGGTTACGATCAGCAGAGTTCCGAGATAAAAAAAATACAGGCAGTTTAATACTATCAACAAATTGCTCTGCTAGCTTGACTGCTATCATAACCTTTGTAAAATGCATACTTCAAACCCCCAAAACATATCACACAGAAGTGATTCTCGGAAAAGAAATGCATAACGAAAGCGGACATAACCTCGATCTTCCTCTCGATCAGCAGATGTAAGGTTAAGATCTCATATAGCTACGCGGCAAACAACTATCTACACTGATCTAATATCAGCAAGAATGCATTGCAAGAAAGCAACGAAAACTAGTGTAAGAAATCAAATGCATATAACAAAAGCGGACATGTAAAGTATTCATCAACCTTCGTCTGAGGCCCGGGCGGATTTACTCTTTGGTTGGGGGTGGTCGACTTTGGGGCCGCGTTTTTTGCCCATCTCGATCTCCGGTGAGGTGGACTACAGAGTCGGGGAAGCAGATCCGGAGGAGATATGGCGCGGTGAACGTCGGCGTCGAGGAAGCTAATCCGGCTTGCTAGGCAGCAAGGGAGCCGGTAAAACGTGGTCGGTCACTACGGTGGCCGGTGAGAAGGCAGTGATGGTGAGGAGGGGCGGTGGGGCACGGCCGTCGTCGTGGGAGTGTGCCTGGTAGAAGCATGAGAAAGATGTGGTGTTCGAATTGTGCTCTACAGGGAAATATCCTCTGTGGACCGATGTTTATAGGCCGACGGGCAAACCGCAGGTTTTGGGGTAGCTTGAAAATGGGACGCGCCAACAATTTCGGCGCGTGTTTTGCGGCAGAGATGAAAGTCACCCATAAGAAACTTTCCTCATGGATGCTTGTTGCTTGGTCGTGTGGACAACATATATAGTGGGAGATGCCCATAGCTAGCTAGGCCATTCATATCAAACTCGAGTGATTATCACTAAGTTTACAATGAATATATTTCATGACACTTGATATTGGCCGGATAGTAGAAAATATATTTCATGACTATCGATCCCATATTAGTTAATTTATATTATTTCAATTGCTAAAATATTTTCATATTCTTTTAGAGTTCTAAAAAACACACTACACAATGACAATGGATATCACTACCTTCTAGGTCCCGGTCATCAGATTTAGAGTAAAGTAGCTTAGCGACAGATTTAGACCTTTGTGCAACAAATACATGAGTTGGTGATATGTGCAAAAGAACAGGTTAAGTGAGTGTTTTGTGCAACAATGACAACAATAAGTGGAGTTTCGATCGTGCAAAGGATAAAAGGTGGAAGAGGGATCACACGGAAGGAGAAAGAGAAAGGGAGAGCAGTGCCTCACGGGGCCGCTGTTATTTATGGTGAAAAGAAATGCTTCACTTTTTTCGGTGAGTGATGTTGACTGGCACACAGGGTTTCAGTTATGTAGACCTGCAGTGCAGGCTACGCGCCCGTCTAATATTCATTTTTTTCAGCGACAAAAGGGAGAGAGAGAGAGAGAGAGTCTTGACGACGCGTCTTTACTTAACAAAGAAGATTGCTGGGAGTTTGCCTACCTACCGCACGTGACTTGTGCTCACTGATGTGTGGGACCTACACGCATGGGACCACACGTAAGTGACCGACCTACTTTATTCTAGGGGTGCCCCTCAAGCTAATACATAGTCTGCAACATGAAACTATATTCGCTTATAAAATCTGAACTTTGAAATCCAATTTAATTTAAGTCTATTATTGGTCATATCAACTATCAAGTCTAAAATTACATTCTGAAACTTGTTCAACGCTTTCTCATGAATTATTATGGTAGTTTTTTAAAATCAAATGCTAATTGATTTGAGATAATAAAAAACATATATTATTGCACAACAATGGGATATTAAAATATCTATTTGTAAATAAAAATAAGAAGTCAATGTTGTGGTAAGTTAGGAGGTTCAAAGGGTAAACCAAATATAACGTTTTGTTCAATCTCATAGTTCATATTACCAAGTTTGATTATCCCTGGACAACATTGTTTGTTATAGTGTTCCCTAATTGGGCATGGTGGTGCATCTTGCCATTTCTAACAATGTTGATGACTAGACTTTTCAAGTTTTCGGTATAAAAAATCGTTTTTCATTTTCTAGATGATAAAATATGTTTTTTTGTGCATGGGGTAGAAAAGATATGGGTCAAAATGGCGCATCTACATTTTTTAAATAAATTACGCCATATTTTAATGACAAATCCCAAATTTACGGTTTTTAGTGCTTTCTAGCTAGTTTCGCACATTTAAATGACTTTATGCTGATTTATTGAAAGTAATTCAAATTTGAATTGTAGATATGTTATAACTTGGTCCTACAAGTCCCCATAAATAATTTTTATATACATATTACTTACTATATATAGAAACCAGCGATAGTACTGAAATATTCAACCCCTTTGCAGGATAATCATGTAAAACATTTTGACCTGGTTTTGAAATAAATAAATGAAACTGAAGAAAACCTGAAAAATGAAACCCTTCTACATGGAGTGTGCTTGTATGTGTTAGTTGACAGGGAAAATAAGAAACATGTGATAGGGTAGTGAAAAACAAAATGTCTTCACAAAGCGGACTATCGTGTATGAAGATTCATGGTTTGCAAGCCAAATGATATAGTTATGGCCATATTTGTGGCACAGTTTGTTACAATGTGCCCAAATTGGGCATGGTGGTGCATCTTGCCATTCCCAACAATGTTAATGACTAGACTTTTCAACTTTTCGGTATAAAAAATATTTTTTTCATTTTCTAGATGACAAAATATGTTTATTTTGTGAATGGTGTACATATAAGATACGGGTCAAACTGGCAACTCTACATTTTTTAGATAAATTACGCCATATTTTAGTGCCAATTCCCAACTTTTACGGTTTTAGTACTTTCAAGATAGTTTCGCACATTTAAACGACTTTATGCTGATTTACTGAAAGTAATTCCAATGTGAAATGTGGGGGTGTTATAACTTCGTCAAAGAAATCCCCCAAAAACATAGTTTAGGGTTGGGGGTAGATACGGAGTACATGATTTGTATGTTTTGAATATGTCTAGACCTTGTTTATCAACTTGAATGCTTAATTACTATATATATGACGTAAGAAGGCTATGTGCTTTGGGTTTTCATTTTTTTTGATTTTTTCTGAATTTTTATGCTCATTTGAATCTTGGTCAAATCCTAGGTTTGACTAGGATTTAAACAAACTTAAAACATGAAAATGAAAAGGTAAGCCTGGATCCTTCCTAGTCACTCTAAAATTAAGCTTTTGGGAAGTTTTAGAAATTTCCATGTTTGAAACCCGAAACCACTTCTCTTCATGCTTGACTTCATAAGACAAAGTTAAGGGTTAGGGGTAGATACATGCCTTTTCTGTTTTGAATATGTCTAGACCTTGTTCATCAACTTGAATGCTTACTATATATATATATATGACATAAGAAGGCTATATATATATGTGCTTTGGTTTTTGGTTTTTGTTTTTTCTGAATGTTTATATATGCCCATTTGAATCTTGGTCAAATCCTAGGTTTGACCAAGATTTAAACAAGTTTAAAACATGAAAGTGAAAAGGTAAGCATGGATCCTTCTTAGTCATTCTAAAATGAAGCTTTTGGGGGGTTCTTGAAATCTCAATGTTTGAAACCCAAAACCACTTCTCTTCATGGTTGACTTCATAAGACAGATGAGTTTAGGGTTATGGGGTAGATACATGATTTGTCGGGTTTGAATATGTCTAGACATGCTTGTTTATCAACTTGAATGCTTACTATATGACCTAAGAAGACTATGCATGTGCATTGGTTTTTCATTTTTTGTTCTTTCTGAATGTTTATGCCCATTTGAATCTTGGCCAAATCCTAGGGTTTGACCAAGATTTAAACAAGTTTAAAACATTAAAATGAAAAGGTAATCATGGATCCTTCTTAGTCACTCTAAGATGAAGTTTTTGGGAGGTTTTCGAAATTTCCATGCATGTTTGAAACCCAAAACCACTTCTCTTCATGTTTGACTTCATAAGACAGAGTTTAGGGTTAGGGCTAGGGGTAGATACATGATTTTCTAGTTTGAATATGTCTAGACCATGTTTATCAACTTGAATCTTGGCCAAATCCTAGGTTTGACCAAGATTTAAACAAGTTTAAAACATGAAAATGAAAAGGTAAGCCTGGATCCTTCTTAGTCACTCTAAAATGAAGCTTTTGGGAGGTTTTTGAAATCTCAATGTTTGAAACCCAAAACCATTTCTCATCATGCTTGACTTCATTAGATATAGTTTAGGGTTAGGTGTAGATACACGATTTGTCTGGTTTGAATATGTCTAGACCTTGTTTATCAACTTCAATTCTTACTATATGACATAAGAAGACTATATGTGCTTTGGTTTTTGATTTTTTAATTTTTTCTGAATGTTTATGCCC
Source organism: Lolium multiflorum (assembly GCA_030979885.1). NCBI lineage: Eukaryota > Viridiplantae > Streptophyta > Magnoliopsida > Poales > Poaceae > Lolium > Lolium multiflorum. The sequence goes on along the minus strand of CM061750.1, from coordinate 273,396,717 downwards.
ATTTGAATCTTGGTCAAATCCTAGGTTTGACCAAGATTTAAACAAGTCTATAACATGAAAATGAAAAGGTAAGCCTGGATCCTTCTTAGTCATTCTAAAATGAAGCTTTTGGGGGGTTCTTGAAATCTCAATGTTTGAAACCCAAAACCATTTCTCATCATGCTTGACTTCATTAGATATAGTTTAGGGTTAGGTGTAGATACACGATTTGTCTGGTTTGAATATGTCTAGACCTTGTTTATCAACTTCAATTCTTACTATATGACATAAGAAGACTATATGTGCTTTGGTTTTTGATTTTTTGATTTTTTCTGAATGTTTATGCCCATTTGAATCTTGGTCAAATCCTAGGTTTGACCAATATTTAAACAAGCTTAAAACATGAAAATGAAAAGGTAAGCTTGGATCCTACCGTTGAATCCATAGGAAACTTTGTTCTAATGCACTATAATAATCAACCGAGTTTTTACACCAACAGGTCTGTCACTTACGTGTGGTGCCCATGCGTGAGGTCCCACACTTCAGTGAGCACAAGTCAAGTGCAGTAGGTACGCAAACTCCAAGCCATCTTCTTTGTCAAGAGAAGACGCATCAGGATGCGTTTTGGAAGTCTGTGGGTCCTTCTGGATCCTTCGGTTGTCCCTCTCACAAAAAACAAATCTCTCTCATTCTCGGCCTCGCTCGACTCGCTCGCTCGCTCGCTCGCTCGCACCTCCTGCTCACTGACAAACCCTGCACAAAAGTCAACATCATCACCCGAAAAAGGGGAGACACCATAATGCTCTCCCTTCTTCTCTCCTTCCGAGTGATCCCTCTTCCTCCGAGTTTCACTCGACGGGCAAACACCCATGTGCTGCATAGTAATAATAAAAAGGTAGTAGAAAAATCGATATACGAATCTATAATTAAATAGGTTAAACTCGGGTTTTGCCCAGTTCTACAGATCAAGGGTTCAAAAAAATCCAACTACGGGGTTCGAACAACACGATTCTAATCCAAGAATTTTTTCGACCTCATCCAAATGGCCTCAAATTATAGGGTTAGCATCTAGTGCAGTTTGTGTGAAAATGTATGCACTATGTGTGCTATAACTTGTATGTCTTTCAAATTTGAACCAAATTTGAATAAGTTTGAAATATTTGAAAAGGGGCTTTTGGGAGGTTTTTGAAATTTCCATGTTTGAAACCCAAAACCACTTCTCTTCATGCTTGACTTCATAAGACGGAGTTTAGGGGTTAGGGGGTATAGATACATGATTTGTCTGGTTTGAATATGTCTAGACCTTGTTTATCAACTTTAATGCTTACTATATAACATAAGAAAACTATTTGCTTTGGTTTTTCTTTTTGCTGATTTTTTTTCAATTTTGATGCCCATTTGAATCTTGGTCAAATCCTAGGTTTGACCATGGTTTAAACAAGTTTAAATCATGAATATGAAAAAATAAGCATCTATCCTTCTTAGTCACCCCAAAATGTAGCTCTTGGGAGGGTTTTTGAAATTTCCATGTTTGAAACAAAAAAACCACTTCTCTTCATGCATGCTTGACTTCATAAGACAGAGTTTAGGGTTAGGGGTGTAGATATATACATGATTTTCTAGTTTGAATATGTCTAGACCTGTTTATCAACTTTAATGCTAACTATAGACATAAGAAGACTATGTGCTTTGGTTTTTCATTTTTCTGTTTTTTTTTGAATTTTATGCCCATATATTTGAATCTTGGTCAAATCCTAGGTTCAACCAAGATTTAAACAAGTTTAAAACATGAAAATTAAAAGGTAAGCATGTATCCTTCTTAGTCACTCTAAAATGAAGCTTTTGGGATGTTCTTGAAATTTCCATGTTTGAAACCCAAAACGACTTCTCTTCATGCTAGACTTCATAAGATCGACGGGGGGTAGATACATGATTTGTCTGGTTTGGATATATATACCTAGACCTCGTTTATCAACTCGAATGCTTACGATATGACATATATAAGAAGACTATGTGCTTTTGTTTTTCATTTTTCTGATTTTTTTGAATTTTGTGCCCACCCATTTGTATCTTGGTCAAATCCTAGGTTTGATAATGATTTAAACAAGTTTAAAATATGAAAATGCAAATGTAAGCATGGATCCTTCTTAGTCACTCTAAAATGAAGCTTTTGGGAGGTTTTTGAAATTTCCATGTTTGAAACCCAAAACCACTTCTCTTCACATGCTTGACTTCATAAGACATAGTTAATTAATTTAGGGGTTAGGGGGTATAGATACATGATTTGTGTGGTTTGAATATGTATGGACCTTGTTTATCAACTTCAATGCTTACTATATGACATAAGAAAACTATTTGCTTTGGTTTTTCTTTTTTCTGATTTTTTTTCAATTTTGATGCCCATTTGAATCTTGTCAAATCCTAGGTTTGACCAAGATAATTTAAACAAGTTTAAAACATGAAAATGAAAAGGGAAGCATGGATCCTTCTTAGTCACTCTAAAATGAAGCTTTTGGGAGGTTTTTGAAATTTCCATGTTTGAAACCCAAAACCACTTCTCTTCACATGCTTGACTTCATAAGACAGAGTTTAGGGGTTAGGGGGTATAGCTACATGATTTGTCTGGTTTGAATATGTCTATAGACCTTGTTTATCAACTTTAATGCTTACTATATGACATAAGAAAACTATTTGCTTTGTTTTTTTTTGCTGATTTTTTTTTTAAAATTTTGATGCCCATTTGAATCTTGTCTAATCCTAGGTTTGACCAAGATAATTTAAACAAGTTTAAAACATGAAAATGAAAAGGGAAGCATGTATCCTTCTTAGTCACTCTAAACTCGGGTTTTGCCCAGTTCTACAGATCAAGGGTTCAAAAAATCCAACTACGGGGTTCGAACAACACGATTCTAATCCAAGAATTTTTTCGACCTCATCCAAATGGCCTCAAGCTATAGGGTTAGCATCTAGTGCAGTTTGTGTGAAAATGTATGCACTATGTGTGCTATAACTTGTATGTCTTTCAAATTTGAACCAAATTTGAATAAGTTTGAAATATTTGAAAAGGGGCTTTTGGGAGGATTTTGAAATTTCCATGTTTGAAACCCAAAACCACTTCTCTTCATGCTTGACTTCATAAGACGGAGTTTAGGGGTTAGGGGTAGATACATGATTTGTATGGTTTGATATGTCTAGACCTTGTTTATCAACTTTAATGCTTACTACATGACATAAGAAGACTATGTGATTTGGTTTTTCATTTTTCTATTTTTTTATTTTTCTGAATTTGAATCTTGGTCAAATCCTAGGTTTGACCAAGATTTAGACAAGTTTAACACGTAAATGAGTTAACTTGGATTTCCTACCCTTGAATCCATAGGAAACTTTGTTCTAATGCACTATATAATCAACCGAGTTTTTACACCAACAGGTCTGTCACTTACGTGTGGTGCCCACGCTTGAGGTCCCACACTTCAGTGAGCACAAGTCACGTGCAATAGGTACTATAGATATATATGACATAAGAAGACTATGTGCTTTGGTTTTTATTTTTTTATTTTTCCAGAATTTTTATGCCCAATTGAATCTTGGTCAAATCCTAGGCTTGACCAATATTTAAACAAGCTTAAAACATGAAAATGAAAAGGTAAGCTTGGATCCTTCTTTGTCACTCTAAGATGAAGTTTTTGGGAGGTTTTCAAAATTTCCATGTCTGAAACCCAAAAACACTTCTCTTCATGCTTGACTTCATAAGACAGAGTTTAGGGTTAGCCAGGGACAGGGTAGATACACGATTTTCTAGTTTGAATATGTCTAGACCATGTTTATCAACTTGAATGATCATTATATGACAGAAAAAGGCTAGGTGCGTTTTTTATTTTATTTTATACCCATTTGAATCTTGATCAAATCCTAGTTTTGACCAGGATTTAAATAATTTTAAAACATGAAAATGAAAAGGTAAGCCTGGATCCTTCTTAGTCACTCTAAAATGAAGCTTTTGGGAGGTTTTTGAAATTTCCATGTTTGAAACCCAAAACCATTTCTCATCATGCTTGACTTCATTAGATATAGTTTAGGGTTAGGTGTAGATACACGATTTGTCTGGTTTGAATATGTCTAGACCTTGTTTATCAACTTCAATTCTTACTATATGACATAAGAAGACTACATGTGCTTTGGTTTTTGATTTTTTTGATTTTTCTGAATGTTTATGCCCATTTGAATCTTGGTCAAATCCTAGGTTTGACCAAGATTTAAACAAGTCTATAACATGAAAATGAAAAGGTAAGCCTGGATCCTTCTTAGTCATTCTAAAATGAAGCTTTTGGGGGGTTCTTGAAATCTCAATGTTTGAAACCCAAAACCATTTCTCATCATGCTTGACTTCATTAGATATAGTTTAGGGTTAGGTGTAGATACACGATTTGTCTGGTTTGAATATGTCTAGACCTTGTTTATCAACTTCAATTCTTACTATATGACATAAGAAGACTATATGTGCTTTGGTTTTTGATTTTTTGATTTTTTTGAATGTTTATGCCCATTTGAATCTTGGTCAAATCCTAGGTTTGACCAAGATTTAAACAAGTCTATAACATGAAAATGAAAAGGTAAGCCTGGATCCTTCTTAGTCATTCTAAAATGAAGCTTTTGGGGGGTTCTTGAAATCTCAATGTTTGAAACCCAAAACCACTTCTCTTCATGGTTGACTTCATAAGACATGCAGAGTTTAGGGTTAGGGGTAGATACATGATTTGTCGGGGTTGAATATGTCTAGACATGCTTGTTTATCAACTTGAATGCTTACTATATGACATAAGAAGGCTATGTGCTTTGGTTTTTCATTTTTCCGGTTTTTTGAATTTTATGCCCATTTGAAGATTTTGGGAGGTTCTTGAAATTTTCATGTTTGAAACCAATACGACTTCTCTTCATGCTAGACTTCATAAGATCGACCGAGTTTATGGTTTAGATACATGATTTGTCTGGTTTGAACATGTCTAAACCTTGTTTATCAACTTGAAAGCTTACTATATGACATATATAAGAAGACTATGTGCTTTTGTTTTTCATTCTTCTATTTTTTTATTTTATGCCCATTTGAATCTTGGTCAAATCCTATGTTTGACCTGGATTTAAACAAGTATAAAATATGAAAACGAAAAGGTAAGCCTGGATCCTTCTTAGTCACTCTAAAATGAAGCGGCTTTTGGGATGTTCTTGAAATTTTCATGTTTGAAACCCAAACCACTTCTCTTCATATTGACTTCAGAAGACTATGTGCATTGGTATTTCATTTTTTTTTGAATTTTCATGCCCATTTCAATCTTGGTGAAATCCTAGGTTTGAGCAAGATTTAAACAAATTTAACACGTGAAAACGAATAAGCATGGATCCTTCTTAGTCACTCCAAAATGTACCAATTGATAGATGTGTTAACTTTGCTTCATGGAAAAATTAATGTCATGTAAATGAGTTAACTTGGATTTCCTACCGTTGAATCCATAGGAAACTTTGTTCTAATGCACTATAATAATCAACCGAGTTTTTACACCAACAGGTCTGTCACTTACGTGTGGTGCCCATGCGTGAGGTCCCACACTTCAGTGAGCACAAGTCAAGTGCAGTAGGTACGCAAACTCCAAGCCATCTTCTTTGTCAAGAGAAGACGCATCAGGATGCGTTTTGGAAGTCTGTGGGTCCTTCTGGATCCTTCGGTTGTCCCTCTCACAAAAAAACAAATCTCTCTCATTCTCGGCCTCGCTCGACTCGCTCGCTCGCTCGCTCGCTCGCACCTCCTGCTCACTGACAAACCCTGCACAAAAGTCAACATCATCACCCGAAAAAGGGGAGACACCATAATGCTCTCCCTTCTTCTCTCCTTCCGAGTGATCCCTCTTCCTCCGAGTTTCACTCGACGGGCAAACACACATGTGCTGCATAGTAATAATAATAAAAAGGTAGAAAAATCAACCTACGAATCTATAATTAAATACGTTAAACTAGGGTTTTGCCCAGTACTACAGATCAAGTTCATAAAAAATCCAACTACGGGGTTCGAACAACCCCATTTCTAATCCAAGATTTTTTCGACCTCATCCAAATGGCCTCAAACTATAGGGTTAATTAGCATCTAGTGCAGTATGTGTGAACATGTATGCACTATGTGTGCTATAACTTGTATGTCTTTCAAATTTGAACCAAATTTGAAATATATGAAATGGGGCTTTTGGCTTAAACGTTTGAAACCCAAAACGACTTCTCTTCATGCTAGGCATCATAAGACCGAGTTTAGGGTTAGGGGGTAGATACATGATTTGTCTGTTTTGAATATGTCTATACCTTGTTTATCTACTTGAATATGCTTACTATAGATATATATGACGTAAGAAGACTATGTGCTTTGGTTTTTATTTTTTTTATTTTTCCAGAATTTTTATGCCCATTTGAATCTTGGTCAAATCCTAGGCTTGACCAATATTTAAACAAGCTTAAAACATGAAAATGAAAAGGTAAGCTTGGATCCTTCTTTGTCACTCTAAGATGAAGTTTTTGGGAGGTTTTCAAAATTTCCATGTCTGAAACCCAAAAACACTTCTCTTCATGCTTGACTTCATAAGACAAAGCTAGTTTAGGGCTTTAGGGGGTAGATACATGATTTGTCTAGTTTGAATATGTCTAGACCTTGTTTATCAACTTCAATTCTTACTATATGACATAAGAAGACTATATGTGCTTTGGTTTTTGATTTTTTGATTTTTTTGAATGTTTATGCCCATTTGAATCTTGGTCAAATCCTAGGTTTGACCAAGATTTAAACAAGTCTATAACATGAAAATGAAAAGGTAAGCCTGGATCCTTCCTAGCTAGTCATTCTAAAATGAAGCTTTTGGGGGGTTCTTGAAATCTCAATGTTTGAAACCCAAAAACCACTTCTCTTCATGGTTGACTTCATAAGACATGCAGAGTTTAGGGTTAGGGGTAGATACATGATTTGTCGGGTTTGAATATGTCTAGACATGCTTGTTTATCAACTTGAATGCTTACTATATGACATAAGAAGGCTATATATGTGCTTTGGTTTTTCATTTTTCTAGTTTTTTGAATGTTATATGCCCATTTGAAGATTTTGGGTGGTTCTTGAAATTTTCATGTTTGAAACCAATACGACTTCTCTTCATGCTAGACTTCATAAGATCGACCGAGTTTATGGTTAGGGGCTAGATACATGATTTGTCTGGTTTGAACATGTCTAAACCTTGTTTATCAACTTGCAAGGCTTACTATATGACATAAGAAGACTATGTGCTTTTGTTTTTCATTCTTCTATTTTTTTTTATTTTATGCCCATTTGAATCTTGGTCAAATCCTATGTTTGACCTGGATTTAAACAAGTATAAAATATGAAAACGAAAAGGTAAGCCTGGATCCTTCTTAGTCACTCTAAAATGAAGCGACTTTTGGGATGTTCTTGAAATTTTCATGTTTGAAACCCAAAACCACTTCTCTTCATGATTGCTTCATAAGACAGAGTTTAAGGTTAGGAATAGATATATACATGATTTTCTAGTTTGAATATGTCTAGACCTTGTTAATCAACTTGAATGCTTACTCTATGACATAAGAATGCTATGTGCTTTAGTTTATCATTCTTTTGGTTTTTTCCTGAATTTTTATGCCCATTTGAATCTTGGTCAAATCCTAGGTTTCACAAAGATTTAAACAAGTTTAAAATCTGAAAATTAAAAGGTAAGCATGGATCCTTCTTAGTCACTCTAAAATGAAGCTTTTGGGAGGTTTTTGAAATTTCCATGTTTGAAACCCAAAACCACTTCTCTTCATGCTTGACTTCATAAGACAGAGTTTAGAGTGTTAGGGGTAGATACATGATTTGTCTAGTTTGAATATGTCTAGACCTTGTTTATCAACTTGAATTCTTACTATATGACATAAGAAGGCTATGTGCTTTGGTTTTCCATTTTTCTGGTTTTTTTGAATTTTATGCCCATTTGAAGATTTTGGGAGGTTCTTGAAATTTTCATGTTTGAAACCAATACGACTTCTCTTCATGCTAGACTTCATAAGATCGACCGAGTTTATGGTTAGGGGTAGATACATGATTTGTCTGGTTTGAACATGTCTAAACCTTGTTTATCAACTTGAAAGCTTACTATATGACATACGAAGACTATGTGCTTTTGTTTTTCATTCTTCTATTTTTTTATTTTATGCCCATTTGAATCTTGGTCAAATCCTATGTTTGACCTGGATTTAAACAAGTATAAAATATGAAAACGAAAAGGTAAGCATGGATCCTTCTTAGTCACTCTAAAATGAAGCGGCTTTTGGGATGTTCTTGAAATTTTCATGTTTGAAACCCAAAACCACTTCTCTTCATGATTGACTTCATAAGACAGAGTTTAGGGTTAGGGGTAGATATATACATGATTTTCTAGTTTGAATATGTCTAGACCTTATTTATCAACTTGAATGCTTACTATATGACATAAGAATGCTATGTGCTTTGGTTTATCAATCTTTTGGTTTTTTCCTGAATTTTTATGCCCATTTGAATCTTGGTCAAATCCTAGGTTTCACAAAGATTTAAACAAGTTTAAAATCTGAAAATTAAAAGGTAAGCATGGATCCTTCTTAGTCACTCTAAAATGAAGCTTTTGGGAGGTTTTTGAAATTTCCATGTTTGAAACCCAAAACCACTTCTCTTCATGCTTAATTGACTTCATAAGACAGAGTTTAGAGTGTTAGGGGTAGATACATGATTTGTCTAGTTTGAATATGTCTAGACCTTGTTTATCAACTTGAATTCTTACTGTATGACATAAGAATGCTATGTGCTTTGGTTTATCAATCTTTTGGTTTTTTCCTGAATTTTTATGCCCATTTGAATCTTGGTCAAATCCTAGGTTTCACAAAGATTTAAACAAGTTTAAAATCTGAAAATTAAAAGGTAAGCATGGATCCTTCTTAGTCACTCTAAAATGAAGCTTTTGGGAGGTTTTTGAAATTTCCATGTTTGAACCCCAAAACCACTTCTCTTCATGCTTAATTGACTTCATAAGACAGAGTTTAGAGTGTAAGGGGTAGATACATGATTTTTCTAGTTTGAATATGTCTAGACCTTGTTTATCAACTTGAATTCTTACTATATGACATAAGAATGCTATGTGCTTTGGTTTTTCATTTTTCTGATTTTTTTTGAATTTTATGCCCATTTGAATATTGGTCAAATACTAGCTAGGTTTGACCAAGATTTAAACAAGTTTAAAACATGAAAATGAAAAGGTAAGCCTCGATCCTTCTTAGTCACTCTAAAATGAAGCTTTTGGGAGGTTTTTGAAATTTGCATGTTTGAAACCCAAAACCACTTCTCTTCATGCCTTACTTCATAAGACGGAGTTTAGGGTCGTTAGGGAGTAGATACATGATTTGCCTGGTTTGAATATGTCTAGACCTTGTTTATCATCTTGAATGCTTACTATATGACAGAAGAAGACTATGTGCATTGGTATTTCATTTTTTTTTGAATTTTCATGCCCATTTCAATCTTGGTGAAATCCTAGGTTTGAGCAAGATTTAAACAAATTTAACACGTGAAAACGAATAAGCATGGATCCTTCTTAGTCACTCCAAAATGTACCAATTGATAGATGTGTTAACTTTGCTTCATGGAAAAATTAATGTCATGTAAATGAGTTAACTTGGATTTCCTGCCGTTGAATCCATAGGAAACTTTGTTCTAATGCACTATAATAATCAACCGAGTTTTTACACCAACAGGTCTGTCACTTACGTGTGGTGCCCATGCGTGAGGTCCCACACTTCAGTGAGCACAAGTCAAGTGCAGTAGGTACGCAAACTCCAAGCCATCTTCTTTGTCAAGAGAAGACGCATCAGGATGCGTTTTGGAAGTCTGTGGGTCCTTCTGGATCCTTCGGTTGTCCCTCTCACAAAAAAAAACAAATCTCTCTCATTCTCGGCCTCGCTCGACTCGCTCGCTCGCTCGCTCGCTCGCTCGCACCTCCTGCTCACTGACAAACCCTGCACAAAAGTCAACATCATCACCCGAAAAAGGGGAGACACCATAATGCTCTCCCTTCTTCTCTCCTTCCGAGTGATCCCTCTTCCTCCGAGTTTCACTCGACGGGCAAACACACATGTGCTGCATAGTAATAATAATAAAAAGGTAGAAAAATCAACCTACGAATCTATAATTAAATACGTTAAACTAGGGTTTTGCCCAGTACTACAGATCAAGTTCATAAAAAATCCAACTACGGGGTTCGAACAACCCCATTTCTAATCCAAGATTTTTTTCGACCTCATCCAAATGGCCTCAAACTATAGGGTTAATTAGCATCTAGTGCAGTATGTGTGAACATGTATGCACTATGTGTGCTATAACTTGTATGTCTTTCAAATTTGAACCAAATTTGAAATATATGAAATGGGGCTTTTGGCTTAAACGTTTGAAACCCAAAACGACTTCTCTTCATGCTAGGCATCATAAGACCGAGTTTAGGGTTAGGGGGTAGATACAGGATTTGTCTGTTTTGAATATGTCTATACCTTGTTTATCTACTTGAATATGCTTACTATAGATATATATGACGTAAGAAGACTATGTGCTTTGGTTTTTATTTTTTTTATTTTTCCAGAATTTTTATGCCCATTTGAATCTTGGTCAAATCCTAGGCTTGACCAATATTTAAACAAGCTTAAAACATGAAAATGAAAAGGTAAGCTTGGATCCTTCTTTGTCACTCTAAGATGAAGTTTTTGGGAGGTTTTCAAAATTTCCATGTCTGAAACCCAAAAACACTTCTCTTCATGCTTGACTTCATAAGACAAAGCTAGTTTAGGGCTTTAGGGGGTAGATACATGATTTGTCTAGTTTGAATATGTCTAGACCTTGTTTATCAACTTCAATTCTTACTATATGACATAAGAAGACTATATGTGCTTTGGTTTTTGATTTTTTGATTTTTTTGAATGTTTATGCCCATTTGAATCTTGGTCAAATCCTAGGTTTGACCAAGATTTAAACAAGTCTATAACATGAAAATGAAAAGGTAAGCCTGGATCCTTCCTAGCTAGTCATTCTAAAATGAAGCTTTTGGGGGGTTCTTGAAATCTCAATGTTTGAAACCCAAAACCACTTCTCTTCATGGTTGACTTCATAAGACATGCAGAGTTTAGGGTTAGGGGTAGATACATGATTTGTCGGGTTTGAATATGTCTAGACATGCTTGTTTATCAACTTGAATGCTTACTATATGACATAAGAAGGCTATATATGTGCTTTGGTTTTTCATTTTTCTAGTTTTTTGAATGTTATATGCCCATTTGAAGATTTTGGGTGGTTCTTGAAATTTTCATGTTTGAAACCAATACGACTTCTCTTCATGCTAGACTTCATAAGATCGACCGAGTTTATGGTTAGGGGCTAGATACATGATTTGTCTGGTTTGAACATGTCTAAACCTTGTTTATCAACTTGCAAGGCTTACTATATGACATAAGAAGACTATGTGCTTTTGTTTTTCATTCTTCTATTTTTTTATTTTATGCCCATTTGAATCTTGGTCAAATCCTATGTTTGACCTGGATTTAAACAAGTATAAAATATGAAAACGAAAAGGTAAGCCTGGATCCTTCTTAGTCACTCTAAAATGAAGCGACTTTTGGGATGTTCTTGAAATTTTCATGTTTGAAACCCAAAACCACTTCTCTTCATGATTGCTTCATAAGATAGAGTTTAAGGTTAGGAATAGATATATACATGATTTTCTAGTTTGAATATGTCTAGACCTTGTTAATCAACTTGAATGCTTACTCTATGACATAAGAATGCTATGTGCTTTAGTTTATCATTCTTTTGGTTTTTTCCTGAATTTTTATGCCCATTTGAATCTTGGTCAAATCCTAGGTTTCACAAAGATTTAAACAAGTTTAAAATCTGAAAATTAAAAGGTAAGCATGGATCCTTCTTAGTCACTCTAAAATGAAGCTTTTGGGAGGTTTTTGAAATTTCCATGTTTGAAACCCAAAAACCACTTCTCTTCATGCTTGACTTCATAAGACAGAGTTTAGAGTGTTAGGGGTAGATACATGATTTGTCTAGTTTGAATATGTCTAGACCTTGTTTATCAACTTGAATTCTTACTATATGACATAAGAAGGCTATGTGCTTTGGTTTTCCATTTTTCTGGTTTTTTTGAATTTTATGCCCATTTGAAGATTTTGGGAGGTTCTTGAAATTTTCATGTTTGAAACCAATACGACTTCTCTTCATGCTAGACTTCATAAGATCGACCGAGTTTATGGTTAGGGGGTAGATACATGATTTGTCTGGTTTGAACATGTCTAAACCTTGTTTATCAACTTGAAAGCTTACTATATGACATACGAAGACTATGTGCTTTTATTTTTCATTCTTCTATTTTTTTATTTTATGCCCATTTGAATCTTGGTCAAATCCTATGTTTGACCTGGATTTAAACAAGTATAAAATATGAAAACGAAAAGGTAAGCATGGATCCTTCTTAGTCACTCTAAAATGAAGCGGCTTTTGGGATGTTCTTGAAATTTTCATGTTTGAAACCCAAAACCACTTCTCTTCATGATTGACTTCATAAGACAGAGTTTAGGGTTAGGGGCAGATATATACATGATTTTCTAGTTTGAATATGTCTAGACCTTATTTATCAACTTGAATGCTTACTATATGACATAAGAATGCTATGTGCTTTGGTTTATCAATCTTTTGGTTTTTTCCTGAATTTTTATGCCCATTTGAATCTTGGTCAAATCCTAGGTTTCACAAAGATTTAAACAAGTTTAAAATCTGAAAATTAAAAGGTAAGCATGGATCCTTCTTAGTCACTCTAAAATGAAGCTTTTGGGAGGTTTTTGAAATTTCCATGTTTGAAACCCAAAACCACTTCTCTTCATGCTTAATTGACTTCATAAGACAGAGTTTAGAGTGTTAGGGGTAGATACATGATTTGTCTAGTTTGAATACGTCTAGACCTTGTTTGTCAACTTGAATTCTTACTATATGACATAAGAAGGCTATGTGCTTTGGTTTTTCATTTTTCTGATTTTTTTGAATTTTATGCCCATTTGAATCTTGGTCAAATACTAGCTAGGTTTGACCAAGATTTAAACAAGTTTAAAACATGAAAATGAAAAGGTAAGCCTCGATCCTTCTTAGTCACTCTAAAATGAAGCTTTTGGGAGGTTTTTGAAATTTGCATGTTTGAAACCCAAAACCACTTCTCTTCATGCCTTACTTCATAAGACGGAGTTTAGGGTCGTTAGGGAGTAGATACATGATTTGCCTGGTTTGAATATGTCTAGACCTTGTTTATCATCTTGAATGCTTACTATATATGACAGAAGAAGACTATGTGCATTGGTATTTCATTTTTTTTTGAATTTTCATGCCCATTTCAATCTTGGTGAAATCCTAGGTTTGAGCAAGATTTAAACAAATTTAACACGTGAAAACGAATAAGCATGGATCCTTCTTAGTCACTCCAAAATGTACCAATTGATAGATGTGTTAACTTTGCTTCATGGAAAAATTAATGTCATGTAAATGAGTTAACTTGGATTTCCTACCGTTGAATCCATAGGAAACTTTGTTCTAATGCACTATAATAATCAACCGAGTTTTTACACCAACAGGTCTGTCACTTACGTGTGGTGCCCATGCGTGAGGTCCCACACTTCAGTGAGCACAAGTCAAGTGCAGTAGGTACGCAAACTCCAAGCCATCTTCTTTGTCAAGAGAAGACGCATCAGGATGCGTTTTGGAAGTCTGTGGGTCCTTCTGGATCCTTCGGTTGTCCCTCTCACAAAAAAACAAATCTCTCTCATTCTCGGCCTCGCTCGACTCGCTCGCTCGCTCGCTCGCACCTCCTGCTCACTGACAAACCCTGCACAAAAGTCAACATCATCACCCGAAAAAGGGGAGACACCATAATGCTCTCCCTTCTTCTCTCCTTCCGAGTGATCCCTCTTCCTCCGAGTTTCACTCGACGGGCAAACACACATGTGCTGCATAGTAATAATAATAAAAAGGTAGAAAAATCAACCTACGAATCTATAATTAAATACGTTAAACTAGGGTTTTGCCCAGTACTACAGATCAAGTTCATAAAAAATCCAACTACGGGGTTCGAACAACCCCATTTCTAATCCAAGATTTTTTTCGACCTCATCCAAATGGCCTCAAACTATAGGGTTAATTAGCATCTAGTGCAGTATGTGTGAACATGTATGCACTATGTGTGCTATAACTTGTATGTCTTTCAAATTTGAACCAAATTTGAAATATATGAAATGGGGCTTTTGGCTTAAACGTTTGAAACCCAAAACGACTTCTCTTCATGCTAGGCATCATAAGACCGAGTTTAGGGTTAGGGGGTAGATACAGGATTTGTCTGTTTTGAATATGTCTATACCTTGTTTATCTACTTGAATATGCTTACTATAGATATATATGACGTAAGAAGACTATGTGCTTTGGTTTTTATTTTTTTATTTTTCCAGAATTTTTATGCCCATTTGAATCTTGGTCAAATCCTAGGCTTGACCAATATTTAAACAAGCTTAAAACATGAAAATGAAAAGGTAAGCTTGGATCCTTCTTTGTCACTCTAAGATGAAGTTTTTGGGAGGTTTTCAAAATTTCCATGTCTGAAACCCAAAAACACTTCTCTTCATGCTTGACTTCATAAGACAAAGCTAGTTTAGGGCTTTAGGGGGTAGATACATGATTTGTCTAGTTTGAATATGTCTAGACCTTGTTTATCAACTTCAATTCTTACTATATGACATAAGAAGACTATATGTGCTTTGGTTTTTGATTTTTTGATTTTTTTGAATGTTTATGCCCATTTGAATCTTGGTCAAATCCTAGGTTTGACCAAGATTTAAACAAGTCTATAACATGAAAATGAAAAGGTAAGCCTGGATCCTTCCTAGCTAGTCATTCTAAAATGAAGCTTTTGGGGGGTTCTTGAAATCTCAATGTTTGAAACCCAAAACCACTTCTCTTCATGGTTGACTTCATAAGACATGCAGAGTTTAGGGTTAGGGGTAGATACATGATTTGTCGGGTTTGAATATGTCTAGACATGCTTGTTTATCAACTTGAATGCTTACTATATGACATAAGAAGGCTATATATGTGCTTTGGTTTTTCATTTTTCTAGTTTTTTGAATGTTATATGCCCATTTGAAGATTTTGGGTGGTTCTTGAAATTTTCATGTTTGAAACCAATACGACTTCTCTTCATGCTAGATCGACTTCATAAGATCGACCGAGTTTATGGTTAGGGGCTAGATACATGATTTGTCTGGTTTGAACATGTCTAAACCTTGTTTATCAACTTGCAAGGCTTACTATATGACATAAGAAGACTATGTGCTTTTGTTTTTCATTCTTCTATTTTTTTATTTTATGCCCATTTGAATCTTGGTCAAATCCTATGTTTGACCTGGATTTAAACAAGTATAAAATATGAAAACGAAAAGGTAAGCCTGGATCCTTCTTAGTCACTCTAAAATGAAGCGACTTTTGGGATGTTCTTGAAATTTTCATGTTTGAAACCCAAAACCACTTCTCTTCATGATTGCTTCATAAGACAGAGTTTAAGGTTAGGAATAGATATATACATGATTTTCTAGTTTGAATATGTCTAGACCTTGTTAATCAACTTGAATGCTTACTCTATGACATAAGAATGCTATGTGCTTTGGTTTATCATTCTTTTGGTTTTTTCCTGAATTTTTATGCCCATTTGAATCTTGGTCAAATCCTAGGTTTCACAAAGATTTAAACAAGTTTAAAATCTGAAAATTAAAAGGTAAGCATGGATCCTTCTTAGTCACTCTAAAATGAAGCTTTTGGGAGGTTTTTGAAATTTCCATGTTTGAAACCCAAAACCACTTCTCTTCATGCTTGACTTCATAAGACAGAGTTTAGAGTGTTAGGGGTAGATACATGATTTGTCTAGTTTGAATATGTCTAGACCTTGTTTATCAACTTGAATTCTTACTATATGACATAAGAAGGCTATGTGCTTTGGTTTTTCATTTTTCTGGTTTTTTTGAATATTATGCCCATTTGAAGATTTTGGGAGGTTCTTGAAATTTTCATGTTTGAAACCAATACGACTTCTCTTCAGGCTAGACTTCATAAGATCGATCGAGTTTATGGTTAGGGGGTAGATACATGATTTGTCTGGTTTGAACATGTCTAAACCTTGTTTATCAACTTGAAAGCTTACTATATGACATACGAAGACTATGTGCTTTTGTTTTTCATTCTTCTATTTTTTTATTTTATGCCCATTTGAATCTTGGTCAAATCCTATGTTTGACCTGGATTTAAACAAGTATATAATATGAAAACGAAAAGGTAAGCATGGATCCTTCTTAGTCACTCTAAAATGAAGCGGCTTTTGGGATGTTCTTGAAATTTTCATGTTTGAAACCCAAAACCACTTCTCTTCATGATTGACTTCATAAGACAGAGTTTAAGGTTAGGGGCAGATATATACATGATTTTCTAGTTTGAATATGTCTAGACCTTGTTTATCAACTTGAATGCTTACTGTATGACATAAGAATGCTATGTGCTTTGGTTTATCAATCTTTTGGTTTTTTCCTGAATTTTTATGCCCATTTGAATCTTGGTCAAATCCTAGGTTTCACAAAGATTTAAACAAGTTTAAAATCTGAAAATTAAAAGGTAAGCATGGATCCTTCTTAGTCACTCTAAAATGAAGCTTTTGGGAGGTTTTTGAAATTTCCATGTTTGAAACCCAAAACCACTTCTCTTCATGCTTAATTGACTTCATAAGACAGAGTTTAGAGTGTAAGGGGTAGATACATGATTTTTCTAGTTTGAATATGTCTAGACCTTGTTTATCAACTTGAATTCTTACTATATGACATAAGAAGGCTATGTGCTTTGGTTTTTCATTTTTCTGATTTTTTTGAATTTTATGCCCATTTGAATATTGGTCAAATACTAGCTAGGTTTGACCAAGATTTAAACAAGTTTAAAACATGAAAATGAAAAGGTAAGCCTCGATCCTTCTTAGTCACTCTAAAATGAAGCTTTTGGGAGGTTTTTGAAATTTGCATGTTTGAAACCCAAAACCACTTCTCTTCATGCCTTACTTCATAAGACGGAGTTTAGGGTCGTTAGGGAGTAGATACATGATTTGCCTGGTTTGAATATGTCTAGACCTTGTTTATCATCTTGAATGCTTACTATATATGACAGAAGAAGACTATGTGCATTGGTATTTCATTTTTTTTTGAATTTTCATGCCCATTTCAATCTTGGTGAAATCCTAGGTTTGAGCAAGATTTAAACAAATTTAACACGTGAAAACGAATAAGCATGGATCCTTCTTAGTCACTCCAAAATGTACCAATTGATAGATGTGTTAACTTTGCTTCATGGAAAAATTAATGTCATGTAAATGAGTTAACTTGGATTTCCTACCGTTGAATCCATAGGAAACTTTGTTCTAATGCACTATAATAATCAACCGAGTTTTTACACCAACAGGTCTGTCACTTACGTGTGGTGCCCATGCGTGAGGTCCCACACTTCAGTGAGCACAAGTCAAGTGCAGTAGGTACGCAAACTCCAAGCCATCTTCTTTGTCAAGAGAAGACGCATCAGGATGCGTTTTGGAAGTCTGTGGGTCCTTCTGGATCCTTCGGTTGTCCCTCTAAAAAAAACAAATCTCTCTCATTCTCGGCCTCGCTCCTCGCTCGCACCTCCTGCTCACTGACAAACCCTGCACAAAAGTCAACATCATCACCCGAAAAAGGGGAGACACCATAATGCTCTCCCTTCTTCTCTCCTTCCGAGTGATCCCTCTTCCTCCGAGTTTCACTCGACGGGCAAACACACATGTGCTGCATAGTAATAATAATAAAAAGGTAGAAAAATCAACCTACGAATCTATAATTAAATACGTTAAACTAGGGTTTTGCCCAGTACTACAGATCAAGTTCATAAAAAATCCAACTACGGGGTTCGAACAACCCCATTTCTAATCCAAGATTTTTTCGACCTCATCCAAATGGCCTCAAACTATAGGGTTAATTAGCATCTAGTGCAGTATGTGTGAACATGTATGCACTATGTGTGCTATAACTTGTATGTCTTTCAAATTTGAACCAAATTTGAAATATATGAAATGGGGCTTTTGGCTTAAACGTTTGAAACCCAAAACGACTTCTCTTCATGCTAGGCATCATAAGACCGAGTTTAGGGTTAGGGGGTAGATACATGATTTGTCTGTTTTGAATATGTCTATACCTTGTTTATCTACTTGAATATGCTTACTATAGATATATATGACGTAAGAAGACTATGTGCTTTGGTTTTTTTTTTATTTTTCCAGAATTTTTATGCCCATTTGAATCTTGGTCAAATCCTAGGCTTGACCAATATTTAAACAAGCTTAAAACATGAAAATGAAAAGGTAAGCTTGGATCCTTCTTTGTCACTCTAAGATGAAGTTTTTGGGAGGTTTTCAAAATTTCCATGTCTGAAACCCAAAAACACTTCTCTTCATGCTTGACTTCATAATTAAGACAAAGTTAATTAATCGTTAGGGGGTAGATACACGTTTTTTCTATTATGAATATGTCTAGACCAGCCATGTTCATCAAGTTGAATGCTTACTATATATGACATAAGAAGGCTATGTGCTTTGGTTTTTCATTTTTTTAATTTTTTTAATTTTTATGCCCATTTGAGTCGTGGTGAAATCATAGGTTTGACCAAGATCTAAGCAGTTTAAAACATGAAAATGAAAAGGTAAACCTCGATCCTTCTTAGTCACTCCAAAATGAAGCTTTGGGGGGGGGTTCTTGAAATTTCCATGTTTAATTTGAAACCCAAAACCATTTCTCTTCATGCTTGACTTCATAAGACAAAGCTAGTTTAGGGCTTTAGGGGGTAGATACATGATTTGTCTAGTTTGAATATGTCTATACCTTGTTTATCAACTTCAATTCTTACTATATGACATAAGACTATATGTGTGCTTTGGTTTTTGATTTTTTTGAATGTTTATGCCCATTTGAATCTTGGTCAAATCCTAGGTTTGACCAAGATTTAAACAAGTCTATAGCATGAAAATGAAAAGGTAAGCCTGGATCCTTCCTAGCTAGTCATTCTAAAATGAAGCTTTTGGGGGTTCTTGAAATCTCAATGTTTGAAACCCAAAAACCACTTCTCTCTTCATGGTTGACTTCATAAGACATGCATAGTTTAGGGTTAGGGGGTAGATACATGATTTGTCGGGTTTGAATATGTCTAGACATGCTTGTTTATCAACTTGAATGCTTACTATATGACATAAGAAGGCTATATATGTGCTTTGGTTTTTCATTTTTCTGGTTTTTTGAATGTTATATGCCCATTTGAAGATTTTGGGTGGTTCTTGAAATTTTCATGTTTGAAACCAATACGACTTCTCTTCATGCTAGACTTCATAAGATCGACCGAGTTTATGGTTAGGGGCTAGATACATGATTTGTCTGGTTTGAACATGTCTAAACCTTGTTTATCAACTTGCAAGCTTACTATATGACATAAGAAGACTATGTGCTTTTGTTTTTCATTCTTCTATTTTTTTTATTTTATGCCCATTTGAATCTTGGTTAAATCCTATGTTTGACCTGGATTTAAACAAGTATAAAATATGAAAACGAAAAGGTAAGCCTGGATCCTTCTTAGTCACTCTAAAATGAAGCGACTTTTGGGATGTTCTTGAAATTTTCATGTTTGAAACCCAAAACCACTTCTCTTCATGATTGCTTCATAAGACAGAGTTTAAGGTTAGGAATAGATATATACATGATTTTCTAGTTTGAATATGTCTAGACCTTGTTAATCAACTTGAATGCTTACTCTATGACATAAGAATGATATGTGCTTTGGTTTATCATTCTTTTGGTTTTTTCCTGAATTTTTATGCCCATTTGAATCTTGGTCAAATCCTAGGTTTCACAAAGATTTAAACAAGTTTAAAATCTGAAAATTAAAAGGTAAGCATGGATCCTTCTTAGTCACTCTAAAATGAAGCTTTTGGGAGGTTTTTGAAATTTCCATGTTTGAAACCCAAAAACCACTTCTCTTCATGCTTGACTTCATAAGACAGAGTTTAGAGTGTTAGGGGTAGATACATGATTTGTCTAGTTTGAATATGTCTAGACCTTGTTTATCAACTTGAATTCTTACTATATGACATAAGAAGGCTATGTGCTTTGGTTTTTCATTTTTCTGGTTTTTTTGAATTTTATGCCCATTTGAAGATTTTGGGTGGTTCTTGAAATTTTCATGTTTTAAACCAATACGACTTCTCTTCATGCTAGACTTCATAAGATCGACCGAGTTTATGGTTAGGGGCTAGATACATGATTTGTCTGGTTTGAACATGTCTAAACCTTGTTTATCAACTTGAAAGCTTACTATATGACATACGAAGACTATGTGCTTTTGTTTTTCATTCTTCTATTTTTTTATTTTATGCCCATTTGAATCTTGGTCAAATCCTATGTTTGACCTGGATTTAAACAAGTATATAATATGAAAACGAAAAGGTAAGCCTGGATCCTTCTTAGTCACTCTAAAATGAAGCGACTTTTGGGATGTTCTTGAAATTTTCATGTTTGAAACCCAAACCACTTCTCTTCATGATTGACTTCATATATAAGACAGAGTTTAAGGTTAGGGACAGATATATACATGATTTTCTAGTTTGAATATGTCTAGACCTTGTTAATCAACTTGAATGCTTACTGTATGACATAAGAATGCTATGTGCTTTGGTTTATCATTCTTTTGGCTTTTTCCTGATTTTTTATGCCCATTTGAATCTTGGTCAAATCCTAGGTTTCACAAAGATTTAAACAAGTTTAAAATCTAAAAATTAAAAGGTAAGCATGGATCCTTCTTAGTCACTCTAAAATGAAGCTTTTGGGAGGTTTTTGAAATTTCCATGTTTGAAACCCAAAACCACTTCTCTTCATGCTTGACTTCATAAGACAGAGTTTAGAGTGTTAGGGGTAGATACATGATTTTTCTAGTTTGAATATGTCTAGACCTTGTTTATCAACTTGAATTCTTACTATATGACATAAGAAGGCTATGTGCTTTGGTTTTTCATTTTTCTGTTTTTTTTTGAATTTTATGCCCATTTGAATCTTGGTCAAATACTAGCTAGGTTTAAAACATGAAATTTAGCCCCCAAAAATTGTACATATATGGATTCACTTTGAGATAATTCATGAAACTTTGGAAATGGCCATCTCGTGTCATGTTTCCCCACAAATGAGAATTGGATTAATTGGTGGCAGACAAGTAAACACACATTTATGTGCGACAACCCAAAATGCACATATTTTGCAAAGTTTTCATGCGTGCATGAAAAGTTGCAAATATATACATAAAATGGGCCATGATTCAAAAGTTTGACATGGTTCTTGTGTAGTAGTAGTACCAAAGCTCACACGTGGGAAGAAATTAAGATGGTCGAATTCCAACATGTTGCCACACTTTTTTGAAGGGCTCTTTTCTAAAACATTGGTATGGCATGTCTGCTATTTTCCCTAGCTATATAGAAAAATGATGAACAATCCATGATTTCCGATTGCCGTTTTTGAACCACCTTTGGCTTGATTTCAAATTTAGGTCAAAATCATGGGGGGGGGGTAGGGGACAAGAGTGTGTTTCTTTGGCTTGATTTGCAAGTTTTTTGGGGTCCCACAAATTTAGGGTAGCATCACGCCCACCCCATCCCTTCACGCGCGGAAAAAGTGTTAGGCGAGTAGTAAAATGGCATGACCAACAAGTTTCAAGTAAAATTTCGAATATATAACCAAAATGTACCAAGTGTTAGATGAGTTAACTTGGCTTCATGGAAAAAATAATGTCATGTAAATAAGTTGGCTTTCCTACCCTTGAATCCATACGAAACTTTGTACGGAGTTCTAATACAGTATAATGATCACCCGAATTATTACACCAACATGTCTGTCACTTACGTGTGGTTCCCATGCGTGAGGTCCCACACTTCAGTGAGCACAAGTCACGGACAATTTTTTGCAAATGTTGCAAAGGATAAAAGGTGGAAGCGGCATCACACGGAAGGAGAAGAGGAAGGGAGAGCAGTCACGGCCTCGAAATGCTTCAACCTATCCGGGAAGTGATGTTGACTGGCACGCAAGGTTTTTCAGTGCTGCAAACCTGCAGTGCGGCGATTTTGACAGAAATAACCCTTTTGGCAAAGAAAATTACGGACTGACCCTCTGAGCAATCTATTTCACTGGACTAACCTTTTTGTGTGGCTTTCTGTGTTTTTCTTCGCCAAAAGGATTACTTTTGTCAAAATCGCCCCCCTGCAGTGCAGGCTACGCGCCCGTCTAATATTCTTTTTTTTTCAATGACAAAAGGGGGGAGAGAGAGAGAGAGTCTTGACGACGTGTCTTCACTTGACAAAGAAGATTGTTGGAAGTTTGCCTACCTACCGCATATGATTTGTGCTCACTAAAGTGTGGGACCTGCACGCATATGGGACCCTGCAGCCCTCTGAGGGCAGTCCGTGTGAGACGCAAAATAGGGTTTTTAGTTTAGTAAGGCAAAAAAATTAAGCCTTGGAGGGCCGAGGCGGGGCGGCCGTCCGCCATTTTATACCTTTTACGCCCCCCACACCTCGTTTCATTTGTCATGTCTACCAAGGAAGAGCTCGGAGGAGAAGATGCAGTCCTAGCTTCTCGACCCCCTGGCGCCCCACGCATAAATACTACTACCAGAAGTACACTGTCTCTAACAATCCTGCCTGCGAAGGGAGATCTCGGAGGAGACGATGCGGGCTCAGCGTCCCCGCCGTTGATTAGCCAGGACACAAGGGTTACTACGCCTCTTTTAATTACCTTCGTTTTGCTGGTAATACTCGGACTTATATCTGTTATCTTCCGCAGGAGAGGGTCGATATCGCCGGAGAAGATGATGTGAGGCAGATGATCAAGCTCGCAGGAGAAGATGATGTAAAGGAGATGGTCAAGCTCGGAGCAGAAGATGATGTAAAGGAGATAGTCAATGTCGGAGAAGATGATGTAAAGGAGTTAGTCAATCTCGGAGAAGATGTGGTGGCATTGGACCAACCGCGGTCGTTGGGCGAGATCCCGGAGATTCACTTACCTCGTTTGCACTGGTAATGATATGCCTGATCTGTAACATTTTGAACATTTTTCGTCGGCTTACACAGGAGCTATCTCGGCTTAGGGTCAACAAGGCCCCGGGAGCGGAACTTCCGCATCTCGGCGCGGAGAACTCCGAGTTACGCCAGAAGCGCCCTGGGGAATCGCACGCGCAGGCGCAGCACATCCGTTCGCAGGATCTCTCATCCTTCGACGTCAGGTTCCAGCGAGAGGTCGTAGAAGAAGATAAGTTGCCAGCTTCCCCGCCGTTCAAGAGGATGAAGGAGCTGAAGACGGAGGTTAATATTACTAGCTGACTTTGGGTTGCTGGTTTTTGGGTACTTCGAGTCACTGACATGTAGACACCACTTAAGTCTGTCCTACATGTTAGTGACCATATTCGTTAATCAGCCAATTTGTGCCCTTCGTTTGCCGGTAACGCTCGATATGTTTGTTGTTACCTTTGGCAGGATCACTCCCCTTGCTTATCTTGTCGGAGGATGAAGTTGGATCTTGCCAGCATGCGGGAGGAGAACAGAGAGTTAGGGATCAAGATATTTCGGTACAGGCAGGCGGTGTCTTTCCTAGAAGTGGATGAGATCACGGCCTGTGCTCGTAGGAGTTGTGACGAGGCCATTCATCTGGGAGAACGGATCAAAGCTCAGCTTGTCTCTTTGATGGAAGTCGCAGAACGCGTGATTTTCAATGCTAGAGAGGCGCGGGAACGACTTCTGGTGGCTGAAGATCTCGCATAGCAGTTTAATCATGTGCGCTTATTAGCTGCCTACTACTTTTGTAATTATTCACAATTATATATGTATCAATGGCTTGCCTTTTGTGTGATGGAGGAAATTGCACATACCACCACTTCTTGGTGCAGTTTTTGCACATAACACAATTTGAGATTCTTTTTACACAAATAACCAGATTTTGACGTAAACTTTTGCACAAAAAACAACCTTACTCCATGTTTTCTTTTGTCTTCTAAAGACAAGTAGGTGCTTCGAAAAATACCTCCGTTCCAATGCTTAAAGCTTTGTATATTTTTCTTGAAAAGTCAAACCAAGTAAAGTTCGACCAAACTCTTAGAAGAATCTATCAGCACATATAATATTTTGTAGACACCATATGAAAATATAATTTATTTTCTATCTAATAATATTGATTTTGTATCTTGCATATTAATGCTTTTGGTAAAAACTTAGTCAAACTTAACATAGTTTGACTTTCTAAAAATCAATATAATCCTTAAGCTTTGGGAAGTGGTTCTAGACGTGGTCTAGACGTGTTTCAACATATTGCCTTCGCATTTGCTAAACGCATGGAGTTTCTTACGAAGTACAAAGTTTATTTTTCGAAATATTTTCGACTTTGTATTATTTTTATTCATTTTCCCCCTGGTTGTCATGTTTTCTGTCCGGCTTCCCCAGCCCATCCATCCGTAACCCACATGCGCGCGTGACACGAGTAGTGGGAGACATGGTGCCCAAAGGGATAGCTTTTATTAATGGTGGCGACGGTTCCCTAGGCCAATGCTGGCGATACGTCTCATCGTCGCTAGCTGTGCCTTCCCCATGCGGCCGTATTAATGCACACCACTGCTCCTTTGCGCCTCCGCGGCTGATCAAGTAAGTTTGATCATAAAAGATGATCACATAAGCTCGACGATTACCTATAACCTAAAAATTATCTTAATTTGTAAACGAAGACATAAAATAACTAGTTGTTTGATTAGGAAAGACAAAGGAAATTTCTATTGAGATTGAGTTCATTTCATAGTTGTTATAGACACATAGCAATATTACCGAGAGATAGGATTGTAGAGAAAGCAATCCATAGGTATTTTGGAGGGTTCTCAATCCTTTGAATCAAGCAAGCTCTATAGGAAAAATCCCTATGTGTAAAAATCCTACTCCGTACAAGATACCTTTAGAAATCCTTTGAACCAAACAAACTCGGATTCATATTAGTTGACTATAATATAGATATATCTAGACACATTTTAGTTCTAGATTCATCCATATCATTTGACAAGTAATATGAATCGGAGTGATTATATTAAATGGAGTACTAGTATATATTGTTCGAAAAAATTAAGTTATACTGTAATAAAGAAACCATTTCTGTGGTCAAACTGATTTGACGGGACAGTAACTGCACCAGGACGTAGTGGCGTGCTATCCTAGCCGAAGTTTTACTCGGCGCCTCGATGCAGCTGCTGAAGAATAAAAAAAGTCATATCCACTCCTACTCTTCATGTCCATCGTTTCCATCCTTGGCTCTCCACTTCCATCATCGTTCTCCACTCGCCAACCGCTGCTAGAAGTTTTTTCATCCTCTAGATCTCCCATTTGCATAGCTTTCTCTCCTCACCCCTCCGCAGAACCGCAGCACTCCTCCTTCCCGCTCGACTCTCCTACAAAACTCCAATCACACATACTTGCATCCGCCCTTTTAAATCCATCTCGTCTCCATGGCGGCATCGAACGACGACCAGCTGGATGGCGACTGGGGGAAGCTCCCCGCCGAGCTGTTCAATCTCATTGCCCAGAGTCTGGACGTTACAGTCGACGTCCGGCTGGCCGCATGCTCCAAAACGCTGTGCCGCCATGTCGCCGACAACATGAATCTACACCATTGGGATGGACCCTGCTTGCTGATGCCCGATTCTGCCCATTGGCACTATGATGATAGTAGTGCGCACCACACGGTGTACCACGTTGTGCCCCTCGACCATCCTCGGCGCACAGCCATCCTGCCGTTCATGGACAATAGATTCTGGGTTGGCATGAATGGCGACTGGATCGCCGGCGTGGACAGTGGTGGGAACTGGTTCCTCGCGAACATCTACACGCACCAAGAAATCTCCCTACCATCGTCGGAAACTTGCAACATTTTTCGGGAGGAATGGATTGGCTTCCCCGACTTGCCTCCTGAAAGGTACATGACGTATGGGCGTGCCATGTTTTTGTTGAAGATTGTAATTTGCGAAGTGCCCACAAAAGCTGGACATTACTCAGATTACAAGCTCATCGCTCTATTCAATTCTGGACTCGCTTACCTGGCTAATGGTAGCCAGGAGTGGAGGTTATTCTCTCTTGCTAGTTGGGGTGTAGATTACAGTGATGCCATCGAGCACAACGGCTTTATTGTTGCGGTGGATGGGTGGACCGGCACCACATATTGCTGGGATCAATCACAGGCTGGTAATTCTTCAATCCATATGATATACTTCGCAATAAATTTTAATATCAAGCCCATTCATGATATATTGTAACTGAAATAACTAATTGCTCACTAAGACTTTTTTTCACCTTTCAAATGACTGTGCACCATTAAATTATCCTAACCTGACTGAACCATTGCTACAAACGAATTACAGTAGTATATGCTGTGCACTAATCTGTCAACCCAAACCAGATTATTGCAGTATATGAATGCATTCCTGAATTAGTTACTGCATGCTCTTGTCAGAATATGAATAAGGAGCTTAGCCCTGGCCTCTTCATCAATTGATGCATGCAAACTTTCAATTTATTTCAATATTCGATGTACTCAAAGCATTACAATCATGGATCAGATAAGGTTGAGACATGTATCTACCATCAATGAATATGAGTGTAATTAACATACATCTCAAATGGGAACAATTTTATTTCTTCGAGATTTTATACAAGTATAATGACTGCATCCTCCATTTGATCCTACAAATGTGAAGTTGCAGCTACTGGTATTATTGTCTTCCCGAGCCATTCAAACACTATTTTTTGTTGTCTCCGTTTACAATGCAGATGCACACCTTGCCCCGCCATTCGTGATCCCATCACCGATGAAGGAACCATCTGGCAGATGGTTTTTAGCTCGATCAGCCGATGGCAAGCGCTTGATGATCATCCATGAAGATCGGTATATACGTAGCAATGATCACCTTGAGCCTGCAGAAGTTCTGCATCATGGTAATGGCCTTATCCTGCGGGAGTGTCCTGCCCCTGTCATACATGTTTTTGAGAAAGATCTATCCCTGATTGGACCCAATTGGAGTCGAGTTGACAGCCTTGGCACACACTCTCTGTTCATTGGACTGAATTATCCATTGAACCTGAAGATAAATGATGGCAATGCTCCTGATGGAACATTGACTCCATTCATGAGGTCAAATTGTGTGTACATCGCGTACTATGCATTTCGGGAACCAGCATTTAGTTGTATTTGTCGTTGTAACCTGCAGCAAGGGGAAAATGAGCTCATGGGAGTTATCACCCTTCCAGAAGATGGTTGGGGATTTCCCCGACAGGCGACAATGTGGTTTAAGCCTAGTCTGAAAAATATCCGCATGTTGATGCAACCCTAAACTGAGCCATGAATCTTTCTGGAGCAAATAATCTTTTTTGTACGATATGTTTGAACAATTTAGTAACCTGTTCTGTATCTTAAGATGCTCTTCCTTTTTTCTGAATCTTATATACCTGGACCCATTTCAGTGTGTCTGTTTACTCATTTTAGTGCGTATGTAAACCCACATTGAAGTAATCTAATCTTATAATTTAAAACGGATGGTGATGAACTCTGTATTTCCATCCTTCGTAAACCGTGCATGTCTGTTTATTTTTAGTTTCATTTCAGCAACTGTTATTAGTATATGCACACCTTTTTTTAATGTTGAGAGGAGTATAAGGGCATTACAATGCTATATACTATATGGCGCTAATAGAGAACAAATGAATGTCAAAAGATTGTAAAATCCTCCAGGTACTCTCCTTGCAGCGCTAATTGCTGATGACAGACTGACTTCCTGTTGGTTCCGGTGCTTTAGCTAGGACAGGTGAAAAGAGTTTCACGCCCCTGCTTTCTTTTGCGTCGACGCTAGGACTACCGCTGGGATTAGCCTCTCCAACCGCCAAACGACGAGGAAATAATTCCTAGCGCCCTTGCAGTAGCGCCTGTGTTGGACATGCCCTAATGTTTTCCAGCTAAAAGATGCAATCTTTTAAGCACTTGGGTACGGTATTTCCCCACCAGCCTGGATGCAGGCCGCCAAACGCGTCTTAACCAAGGTTTAAAATAGCGTGCTAAATGAATTAGCGGCAGCCACCTTCAAACGATATGGACGCTATATCGTGGTAATAGTGTGGTATATTTTAAATAGCATTTTCAAAATAATACTAAATATAGCCTAAAAATAAATAATTTTACTAGAACGAATAGATATATATAGTCCAAAAGTGACTGAATCATACATACATAACCACATATAGAAATAGATCTCAAGTATATTAGAAGGCTAACATCAACATTTCACAAGGCAACAACATAGTATAAATTATTTATTAAAAAATATTAGCATTAGCGATATTATTTTCTGATTTAGAAGTGGAACCAACAGATTAGTTCATCACCACGAAAAAGTGAAAGCAACTTGCCTGAAAAAAATAGCGCGCTAACGCTATGAAGTTTTAGGGCGATATAGCATGCTGTTTCGCAAATAGCGCCACAGCGAGCAAAATTACTAAGCGTGGACCCTCTAGATATGCTATAGCGCGCTATTAGCTTCATTGAGGCCCTGGTTTGACAAAGCAGCCTGAGTACGTATCTAAAAAAAATATCAGCCTGAGGACGCATGCTTGTAAAAAAGAGAGAGCAGACTACAATTACTTCAGTCCCGAACCCTCTCTCTCCCACCCATACTCCCACCCACTTCACCTCTTTTACACTAATGACTGCCATGAACGGCTCGCCTCCTCCTTCCACCGGCAGCTGCTTCGCCGACACAGATGAACATCACCGATATTTCCTGAACTCAGCCGATTTGATCCACCGCATCCTCCAGCAGCTTGATGGACGTCCAGTCTCTTCTATCCAGATCGTGACTAGAGAAGGATCTACGAGTACATCCGTTTCTTACCCTTTGGCAGCGTCGGTTCCATCTCTCGCGGTACTTTCTTCTCCGCTGGAAGCACCATCTGGCTCGGCACTGATTTCCCTGGCGGCGGCACCAGCTTCTCCGGCTGCGCCGACCCCAACCCCCGCGGCACGGTCTTCTCCGGTGGCGGCACCACCAAAAGTGGCTGTAAGTTGTCCTGAACTCACTAGGATGCAGGTGTAAGTAGTCAATGATAGTTGGGATCTTAAACAAGTTCTTTTTTCTTTAAAATTTAATGACGGGAAACCGTAGTATTCTTCTGCAAATTTTTTTTAATGACGGGAAACAGTAGATGTTAAGTACTAGTTCTGGCAAAAAAAGATGTTTAGTAATAGTATCCATCACAGAGCAGGGTTTCGCAGTCTGAACATACAAATATATGCTCCATGTTACCTGTTTCAGAAAGTCTGAAAGCTTGCTCAGTACCTGTAAAATCAAATTGTCTTGCTGCTGCTAGATTTTGTGCAAACTAATTAAAGAGATAGCTAGATGCATTTTCTCCATGTATGCTACGTTCTGATTTATATGCTGTTGATTGATATATACCGTGCTTAACTAGATGCAGAAGCAAACTCGCTCCAACGTCAATGAGCAACTACGTCTTAGGACTGTCGATTGTACATGTCCTCTGCACCGCCCCGAGTTCAGAATTCAAAGAAATTCACTAGCCAAAAAGCCAAAGGTGACGGGCAGGCGTGATGCAGCAATTCAACGTTGTATATTAAAAGGGCGAGGGAAAGGCCGCCCTAAACGGGTTGGTCACTCGGCGGACCCTCCTCAGCCCTCGCGCTTCTATGTGCAACTGGACGGCAACGATGACATGTATATGTTGGTCATCCCCAGAGAATTCAAGCAATGTCTGAAAGGGATTCTTCCCAGGCCTATCAAGCTCAAGACCAGCGTAGGCTGCGCCTGGTATGTGCACATCGATGAGTACCAGGGTGAACTGGTCTTGAAGGATGGTTGGTTCGGGTTTGCAGAGGCGCATGAACTGCAGCTTGATGACCTTCTCGTCTTCGAGGTGAAAGACACTTCCTTGATGAATGTGTTGATCTACGACAGTAACACCTCCACCCAGAGGATAATATTTTGTGCTGATCACCCTTAGTTGCATGCATGATCTGCAGTGTTTTTAGGAAGAGGGGATCAGAATAACCTCAATATTTTATTGAATTAACTAGATGCTGCTTTTGGACCTGGGTTACTCCCCTGCTGATGTTCAAGCTGAACTTGGTTTTTGTATTAAGCTGAACTGGGGATCAGATACACTGTGATGAGACTTTGTTAATTAGCTAATATAGTATATGTTAGACTTGTTTTATTTTATTTTAATTTACTGTGATATGCTGCGGTAGTTTCAATGTGCGGTCTGATGATTTGTATTATATGTAGGTACACGGAGCTCAATATTTTGAAATATTCATAGATTTGTAAGTGTAAATGTGATATATCCCAGATGTAGTCAATGCTATCTTGTACGAACTTGTAAAATCTCAGGGAAAAATACATTTTATTTTAGAAAGTGTAAAAGTGACCAATTTTTTGATCTGATTGTAGCAAACACAAGTGCAGATGGTCAAACCCCAAAAACTTCTCATATTCATTGTTACATGGTCGAGATATAAAGGTATTTCACGCACTGGTTTAATACTCAACTGCTTACATCCATGTTTGTTTGCAGTTTTTTTTGGACACCTCTTAATGCTCCCTCCGATCCATATTTTTTTTAGATACACAGTACAAACACAGACGCTCTCATATAGATGTATCTAGACACATATTAGTTGTAGAGACATCCATTTTATCATCATGTAATGAGGATCAGATGGAGTATCGTTTTCATTTTACCAAAAGAAATGGATATATTACTGTATAGTACAACGTAGCCTGAAGCCCTGAGCTCTGAATGCAATTTCTGTGTGCACACTGAACGGATCATAACCCACACGACATGTCTCACTGGTCTGTAGGTCCGGACCCCACCAGATACTGATAAAGCCCAGTGACCCGCCGGGTGAAGTTTTGTGTGTGGATTCCTGCGTACCTGGCTTCGTTCCTCCTAGACACGCGCATTTTTTTTGACCGGGGGACACGCGCATTTATTCCCTTGCTGATTGCTGATGTATCATTCTCAGTTTCTCACAGCCCCCTCATGTTCAGAACTTCAGATCTCCCCAGATCCCTCGCCGTCCATCTCCCCTGAGTCCTCTCTCTACACCACCGGCGTCCACCACCGCTCGGACTACGCGGCTTGGACTCCGTCCTCTACGGATGCGGCGACGTCGCATCTAAAAACTCCACTAAGGCGGCGCGGCATCCCCGATTCTCTCGGTCCATGGCTGCAATGGCGGTATGTTTCCCCCGAATCACTAGCGTTGCCGGTCACATCTTTATTATATCTAAGCTGTATTGCCGGTTGCTTAGCATTGTTTGATATACAGTACTTCTCTCAGCCAGTGTATATATTAATCCTCTGGTAAAGACTCGGGTTACACATGCACCCATGCTAGCTATGTTGGGACTGGATCTAATGTGTGCAGTAATAATCGTTCAAATATGCTATTGGTCAATCCACGGCCGATGATCACATATGAGGACACCGAGCATGCATGTCTGGCTTGTGGACTCTTTAGGCCGACGCTGATTTTTTTTTGTTTGCTTGGTCAATCTGTACTGGCGGATGATGAACTGCAGATGCATTATTCTGATGCTAGACATAGCCAGCAAGCATGCATGGCTCATGCTAGCTTGATTTCTATTCTCATAGCTACTATTTATATCGATTTGGCTTCTGCGATACAATGATACACTATGCTGAATAATTTGATGATACAAGGTTGTACATATCAGCCTAGCTAGATTCAGAAGCTTATTGTTCAGACTGTGTGTTTGATAAGAACAATGATCCGCTGAGTTTGCTAGGTGCCTTTGATTATGCATTTGCTTGGAATTACGGTCAGAAGCTAGAGGCATTATCTAATTGAGGCCTCTTTTTTGCAGTGTTCAAACAAGAAGCTCAAGCTTGGAGAGAGCTTATCATGGAAGGAGACATCTGTAGAGCCAGCCCCAGTGTGCAAGGTGTTTGGGCGCATCGATGAGGAGAATACCCCTGACAGCTTCTGCAAGGTACTATGTACATCGGAGTTAGAGGTGATTTCCATCCCCAGTCGTGTTCTACCCTGGTTTTACGGTGGGTGTCCAGAGTCCATCAACCTGAAGATGTCCACTGCATGCACCTGGATTGTGGACCTGAAGCAACAAGATGGCAATGTTTTAATGGACAAAGGATGGCCAGAGTTTGTCAAAGCACATGACTTGAAGGTAGGATACCTCCTGACCTTCAAGAAGCTTGACACCAAATCATTGCAGGTGCTCATATTTGGTTACAATTGCTGTGAGAAGGTTATATGGTGTTCAGGTTATCACCCATCGCTGGGGCAACAATATGAATCACAGCTGTATTAAGTTGTCTTACAAATGTTCTTTAGAGAGAGCTGGTCTATAATAGTATACTGCTCTCTTTAATGATGCATTGTGGTGAACATGATGGTACCATTACTGGATTGTGGTCACATGTGAGGGGGGATGTTGAAATGTATAATTGGATTGCCTAGCCCTTTCCATTAGTTCGGACTTTTGGTTGCGTTGGCTAGTGCATGAAGCTTGACAAACCTTATTTATGTGTACAGCTCTCTAGTTGTACTATTAATTATTATGTGCTTATGTTGGCTGGATTGTGATGAACATGAGATGTTTTGTTGTTTACGTAAAGAAAAAAACGTGATGTTTTTTTGAATCCTGCGCTGGATATGTTTTGCACAAACTAGTGAAGTGCCCGCTGACAAAACATATTATGCGCAAATAGGCAACCCTCAGCAACGATCATGGGTTCAAGTGTCCAGGATCCAGTGCCTTGACATAAGCAAGGCACAGATGAACAGTACGGTGACTTGTAGATTTGGCCGTTGGATTGAAAATAGATAGCTAAGATCAAAGTACTGTAGCATGTAGCATATGTACTGTTCATGGTTCTAAAGCACATGCACTGTGGACGACGTACTGTAGCACATGTCCTGTACATTGGTTGGTACTGTAGCAGTTACTAGTTAATAGTCATCTGTCTAATTATTTTTTATCCAACGGTTGAAAGGGAGGGGCAAGGCATGGTACGGAGTACTATTTATGTGTGCCTCGCCTTCATCAAGGCACTCGATCTCATTCCGGGTTCAAGTATTACCCCATGTAGCACCACTTTTTTTTTGGGTTAGCCAGACAACCTTCCCAATAAAAAAAAGTACTACCTTCCCTGCATGGGCCAATTGTTTGTACTTTTGGGCTGCCGCCGGCCATGTACATGGTGATTGCTGTCAGCCTGCTTACTTCGCTGATAACATTCCAAAAACACTTAATGGGCCTCCGACTCATGCCATTGGGGCCCTTCCTAATTTAAACACGGATATCCTATGATTGGCCCTCTAGAAACCGAGATTCTACATATAAAGTTATTTTTATTTCGTATCAATTATGATTATGATTCTTTTTAAATGCGCATAGCCAGTATGCGCATCTACATGGGCTCTATATTTTGATATATTCATATAGTCGATTTCAAAATTGTCATTAATTATATAAAGTTCCAAGATTTATTCTATTAGTGTGCAAGATCTTAGAGTGTATTTGTAGTTTAAAAAAAATGACAAACCTCTTCATCAGATTGTTGTTAACAAGTGCAGTGTTGTGAACCCAAAATATATTACATACTCCCTCGTAGATCAAATTTGATCTAATTAAGTTGAACTAAAACCCGGATCAACAATTAGTATGGATTAGATGCATGGAGTACGAAAAACAAATGAATAGGCAATATTTCAGTTTTTCCTTCAGTTGAGAATGCTAGAGCAGGACCCATTTGCCAGTAGCGTCCCTCAACATTTGAAGGTAAAAACAAACAGAAGGGATCGAAAAAAAAGCATCCTACATATCTCGGCTTAAAATATATCGAGAATTCACATATTTCTTGTACATAGAGGCTGACATCGGGGACCCATTGGCCAGCAGTGGAAAAAAAATCAAAGAGAGGAAACAATTATCGTACAGAGAAGCTGACATGTGGGACGCATTTTGCAGCAGCGTCCTCAACTTTAACAAAGGCGGCAGGGGATCGAAAGAAAAAGCAAAGTTGCCAGAAATCAGCGGTCAAAAATAAATCCAAGAAACGAAATGTTTATTGTTCCTAGAGGCTGACATATGGGACCCACGAGCGAGCAGCGTCCTCAACGTTTCAAAGGCGGCAGGGGATCGAAAAAAAGGCAAGTGACCATATATCAGGTGCCAAAAATAATCCAAGGAAAGAAATTTATTGTACATAGAGGATGACATATGGGTCCCGTTTTGCAGGAGCCGTCTCACCGTTTCCAAGGCGGCACGGGATCGAAAAAAAAGAAAGGAAAGGTTTATCGTTCAGAGAGGCTGAGATGTGGGACCCATGGGCCAGCAGCGTCCTCTTAGTTTCAAAGGCGGCAGGGGATAAAAAAAAGGCAAATAGCCAGTAATTAGGGTAAAAAAAATCAAACAAAGGAAACTTTGACTGTTCATAGAGGCTGACATGTGGGACCCATGAGCCAGCAGCGTCTCAACGTTTCAGAGGCGGCATGAGATCGAAAGAAAAAGGCAAATAGCCAGAAATTATGGGTCAATAATAAATCAAACAAAGGAAAGGTTTATTGTTCATAGAGGCTGACATGTGGGACCTCTGAGCCAGCAGCGTCCTCAACGTTTTAATGGCGGCACGAGATCGAAAGATAAAATAAGCCAAAAATCATTTGGTAAACAAAATCCAAGAAAAGAAACATTTACCGTTCTGAGAGGATGACATGCGGGACCCATGAGGCAGCAGCATCCTCAACGATTCCAAGGCGGCAGGGGATCAAAAGAAAAAAAGGAAATATCCAGAAATTAATTAGGGGTTCAAAATAAATCCATCAAAAGAAACTTTTATTGTTCATAGAGGATGACATGTGGGACCGACGTGCCAACAGCATCCTCATCGTTTCAAAGGGGCAGGAGATCAAAAGAAAAAGGCAAATAGCCAGACATTAGGGGTCAAAAATAACTCCAAAAAAGGAAACTTTTATTGTTCGTAGAGGATGACATGCGGGACCCATGATTCAGCAGCTTACTCAACGTTTCAAAGGCGGCATGAGATCGAAAGAAAAACGCAAGTGACAAAATATCAGGAGCTAAAGATAATCCAAGAAAAAGAAACTTTATTGTACATAGAGGATGACATGCGGGTCCCATTTAGCAGCAGCGGTCTCAACGTTTCAAATGCGGCTTGAGATCAAAAGAAAAAGAAAATAGCCAGAAATTAGGGGGTAAAAAACTCCAAGAAAGGAAAGCTTTATCGTTCATACAGGCTGACATGTCGGACCTATGAGCCTGCAGCTTACTCAACGTTTCAAAGGCGGCAGGCCGGCAGGGGATCAAAAGAAAAAGGAAATAGCCAAAAATTAGAAAAAAAATCCAAGAAAAGAAACTTTTATTGTACATAGAGGATGACATGCGGGTCCCATGAGCCAGCAGGTTCCTCAACGGTTCAAACGTGGCATGAGATCGAAAGAAGAAGGAAAGTGACCAAATATCAAGAGCCAAAAATAATCCAAGAAAAGAAACTTTATTGTACATAGAGGATGACATGCGGGTCCCATGAGCCAGCAGGTTCCTCAACGTTTCAAACGTGGCATGAGATCGAAAAAAAGGAAAGTGACCAAATATCAAGAGCCAAAAATAATCCAAGAAAAGAAACTTTATTGTACATAGAGGATGACATGCGGGTCCCATGAGCCAGCAGGTTCCTCAACGTTTCAAACGTGGCATGAGATCGAAAGAAAAAAGAAAGTGACCAAATATCAAGAGCCAAAAATAATCCAAGAAAAGAAACTTTATTGTACATAGAGGATGACATGCGGGTCCCATGAGCCAGCAGGTTCCTCAAAGTTTCAAACATGGCATGAGATCGAAAGAAAAAGGAAAGTGACCAAATATCAAGAGCCAAAAATAATCCAAAAAAGAAACTTTATTGTACATAGAGGATGACATGCGGGTCCCATGAGCAGCAGGTTCCTCAACGTTTCAAACATGGCATGAGATCGAAAGAAAAAGGAAAGTGACCAAATATCAAGAGCCAAAAATAATCCAAGAAAAGAAACTTTATTGTACATAGAGGATGACATGTGGGTCCCATTTTGCAGCAGCGGTCTCAACGTTTCCAAGGAGGCACAGGACCAAAAGAAAAATGAAGTAGCCAGAAATCAGGGGTGAAAAAAATCCAAGAAAAGAAAGATTTCAATTGGGCTGTATCTGGACATCTGGGCCTTCGAACTATCCTGCTGGGCCTTTTGTCTCGTACAATTTCAGCCCACTCCAAAACAGGAAAGTTCGGATTTTTCTAAAAAAAACAGGAAAGTCCTATGCTTCGCAAAAACAAAAAACAAGGACACTCAACATATAAGTTTGTTTATGTAAAAATAAAGATTTAATTTATCCGTTTGCAATAGCTCAGAGCGAAATAATCAAGATATCACATGTTTCTTGTACGGGGAGGCTGACATCGGGGACCCATGAGCCAGCAGCGTCGTCAACGTTTCAAAGGCGGCAGGGGATCGAAAATAAAATAAAAAACCAAAAGTCAGTTGGTAACAAAATCCAAGAAAAGAAAACATTTATCGTTCTGAGAGGATGACATGCGGGACCCATGAGGCAGCAGCATTCTCAAACGTTTCCAAGGCGGCAGGGGATCAAAAGAAAAATAAAGGAAATAGCCAGAAATTATTTAGGGGTCAAAAATAAATCCACCAAAGGAAACTTTTATTGTTCATAGAGGATGACATGTGGGACCGACCTGCCAGCAGCGTCCTCATCGTTTCAACGGGGGCAGGGGATCAAAAGAAAAAGGCAAATAGCCAGAAATTAGGGGTAAAAAATAACTCCAATAAAGGAAACTTTTATTGTTCGTAGAGGATGACATGCGGGACCCATGAGCCAGCAGCTTACTCAACGTTTCAAAGGCGGCATGAGATCGAAAGAAAAAGGCAAGTGACCAAATATCAGGAGCCAAAAATAATCCAAGATTTATTGTACATAGAGGATGACATGTGGGTCCCATTTTGCAGCAGCGGTCTCAATGTTTGTAATGCGGCTTGAGATCAAAAGAAAAAGAAAGTAGCTAGTAATTAGGGGGTGAAAAAAAATCCAAGAAAAGAAACTTGATGGACATAGAGGATGACATGCGGGTCCCTTGAACCAACAACTTACTCAACGTTTCAAAGGGGGCAGGGATCAAAAGAAAAAGGCAAGCCAAAAATCAGAGGGTGAAAAAAATCCAACAAAGGAAACTTTTATAGCACACGAGGATGACATGCGGGTCCCATGAGCCAGCAGGTACCTCCACGTTTCAAACGTGGCATGAGATCGAAAAGAAAAGGCAAGTGACCAAATATCGAGAGCGAAAAATAATCCAAGATTTATTGTACATAGAGGATGACACGTGGGTCCCATTTTGCAGCAGCGGTCTCAATGTTTGAAATGCGGCTTGAGATCAAAAGAAAAAGAAAGTAGCTAGTAATTAGGGGGTCAAAAAAATCCAAGAAAAGAAAGTTGATGGACATAGAGGATGACATGCGGGTCCCTTGAGCCAGCAGCTTACTCAACGTTTCAAAGGGGGCAGGGGATCAAAAGAAAAAGGCAAGCCAAAAATCAGAGGGTGAAAAAAAATCCAACAAAGGAAACTTTTATAGCACATAGAGGTTGACATGCGGGTCCCATGAGCCAGCAGGTTCCTCAACGTTTCAAACGTGGCATGAGATCGAAAGAAAAAGGCAAGTGACCAAATATCAGGAGCCAAAAATAATTCAAGAAAAGAAACATGATTTACATAGAGGATGACATGCGGGTCCCATTTAGCTGCAGCGGTATCACCGTTTGAGAGGCGGCAGGGGATCGAAAGAAAAAGGCAAGTGACCAAATATGAGGTGCCAAAAAAATCCAAGAAAAGAAAGTTTTATAGTACATAGAGGATGACATGCGGGTCCCATTTAGCAGCAGCGGTATCACGTTTGAGAGGCCAGGGGATCGAAAGAAAAAGTCAAGTGACCAAATATGAGGTGCCAAAAAAATCCAAGAAAAGAAAGTTTTATAGTACATAGAGGATGACATGCGGGTCCCATTTAGCAGCGGTATCAACGTTTGAGAGGCGGCGGGGATCGAAAGAAAAGGTCAAGTGACCAAATATGAGGTGCCAAAAAAATCCAAGAAAAGAAAGTTTTATAGTACATAGAGGATGAGGGTCCCATTTACAGCGGTATCACTATTTGAGAGGCGCGGGGATCGAAAGAAAAAGTCAAGTGACCAAATATGAGGTGCCAAAAAAATCCAAGAAAAGAAAGTTTTATAGTACATAGAGGATGACATGCGGGTCCCATTTAGCATCAGCGGTATCACCGTTTGAGAGGCGGCAGGGGATCGAAAGAAAAAGGCAAGTGACCAAATATGAGGTGCCAAAAATAATCCAGGAAAAGAAAGTTTTATAGTACATAGAGGATGACATGCGGGTCCCATTTAGCATCAGCGGTATCACCGTTTGAGAGGCGGCAGGGGATCGAAAGAAAAAGGCAAGTGACCAAATATGAGGTGCCAAAAAAAACTCCAAGAAAAGAAAGTTGATAGCTCATAGAGGATGACATGTGGGTCCCATTTAGCTGCAGCGGTCTCAACGTTTCCAAGGCGGCGGGGATCGAAAGAAAAAGGCAAGTAGCCAGAAATCAGGGGGTAAAAAAATCCAAGAAAAGAAGGAATTTTGGTTCATAGAGGATGACAAGCGGGACCCATGATCCTGCATCGTAAACGGCTCGATCGGAGAGCGTTGAACGAGATGGCGCGATCGAGAAAAAAACAATGCTAGAGAGGCTGCCATGTGGGCCCTACATCCCTGGGCGGTGCGGATTTGCGTTGACTCGGCCGGCGAACCCGAGAATTCGCGATGCACCACGTCCCGGGCCACCATACGCGACGTTTTGGCCGCTTTCGTCGGGCTAGGTGGCCTCAAAAACGAGAAAAAAAAGTTTTGACATGCACCACGGAGGGACCAAAAATCGTCGGCCATGGTGCACCAGCAACCACGGCGCGACTTCAACTTCGTCGGCCATGGCAACTTTTCTTGTAGTGATATGATGCGGTGTAGACCGAAGGTCGGGCTGCATCATCTCCCCCCACTTGAAAAAGAGTCGTCATCGACGATAGCTCTTCATGAACTTGTATAGGAGGTAGATGACAACCACGCTTGAATGTCCCGTCACTTGTCAAGAGCCCTATCAATAGCACAAGAGAAGCAAGAGAACACTCAAAGCGTAGCCAATGTTCAACG
This sequence comes from Lolium multiflorum, assembly GCA_030979885.1. NCBI lineage: Eukaryota > Viridiplantae > Streptophyta > Magnoliopsida > Poales > Poaceae > Lolium > Lolium multiflorum. The sequence continues at coordinate 273,357,127 of CM061750.1, read as the reverse complement.
GATTTAGCAATATGTCCCAAGTATAAGGAGGTCACCTTAGCATAATGTCGGTGTGCTCTCATGGAGAGATCTTGTGTAGTCGAAGTGTGGGGTTGAACCCATTCGTTGACGCTCATCCACAAGTCACTTGTACCTTCACACAACAAAGACCAAGCAAGGTATGTGTGTGCGTGATAGAGGAGCATATCATCAACGACATGTCCATTCATGTTCACAACACCATTAGCACAACACAAATTTATCAAGAATAATGCATGTGCAAGGTCAATGTGTAAGAACTCCATATGAACATCTTCCAAATGTGGAAACACAAAAACTCCAAATTGTGAGACGACTATGATGTCCATCTCATGTAGAAACTCATGTGCATTATTGCACTCAAGGCATCGGAAAGAGAAATTGTTCAACATCCTTGAAGCAACAAGTGGAGAATTTGGCCAAAATGCATGAGGTAGAGTGTTCAAAATAGCATCAACATGTGTGCACACAAACCATTGGAAAGAGAAATTGGTCCTCATATTTGGTGCAACACACAACATATCATCCAAAAAGTTCACAAAGAAAACATTTACACACCCGTGTGTTCCAACAAACCAAATGTAAGAGAAATTGGTCAACTTCTTTGAGGCAACACCAACGGTAAGAATCACATCGTCATGCTTGCCAAAGAACCATGAGAAAGAGAAATTGTTCGGCATGTTCAATGCAAAGCATGGTAAAGGTATTAGAGCCGGGTTCGATCTTGAACTTACTTGTATTATGCTCTCAATCAAATACGAAGCATCAAGTCGTTTCTCCAAGAGGCATTTTGCAAAAATGGTGATCAAAAGAGTTTCGATGTATCCAAAATGTGGTAGGACAAAAATTTGTGCAAGTAAAAGTTTGCTTTGGAAGGTGTCAAAAATGTTGTGTATAGCATTGTCCCACACAAATGGAACAATCAAAAGGCAAGTATCGGCGGCAAAATTTGGGGCAAAATTGTTATGTGCAATGGCAAAGCTATGGAGACTTCTAGCTTGGGCAAGTATGGTTGGCGTGAGCCTAGTATGGGTATCCTCAAGTGTCAAAGAATCCATTGTAATTGCCAAAGATGAAATGAGAAATCCAAAGGAGAGCAACTTTTGGTGTGACATGTGGCACAAGGTGCATAAGGTGTCTCTCACATGTATGACATGATCCTTGAGGTTCTCGGAGCGTATGATGATATCATCAATACATACAACAACCATTGTGCCAACAAGATCTTTCAAGATATGTTGCATAAGAAGCAAAAGAGGTGACGAGGAATTGGACCAAACCGGAAGCTCGACAAGAAAAATTGGAAACACACGATGGCGAAGGCGTTGGGAAACATACCCTTTGGTTTGAATCCCGCGGGTTTGGTGATGGAGTTTGTCCTTGGTGGGGTAGCTCTCGATGGCACGTGTCGTCAACTCATGCTCCGTGGCGGTGGATGTTGTCGTTCGGGTACCTATACACACAATGGAGAAAACAAAAAGCGTGTGTGCATGGTAGATGAATACATCATCCATCATGATGTTCCATGTCTTGTGCACATCACCATTAGTGTCAAGCAAGATAGTATGAAATGCATGGTGATGGTGCATATGGCAAGAAGGTGCATTCATGGCATGTGGTAACTTAGGATCATCAAAAATTGAGAAGGCTATGGGGGCCATCTCATGGACAATGAAATAAGCATTCTTGCATACCAAGCATAAGAAAGAGCCATTATTCACAATCTTGGATGCAAGGAACATGGAATAGTGCAAACATTTTGGGCAAAGCATGTTTAACATGTTATCATTGTTGTCGACAACCCTATGGAAAGAGCAAGTGTTCATCAAGGGTGTCACAACACAAGCATGATCATAATCATTATCATTGCAAGCAAGCGGAGCAAATATGAAACTCTCATAGCATGGCATGTTCATGGTATCACAATCAATCAATTCCACATGATCAACAATGTTATCAAGCAAAGCATCACATGGGAATATGAAGGAAGCATGTGACGTAGCAAATGTATCATCAAGATCATGCATGCACTCATAAGTCATCATGTCCACTAGTGGGATCATGGCATCATCAACACCTATGTTGTTACCTTTGTAGGCCGACTCATGTGAAGTAGGTGTTGTGGAAGTAGGAGGATCCATGTGGTCGACATGTCCATCTTGGAGCAAGCATGGTGAGATATCATCATCTTCATGCACCATGTACATCTTCTCCATTAGCGGGAACTCGTCCTCCGTGGAACCTAGTGCAACATAAGAAGACACAAACGAGGGAGAGGTTAATGTGTTAGCAAATGCGATGTCCTCCATGGACCTATCATCTACCTCTCTCAACTCACTTTGTGTATCACTCATGTCCTCCAAATGGAAGCACTCAAACTCACATATGGGGTGGAAGTCACTCAACTCACTATCACTCTCGCTCAAGTGGGCTAAGTGGCTCTCATGCTCACATGGGGTTGGTACCAACTCATCAATCAAGCATATAGGAGTAGGCTCGACTTTCTCATCTCCATGCGCCTCCTTGGTTGAAGGGAACTTCCCATGCTCAACCATCTCAACTCCATGCGCCTCCGTGGGTGAAGGGAGAATCCCATGCTCACCATTCTCAACTCCACTCGCCTCCTTGGTTGAAGGGATCATCCCATGCTCACCATTCTCAACTCCATCGCCTCCCATGTTGACACCATTTGATGGCGCTATGGTGTTGTTGAGAGCTAGGCTCGAATCAACGTCACTCTTGTCCATTTCCTTGCACCATTCTTTGAACACGATGGTATCTTGAAGTGTCATGTTGGCGAATTGGGCATCCAATTGGGCGAAGTAGAGCTTGTGGGCTTGAGGTGTGTTGCACTCCCATGTCATGTGCTTGTTGGATGTGCACACATCACAATGGAGATTGGGGCATTCCCAAAGATGATGACCGTCTTGTGTGCAACGAAAGCATTGGGAGCTACGTGGTCTTGGAGGACGAACCATTGTCATGTTGGCATAAAGATGGGTAGATCGTCCTTCATCTTGAAGTGTAGACTCCACGGTCTTCATCTTGGGGCTTGAGCTTCTTGTAGGTGCCATTGTGGTGGTGGCGGTAGGAGGGGGAGGCACCATGATAGGTGGTTCCTCTTTATGTGCACTTGCCACCATCTTCCTTGTTGATGTAGCGTCTTGTCTCGCACCATTGGAGATCTTCTCATGTGTAGGCGGTCTTGGAGATGCCATTTTGGTGGTGGCGCTAGGCTTTGTGGACACCATATGGTTGGTGTTGTTGTTCTTTGTAGCCTTGGCCGCTTCATGTCGAGGCTCTCGTCTTCTTGCATCATCACCATGTCTTGGGGGGTGTCGTCGAAGATCCTTGGGAGGTGTTGGTCGATGGCGAACATGAGGTGACTTGTGTCGGCGATGATCATGTGGTGACGCATGTCGATGGCGATCATGAGGTGGTGATGGTCGACGACGATCATGAGGTGACGAGTGTCGATGACGATCCTCAACATGCCTAGATGATGGTTCATGTAGCTTGGCACTTTGCTTGTGGCGCCTTCTTGAGCTCGGAGGAGAGTGTCGATGGCGATCATGGCGGGGACGCTCTTGTTGTTCCAAAGGACGAGCTCGATGTAGATGATCATGTGCGTAAGCACTCTCATGGTGGCGCCGTCTTGAAGGTCCGCAACCGTCATAAGTAGTTCCATTGGCCAAGGTGGGGAACTTGTAGGCACCGGTCTTGTGCAAGGTGGTGTTGAAGCTTGGTTCCACCATGGTGTCAATGTCATAGTCGAGGTAGTGCTCGGTGCGGTGCTCCATCATGGTGTCGTAGTCGTAGTCGAGGTAGTGCTCGGTGCGGTGCTCCATCATGGTGTCGTAGTCGTAGTCGAGGTAGTGCTCGGTGCGGTGCTCCATCATGGTGTCGTAGTCGTAGTCGAGGTAGTGCTCCACCATGTCGTCGATGTTGTAGTTGAGCTCGGAGTGGTGGTCCACCATGTTGTCCATGCTTGGCGAGTCATGGTCGGTGTCGAGCTCCACATGGTCCTCCATATCCGCGGTGCTTGCGGAGCTATCACCCTCATCGTACTCCATGTCGTCCTCCGTAGGTTCATCCTCACTATCCATGTTAGTCTCTATGATTGGTGTATATATGGTGGAAGGAAAACTACCAAAAGTGTCAAAACTTGCAAACCAAAATCGAAAAGGTGTTTCAAGTCGAGGAACAACCGATATGTATGCACACACACAAAACAAAAACTCTATATGGTGTTAGGTATGGATGTGGAAAGCCAAATGGAAGAACCAAACGAAGAGTCTATTGTCAAAAGTGGGTAAGATCCAAAAGTCACAAGTCAAAGGCGGTGATCACAAAAGGCATACACAAGGTGGAACACACACGTGGGACAAAATGGGGTTAGCGCGACGGGAAAATGAGCACGAACAAAATTGGTCCTAACGAAGACTACTAGCTCGGTGTCACGCTAACGCAAGAGAGACCGTGGCTTGGTTGCAAAATTGAGAAGCAACAAGATTTGCGCAAGACGCCTCTCTTCTCTTTTCTCTCTTTTGCTTAGAAGCTTTGGACTCTTTTGTGTATAGGTGGCACTCACACACTCTTTTTCTATTTCTTTTTCTCTTTTTTTCTATGCTTAGAAGCTTTCTTTTTCTCACTATGCAAGGATACTACTATCTATGTAAGTATGTCACACTTCTTTTGCTTATCTTTTCACAACGAGCTTGCTTCGTAGCTTTGCTCAACACACGCACACCCTCACGGTCGGGACGCTTGCGCAATGCTTCGCAACACTAGAAAGCCACTCTCGATAGGAAAGGTACGCAAAGGAAGCTAGGGCTACAAGTTAGGGGCAAGTTATACCACTGATGATGGTGGCCGACGATCTTGAACTTGCTATGGTGGTGGAAGGTGTCAAATGAACCGGGTGCCGTCGTCGTAGTTGATGTTGCGGAAGCTTTGTGGTAGCTGAAATGGCACTCAAACCGAAGTCCAAACACAAAAGGAATAGTACCAATGCGAAAAACGAAGTTAGCTGTGAAAAATTTGCCAGGCGGAACTTCCGGTCCTGGGCGGAACTTCCGGTCCCCGGGGCGGAACTTCCGGTCGCAATCAGATCTGCGGGCTGTTCTTCGATTTGGGCGGAAATCCGGGCCGAAAATCTTCGAATTCGCGGAAAATTTGGCACTAGAAGCTGTGGGAAGGTGGGGGAATTGTAGATCAACACCAAAGACAAGTTTCTATTGGACCAAAACACCAAAAACTCAACAAATCGCGAGATCCAACCAAGGCCAATTTGGGGCTATTTTTTGGGAAAAATTTTTGGAAATTTTTTTGGGCGAAATTGGTGGAATTGGTGGGTGTGGGGGTCAAATCCGTGGCAACCAAGGAGCTCTTGATACCATATGATAAGGGCTAAGCCCAAGGATGTGCCCGATCTTCACGGATTTGAAGGGATTCGTGGGGGTAGGTGGATGAACGCGATGAACACGTGGGGGAATCGTGGGGATACAACACACACACGCACACAAATCAAGTTTTCCCTCGTTGGCCTGAAACACCAACTCGATAGAGGTTGCGAGAAAAGACCTTCCGGTAGAAGTCCCGCAAAGAGATCGACAAATCGAAGCTCGGGAGATCTAGAAGGGTGAAAAGACCGGAAGGTTTGATAGAAGTGCAAGCAAAAGACCAAATAGGTAGAAGTGCAAGCAAAAGATCAAACAAACGGTAGAAGTCACCAAAGAGATCTTCACGAGTCGATAAGGAGCCCGGGTGGGTACAAGATCAAGATCTAGGTAGGGTTCCCACAAGGGTGAGCCAAGCTCAGGTTTAATTTCACATCAAGTCTAATCTCAGATCTGAGCCAACGAGGCTATTTATAGGTGGGGGCGAAGGGGTAAGTTACACGCTGAAAAGTGCTGTTGTGCTGAAGTTCGATAGGGCGGAAGTTCCGGCCGTCTTGGGCGGAAGTTCCGGTCATTGGCGGAAGTTCCGGTCTTCGGGGCCGGAAGTTCCGGTCAAGTTCCGGCCTAGTTCCGGAAATGGTCCATTGCCTCGCAGTAACATCCAGTGTTGTTTTGGCGCAATTCCGGAAGTAGGGCGGAACTTGGGCGGAAGTTCCGTGGGCGGAAGTTCCGGTCACTCGGGGCGGAAGTTCCGGCTGATCCATTTCTCTGGGCGCTGGAAGGCATCTTTGCGGCATCTGGGGGAAGTTCCGGTCCTTGAGGCGGAAGTTCGGTGGGGCGGAAGTTCCGGCCATCAGGGGCGGAAGTTCCGGCCTGGAGCGTCCAGCTCCTCTTTCTCCTTCTCTTCCATGCTTCCGTGACATCGGCCTTGCGTCCTCGGGTCTCCATGGCATCCCCTCTTCCCTCCGTACTTGTCGTCGCGTTCCTATCATCAAGATATGACGGAGTATGAAGTAGTATATCGTTCCACATAGGCGATTGTAGACACGCGTAAAGGACAAGATTCACCTTTGCGTGTCGTCTTGGCGATGAATCATATGATGCGGTGTAGACCGAAGGTCGGGCTGCATCAGATACTATCCCTCCCCTTCTGTGTACGAGGCAAACCCAAAACGAAATCCATAGAAATATCCTCCCAAGGTACACTAGGAACAGGAAGAGGCATATATAAACCATGTGGATTAAGTCGAGACTTAGCTTTTTGACATGTAGTGCAGCGTGCCACAAATCTCTCAACATCTCGACGCATACGTGGCCAAAAGAAGTGTGCAGCAAGTACATCCTCCGTCTTCTTCACACCAAAGTGACCCATCAATCCTCCTCCATGCGCCTCCTGCAACAACAAAAGACGAACGGAACTATCTGGGATGCATAGCTTGTTAGCACGGAACACAAATCCATCATTGAGGACGAATTTGTTCCATGTTCTACCATCTTTACAATTCAGCAACACATCTTTAAAATCAGCATCATGCAAGTATTGTTCCTTTATGGTTTCTAATCCAAAAATCTTGAAGTCAAGTTGAGATAGCATAGTATAACGGCGCGACAAAGCATCAGCAATAACATTATCTTTACCCTTTTTGTGTTTGATAACATAAGGAAAAGACTCAATAAACTCAACCCACTTTGCATGGCGGCGATTCAACTTAGCTTGACTACGAATATGCTTCAAAGATTCATGATCAGAATGTATAACAAATTCTTTAGGCCATAAATAATGTTGCCAAGTTTCTAATGTCCGAACCAACGCATATAATTCTTTATCATAAGTAGAATAGTTCAGACTAGGCCCACTCAATTTCTCACTAAAATATGCAACAGGTTTGCCCTCTTGTAATAACACACCTCCCAAACCAATTCCACTAGCATCACATTCAAGCTCAAAAGTCTTATTGAAATCAGGAAGTTGGAGTAATGGAGCATGTGTTAACTTATCTTTCAGTATCATGAAGGCGTCTTGTTGTGCATCGCCCCACACAAAGGGCACATCCTTCTTTGTAAGCTCATTCAGCGGCGCAACAATGGATCCAAAATCTTTCACAAAGCGCCTATAGAAACCAGCGAGGCCAAGAAAACTCCTCACTTGTGTGACCGTCTTTGGCTGCGGCCAACTCTCAATTGCCTCAATCTTGGCTGGATCAACTTCAATTCCCTGCGCAGTAACAACATAGCCAAGAAACGCAACTCGATTGGTGCAAAAGGTGCACTTCTCAAGATTACCATACAAACGTGCATCACGTAAAGCATTGAAAACAACACGTAAATGATCCAAATGTTCCTCCAAAGATTTGCTATAAATCAGAATATCATCAAAGTATACCACCACAAAACGTCCAATAAAAGCACGTAAAACTTCGTTCATCAGTCTCATGAAAGTACTAGGTGCATTAGTTAAACCAAAAGGCATTACTAACCACTCATATAAACCGAACTTAGTTTTAAACGCTGTTTTCCATTCATCTCCTAATTGCATACGAATCTGGTGGTAACCACTACGCAAATCAACTTTAGAGAACATAATAGAACCACTCAATTCATCAAGCATATCATCTAAACGAGGTATAGGATGACGGTAACGAATGGTAATATTATTAATAGCTCTACAATCAGTACACATGCGTGAAGAACCATCCTTCTTAGGTACCAAGATAATAGGGACAACACATGGACTAAGAGACTCACGAATGTAACCTTTATCTTGGAGAACCTGAATTTGTCGCTGAATCTCTTTGGTCTCTTCAGGATTGGTACGATATGGTGCACGGTTGGGCAGCGAAGCTCCTGGAATCAAGTCAATTTGGTGTTCTATCCCACGAATAGGTGGTCGTCCAGGTGGAACATCTTGTGGAAACACATCAATAAATTCCTGCAAAAGGTTAGCAACCGCAGGTGGCAAAGAAGGAGGCATATCCTCAAATGAAAACAGAACTTCTTTGCAAATAATAGCATAGCATTGAGTAGTGTTCACATCAAGTTCAGCAATATCAGATTTGCTAGCAAGCAAACAAGGATTTTTCAAACGAATTTCAGTAGCATGGTTTGAATCAGATTTAGTATTAGTCTTATGTGGCACAAAATCTGCAGCAACAATCTGATTTTCACTCTTAGTTTTCTCCTCGTTTTTTACTCTACTAGCTCTAGCAAGATCATCTTTTAATATTTGTTCAGGAGTCATAGGTTTGAGACCAATTTTCTTTCCATCATGCATAAGAGAATACTGATTAGTTCTACCATGATGAACAAATTCTCTATCAAATTGCCAAGGTCTACCAAGTAACAAAGAACAAGCTTGCATAGGTACAACATCACAATCAACAAAATCAGAATATGTACCAATAGTAAAATGCACACGTGTAGTTCTTGTTACCTTGAGCTTCCGAGAGCTCTCAAACCATTGAATGTAGTATGGATGTGTGCGCTGTCTTGTAGGGAGAGAAAGCTTCTCCACCATGTCAACGCTAGCCAGATTATTGCAGCTCCCTCCATCAATGATGATCCGTATAGCTCGCTCTTTTACAACGCCTCGTGTTTGGAACAGATTGTGGCGTTGATCATGCTCAGCTTTGCTCAATTGCACGCTCAACACACGCTGTGCAACTAAGCTCCTGTACTGATCAGCAGTGTCAGCTTCCATTACCTCCATCTCTCTCTCAGAATCAGAATTGGCACCATCACGTGCAGCAATAAGGGCCAATGTATCTTCATCAAAGTCACTTGCAGAATCATATTCTCCATCTTCACGCACCAACATCACACGCTTGGTTCTGCATTCTCTCTCTATGTGACCAAATCCCAAACATTTGCGACATTGAATGTCGCGCGTCTTCCCCGTGGAGGCCATGGAAGATGAACTCCGAGGAGGACCAGCAGATGGTGGTGGAGTAGCAGCCGGTGGTGCTCGTGATGCAGGCGCGGTGTACTTGGAGGTAGTAGGCGCTGGTGCAGCCCCACGAGATGGTGGCGCTGATTGTCGCGGAGACCATGACGATGTACGACCTGCAGAAACATTAGCTCTTCTCCATGGTGGTTGACGATCCTGCACTTCACGTTCAGCTTTGCAAGCAAGATGAAACAAGCGAGTAATAGTGTTGTACTCCTTATAATCTAAAATATGCTGAATCTCTTTATTCAAACCACCAAAGAAACGTGCAAGCATAGCCTCATTATCCTCTACAATACCACAGCGAATCATGCCAGTTTGCAATTCTTGATAATAGTCTTCTACAGAATTTTTTCCTTGTTCTAAGCGAGACAATTTCTTTAGCAAATCACGTTGATAATGTGGAGGAACAAAACGAGTACGCATAGCAAGTTTTAAACCAACCCAAGTAGTAGGAATATTAGCATGGTGTACTCTACAATGCTCAGACCACCAAATAGATGCAAAATCTGTGAACTCACAAGTAGCAGCACTAACACGCAAATGATCAGGATAGCGTAAACATGCAAAGCGTTGCTCTACTTCCAATTCCCATGTAAGATATGCATCAGGATTATATCTACCCTCAAATGGCGGAATATTCAATTTAAGTTTAGCAACATGATCATCGTCACGTACCGGCCGTGGAGGTGGGCGAGCGTTGCGGTTCAGTTGTCGTGGACGACCAGGTGCAGGTTGTTGGACCTCCTCGTCATCCAGCACGTTCTCATCTACATGCTCGTCCTCGTTCCCTCCATAATCCTCGTATCCTTCATCAGAAGGCGCGTCATGTGCGGCTGCTGCAGCAGGAGCGGTACCCGCAGGCACATCCGCAATAGGAACGCGGCGTGCGCGTCGTCGCACGTTGTCGCGAGGTGGCGGCAACCGAGTCAAGAGCTCCTGGAACTTGGCGTCGAGCTTGGAGTTGAAAGCTGTCTCGAGGCCATCCAGCTTGTCCAGCGCGTCGGTGAGTTTGGCGTCAACATCACCAATGCGCGCATCGACGTCGCGTGCGTGTCCGCCCAAAAGGTGGGTGAAGTGAGCATGCAACTGCTCACTAGTCATCTTGGCCGGGTCAACAGCGGCCGGATCAACTGGTCCTGACATGGTTAGTACAGAAAAAGCACAAATGTATATGCCTACAAAACTACGGAATATGGTGGTTCACGCGTAATTCGTCAAGCAAAATACAAAGCTCTTACAAGTTCTTACCAAACAGGAGGAAGGCGATGTAACAACCAGCAAGGATCAGCGTCTCCAAAGATTGCCAAAGCGATTACCAGGTGTCGACACAAAGCACGTGGAGACAATATGTGGAGCTGTAGGATGGCTATATATGGTAGCAAAACAGCAATTGTCAAAACAGCGATGCAGTATTGAAAGTATGCTCAACAACGGTACTGTGCTGGTCCTAGGCTAGTCCGTACTAGAGACGCGAGCCTAGAACACTAACGAGGTCACGGCGCTGCACACAAGCAACGAGCAGCGATGAGGTGGCGATGATGTGGCGACGCGAACTGCGAAAAATCACTATGATGACAAGTGTCTCAAACTGATCCCCGAGGTCTAAAAACAGTATAGCCTCAGAAATTTTTTTGTCAAAATTTTGGAGGTGCTCCGGAAAGCGCGCATGCGCCAAAAAAATGTCGCTATAACGGCCAGTGGCGAAAAGTGATCGCCAAAGTGAAAAACCAATGTAGCCAGAATTTTTTTTCGGAAGCGTTTCCAGACTTTTTTTTTGCTCTCCTTCCAATTCTTTACTGGTGGCCGAAACTTATCTCACGGAAATTTTTCTACAGCGCAAGATGATATTAGAAGGTAACAGCTAAGTAGGAAAAACAATAAAACCTAATTCTACACGGACTCTGTCGCGGCAGAGAAACAACACGAATCCGTGTCGCGGTAGGAAACATGGTATATGGTAGATGTATATGGCAGCGGCGGAAGTATATGGTGGGTGTATATGGCAGATGGCGGAAGTATATGGTGGGTGTATGGCAGTGGCGGAAGTATATGGTGGGTGTATATGGCGATGATCTGCGTATGGTGCGAGTGGGCGGCGGCGTGACTAATATGACCAGAACTCGAAACTCTAAAGGAACTAGACGCTAAGACCAGCAACTCGACACGAAGATGCAGACACAAATTCAACTATGCAAAACTGAAAAGACAATGCAAGGCGTGGCAGGGGGTTTATGGGACGATATGATCTAAACCCTAACTGTATTTTTGGCTTTTTCGTGGTTTATGGATATGATGGCAGATGCAATCTACACTAGGAAAACAGTAAAATCTCACCGAGCAACCTGAAATCTGATACCACTTGATAGGGCAAAGATGGCCGATCTTTCGATGAGACGTGGATAATGTCGATTTGTTGGTGGAGTTCGTGCTTGACGATCCGACTACACGTGCAAAGCTCGTGCGCCAATGCAATCGCTAGGACAATCTCCGGGAGTTACTGATCTTGCGGATGCACGATCAGCCTGACCAGCGAGGGTCTTAATTCCTACCTGAAATCGAAAACAAGTAAGAACTAATATTGAAATCAGAAGTATTGCGGATATAGATGAAAGCTTTATTGAAAAGGTGGGATTCCGAATAGTCGGTCTTGTTCTGGGCGTTGGCCTCAAAAGAAGTACACGAGAGTTGCAGCAATGGCTAACTTTTAATCTAATCAAAATCCGAGTCTAAACGTGACGGCTATGGGGGTATTTAAAGGAGGAAAAGGTGGGGTTTCGACCAGCCATACGTATGGTGGCCGAACAAAACCCTCGAAGGTCTTTCCCCCTTCAATACGGACTCAAAAAAGTGGCTGACTTAATTCCTGCGAAAATGACATGGGCCTGGCCCAAAACTAAAGGTGACGCAGCACCATATTATGCTATGGACGAAATTATGAAGTGGAGAACTCTATATTTCGTCCATGTCTTCATCTCTTCTTATGGTGGCTTCAAAGTTCTGAAATCTCCACTTGTGGCATCATCTTCAATCCTCAAGTGCTTGCTGCCATCTCCTCCATGTGTGATCATGCTCCAATGCTTGCCCTCCTCATCCATGCTAGGTCCATCATTCCTAAGAGTAACAAACATATCTGACTTAGGCAGCATCATATTCTCATGTATATGAGGAATAGTTCCAAGAAATGAAAGTACCTGATAGTTAAGTTGTTTGGCATGAGCTCGAGTGATTGGTCCTTGTATTTGTGTGGCTGTAGGTACAGCGGTTGTATCAGTAGATGAGATGTCCTCATCAATCAATATGAGCTTTTGTGAATCCCTCTTATCCCCTTCATCCATGTGTTAGAGCGCCGATACGGTAATGTCACTTCCCGCCGTTCACTCTACCAAACTTGTAAGGGTAGTTCCCTCTCAAGACCATAAGGCATATATTACATGGTGCACAACATGTAACATCAAGATAGAAAACTAACACATATTCATGATGAAAGGTATAAAACATCTTTATTTCACATCATAATATTACTAGAGTTTCTCCATATCTCCTCAGGAACAAAGGAACTACTCAAACATGAAGGGGATCAACATCATAGCAATAATATGGATTGAATATGAAGGTACAATTGTATACAAGTGCAAATCCTAATAGATTTTGGATAAAAACCAAGTAGACAAAGGGGATCGCGGTGAAGACATTGATGACGGTGTTGATGATGGAGATCGATGTGTTGCCCTTCAAGATCCTAGCCTCCTCCTCTTCTATGTGTTGATGGTGATGGTGATGGAGGCGGAGGCTGCGGAGATGGCGGCGGAGCAGCAGGGCTCTGCCCCTAGGGCGTGGATGAAGTAGTGGTCCTCTCCTTGCCTCCTCCCCTCTTTATATAGGCACTGGAGACGGTTTCGTGAACCGACGTAGCCCGAGGCCGAATATGCCCATCGGGCCTTCAGAAATGTTGTTCCGTTTGACAAACGGACCCGACGGAACCTGGTACGGCGGTACGGGCGGGGCTGCCCGTACCGATGCTCGTTAAACTTGCGGATGGTTTCGTATTTTGTTCGCCATTTCTTCATCCGGACTCCGATTGAGGTGTTCTTAGGCTCGTTGAAGTCGTATGGATGAGGGCTACAATACCATGTACTTAGAACTTAAATATAAGATGTTGGGAAAATATCACCTTTCCTACACCTTATATGACTAAGTCTGGTGCATGTAATTCTCCCATCTTGTACCCTCTTGGTCCCTTTTGCTCCCTTTTCCATGATCACCAATAACACCTAAACACATATCAAAGACAAGGGAAACATAATAAAATCGTACTAAGACTACTAAATATGCAAAGCTCATATGAAAATGAACAATAACTCGTAAGTATGCAAAATAGGCATAGGTGTATCTAGCTGGAGCATGAAATGAGTGACAATATGAGTAATAGTATACTTAAAAACCTCAGTAGAATAGTGCTTAATATCGAGCTATCAACTTCCCCAAGCTTAACTGTTACTCGCCCTCGAGTGACAAAGTGAAAAAGAATAATAGCGAGAAATGAACTTGGGTAGAAAAACTCGCAAGTATGAGGTGATATCCTATACTTCCCCAAGCTAGAAGTAAGATGTAACATAATCATACAAGGAAACACCAATTCAGTTGTGTTAGTCCATAAGAGATCACTTACAACTTCTATGCCTCATGTCAAAATTAAATCTTCCTTGAAATAAACTTGTGATCATCCTCTTGCTTTTTTTATGTTCGTATATTAAGAGTAATAGATCATGTCAAAAGAAGCATAACAATGGAGTGTTTCATTAACACCCACATCAATAAATCAAGGTTATCAAAACACTTACTATCTATTCATTGTCTTTCAAGAATATATTCATCTAATAGTAGCGAGTCCATGCCAAGACTTGAGAAGTGATATCTTTTGGATTCCTTTGAAAGTTTCCAAGTAAAATTCATGAATGACCTCTTAGGATTGTGACAATCATGGGGCCAGTGGTGCTAGTATCCCAAGATTGTGCGCAACAGTCGTGTTGACACGCGTAAAGCAATATCAGACACTAATGCATATGTTGACACGCGTAAAGCAATATCTCATATTTATATACAACCTTACATCTTGGCATGTGTCTCAGCTACCACTAGACTTCAATTCCATCCAACAACTCCTATCAAGAGTGCTATCAAATCTATCATCATATCTACGGGGTTGAATATCTTCATGGTTAAACTCTTAAGACAGTTTGAACATTTCATAAGTCGACCCATAGAAAACTTGTTCTGATTTGTTTGCATATTTAATATACTTATACATATGTCCTTTGCGCTGTATAGTTTAAAATAATTCTAGAAAATATAGATGTTTTATGATGTAGCTTACCGCTCCTTTACTCTGATTCCTACTACCAAAAAAATCAACAGCTACTCTTTAGGCCATACGGCTTAGAATAATTCTCGAAAATACAAAATATCTAATCTGCAGTTTGCAATACATCTACTCTGACTCCTTTTACAAAAATAATTCAATACTTCTGAATAATTTTCCCGGTGATATGATTTCTCTCTAGCCTTTCCAAATATGAAGCACAACACCTACTCTCATAAATTTTCTCCGATTAATTTTAGAGATATACATGTATATAAACATGTACACATGTAGCTATGGTAAAAATAAGAATCATGATATATAGTTTGCTCGATCAATAGAAATAAATAGTTTCAATGTCTTTACCTAGATTTCCAAGACCATGGATCTATCAAATGTAAATATTATTTAGTTTGTTATTGCATTACCCGATTATTTCTCTTGTATAATACTAATAATATTTTTAAAAATTATGCGTAACCAAATGGCAGAACATGACGGAGATTGTTAAGGGTGCCAAGAACACCAATCGTTGAATAAAATTTGAGAAGTTAGTATAAATATAGATATCTTTAAGGAATTCTCCATAGTAGGGGGCCATGGCCCCCTGCCCTAAAAAGCTTCGACACTATAAAGAAGGGGCCCTTGGTATGTTGCCCTGGTTAAATCTAAGGAGTTGAACATTACATAAATCATCATTGAAAACTTTTTCTTATCATATTTGATATTCTCGAGTGTAGAAATCATGACAATGTATTCTAGAGGATCACAATATTTTTCTCAAGCTGGATAAAGATTTGAATATAGTGCATCAAAGCTCTAACTCAACTCTTATGGAGATTAACAAAAAGCAAGTGCATCCCTTATATAAGTACGAAACATAACTTAGTCAAGCAAGTCTATTGAAAACAACTGGATACATGCTTGTTCAAAATTTTATTGAATGAGAGCATTGCACATGGTCCTACACATGCTAAAGTAACTTCCCCAAGCTAGGCTCTTGAAAGAACCAAACTTGAATAGCTCACCCAAAAGAAGAGAGAAAATGCAGTTTTCAAAAGAGAGTGTGAGAAGTGGTTACCTCCCCAAGCTTGATTAAAGCAAGGGTGATGCACTTTTACCGTTGTGGTGCGAATGACCTCTCTTTCATTGGACAAGAATCTTTGCTTCAATGAACCTTCTTTGATATGGCATGGTGATTTCCTTCCTCGAGAACACTTGTTGTTGAAGCGTTGAGTTGAAGAAACCAAGTGGCAAGTGTGGGCGTTTGAACGGTTGGCACACACCTTCAATATTCCCACACAAGGTTCAAGTCCCTGCGAAAATAACACACGAATTAAAAAATCAAACGGTTCGGTGTATGAACGGAATTCATTCACCCAAACATGAAAACAAAAACGAAACAAAAAGAGACATGAAACACTATAGAGAATTATAGGCTAGGTAGTTTCAAAGGTGGATGCATTAAAACAAGATGCAATAGAACATGTAGAAGGTACTTTACTTGCCTTATCTTTAAAAATCATGTTTTTTCGATTGATACGTCTCCAACGTATCTATAATTTCTTATGTTCCATGCTAGTTTTATGACAATACCTACATGTTTTGTTCACACTTTATGATGTTTTGATGCATTTTCCGGAACTAACCTATTAACAAGATGCCGAAGTGCCAGTTCCTGTTTTGTGCTGTTTTTGGTTCCAGCAATCCTACAAAGGAAATATTCTCGAATTGAACGAAATCAACGCCCCGTATCTTATTTTCCGGAAGCTTCCAGAGCACCGAAGAGGGACAAGAGGGGAGCCAGGGGGCCCCACCCCACAAGGCGGCGCGGCCAAGGGGGGGCCCCCCCTATGGTGTGGCTGCACCAGGACTCTCCCGAGGCTGCCCTTCCGCCTATATAAAGCCTCCGCCTCGAAAACCCTAAAAACATAAGCCACGATACGAGAAAAGTTCCAGAGCCGCAGCCATCGCGAAGCCAAGATTCGGGGACAGAAGTCTCTGTTCCGGCACGCCGCCGGGACGGGGAATTGGCCCCGGAAGGCATCTCCATCGACACCACCGCCATCTTCATCACCGCTGCTGTCTCCTATGATGAGGAGGAGTAGTTCTCCATCGAGGCTAAGGGCTGTACCGGTAGCTATGTGGTTAATCTCTCTCTCATGTACTCCAATACAATGATCTCAGGAATTGCCTTGCATAATTGAGATCCATATGATGAGCTTTGTATCGCTATTAGTCTATGTGTTACTCTAGTGATGTTATTGAAGTATTCTATTCCTCCTTCATGATGTAACGGTGACAGTGTGTGCATCATGTCGTACTTGGCATAGGTTATGATTATGATCTCTTGTAGATTATGGAGTTAACTATTACTACGATAGTATTGATGTGATCTATTCCCCCTTTCATAGTGTAATGGTGACAGTGTGTATGCTATGTTAGTACTCGGTCTAAATTGCAAAGATCTATTATGCTCTAAATGTTACTTAAATATGAATGCCGAATGTTGTGGCGCTTGTTAACTCCGGCTTGAGGGAGCTCTTGTAGCCCTACACAACGAATGGTGTTTGTTATCCAACAAGAGAGTATATGTAGCACAAGTAAGGAGAAGATATTTATTTATTATGTGATCAATGTTGAGAGTGTCCACTAGTGAAAGTATGATCCCTAGGCCTTGTTTCCAATACTGCAAACACCGTTTACTTACTGTTCTGCTACATGTTCGCTTGCTGCAATATTTACTTCATATCGCAATTACTGTTTACTACCATCTATACCACCTGTGTTTACTATCTCTTCGCCGAACTAGTGCACCTATACATCTGACAAGTGTATTAGGTGTGTTGGGGACACAAGAGACTTCTTGTATCTTAATTGCAGGGTTGCTTGAGAGGACTATCTTTGACATCTACCTCCCTGAGTTCGATAAACCTTGGGTGATTCACTTAAGGGAAACTTGCTGCTGCTCTACAAACCTCTGCTCTTGGAGGCCCAACACTGTCTACAAGAATAGAAGCACACGTAGACATCATATACCTGTCCTTATTGCGCTCTATCGCCTCTGGTACGGGCAAATGACGCTCGTTAAACTTACAGTGACTTTCTTCGAATTCCCTGCGTTTGGTGGCGTGGTCGGTACGGGCGCGCAGTACGGCCGCGTCCCGCCGTACCGACGGTCGCCAAACTTACAGTGACTTTTCTGGAAGAAATATTGGTTCCCTCGTTACGCCGTAGGAGCAGTACATGCGGGTGGTACAGGAAAATGCGCCCGTACCAGTTCCCTCTAAACTCCCAGTAACTTCGCAAACCACTCATTATTCTCCGAAAATCCACTAAAGACTTGAAACATTAATCCAACATCTAAAAACGCATGCATATATTTTGTAGAATTTTTTTAACCAGGATATGCAACACATGATTTCATCAATGATCAATTCTACCTTTTGAAATAGTCCCAAGCCAACTCTCATAGGAAATCTTGCATATAGAAAAGTACCAATGCAACATGAATGCAACTATACTCAAGACACAAAATTAAGAAAGACACCTAATAACTTCCGGGTTGCCTCCCGGGAAGCGCTTTCTTTAAAGCCATATAGCTAGGCTTTGATGCTCCATTATTATTTTAAAGAATCAAATAGAATTTTTACCTTGATGATGTTTGGAGCATCTCATAGTGGAGTACGTTCGAAGTCGTACCCGCTTGCGGTGCATCGGCATCTTGTAGATGAATAGGTTCTCGCTTTCAAGCGAGTGTGGATGCACCAAGTGTGGTGAACATGCCTTCTTATGTAGCTGGAATGGGAAGGTTATTGGTTGGAACATAATCTTCAAACTTTTACCTTGGTTACCATTGTAGGGGAACACTTCATAGTATTCTTCTTTCGCACCAGAAAGTGGTTCCTGCATGTTAGCATCGAAAGATTCATATCAAGGTTCTATCTCTAGTTCATCATTAGTAATGCTCTCCTCATGAGTATCTAGGCATAAAGCCTCCACATAAAAATTATGTTCGGTTTTAGCATTACAAGAATCATTACTAAAGAGAGATGCATCATCAACAATAATAGAACTTGTAGTGTGCAACTCGTTGTCAACCTCACCTTCTTGGTGTTCCTCCTCTTTATCTTGTGAATCCTGCAAATGGTTATTTTCGGGAACTACAAGTTTGCATTGTTCCTTACTCTTTATCACAAGTGCATTATCAATAAGATGTTCTTGACAATAAGTTTGTAACATTGGTAACAATTCAATAAGTTTCATATGAAGCATACTATCACTACTCTTTCTTAGGATGGATTCTTTTAAGAGTAGATCATGGACACCTTTATAAACCAAATATTCTATGACTTCATCTCTAGTGTGAGACACAAAGGATTCTTCAAGAATAATGGAACATTGAAAACTAAAGTGCCCAACTGCCATACATTTTTCACAAGTCTCAGTATATGACTTCCAAAATGATTTTGCAAAGCCATCTAATGAATCATACAAGATTAACAAATCCATACCAGCGGCATAGTATGTTCATTGCGGTGAAAAATCCTCTTTATCTTGAGGTTCCTTGCATGATTCATGCAAAAGGTTAGTATCTTCCACGGGTGTCGAGGTCCGATTAGGAAAAGTAAACACCAGTGCTTTATCACCACAATAATAGTACCATATGTATGTCATTCCATTGATCTTATCGAGGACTTCATCTTCTTTATTTAATTTACTTATGCGAAATAGAAGCTCAAAACAACCGGTGTAAAGTACTCGTTCATGAATATGTTCATGAGCAAAGCATTTACAACCTCCATTATAATAGGATAATATGGTATCATCCATGTTCTTCATTGATAGTTAATATGATCTTTGGATCCGCATAGTTGACAAGTAAAATTATATGAGGTACATAATGTAGATGAATAGTCCTTCAACCAAGTCACCCATTCTTTAATACCTTTTCCCTCGTCCAGAAGTATCCCACAGTTCCAGGTTTCGTCTCATCCATTGTGAGCTTCATCTGTTCAAACGCAATCTCGGAAGACATGATTGGTAGCAAATTTTTTTATAGTTTTTGGTTTTATAATTTTTTTGTTCTGTTCAAATAAGTAAAATCAATAAGATATAAACAAACAGTAATAACTTGAAGCTAGTAAACAACTTTCGTACCACAAAGATAAATTAATAACTAAAGACAAAGACCAAAAGTGCTAAGCTCCCCGGCAACGGCGCCAGAAAATAGCTTGATAACTGCAAGAACACATATCAGATATAGCTAGTTTTGAAGTAAGAGTATCGAACCACGAGGAGCTACTAGTAGTGACCTTAATGATTATTGTTACTATTATCTAGGGGTACTTGTAAGTTATTCTAATTTCAAGATAAAGTATATAAAAGAGTTGTTTTGTGTTGAAAGCTAAAGTAAATAAGAACAAAGAAATAAACTAATGTAAACTAAAACAAGAGAGTATTGAGAATGTCTTTGTGATATGGTTGAGTGATTCTCAAGGAGTGTATGTTCCACCAGTAGTATTGCTATTACTTATTATTAGAATGAATTATATCTTTGCTATGCTATGTGTGGGAGAGCTCCGTAATAAGATGTGCCCAGAAAGCCATCGGTCATCGCATCTCTAAATAACCACACCTAGCCTTCTGCAGCCACATATGGACTAGTGCTATTAAGGGGTGTACCCCATGGTTATCAATATGAGCTTTGTGAATCCCTCTTGTCCCCCTCATCCATGTGTTAGAGCGCCGATACGGTATCTCACTTCTCGCCGTTCACTCTACCACACTTCTAAGGGTAGTTCCCTCTCAAGACCATAAGGAATATATTACATGGTGCACAACATGTAACATCAAGAGAGAAAACTAACACATATTCATAGATCAAAGGTATGAAACATCTTTATTTCACATCATAACATTACTAGGGTTTCTCCATATCTCCTCAAGAACAAAGGAACTACTCAAACATGAAGGGGATC
The DNA here is from genome assembly GCA_030979885.1 of Lolium multiflorum. NCBI lineage: Eukaryota > Viridiplantae > Streptophyta > Magnoliopsida > Poales > Poaceae > Lolium > Lolium multiflorum. Next base: position 273,336,424 of record CM061750.1, on the reverse strand, counting down.
AACATCATAGCAATAATATGGATTGAATATGAAGGTACAATTGTATACAAGTGCAAATCCTAATAGAGTTTAGATCACAACCAAGTAGACAAAGAGGATCGCGGTGAAGACGTTGATGACGGTGTTGATGATTGAGATCGAAGTGTTGCTCTTCAAGATCCTAGCCTCCTCCTCCTCTTCTATGTGTTGATGGAGATGGTGATGGAGGCGGCGGCTGCGGAGATGGCGGCAGCGGAGCAGCATTTCTCCGCCCCTAGGGCATGGATGAAGTAGTGCTCCTCTCCTTGCCTCCTCCCCTCTTTATATAGGCGCTGGAGGTCAGTTTTGCGAACCGACGGAGCCTGGGGCCTAATATGCCTATCGGGCGTTCACAAATGTTGTTCCGTTTGACGAAACGGACCCGACGGAACCCAGTACGGCCGTACGGTACGGGCGGGGCTGCCCGTACTGATGCTCGTTAAACTTGTAGATGGTTTCGTATTTTGTTCAACATTTCTTCACCCGAACTCCGATTGAGGTGTTCTTCGGCTCGTTGAACTCGTATGGATGAGTGATACAACACCATGTCCTTAGAACTTCAATATAATATGTTGGAAAAATATCACTTTTCCTACACCTTATATGTCTAAGTCTGGTGCCTGTAATTCTCCTATCTTGTACCCTCTTGGTCCCTTTTGCTCCCTTTTTTCCATGATCGCCAATAACACCTAAACACATATCAAAGACAAGGGAAACATAATAAAATCCTACTAAGACTACAAAGTATACGAAGCACATATGAAAATAAACAAGAACTCGTAAGTATGCAAAATATGCATAGGTGTATCTAGCTGGAGCATGAAATGAGTGACAATATGAGTAATTTATACTTAAAAACCTCAGTAGAATAGTGCTTAATATCGAGCTATCAGCCCGTATGCTGGCGTGTGGGAGTTAGTAATCCCTAGGGTGTAACTGCGCCAGAAATGCAGCTTCCTTGTGACGGTAAAGCACACGTCCGTTGGGAACCCCAAGAGGAAGGTATGATGAGCACGACAAGTTTTCCCTCGAAGAAACCAAGGTTTATCGAACCAGTAGGAGATGAAGGCCACGTGAAGGTTGTTGGTGAAGGAGTGTAGTGCGGCGCAACACCGGTGATTCCGGCGCCAAAGTGGAACTTGCACAACACAATCAAACTACTTTGCCCCAACTTAACGGAGGTTGTCAATCTCAGCAGCAAAAAAACAAAGGATTAAACGTATGGTGTGGATAATTATGTTTGCTTGTAGAAAACAACAGAGAACAGTGATTGCGGTAGATTGTATTTCAGATGTAAAAGAAAGGACCGGGGTCCACAGTTCACTAGTGGTGTCTCTCCAATAAGATAAATAGCATGTTGGGTGAACAAATTACAGTTGGGCAATTGACAGAATAGAGATGCATATACATATCATGATGAATACTATGAGATTTACTTAGGGCATTACGACAAAGAACATAGAGCGCCATCCAACATGCCTATGCCTAAAAATTCCACCTTCAGGTTAGCATCCGCACCCCTTCCACTATTAAGTTGCAAACAACATACAATTGCATTAAGTACTGTGCGTAATGTAAACAATACAAATATCCTTAGACAAAGCATTGATGTTTTATCCCTAGTGGCAACAGCACATCCACAACCTTAGGGGTTGCTGTCACTCCCCCAGATTCAATGGAGACATGAACCCACTATCTAGCATAAATACTCCCTCTTGGAGTGTAACATCCCAAAAATTTAAAATAAAGAGAAAATGAATTTCCTTTTTCCAAAAATGAGAACCAACAAAAACTTTTATTAAATTAAGTTTGGTACCTAGTGAGCATGCTTATATGTTGTGATATTGCCCTGATTGTTTATTTATTGCATTGAACCTAATTCCAAAACCCTAAACCCTAATCTTCTCAAAACAAAATAGTATCAAATAAGAAGGAACTAAAATAAAATAAAATATGTGGGCATATAGCCCTAGTATGCAAACCTTGACTAATACCCTTCTTACTTTTCTAGATAGTGATGAACCATTGCTAGACCCCATTAAACCCTAAACCTCACCCCTCTTCTCACCAACCTTTATAAACAAAACAAAAAGAAATGAAATCAAATAAGGGCCTATGTGCCTATGACTATTTTTGTGAAACTTCTAATTAGACCTTTCTACCTTGATTAGATGCTTTGAAAACCTCAACAAAACTAATCAAGTACTTCCCCAATCAAAACCAAGGTGAAACAAAAAGAAATAAAAAGAAATTAAACATATGCATGGAGGCATATGTGGCACATAGCCATTATTACCAAAACTTGACCTAAGCACCTCTACCTTGCCCAAATGGTTTGAAAACTTTACCAAACCCAATCTAACATTAAATAAACCCTAAACCATGACCTTTGATCATAGATAAAGAAAAGGAAATAAAAATATGAAATGCACATATGTGCATATGGCCAAAAATACAAATTTGAGCAAAAGACCACCAAACTTGTTTACATTGCTTGGATTACTTTCTTATATAATTTTAAACCTCAACCACATCAATGGGGTCAAGAAAAACCAAATCAAATTGAAAATAAGAGGATTTTCCAATACACATATGTGGCTATGTCCAATTTTCAAAATCTTTAACCTAGACCGTTTTGGCTTGCACCATTGGTTGGAGATGGTTACTAAACACTTATAAACACTTTTGGAATCAAATAAACTCAAATAAAATCAAATTTGAATTCAAAATGAGCTCACATGCACTAATGGTCAAAATTGACAATCTTAGCCTGATGCCCTCTTTGAGCCCCTGTTTTGGAAGATTTCCAAACCAATCTTTGCCAACTCTTTGCACCTCATCCAAGACAACATCAAGGTGAACAACTTTGCCCAAACACACTCCTCCAAACTCCTCTTGGATTCAAAGATATGATCAAGCAAAGTGGAGACCTTGAGGCAGATTTAAGATCATGCACATTTTGTGATTTTGCAAAACAACTCATTTTTGAGCACCACCATCACAACTATACTTCAAATATTATATGACAACACCTCACCAAAATTCATTGAAAAATTTGAAAGTGAATCTCTTGCGGCCATTTAACCAAACACCTTGTGTGCATAACTCTGCCTACTCCATACATTGCATAATCCAATGGACCAATGCCTCAACCCTTCACCATATGTCATCCTCAGTACCTCTAGCAACCCTTGCATCATTGCAGTACCCGAGACATCATATTTTGGACAAAACTTGCTCAACAATGTCATGCCGTGGCATGATGACACACCACCATGCCATCTCTCCATCCACTCTCCTCCTCTCTGCCAAACCATGTCAACAAGGTAGCCCACACTCCCCTCGTCACACTCGTACCCTCCCTGGCCCGAGACGCGCACGAGACTGGCCAAACGACGCGCGCCCAGACACGCCCATGCCGGCCACGTCGCGCCAGAGCGCGCACCGGCACGGTTTGGACGCGCCAGTACACGGACCTGCCCCGTCGCCTCACACCTCCCCTCGCTCTCCCCAGGCGCCAGTCGCTTCGCCACGATGCCCTCTCCCTCCCAGACACCGCCATTTGGCCACGGAACCGCTGGAGACGACGCAATCATCCATGACTTTCCGCCACGGTACTGCCCACCTCCGTCACGCTCCTGCTCGCCACAGGCCATCATTCTCTGCGCCAGCACGCTCGTCAGCCTCGCCTTGACGTCGCCAACAATCCACGCCCATGCCTTGCCTCTTCGTCGCCCTGGAACGACGAGCTCGTCGTCGACCCTTCACGGCACCCCGCAGCACCCCCTCGCCCTATAAATAGAGACGCCCTCCGATCAAATTGAGCACGCCAACCTTCCTCCCTCATCTCACTACCTCCCCTCGAGCAACGCCGCCCACCAATTTAGGCCGTAGCCCTCGAATCGCTTGCCGGAGCTCCGCCAGCACCCCTGCTACCTCGCCGGCGACTGGAGCCCCCATTGGAGCCGCTGTTGGTGCCAGGAGCTTCACCACCGTCTTCCACGACCTCCGCCCACCTCGCCGACGCTCTCCAGCCACCAGGTAGCTCCCCGACCCCCTAGTCTGGCCGCCGGTAGGGTTATTTCTCCGGCGAGCCATGTCGTGGAAGGTGACGACCCTCAGCCGTCGATCTCTCCTTTCATCCAATGGCCGCCGCGCTGCGTACCGCTTCGGCGTTTTAAACGCGCTGACAGGTGGGGTAGCCCCTGTCAGGCGGTCCCAGCGTAGCCGGGCCGGCCCATCTCTCTAATTCTCTCCCTGGCCCAACACCGTTTCCCGCCTAAGCCCACAATTCAAATAAAGAATTTTCGAATTTAATTATTTCTTCTCAGATGCTGTTTTGAAAATTAAATAGAATAAAATCTACCAAACCAAATTGAACAAATTTTATATATTTGGAAACCTTGTTAAATTATCTACAAGACTACACTAGCCTCAACCTTAGATTTATTGTAGAATAAATGTGACAAAATAAACAAGGCAGGGGCTTTTCAAACTTCAAATAATTATTTAAAATCAACCATAAACTATTTTTAGGTGATTCAAATTCTCATAAATCACAATTCAAATACTCTAATTGATTATGTGAAAATATGATATGAGTACTGTATATGATCATGGGCTAGATTCAAATAGTGGCTATATGGCCATTTCTAGCTCATTTAAACTATTTCAAAAATAGTATTTAAATTGTATGAGGTGTAGCACCTCATTTAAATCATTACTCCAAGTGATTCAATGTGAGTTGATGACACATGTATTCATGACCCATATGTTCTTATTTGAAAATATTAAATCATTCTCATAGTAGTATTTAAATTGTTCAAAACTACTTATTAAATCATATGAGATGTATTGGTCTCATTTAAATCTTTGTCTCAAGTAATTCTACATGGGGTAGAGACCATGGTCTATTAACTCTCATATTGAATTATTAGATGATATTAAATCATTATTATGTTGATATTAAATTGCATGAGGTGCATCACCTCATTTAAATCATTTTCCCAAATGATGATTATGAAGAGGTTGACCTTGGTCAACCTAGGTCATACATTATTATTAGAGGAAATTAAATCTTAAACAAGATTCAATGAGAGGAAATTATTTCTCCCAAGAATTTAATAGAAACCCTGATTAATATTTGTAATGAGAGGAAATTATTTTTCTTTAAAGGAAACACAAAGTCAACCAACATGAGAATAATGTGGTGATACTAGAATAACTTGTGTGAACCATTTGTGTGATTAGTCTAGACCTTAGGTATTGTTTGGTGATTGTATCCTCGTTTTCGTTTATAGACGCTAGTACCGAGGAGTACCAGGAGGAGGAGGTCTACTTCCAGGAAGAAGAAGACCACTTTGATCAGTACACCAATCAAGGCAAGCTAATATTCTTGCTAAGTGAAAAGCTCTACAAGAGCAAGGCACCACCACATTTTACTTTATGCTTACTGGTCCTATCCCAAGTTTTTACCTTACAAGCTTTATTGAAATTGATTTATCAAAGTTACTTTTTGATTTATGATTCACTTGGTCTAGATATAGAGTAGAAAAAGAGCACCAAACTTAGCCTAGAAAGCTATAAGCTAGTTAGCACCCCTCATGACTAGTTGCTAGTGCTAATAAATAAAAGTGACTACTCTAGATGGGAACTTGTGAAATGGAATGACTTTGAAAACCTTGGGAATGATGAGTCATTCTATTGAAAGATTTTGAAGGTGAATATGACTTGTGAATGACATGGTGAATTTTACAAAAACTGATGGTTGGGTTCGGATGCGATACCATTCCAATTTTACAAGTACCCCCACAATACCTGATTAGGGCTTAACTAGAAGTTTATGTATCTTAGTATGGGTTCCCTCTAAACAAGCGTCATCGGGGTTATGCCAAGGGCTGCCTCCAAAGAAATATGAAATGATGTGAAATGACGTGAATGAGGTGAATTGTCCGGCCCAAGCCCTGTGCAGTTCCCAGGCTGACTGTCTGTCTTCACTGGGAGGCCAAGCTCATGGGGAGAGGTGCCTGTACTAGGGTATGTAAGTGAAAGGTTATGGTTGGTAGTCCGCACACGGAGTGTGATAAATCAGGGCCAGTTAACCCTGACGGATTATTGCAAATGTTGTGGCACAAGTGTACTACGTTGCAGAGTGTAGAACTATTCGAATAGCCGCGTCCACGGTTATGGACGGTTGGAAAGGACATACTGTTCCGTCATCAGAACTTTTCAAAAATGTGACATGTGAAGGGTGACTTGTGACTTGAAAGGTGAATGGTGAATTTGACTTGAATCACAACAGAGTTGTGGGAATGACACTAATGTTCCCACTTGAGTTAGTTAGCAAATGAAGAGTCTTTTACTAAATGCTTATGAAATAAAATTGGCTTTATGCAAATAAACTTAGAGCTTAGCACCCCCCTTACCATAATTGATAGTGCTTACCTTAGTATTAGTTTGCGAGTACTTTAAAGTACTCATGGCTTTGTCCCTGGCTATTCAAATAGCCAGACTATGAAGGAGAACATCAGTACGAGGAAGATGGATAGCAAGACGTCTACGACAACTAGGATCACTCCTGACGTCAACAGTTGCCTGTGGAATAGATGGACCGCAACCGTTACTTCGCTTCCGCTATGTGTTTGTAATAGGATCTCTAGATCCACTATGATGTATTAAGACTGGATCATGTGATCCCTCTATGTAAGATAATTATGTGTTGTAATGAATGATGTGTTGTGATATCAATCTATTATGTCTCGCAAAAACAATATTCCTGGGGTTGCGATGAATGGCATAATAGGCATCTGGACTTAAAAATCCGGGTGTTGACAGAGTCACAAGTATCAACTTGTCCAGAGCCTCTACTAGCAACGGAGAGCATGCAAGAACATAAATAACACATATATGATAGATCAATAATCAACTTGACATAGTATTTAATATTCATCGGATACCAACAAACACAACATGTAGCATTACAAATAGATGATCCTGATCATGATAGGCAGCTCACAAGATCTAAACATGATAGCACAAGAGGAGAAGACAACCATCTAGCTACTGCTATGGACCCGTAGTCCAAGGATGAACTACTCACGCATCAGTCCGGAGGCGGGCATGGTGATGAGCCCTCCGGTGATGATTCCCCTCTCCGGCAGGGTGCCGGAGACGATCTTGAACCCCGAGATGGGGTTGACGGCGCGGCGTCTCTGGAACTTTTCGTATCGTGGCTCTCGGTACTAGGGTTTCGCGACGGAGGGAATAAATAGGCGAAGGGGCAGCGTAGGGGCACCAGGGGCCCACCCCATAGGCAGCGCCCCTCTTGGCCGCGCGGTGGAGTGGCCTCCTTGTGGCCCCTCTCCGTCTCCTCTTCGGTGTTTCTGGAAGGCTCTGTGGAAAATAAGACCGTGGGCTTTTGTTTCGTCCAATTCCGAGAATATTCGTAAACTAACTTTTCTGAAATCAAAAACACAGAAAACGAGGACGCTGCGGCATCTTGTTAATAGGTTAGTCTCGGAAAATGCATAAAAACATTATAAAGTATGACTAAAACATGTTGGTATTGTCATAAAACTAGCATGGAACATAAGAAATTATAGATACGTTGGAGACGTATCAAGCATCCCCAAGCTTAGTTCCTACTCGCCCTCGAGTAGGTAAACGATAAAAGCAATAATTTCTGAAGTGACATGCTACCAACACAATCTTGATCAATACTATTGTAAAGCATATGAGATGAATGAAGTGATTCAAAGCAATGGTATATAGATTGCTAACAAAAAGATAATGACTAAACAACTGAATCATATAGCAAAACTTTTCATGAATAGTACTTTCAAGACAAGCATAAAAAAGACTTGCATAAGAGTTAACTCATAAAGCAATAGATTCAAAGTAAGAGGTTTCGAAGCAACACAAAGGAAGATTTAAGTTTCAGCAATTGCTTTCAACTTGTAACATGTATATCTCATGGATAATTGTCAACAAAAAGTAATATAATAAGTGCAATAAGTAAACATGTAAGAATCAGTGCACACAGTTGACACAAGTGTTTGCTTCTAATATAGAAAGAAGTAGGTAAACTGACTCAACATAAAGTAAAAGAAAGGCCCTTCGAAGAAGGAAGCAGGGATTACTCATGTGGTAGAGCTTTTTATTTTGAAAACATGGAAACAATTGTTTCAACGGTAGTAATAATTCATATGGGTTATGCATAAAACTTCCTATAAGTTGCAAGCCTCATGCATCGAATACTAATAGTGCCCGCACCTTGTCCTAATTAGCTCGGATTTCCATGGATTATCATTGCATTACATATGTTTCAACCAAGTGTCACAAAGGGGTACCTCTATCCTGTACAAAGGTCCAAGGAGATAAATCGCATTTGATTTCTCGATTTTGATAGATCTCAACTTGAGGACATCCATACCGGGACAACATAGAAAACAGATAATGGACTCCTCTTTTTAATGCTTAAAGCATTCAACAACAAATAATATTCTCATAGGAGATTGAGGATTAATGTCCAAGCTGAAACTTCCACCATGATACATGGCTTTGGTTGGCGGCCCAATGTTCTTCTCTAACAACATGCATACTCAAACCATTCAACTCATGGCAAATCTCCCTTACTTCAGACAAGACGAACATGCATAGCAACTCACATGATATTCAACAAAGATGTGACAGGTTGATGGCGTCCCCAGAAACATGGTTACCGCTCAACAAGCAACTTATAAGAACTAAGATACATAGCAACATATTCATTACCACAATAGTTTTTAGGCTATTTTCCCATGAGCTATGTATTGCAAAGACAAGGAATGAAATTTTAAAGGTAGCACGCAAGCAATTTACTTTGGAATGGCAGAAAAATACCACATATAGGTAGTTATGGTGGACACAAATGGCATAGGTTTTGGCTCAAGGTTTTTGGATGCACGAGAAGCATTTCCTCTCAGTACAAAGCTTTGGCTAGCAAGGTTGTTTGAAGCAAACAAAAGTATGAACCGGTACAGCAAAAACTTACACAAGAACATATTGCAAGCATTATAAGACTCTACACTGTCTTCCTTGTTGTTCAAACACTTTTACCCAAAAATATCTAGACCTTAGAGAGACCAATCATGCAAACCAAATTTCAACAAGCTCTACGGTAGTTCTTCACTAATAGATTTAAACTACATGATGCAAGAGCTTAAACATGATCTACTTGAGAGCTCAAAACAATTGCCAAGTATCAAATTATTCAAGACAATATGAAGCATTTCTGTTTCCAACCAAATAACAACAAGTACAAGTGCTGCGGCTTTCAAGCTTTCGCCATGAATATTAAAATAAGGTGAAGAACACAAGTGTTCAAATGAAAAAGCGGAGCGTGTCTCTGTCCAACACAAGGATTGCTAGGATCCGAATTTATTCAAACATAAACAAAAATAGAAGCAAACAGACGCTCCAAGTAAAGCGCATAAGATGTGACGAATTAAAATATAGTTTCACTAGAGGTGACCTGATAAGTTTGTTGATGAAGAAGGGATGCCTTGGGCATCCCCAAGCTTAGACGCTTGAGTCTTATTGAAATATGCAGGGATGAACCACGGGACATCCCCAAGCTTAGACTTTTCACTCTTCTTGATCATACCATATCATCCTCCTCTCTTGATCCTTGAAAACTTCCTCCACACAAAACTCAAAGCAATCTCATTAGAGGGTTAGTGCATAATCAAAAATTCATATGTTCAGCAAGGACACAATCATTACCAACACTTCTGGACATTACCCAAGGCTACTGAAATTTAATGGAGCAAAGAAATCCAATCAAACACAGTAAAAGAGGCAATGCGAAATAAAAGGCAGAATCATCAAAGCAGAACAGTCCGTAAAGACAATTTTTAGTTTTAGAGGCGTTAACTTGCTCGAGATGGAAAAACTCAAAACTAATGAAAGTTGCGTACATATCTGAGGATCACGCATGAATTTTCGCAGATTTTTTTGATTCTTCTACAGAGAGAAAAACGCGAATTCGTGACAGCTAAGAATTCTGCGCAGAAATCCAAATCTAGTATCAACCTTCTATTAGAGACTTTACTTGGCACAACAATACAAGAAAATAAAGATACAAAGGTATTGCTACAGTAGTAACAAGCACCTTGACTCAAATATAAAACAAAAATTGCAGAGATAAAATAATGGGTTGTCTCCCATAAGCGCTTTTCTTTAACGCCTTTGAGCTAGGCGCAGAAAGTGCAAATCAAGTAATATCAAGAGATGAAGCATCAACATTATAATTTGTTCTAATAATAGAATCAAAAGGCATCTTCATTCTCTTTCTAGGGAAGTGTTCCATACCTTTCTTAAGAGGGAATTGACACTTAATATTTCCTTCTTTCATATCAATAATAGCACCAACAGTTCGAAGAAGGGTCTTCCCAAAACAATAGGACAAGATGCATTGCATTCAATATCCATGACAACAAAATCAACGGGGGCAAGGTTATTGTTAACCTTAATATGAACATTGTCAATTCTCCCCAAAGGTCTCTTTATAGAATTATCAGCAAGATTAACATCCAAATAACAATTTTCCAAAGTTGGCAAGTCAAGCATATCATAAAGTTTCTTAGGCATAACAGAAATACTTGCACCAAGATCACATAAAGCATTACAATCAAAATCATTGACTTTAATTTTAATGATGGGCTCCCAACCATCTCCCAATTTCCTAGGGATAGAAACTTCAAGTTTTAATTTCTCTTCCCTAGCTTTAATGAGAGCATTTGTAATATGTTTTGTAAAGGCTAAATTTATAGCACTAGCATTAGGACTTCTAGCAAGTTTTTTAAGAACTTAATAACTTCAGAAATATGACAACTATCAAAATCTAAACCATTATGATCTACATCACTCTGAAAAATTTCAGCACTTTTATCACAAACAGTTTCAGCAGTTTCAGGCAATTTTGCACGCTTTGCGGTAGAATTAGAAACATTGCCAACACCAATTATTTTACCATTGATAGTAGGAGGTTTAGCAACATTTGAAGCATCAACATTACTAGTGGTGGTAATAGTCCAAACTTTAGCTATATTATTCTCTTTAGAAAGTTTTTCTTCTCTTTCTTCTCTTTCCCACCTAGCATGCAATTCAGCCATCATTCTAATATTGTCATTAATTTGAACTTGGATAGCATTTGTTTTAGCAAATGACTTAGTATCGTTAACTTCATCAGGCATAACTTTAAGTTTCAAAAGATCAACATCAAGAGCAAGACTATCAACCTTAGAAGCAAGAACATCAATTTTACCAAACTTTTCCTCAAGAGATTTGTTAAAAGCAGTTTGTGTACTAATAAATTCTTTAAGAAGGATTTCAAGATCAGAGGGTACACTCTTATTATTGTTGTAAGAATTACCATAACCATTACCACTATTAGAAGGATATGGCCTATAGTTGTTGTTACCAAAATTATTCCTATAAGCATTGTTGTTGAAATTATTATTTTTAATGAAATTCACATCAACATGCTCTTCTTGAGCAACCAATGAAGCTAGAGGAACATTATTAGGATCAACATGAGACCTACCATTAACAAGCATAGACATAATAACATCAATCTTATCACTCAAAGAAGAGGTTTCTTCAACAGAATTTACCTTCTTACCTTGAGGAGTCCTTTCAATGTGCCATTCAGAGTAATTGATCATCATATCATCAAGAAGCTTTGTTGCAGCACCCAAAGTGTTGGACATAAAAGTACCTCCAGCAGCTGAATCCAATAGGTTCCTCAAAGAAAAATTCAATCCTGCATAAAAGGTTTGGATGATCATCCAAGTAGTTAGTCCATGGGTAGGGCAATTCTTTACCAAAGATTTCATTCTCTCCCATGCTTGGGCAACATGTTCATTATCCAATTGCTTAAAATTCATAATGCTACTTCTCAAAGATATAATCTTAGCAGGAGGATAATATTTTCCAATAAAAGCATCTTTACATTTAGTCCATGAATCAATACTATTTTTAGGCAAAGATAGCAACCAATCTTTAGCTCTTCCTCTTAAGGAGAAAGGAAACAATTTCAGTTTTATAATATCCCCATCTATATCCTTATACTTTTGCATTTCACAAAGTTCAACAAAATTATTAAGATGGGCAGCAGCATCATCAGTACTAACACCAGAAAATTGCTCTCTCATAACAAGATTTAGTAAAGTAGGTTTAATTTCATAAAATTCTGCTGTTGTAACAGGTGGAGCAATGGGAGTGCATACAAAATCATTATTATTTGTGCTAGTGAAGTCACACAACTTAGTATTCTCAGGAGTACCCATTTTAGCAATAATAAAGATAAACTAAACAAACCGAATTAAATAAAGTAAAACAAGTAACTAATTTTTTTGTGTTTTTGATATAAAGAAAGCAAACAAGACAGAAAATAAAATAAAGCAAGACAATAAACAAAGTAAAGAGATTGGATGTGAGACTCCCCTTGCAGCGTGTCTTGATCTCCTCGGCAACGGCGCCAGAAAAAGTAGCTGCTGGCGTGTGGGAGTTAGAAATCCCTGGGGTGTAACTGCGCCAGAAATGCAGCTTCCTTGTGACGGTAAAGCACACGTCCGTTGGGAACCCCAAGAGGAAGGTATGATGAGCACAGCAGCAAGTTTTCCCTCAGTAAGAAACCAAGGTTTATCGAACCAGTAGGAAATGAAGGCCACATGAAGGTTGTTGGTAATGGAGTGTAGTGCGGCGCAACACCAGTGATTCTGGCGCCAACGTGGAACCTGCTCAACACAATCAAACTACTTTGCCCCAACTTAACAGTGAGGTTGTCAATCTCTCCGGCTTGGTGAAAACAAAGGATTAAACATATGGTGTGGAGAATTATGTTTGCTTGTAGACAACAAAAGAGAACAGTGATTGCAGTAGATTGTATTTCAGATGTAAAAGAAAGGACCGGGGTCCACAGTTCACTAGTGGTGTCTCTTCAATAAGATAAATAGCATTTTGGGTGAACAAATTACGGTTGGGCAATAGAATAGAGATGCATATACATATCATGATGACTACTATGAGATTTACTTAGGGCATTACGACAAAGAACATAGAGCGCCATCCAGCATGCATCTATGGCTAAAAAGTCCACCTTCAGGTTAGCATCCACACCTCTTCCAGTATTGAGTTGCAAACAACAGACAATTGCATTAAGTACGTGCGTAATGTAAATAATACAAATATCCTTAGACAAAGCATTGATGTTTTATCCCTAGTGGCAACAGCACATCCACAACCTTAGGGGTTGCTGTCCCCCAGATTCAATGGAGACATGAACCCACTATCTAGCATAAATACTCCCCCTTGGAGTCACAAGTATCAACTTGGCCAGAGCCTCTACTAGCAACGGAGAGCATGCAAGAACATAAATAACACATATATGATAGATCAATAATCAACTTGACATAGTATTCAATATTCATCGGATCGCAACAAACACAACATGTAGCATTACAAATAGATGATCCTGATCATGATAGGCAGCTCACAAGATCTAAACATGATAGCACAAGAGGAGAAGACAACCATCTAGCTACTGCTATGGACCCGTAGTCCAAGGATGAACTACTCACGCATCAGTCCGGAGGCGGGCATGGTGATGTAGAGCCCTCCGGTGATGATTCCCCTCTCCGGCCGGGTGCCGGGCGTCTTCTGAACCCCCGAGATGGGGTTGACAGCGGCGTCTCGGAACTTTTTCAGTATCGTGGCTCTCGGTACTAGGGTTTTTGCGACGGAGGGAATAAATAGGCGAAGGGGCAGCGTGCGGGGCACGGGGCCCACCCCATACCGGCGCGCCCCCTCTTGGCGCGCCGCCGGGTGGGGTGGCCACCTCGTGGCCCTCTCCGTCTCCTCTTCGGTGTCTGGAAGGATCCGTGGAAAATAAGACCATGGGCTTTTGTTTCGTCCAATTCTGAGAATATTCGTAAACTAACTTTTCGAAATCAAAAACAGCGAGAAAACGGAGCACGGCGGCATCTTGTTAATAGGTTAGTCTCGGAAAATGCATAAAAACATTATAAAGTATGACTAAAACATGTTGGTATTGTCATAAAACTAGCATGGAACAAAGAAATTATAGATACGTTGGAGACGTATCAGTACGATGAATCATTATGGTGCAATCTCGGTCGTAGTTAAGGGAGAAGTGCAGCTTGACACTTGCATACAGTTCCAAGCTCTTTATTACACGAAAGTGCAGTCCTATGAAGATCACACTTGTCATATAGGTGAAGTAGTATGCAGTCCATGTTCACATATTACCATCATAGAAAAATATAATAGATTAAAACTTGACTAACCACTCATTACATACTTATGTAGAAATCAACACCAATCCATCATATGCCCTTGGAAAAATGGGAAACTACTCACAACTGAGAGATATTACAAATATCAGAGGCTTGATGAAGTTGTTGATGAAGAGCAGGATGATACGTCTCAAACGTATCTATAATTTCTTATGTTCCATGCTACTTTTATGACAATAGTTGAATGTTTTATACATACTTTACATCATTATTATACATTTTCCGGCACTAACCTATTAACAAGATGCCAGTTCTTGTTTCTGCTGTTTTTGGTTTCAGAAATCCTAGTAAGGAAATATTCTCGGAATTGGACGAAATCAACGCCCGGGGTCCTATTTTCCACGAAGCTTCCGGAAGGCGAAGGGATAACGAAGTGGGGCGACGAGGCGCCGCCACCATGAGGCCGTGCGACGAGGGGACCCGCCGCCCTTTGGTGTGGGCCCCTCGCGCCTCCTGACCTACCCTTCTGCCTGCTTAAAGCCTTCGTCGCGAATACCCCTGCGAGAGCCACGATACGGAAAACCTTCCCGGAGCCGCCGCCGCCAGTCCCATCTCGGGGATTCAGGAGATTGCCTCCGGCACCCTGGGAGAGGGGAATCATCCGGAGGGCTCTACATCATCATGCCCGCCTCGGATTGATGCGTGAGTAGTTCATCCTTGGACTATGGGTCCATAGCAGTAGCTAGATGGTTGTCTTCTCCGCTTGTGCTATCATTGTTTAGATCTTGTGAGCTGCCTAACATGATCAAGATCATCTATTTGTAATGCTACATGTTGTGTTTGGTGGGATCCGATGAATCTAGAATACTATGTCAAGTTGATTATCAATCTATCATATATGTGTTGTTTATGTTCTTGCATGCTCTCTGTTGCTAGTAGAGGCTCTGGCCAAGTTGATACTTGTAACTCCAAGAGGGGTATTTATGCTCGATAGTGGGTTCATGCCTCCATTGAATCTGGGACAGTGACAGAAAGTTCTAAGGTTGTGGATGTGATGTTGCTACTAGGGATAAAACATCGATGCTTTGTCTAAGGATATTTGTGTTGATTACATTACGCACCATACTTAATGCAATTATATGTTGTTTACAACTTAATACTGGAGGGGTGCGGATGCTAACCCGAAGGTGGATTATTTAGGTATAGATGCATGCTGGATAGCGGTCTATGTACTTTGTCGTAATGCCCTGATTAAATCTCATAGTAATCATCATTGATATGTATTGAATCTTGATTTGTCAATTGCCCACCTGTAATTTGTTGATGTCTACGGGTGCTTCTATTCTTGTAGACAGTGTTGGGCCTCCAAGAGCAGAGGTTTGTAGAACAGCAAAGTTTTCCCTTAAGTGGATCACCCAAGGTTTACCGAACTCAGGGAGGAAGAGGTCAAAGATATCCCTCTCAAGCAACCACCCCAATCACGATACAAGAAGTCTCTTGTGTCCCCAACACACCTAATACACTTGTCGGATGTATAGGTGCACTAGTTCGGCGAAGAGATAGTGAAATACAAGTAGTATGGATGTATATGAGTGGTAATAGCAATCTGAATAAAATATGGCAGCAAGTAAACATGCAACAGAACAGTAAGTAAGCGGTGTTTGCAGTATTGGAAACAAGGCCTAGGATCATACTTTCACTAGTGGACACTCTCAACATTGATCGCATAATAAATAATAACTTCTCTCATTTGTGCTACATACACTCTTGTTTGATAATGAACACCATTCATTGCGTAGGATTACACGAACCCTCAATGCCGGAGTTAACAAGCTCCACAACATTCGATATTCATGTTTAAGTAACCTTAGAGAATAATAGATCTTTGCAAAATAGACTGAGTACTAACATA
Source organism: Lolium multiflorum (assembly GCA_030979885.1). Lineage (NCBI taxonomy): Eukaryota > Viridiplantae > Streptophyta > Magnoliopsida > Poales > Poaceae > Lolium > Lolium multiflorum. The sequence continues at coordinate 273,320,197 of CM061750.1, read as the reverse complement.
GCATACACACTGTCACCTTTACACTATGAAGGGGGAATAAATCACATCAATACTATCATAGCGATAATCAACTCCATAACCTACAAGAGATTATGATCATAATCTACGACAAGAACTACACGATGCACACACTGTCACCATTACACCATGCAGGAGGAATAGACTACTTTAATAACATCACATGAGTAGCACATAGATAAATAGTGATACAAAGCTCATATGAATCTCAATCTTGTAAGGAAGCTCATGAGATCATTTTATTGAAGTACATAGGAGAGAGATTAACCACATAGCTACCGGTACAGCCCCGAGCCTCGATGGAGAACTACTCCCTCCTCATGGGAGCAGCAGCGGTGATGAAGATGGCGGTGAAGATGGCAGCGGTGTCGATGGAGAAGCCTTCGGGGGCACTTCCCGTCCCGGCGGCGTGCCGAACAGAGACTCCTGTCCCCCAGATCTTGGCCCGCGATGGCGGCGGCTACGGAAGGTTTCTCGTACCGTGGCTTATTCGTCTCGGGGTTTTAGGTCAGGGAGCTTATATAGGCGAAAGGGGAGCCTCGGAAGGTCAACGAGGCGGTGACACAACAGGGGGGCGCGGCCCACACCCTCGCCGCGCCAGCCTGGTGTCTGGTGGCCTAGTGGCCCCCCTCTGGCGACTCTCGGGTGTTCTGGAAGCTTCCGGTGAAAATAGGTCTGGGCGTTGATTTCGTCCGATTAGAATATTTCCTTACTAGGATTTCTGAAACCAAAAACAGCAGAAAAAGAACCGGCACTTCGGCATCTCGTCAATAGGTTAGTTCCGGAAAACGCATCAAAACGATATAAAGTGTGAACAAAACATGTAGGTATTGTCATAAAACAAGCATGGAACATGAGAAATTATAGATACGTTGGAGACGTATCAGCATCCCCAAGCTTAGTTCCTACTCGTCTCGAGTAGGTAACGATAACTTAATAATTTCTGAAGTGACATGCTACCATCATAATTTTGATCAACATTATTGTAAAGCATATGACATGAATGGAGTGATTCAAAGCAATGATCTATAGGTTGCTAACAAATAGATAACATATAGCAAAACTTTTCATGAATAGTACTTTCAAGACAAGCATCAAAAAGTCTTGCATAAGAGTTAACTCATAAAGCAATAAATTCAAAGTAAGAGGTTTCGAAGCAACACAAAGGAAGATTTAAGTTTCAGCAATTGCTTTCAACTTGTAACATGTATATCTCATGGATAATTGTCAACAAAAAGTAATATAATAAGTGCAATAAGTAAACATGTAAGAATCAGTGCACACAGTTGACACAAGTGTTTGCTTCTAATATAGAAAGAAGTAGGTAAACTGACTCAACATAAAGTAAAAGAAAGGCCCTTCGAAGAAGGAAGCAGGGATTACTCATGTGGTAGAGCTTTTTATTTTGAAATCATATAGAGAGCACAAAAGTAAAATTTTGAGAGGTGTTTGTTGTTGTCAACGAATGGTAATGGGTACTCTAACTACCTTATCAACCAGACTTTCAAAAGCGGCTCCCATGAAGGACGTTATCTCTCCAGCAAGGTAGATCATCCCTCTTCTCTTTTGTTTACACATGTACTTTAGTTTTATTTATTAGATGACACTCCCCCAACCTTTTGCTTACACAAGCCATGGCTAACCGAATCCTCGGGTGCCTTCACATACCATGGAGGAGTGTCTATTTGCATTTAAGTTGCTTACTGATATATCAGAGCAAAACATGTGAAAGAATTATTAATGCAAGTTAATTATTGGGGCTGGGAACCCCATTGCCAGCTCTTTTTGCAAAATTATTGGATAAGCGGATGAAGCCACTAGTCCATTGTGAAAGTCTGTCAAAAGTAAATGACAAGATCGAAAGATAAAACACCACATACTTCCTCATGAGCTATAAAACATTGACACAAATAAGAGATAGTAACTTTTGAATTGTTTAAAGGTAGCACATGAAGTATTTACTTGGAATGGCAGAAAAATACCACATAGTAGGTAGATATGGTGGACACAAATGGCATGGGTTTTGGCTCAAGGTGTTTGGATGCACGAGAAGCATTTCCTCTCAGTACAAGGTTTGGGCTAGCAAGGTTGTTTGAAGCAAACACAAGTATGAACAGGTACAACAAAACTTACATAAGAACATATTGCAAGCATTATAAGACTCTACACTGTCTTCCTTGTTGCTCAAACACTCTTACAGAAAATATCTAGACCTTAGAGAGACCAATCATGCAAACCAAATTTCAACAAGCTCTACGGTAGTTCTCCACTACTAGATTTAAACTACATGATGCAAGAGCTTAAACATGATCTATGAGAGCTCAAAACAATTGCCAAGTATCAAATTATTCAAGACCATATGAAGCATTTTACTGATTCCAACCAAATAGCAACAAGTGAAGCGATCAACTTTCGCCCTTGAACATTAAAAGCTAAGAACACATGTGTTCATACGCAACAGCGGAGCGTGTCTCTCCCACACATGAGCATGAATTTATTCAGAGAATGAAAATAACAAAACGAAAATAAAAGCACACAGACGCTCCAAGTAAAGTACATAAGATGTGACGGAATAAAAATATAGTTTCACTGAATGAAGAAGGGGATGCCTTGGGCATCCCCAAGCTTAGATGCTTGAGTCTTCTTAAAATATGCAGGGATGAACCACCGGGGCATCCCCAAGCTTAGACCTTTCACTCTTCTTGATCATAGTATATCACCCTCTTCTATTGACCCTTGAAAACTTCCTCACCAAACTTCAAGCAAACTCATTAGAGGGTTAGTGCATAATAAAAATTCACATGTTCAGAGGTGACACAATCATTCTTAACACTTCTGGACATTGCACAAAGCTTCTGAAAGTTAATGGAACAAAGAAAATCATTCAACTTAACAAAAGCGGCAATGCGAAATAAAAGGCAGAATCTGTCAAAAACAGAACAGTCCGTAAAGATGAATCTGGCAGGGGCACTTAACTTGCTCAAATGGAAAAACTCAAAACTAATGAAAGTTGCGTACATATCTGAGGATCACACACGTAAATTTGCAGAGTTTTTTGATTTTTTTTACAGATACTTCTGCTCAAATTCGTGACAGACAGCAAACCTGTTTCTGCGCAGCAATCCAAATCTAGCATCAACTTTACCATAGAGACTTTACTTGGCACAAAAACATGATAAGGAGAGGTTGCTACAGTAGTGAACAACTTCCAAGACTCAACAAAATAAAAAGTGTTGTAGTAAAATAAACACATGGGTTATCTCCCAAGAAGTTCTTTCTTTATAGCCATTAAGATGGGCTCAGCAATTTTAATGATGATGCTCTCACGAGAAATAAGAGTTGAAGCAACAGAGAGCATCAAGAAGCAAATTCAAAGCACATTTAAGGCTAACACACTTCCTATGAAAAGGAATCTTGTACACAAATAGATTCATGAAGAACAAAGTGACAAGCATAGGAAGGCAACACAAGCGCAATTTCAAGATTCTCAACATAAAGAGGGGAAACTTAATATTATTAAGATGCATATAACCATGTTTCCCTCTCTCATAATAACTTTCAGTAGCATCATGAACAAACTCAACAATATAACTATCACATACAACATTCTTGTCATGAGCCATATGCATACAATTATTACTCTCCACATAAGCATGATCAATTTTATTAGTTGTAGTGGCAGCAAATTCAACAAAGTAGCTATCATTATTATTCTCGTCAAGTGTAGGAGGCATAGTATAATCATAATAAAATTTACTCTCCATAGTAGGTGGCACCAAAAGACCACTATCATTATAATCATGATAAATAGGAGGCAAAGTATCATCAAAGAAAATTTTCTCCTCAATGCTTGGGGGACTAAAAATATCATGCTCATCAAAACCAGCTTCCCCAAGCTTAGAATTTTCCATATCATTAACAACAATGGTGTTCAAAGCGTTCATACTAATATCATTGCTACTAGCATGCAAATAAGATTCCATAGGTTTTTTAATTTTCGCAACAAACAATCCATGTCTTAACTCAGGAAATAGAATAAGAAGCTCATTGTTGCTCTCCATTATGCCTAACTAGTGTAAACAAGAAACCAAAAGATGCAATTGCAGGATCTAAAGGAAATAGCTTCGAGTACTTACAACGGCGCCGGAAAATAGCTTAGTAGCGAGATCCGGAGTGTGAGTACCTTTACCTTTCCTCCACGGCAACGGCGCCGGAAAATAGCTTGATGTCTCTGGTGCTTCTATTCTTGTAGGCAGTGTTGGGCCTCCAAGAGCAGAGGTTTGTAGAACAACAGCAAGTTTTCCCTTAAGTGGATCACCCAAGGTTTATCGAACTCAGGGAGGAAGAGGTCAAAGATATCCCTCTCAAGCAACCACAATCACGATACAAGAAGTCTCTTGTGTCCCCAACACACCTAATACACTTGTCAGATGTATAGGTGCACTAGTTCGGCGAAGAGATAGTGAAATACAAGTAGTATGGATGTATATGAGTGGTAATAGCAATCTGAATAAAATATGGCAGCAAGTAAACATGCAAGAACAGTAAGTAAGCGGTGTTTGCAGTATTGGAAACAAGGCCTAGGGATCATACTTTCACTAGTGGACACTCTCAACATTGATCTCATAATAAATAATAACTTCTCTCATTTGTGCTACATACACTCTTGTTTGATAATGAACACCATTCGTTGCGTAGGATTACACGAACCCTCAATGCCGGAGTTAACAAGCTCCACAACATTCGATATTCATGTTTAAGTAACCTTAGAGCATAATAGATCTTTGCAAAATAGACCGAGTACTAACATAGCATACACTGTCACCTTTACACTATGAAGGGGAATAAATCACATCAATACTATCATAGCGATAATCAACTCCATAACCTACAAGAGAGTATGATCATAATCTACGACAAGAACTACACGATGCACACACTGTCACCATTACACCATGCAGGAGGAATAGACTACTTTAATAACATCACATGAGTAGCACATAGATAAATAGTGATACAAAGCTCATATGAATCTCAATCATGTAAGGCAGCTCATGAGATCATTGTATTGAAGTACATAGGAGAGAGATTAACCACATAGCTACCGGTACAGCCCCGAGCCTCGATGGAGAACTACTCCTCCTCATGGGAGCAGCGGCGGTGATGAAGATGGCGGTGAAGATGGCAGCGGTGTCGATGGAGAAGCCTTTCGGGGCACTTCCCCGTCCGGCGGTGTGGGACAGAGACTCCTATCCCCGATCTTGGCCGCGATGGCGGCGGCTCTGGAAGGTTTCTCGTCCGTGGCTTATTCGTCTCGGGGTTTTAGGTCGGGGAGCTTATATGGCGAAAGGGGAGCCTCGGAAGGTCGGAGGCGGTGACACAACGGGCGCGGTCCACACCTGCCGCGCCGACTGGTGTCAGTGGCCCGGTGGCCCCCTCTAGCGACTCTCGGGTGTTGGAAGCTTCCGGTGAAAATAAGGGGCGTTGATTTCGTCCGATTCCGAGAATATTTCCTTACTAGGATTTCTGAAACCAAAAACAAAGGAACTGGCACTTCGGCATCTCGTCAATAGGTTAGTTCCATAAAATGCATCAAAACAATATAAAGTGTGAACAAAACATGTAGGTATTGTCATAAAACAAGCATGGAACATCAGAAATTATAGATACGTTGGAGACGTATCATTCACCCATCATGCTAGTTATCTTATTGGAGAGACACCACTAGTTGTGGACCCCGGTCCATTCTTTTACATCTGAATACATTCTACTGCAATCATTGTTTTTACTGTTCTTTGCAAACAAACACCATCTTCCACTCGATACGTTTAATCCTTTGTTTTCAGCAAGCCGGTGAGATTGACAACCTCACTGTTACGTTGGGGCAAAGTATCTTGATTGTGTTGTGCAGGTTCCACGTTGGCGCCGGTTTCTGGTGTTGCGCCGCACTACACTCCTCCACCAACAACCTTCACGTGCTTCTTGGATCCTACTGGTTCGATAACCTTGGTTTCGTACTGAGGGAAACTTACTTCTATACGCATCATACCTTCCACTTGGGGTTCCCAACGGACGTGTGCTTCACGTGTATCAAGCTAAATTTCTGGCGCCGTTGTCGGGGACCTGAAGAAAAGTTACACCCCAGAGATTTCTAACTCCCACGTCAAAGCACGCCAGCAAATAAATTTCTGGCGCCGTTGGGGAGATCAAGACACTTTGCAAGGGAGTCTCCACATCCAATCTCTTTACTTTGTTTTTGTCTTGCTTTACTTTATTTTATTTACTGTCTTGTTTGCTTCATATTAAAAACACAAAAAAATTAGTTACTTTATTTAATGTCTTGTTTATTTGCCCTATATATAAAAAATAGTTACTTGCATTTAGTTTACTTTTGTTATCATGTCTAGCTCTGTACCTGTTACTTCTTCACCTGAGGAATTAGTCTTTACTTTTAAACAAGTGGATGAGGAGAGTTTTAAAGATGCTTGGTCTAGAATTTTTGATGCTTATCGTAAAGCTGAACCTCAAATGACTCTAAGTCTGCTCCTTAGTAATTTTTATTTTGGGCTTATGATTCGCTATAGATACGCCTTAGATGCTATATTGGGAGGAGATTTCCTTCATTGCAACGGTGATCAAGCTTTTAATGCCATAAAAAATTGGTTGCATCACATAGCTCAGCTAATAACTTTGATTCAGCTCTTATTAGCATTTATAATAGATTAAACACCCTTGAGATAAGTGCATCTTGCTTGAAAGAAAATTATAGTTATGTTCGTAACCGTCTTGATCAAGTTTTAGTGAACTCTGAACCCTCAATGTGGAACCCTACTATTAAAGTTATTATTGGTGGTGAAACTTTTCATGCCCGTTGTGATATTATGTCTGAATTTTGTCTTATTCCTAAGAGTATTTATGAATCTTTGACACTCTGGGGACTTGTTGAAGGGGGAGAAGGAATAACTCTTATTGATAACTCCGTTATAATTCCTAAGGGAATAGCCGAGGGTGTGCACACAACCATTCTTGGAAGAACAGTATCCATTGATTATCTTGTTATTGAATGTGTAGGAACAGGACAAATCACACTTGGAAGATCCCTGCTGAAACTATTGGGAGCAATCATAAATACGGGAGAAGGCACTCTAAAATTCACACCAGGAGGCCGACATGTATTCCCTAAACCAAAGAGTAAGAAAAAGAGTAAGAAGGGTAGGCGTAAAGCCCGAGGTAATGTTGATGCTCCATCTCTTGAAAATACTTGATTTGCACTTTATGCGCCTAGCTGAAAGGCGTTAAAGAAAAGCACTTCTTGGGAGATAACCCAAGTTTCATTTTATTTACTGTATTGTTGAGTCTTGGAAGTTGTTTACTACTGGAGAAACCTCTCCTTATAATGTTTTTGTGCCAAGTAAAGTCTCTATGTTAAAGTTGATGCTAGATTTGGATTGCTGCACAGAAACACATTGCTATCTGTCACAAATTCGCAGATCTCTGTAGAAGAGTCTAAAAAATCTGAAACTTTACGTGCGTGATCCTCGGATATGTACGCAACTTTCATTAGTTTTGATTTTCCGTTTGAGCAAGTTAAGTGCCCCTGCAAAATTCGTCTTTCTGTTTTTGACAGATTCTGCCTTTTATTTCGCATTGCCGCTTTTGCTATGTTGAATGAGTTTCTTTGTTTTAACTTTCAAAAGCTTTGTGCAATGTCCAGAAGTGTTAAGAATGGTTGTGTCACCTCTGAATATGTGAATTTTTTATTATGCACTAACCCTCTAATGAGTTTGCTTGAAGTTTGGTGTGGAGGAAGTTTTCAAGGGTCAAGAGAAGAGGATGATATACTATGATCAAGAAGAGTGAAAGGTCTAAGCTTGGGGATGCCCCGGTGGTTCATCCTTGCATATTTTAAGATGACTCAAGCATCTAAGCTTGGGGATGCCCAAGGCATCCCCTTCTTCATCGACAACTTATCAGGTCACTTCTAGTGAAACTATATTTTTATTCCATCACATCTTATGTTCTTTACTTGGAGCGTCGGTTTGCTTTTATTTTTGTTTTGGTTTGAATAAAGTTGGATCCCATCATCCTTATATTGGAGATATTACGCTCTCTTTTTCATATGGAACACTTGTGTTCTTAATTGTGCTTTAATGTTCATGGCGAATGCTGAAATTGCTTCGTTAAATTGCTATTTGGTTGGAATCAGAAAATGTTGCATATGGTTTGGAAATTTGGCAATTGTTTGAGCTCTCATAGATCATGTTTAAGCTCTTGCATCATGTAGTTTAATCTATTAATGGAGAACTACCGTAGAGCTTGTTTAATTTGGTTTGCATGATTGGTCTCTCTAAGTCTAGATAATTTTTGGTAAAGTGTTTGAACAACAAGGAAGGCAGTGAGTCTTATAATGCTTGCAATATGTTAATGTGTAAGTTTTTGTACCTGTTCATACTTGTGTTTGCTTCAAACAACCTTGCTAGCCAAACCTTGTACTGAGAGGAAATGCTTCTCGTGCATCCAAACACCTTGAGCCAAAACCCATGCCATTTGTGTCCACCATATCTACCTACTACGTGGTATTTTCTGTCATTCCAAAGTAAATTACTTAAGTGCTACCTTTAAAATTTCATTCCTTTATCTTTGCAATATATAGCTCATGGGACAAATAGCTTAAAAACTATTGTGGTGATGAATATGTAGTTATGTGTCTTAGTTCTTATAAGTTGCTTGTTGAGCGGTAACCATGTTTCTGGGGACGCCATCAACTTTTTATCTTTGTTGGATATCATGTGAGATGCTATGCATGTTCGTCTTGTCTGAAGTAAGTGTGATTTCATGATCAAATGGTTTGAGTATGCATATGTTAGAGAAGAACATTGGGCCGCTAACTAAAGCCATGTATCATGGTGGAAATTTCAGTTTGGACATACAACCTCAATCTCTTATGAGAATATTATTTGTTGTTGAATGCTTAAGCATTAATAGAGGAGTCCATTATCTGTTGTCTATGTTGTCCCGGTATGGATGTCTAAGTTGAGAATAATCAAAAGCGAGAAATCCAATGCGTGCTTTCTCCTTAGACCTTTGTACAGGTGGCATAGAGGTACCCCTTTGTGACACTTGGTTGAAACATATGTCATGTGATGATAATCCGTGTTATCCGAGCTGATTAGGACAAGGTGCGAGCACTATTAGTACTCTATGCATGAGACTTGCAACTTGTAGGAAGTATTATGCATAGCACATATGAATTATTACTACCGTTGACAAGATTGTTTCTATGTTTTCAAAATAAAAGCTCTAGCACAAAAATAGTAATCCATGCTTCCCTCTGAAGGGCCATTCTTTTACTTTATGTTGAGTCAGTTTACCCACTTCTTTCTATCTTAGAAGCAAACACTTGTGTTAACTGTGTGCATTGATTCTTACATGTTTACTTATTGCACCTATTATATTACTCTATGTTGACAAATATCCATGAGATATACATGTTACAAGTTGAAAGCAATTTCTGAAACTTAATCATCCTTTGTGTTGCTTCAATGCATTCTACTTTGAATTTATTGCTTATGAGTTAGCTCTTATGCAAGTCTTCTTGATACTTGTCTTGAAAGTACTATTCTTGAAAAGTTTTGCTATATGATTCATTTGTTTAGACATTATCTTTGTTAGCAATCTTTTGTTTCAGATCACTCCATTCATCTCATATGCTTTACAATAATGTTGATCAAGATTATGTTGGTAGCATGTCACTTCAAAAATTATTTGTGTTATCGTTTACCTACTCGGGCGAGTAGGAACTAAGCTTGGGGATGCTGATACGTCTCAAACGTATCTATAATTTCTTATGTTCCATGCTACTTTTATGACAATACTTGAATGTTTTATACATACTTTACATCATTATTATACATTTTCCGGCACTAACCTATTAACAAGATGCCGAAGCGCCAGTTGTTTTCTGCTGTTTTTGGTTTCAGAAATCCTAGTAAGGAAATATTCTCGAATTGGACGAAATCCAGGGGTCTATTTTTCCACGAAGCTTGGAAGACCGAAGGGATAACGAAGTGGGCGACGAGGCGCCGCCACCATAGGCCGCGCGCGGAGGGGGCCGCGCCGCCGTATGGTGTGGGCCCTCGCGCCGCCTCTGACCTGCCCTTCCCTACTTAAAGCCTTCGTCGCGAATACCCCGTACCGAGAGCCACGATACGGAAAACCTTCCGGAGCCGCCGCCGCCAATCCCATCTCGGGGGATTCGGAGATCGCCTCACCCGGAGAGGGGAATCATCACCGGAGGGCTCTACATCATCATGCCCGCCTCCGGATTGATGCGTGAGTAGTTCATCCTTGGACTATGGGTCCATAGCAGTAGCTAGATGGTTGTCTTCTCGCTTGTGCTATCATTGTTTAGATCTTGTGAGCTGCCTAACATGATCAAGATCATCTATTTGTAATGCTACATGTTGTGTTTGGTGGGATCCGATGAATCTAGAATACTATGTCAAGTTGATTATCAATCTATCATATATGTGTTGTTTATGTTCTTGCATGCTCTCCGTTGCTAGTAGAGGCTCTGGCCAAGTTGATACTTGTAACTCCAAGAGGGGTATTTATGCTCGATAGTGGGTTCATGCCTCCATTGAATCTGGGACAGTGACAGAAAGTTCTAAGGTTGTGGATGTGCTGTTGCTACTAGGGATAAAACATCGATGCTTTGTCTAAGGATATTTGTGTTGATTACATTACGCACCATACTTAATGCAATTATCTGTTGTTTACAACTTAAGGGGTGCGGATGCTAACCCGAAGGTGGATTATTTAGGCATAGATGCATGCTGGATAGCGGTCTATGTACTTTGTCGTAATGCCCTGATTAAATCTCATAGTAATCATCATTGATATGTATTGAATCTTGATTTGTCAATTGCCCACCTGTAATTTGTTCACCCAGCATGCTAGTTATCTTATTGGAGAGACACCACTAGTGAACTGTGGACCCGGTCCATTCTTTTACATCTGAATACATTCTACTGCAATCATTGTTTTACTGTTCTTTGCAAACAAACATCATCTTCCACTCGTACGTTTAATCCTTTGTTTTCAGCAAGCCGGTGAGATTGACAACCTCACTGTTACGTTGGGGCAAAGTATCTTGATTGTGTTGTGCAGGTTCCACGTTGGCGCCGGTTTCACTGGTGTTGCGCCGCACTACACTCCTCCACCAACAACCTTCACGTGCTTCTTGGCTCCTACTGGTTCGATAACCTTGGTTTCATACTGAGGGAAACTTGCTTCTATACGCATCATACCTTCCACTTGGGGTTCCCAACGGACGTGTGCTTCACGCGTATCAAGCTAAATTTCTGGCGCCGTTGCTAGGGACCTGAAGAAAAGTTACACCCCAGAGATTTCTAACTCCAACTGCAGCACAGGAGAGTATCATGGAGATGGCTGCCACGACACCCACGACGAAGGAGGCGGCAGCCGCAGCAGTTCGCTAGCGGTGATGCGATCACCTAGGGCGGCGGCTGACCAAGGGGGCGGGGGCCCCTTGCCCTTCTTCTTCCCTTGAGTTGGTGCTGGTATGGAGGATCTCCTACCTCCTCCTTGGCGTCTTCCAAGAGGGATAATTTTCTTCACAATGGTTGGATGCCTCCAAAATTAGGGTTTTCCCTCAATATATAGATGTGGAGATGCAATCTAGATCATGGGATGGATGCCCCTTTGATCCAAGGGCTTTTGGGCAGCTCTAGAACCTTCCTAGGACTCCTCCCTGTCCTTTATGAGCGGATAAAGTCATGAATTTGCCGAATCCATCAACTATGGCAAGAGTTTGAGTCAATCACGTCACAAACTTTCGAATTTCGAAACTGCATGTGTATCCTTCAGTAAAACGGGTCCAGCGGTTGCATATGAAGTACATTTGAGGTATTCTTTACGTCAAACGAAGGCTATATGAATTATCCACACCTTTTTAGTTTAGATTTTTTTTCTAATTGACTACATATTCGAAACTCTTCGCGGACATCTTTGAAAACACTTCTGCATGGACAGATTCTAGTAAACTTGAAATCTTGGCTTAATGAGGGACTTTCCATATTCATGTATTTCCTGGACGTGAAAGTGAAAAAAGAAATTGTGCACTTTTTCAACTATTAATAGGTTAGTCTCAATAAATATAATAAAGTTTCTAAATAATAAGGATTTTAACACAATAAACTACAAAGTTCATGTATGCATTTTACATGCATCAAGTTTCTTCATGCGTTTCTTTTGAATATGATTTGAACAACGGTTCGACTAATAAGTGGAATTCAAATCAGTTAGAGTTAGTGCTATGGATAAGTGTTTCACCATTAAGATTTACAGTAACTTATCTCATCGTATATGGAGCATGTTCATAATGTGAACAACTCATTTCTTTCATTAGACTAGAACAAAATAACAATTATTAAGTTTTGAGAACAAATCTCAGGGGCTGGGTAAAATGACAAGGAAGAACACAATAACACTTTATTTCGTTTTAGACTTGCATTGTTACCACATTCTTTGTTAGTCACTTAGGCTATTGTATTCTTGTATTGCGTTGTATTGTATCTCATTTCATACCAACCAATCCAGTAAAAATACCCAATAATTACATAGTGTGACCAACAAAGAATACATTCATAACATTTATATCATTTATATACACCTAAGCTACACTTTCTAGTCTTTTCTTTCTTTCAAATATTTTGCATTTCCTCTTTCAGTTTTTCCTCCTTCGAAGAAGAAATAGGTCAAATTCAAACGTGGTGCCAATCTCTTTGGTGTATAATCATAAGCATGTTTAGTCAAGTACAAGGACCCTTGGACTTGCATTTTAAAATTGATCATCACATGATATGTGTTCTTCTAGATTTCACTATTAGTTGTCTTTTAGTGTGATGAAGGATTCAGTCATACTAAGGTCCACTAGCGGAGCTTAGTGCAAGCCAGGGGGGCCACCGCTCCCCAGCTTTGCACAAAACCGGAAAGATTTTTTCTGGAACAACTTAGAAGTAAATATATATGGCCTTTTGCCCCCCCCCCCCCACAAATTGTACTATGTTTTGTTTTCATTGTTTTCTGTCAAGCTTCGACGCTTCTAAGGTTCATCCCATCATGAAAACTTCATGATGAAGCTACTATGCCTCATTTGGATTAGATATGAGAATAATGTTAGTGCCCAACTAGTTGGAGGATCAGGAAGCCTAGCATCTTCAACCTTCGTACATTACCATATAATGATGAGTTTATGTAGTCTCACTAAATTATACTCTCTCATCTTATAACAAAAGAAAGTCATAGATACCGAATATATCTCACACATTGCTAATTTCATAAAACAAACTCTTCAACCCCTTAGATCACCCCAGTTCTCAAACAAATTTGAAAATGGGTTTCATGGAGACAACATGATTTTAGACATTAATTGAAACTATTGCTACTTTGATTTTCAATTCCGTGGATCCATTTGGGGTGACCAAAAGTTTGCAATAGGACTTGATCATTTCTTAAAATTTGGTACCAGTCCGTAAAGTTATTTTAAGATTTAACAATTCGTTTCTCTATCTCAATTACAAACCTAGCACAAGGTAGATAATGAATGAAAATTATACAAAGATTAATGCAAATACAATTTAGACTATGTTCAGGATAATTAGTTTAATTTGTAATCAAATAATAATAAACTTCCACTAAATTCAATATCCCTCATAGTTGTTTAGTGGCGCACGATTCAAATTCACTACACCAGTCCGATCATCACGTGGGATGATATAGTTTCAATGGTGAACATCAACATTTTGATCATATCATCCATATGACTCATGTTCAACCTTTAGGTTTCTTGTGTTCCGAGGTCATGTCTCTACATGCTAAGCTCGCCAAATTTAACCCTAGTATTTTTGCGTGTGTAAAACTGGCTTCCACCCGTTCTATGCAAACGTAGATTTTATAACATCTTATGATCATGAGATGCTTCAACATGGCGAGGGAGAACACATGATTATCTTTATATTAGTGTGGGGTTCATATTATAGTGCTATTGTCGCAATCACGCAAAATAATATGCATAAAAAGGAAACACATCACATGCAATCCATAGTGTGACATGGTATAGCCTTTATTGCGCCTTTGATCTCCATCTTCAACGCACTGGCATGATCTCCATCACATCACGCTTAGGTCATTCGGCGCCCCATGATTGCCTCCACCATGTGTTGCAACTACAACTATAGCTAACTCATAGCGATTAAATAATGAAATTACATGGCTTTGAATATTGGCTCGTACACCATATAAAATATTAAAGACAACCATATGCCTTCTGTCGGTTGACATACTCATCTACATGAAAGTTGTGTCAAATATTACTAAACATAAACATCTCATACATCAAATATACCACATCACATGTCCTGGCAAAACAAGTTAGATACCTTACCTTACTGTTTGCAAGTTTTACGTGGCTTCCATGGTTTGCATAAGTCCATTCCTACCAACGCGTAAAAACCACAACATTGATATAGCAAGTTTCTTAATAATTAACTTCTACAAGCACACCTTTGTGCAGACTGTTTCAACTATAGAGGGAGAGATAGATACCCACCAACTGCTTATGCAATAAAAGTTGCATGTGAGGCGCAGAACCGGTCTCTCGTACATGAATGGGTAAAGTTTGTCTAGGACACTTCATCCCTCTATCCTGCAAAACCAATCAGTAAACATCGGTGGGGTAACAACAAGAAGCTCAATGACCACTACTGAAACTGTTCTACTCGTACAAAGCATCTACGCATAGAACTAGCTTTGATAGCACTGATGAGACTGGCATCATAGAAAACAAAAAATCCTATGAGATGCAAACAAAACCAAGATCCAATCTAGGAAGAACAAAGATCAGAGATCCAATCTAAGAAGATTCAAGTAAGGAGAAATAGATCAAGATCCGCGTACCCTTGTAGATCGCTAAGCGAAAGCGTTTTACAACGCGGTTGATGTAGTTGTTCTCTCCGCAATCCAATCCGATCAGCACCGCAATGAGCGGTGCATCCAAGTTATGCATATGTACAACTTGATGAAGACTTCTTCCCCGTGATCCAACAAGAGATAGGGAGTAGTAGATGAGGTCGTTTCTGGGAGCATGAAGGCATGGCGGTGGAGGTATGGTGGTATTACGGCAAGGTCTCGCCTAAGCATCTACGAACGAGAAGGAAGGAAGAGAGGGGAAGAGGGGCGGCCAGGAATGATATAATGCATCCACACTCCCCTCCCCTCCCTCTTATATAGGCAGGGGCGGTCTGCCTTGGCTCCTCCTCCAAGCCCTAGGGTCGGCCAAAAAGGGGGGAAGACTTTCCCTCCAAGTTAAGCCCCTATTTTCAATGAATTTGATCCTATCAACTTGATCCAGCTGCATGCGCCCCCGGGGGCTAGTGTGCTTGTCACATGTGGGCATGTACAACCCCTTCGGTCCATGTGGATCGTCGGGACAGGTGGGCCGCACTATGGTACCATCCAGAACCTTATACAACCTTCGGTACAATACCGAAAGATCTTGAACTTTTCAAGTAACCATGGAAATACTTTCCCATATGTTTTTTTATCTTTAGACCATTTCGTATCTCCTCATGATATCCTGGATCTCATCAATGCCAACGCCGCACCCCAAGTGTGTGTTCCATTATGGCCGCGGCGATTTGCCTTTTCAGCCCAATGGATCGTCGCGGACACGTCAGTCCATTTGTGTCATATAGCTGTGCTGGGCTTTCTTTGTCCTACTCTCCGCGTAGACCAAAACAAACGGCGACAGTTTGTTTGGATCAGGCCGCTGAAGATGGTCTCAGCTCAAGAAAAAAAACTTAACGAGAGCGAAGGCCGAGAGGCCAATGTCGACGCAGCTGCTGCCGGGGCTGCGTACGTAGAAGGTGGGTTTG
This sequence comes from Lolium multiflorum, assembly GCA_030979885.1. NCBI lineage: Eukaryota > Viridiplantae > Streptophyta > Magnoliopsida > Poales > Poaceae > Lolium > Lolium multiflorum. Next base: position 273,304,223 of record CM061750.1, on the reverse strand, counting down.
TCGTCGTCTCCACGTACAGCCGAATGATTTGCGCCGCACATGGGTTGCTGCATATTGTAGTGCGGTTCCTTGAGTTACAACAGATTATGCGGATCATTGCCTTCTCTCTTCCGCTAGGTACCGGCGGACCGGTACGCGGCCATGAACTTGCTTGCCTCGATCGGCGCCGTCTATCTGTTGCTTGTATTGACTTGTTCGATTACGGCCGCGCGTCAATGCATAACGTAGGAATCCATTCATTCAACTGGAAGGTGATCCATATACTGAGCTGGATATGGATGTTAGAACATGGCTGACGGCCATAATTCCCGTATGCACACGACTACCTAGCTAGTACTAGTAGAATGCAATCATGTGAGCACCTCTATAAATACTGTTAACTACAATGCTCACTTACAATCGGCGCTACCGGTGCCCTTTTCTTCCTGACTTAGAGGTTAGAGCAACACAAGGAGATTAGAGGCGTTGATCAATTGTACGCTAGCTGAAGAAGATGAAAAGGAATACATCGTGTGTGCTGCTTCCTGTGGCCATCGTGCTGGTGCTCTTGGGCTCGGCGTTGGCTCAGCTGGACACTGCGTTTTACAGCCGGACATGCCCCAAGGTGGAGGAGATCGTCCGCGAGGAGATGGTGAGGATCATCTCCGCGGCGCCCAGCCTCGCCGGCCCGCTGCTCAGGCTTCACTTCCACGACTGCTTCGTCAGGGTAAGCAGGCCGGTTCTTATCAGTTGAACCATTCCGTGCATGCTTGCCATGAAGCTGTGGTAATAAATTACCATTTGATCAATGTATTTTTGCAGGGTTGCGATGCCTCCGTCCTCCTCGACTCTACGGCGGGCAATACGGCAGAGAGGGACGCCAAGCCTAACAAGAGCCTGCGAGGCTTCGGCTCCGTGGAGCGGGTCAAGGCCAAGCTTGAGGCCGCCTGCCCAGGCACCGTCTCCTGCGCCGACGTCCTCGCCCTCATGGCTCGCGACGCCGTCGTGTTGGCCAAGGGACCCACCTGGCAGGTCGCGCTGGGACGGAGAGACGGCGTGGTGTCCAGCGCCACGGAGGCGAGCGACGAGCTGCCTCCGTCCTTCGGTGACGTCCCTCTGCTCTCCAAGATCTTCGCCTCCAAGGGGCTGGACGTCAAGGACCTCGTCGTCCTCTCCGGCGCGCACACCCTCGGCACGGCGCACTGCCCGTCGTACGCCGACCGGCTCTACGCCTCCGCCGGCAACGGCGGCCTCGTCGACCCGTCGCTGGACAGCGAGTACGCCGAGAAGCTGAGGATGAAGTGCAAGAGCGTGGACGACAGGAGCATGCTGTCGGAGATGGACCCCGGAAGCTACAGGACCTTCGACACCAGCTACTACCGCCAAGTCGCCAAGCGGAGGGGCCTCTTCCGCTCCGACGCCGCGCTGCTCACCGACGACACCACCAGGGACTATGTCCAGCGCGTCGCCACCGGAATGTTCGATGACGCCTTCTTCAGGGATTTCGCCGAGTCCATGGCCAAGATGGGAAACGTCAGCGTGCTCACCGGAGTGGAGGGAGAGATCAGGAAAAAGTGCTACGTCGTCAACAAAAGTTACTATTAACACCTGAGCTCTTAATATGCTGTGTGAAGAAGATGGCCAGATTCTGAATAGACGCGGGCGTTTCTTCCGGTTTATCTGCATGCATGTCTCGTCCGGTACATACTACTACTACTACAATTCCGGGGTTCCTGTTTAGCGCCGAAAGCGAAACGCACGTTTTGATGCTTCTTCGTAACTGCACGACGGTGCACGCGTCCAATATGATCATGGCGAATGCTAGGCATCTCATCTCATCAGCCGCGTTCCGAACCGTCCGATCGAGTCAAGCGAACGAATTTCAGGCGTTCGTCGTGATACAAAAAATGTTCGGGTGTAAATTTTTTCTGTCGTATGTAACATGGTCTCCGACATTTTTTATTTAGTCGCGAAAAATGGTAAAAAAAAAAGGGTGTGCCTATGTCTAAGTTGACCGAGATTTTCTTAAGTCTCAGTCAACTTAGAAAAGTGCAACTACAGTTTTTAAAAAAATTGCAACTCGGTTCAGTTGCACATTTTTGTCAGAAAAGTGCAATTGCTCTTTTTTAACAGAAAAGTGCAACTTAAAGCACATTTTTATAATTGACTTAGACTTAAGAAAATCTCAGTTGACTGAGACATAGCAAAACCGAGAAAAAAAATCCTGAAAGTAACATTTTTCTCTGCGTATAACATTTTAAAAAATAGCATTGTTATACAACATTTCATGCATCCAACATTTTAGTCTAAAATATCCAACATCACACAATAATATATGTAACATTGGTGCAAATTTGAAGTCGTCGGCAACGAATCAGCTGCAGGCGAAGGAGCGGAAGCCAACGAGAGGAGGAGCAGGGGCAGCGCGTGGGGGAAACTGCCGCGACGGCGGTGTGAGGCCGGTGCCCATGGCGGCGGCCGCTCGCGGAGGAGGGAGCATGCAGTGGCAACATGGACGCAATGGCTGGGGAGTGATACGCGTAGATGCACACGTCCGTTGGGAACCCCAAGTGGAAGGTATGATGCGTATAGAAGCAAGTTTCCCTCAGTATGAAACCAAGGTTATCGAACCAGTAGGAGCCAAGAAGCACGTGAAGGTTGTTGGTGGAGGAGTGTAGTGCGGCGCAACACCGGTGAAACCGGCGCCAACGTGGAACCTGCACAACACAATCAAAGTACTTTGCCCCAACGTAACAGTGAGGTTGTCAATCTCACCGGCTTGCTGAAAACAAAGGATTAAACGTATCGAGTGGAAGATGGTGTTTGTTTGCAAAGAACAGTAAAAGCAGTAGAATGTATTCAGATGTAAAGAATGGACCGGGGTCCACAGTTCACTAGTGGTGTCTCTCCAATAAGATAACTAACATGCTGGGTGAACAAATTACAGGCGAGCAATTGACAAATAAAGATTCAATACATATCAACGATGATTACTATGTGATTTAATCAGGGCATTACGACAAAGTACATAGACCGCTATCCAGCATGCATCTATGCCTAAATAATCCACCTTCAGGTTATCATCCGAACCCCTTCCAGTATTAAGTTGCGAACAACGATAATTGCATTAAGTATGGTGCGTAATGTAATCAACACAAATATCCTTAGACAAAGCATCAATGTTTTATCCCTAGTAGCAACACATCCACAACCTTAGAACTTTATGTCCCAGATTTAATGGAGGCATGAACCCACTATCGAGCATAATTACTCCCTCTTGGAGTTACAAGTATCAACTTGGCCAGAGCCTCTACTAGCAACGGAGAGCATGCAAGAGCATAAACAACACATATATGATAGATTGATAATCAACTTAACATAATATTCTCTATTCATCGGATCTCACCAAACACAACATGTAGCATTACAAATAGATGATCTTGATCATGTTAGGCAGCTCACAAGATCTATAACAATGAAAGCACAAGCGGAGAAGACAGCCATCTAGCTACTGCTATGGACCCATAGTCCAAGGATGAACTACTCACGCATCAATCCGGAGGCGGGCATTATGATGTAGAGCCCCTCCGGTGATGATTCCCCTCTCCGGCAGGGTGCCGGAGGCGATCTCCTGAATCCCCGAGATGGGATTGGCGGCGGCGGCCTCTCAGTAATGTTTTCCGTATCGTGGCTCTCGGTACTGGGGGTTTCGCGACGGAGGCTTTAAGTAGGCGGAAGGGTAGGTCAGGGAGCGACGCGAGGGGCCCACACACTAGGGCCGCGCGGCCAGGGCCTGGGCCGCGTCGCCCTGGTGTGTTGCCACCTCGTGGCCCCACTTCGTCTCCCTTCGGTCTTCTGGAAGCTTCGTGCAAAAATAGGACCCTGGGCGTTGATTTCGTCCAATTCGAGAATATTTCCTTACTAGGATTTCTGAAACCAAAAACAGCAGAAAAACAGCAACTGGCACTTCGGCATCTTGTTAATAGGTTAGTGCCGGAAAATGTAAAATAACGCTGTAAAGTATGTGTAAAACACTCAAGTATTGTAATAAAAGTAGCTTGGAACATAAGAAATTATAGATATGTTTGAGACGTATCAAGCATCCCCAAGCTTAGTTCCTACTCGTCCTCGAGTAGGTAAACGATAACACAAATAATTTCTGAAGTGACATGCTACCAACATAATCTTGATCAACATTATTTTAAAGCATATGAGATGAATGGAGTGATCTGAACAAAAGATTGCTAATAAAGATAATGACTAAACAAATGAATCATATAGCAAAACTTTTCATGAATAATACTTTCAAGACAAGTATCAATAAGACTTGCATAAGAGCTAACTCATAAGCAATAAATTCTAAGTAGAATGCATTGAAGCAACACAAAGGATGATTAAGTTTCAGCAATTGCTTTCAACTTGTAACATGTATATCTCATGGATATTTGTCAACATAGAGTAATATAACAGGTGCAATAAGTAAACATGTAAGAATCAATGCACACAGTTAACACAAGTGTTTGCTTCTAAGATAGAAGGGAATGGGTAAACTGACTCAACAATAAAGTAAAAGATTGGCCCTTCGCAGAGGGAAGCATTGATTACTATTTTTGTGCTAGAACTTTTGTTTTGAAAACATAGAAACAATTTTGTCAACGGTAGTAATAATTCATATGTGCTATGCATAATACTTCCTACAAGTTGCATGTCTCATGCATAGAGTACCAATAGTGCTCGCACCTTGTCCTACTATCTCGGAAACACGGATTCTCATCGCATAACATATGCTTCAACCAAGTGTCACAAAGGGGTACCTCTATGCCGCCTGTACAAGTGTCTAAGGAGAAAGCACGCATTGGATTTCTCGCTTTTGATTATTCTCAACTTAGACATCCATACCGGGACAACATAGACAACAGATAATGGACTCCTCTTTTAATGCTTAAGCATTCAACAATAGTTAATATTCTCATATGAGATTGAGGTTGTATGTCCAAACTGAAACTCCCACCATGATACATGGCTTTAGTTAGCGGCCCAATGTTCTTCTCTAACATATGCATACTCAAACCATTTGATCATGAAGTCCACTTACTTCGGACAAGACGAACATGCATAGCATCTCACATGATATCCAACAAAGGTAAAGTTGATGGCGTCCCCAGAAACATGGTTACCGCTCAACAAGCAACTTATAAGAATTAAGACACATAACTACATATTCATCACCACAATAGTTTTTAAGCTATTTGTCCCATGAGCTATATATTGTAAAGGTAGAGGAATGAAATTTTAAAGGTAGCACTCAAGTAATTTAGTTTGGAATGGCAGGAAATACCACATAGTAGGTAGATATGGTGGACACAAATGGCATGGGTTTTGGCTCAAGATGTTTGGATGCACGAGAAGCATTTCCTCTCAGTACAAGGTTTGGGCTAGAAAGGTTGTTTGAAGCAAACACAAGTATGAACAGGTACAGCAAAACTCACACAAGAACATATTGCAAGCATTATAAGGCTCTACACTGTCTTCCTTGTTGTTCAAACACTTTACCCGAAAATATCTAGACTTAGAGAGACCAATCATGCAAACCAAATTAAACAAGCTCTACGGTAGTTATTCATTAATAGATTAAACTACATGATGCAAGAGCTTAAACATTATCTATGAGAGCTCAAACAATTGCCAAGTTGCCAAACCATATGCAGCATTTTCCAATTCCAACCAAATAGCAATTTAACGAAGCAATTAGCTTTCACCATGAACATTAAAGCACAATTAAGAACACAAGTGTTCCATATGAAAAAGCGGAGCGTAATATCTCCAATATAAGGAATGGTGGGATCCAACTTTATTCAAAACAAAACAAAACTAAAAGCAAACCGATGCTCCAAGTAAAGAACATAAGATGTGACGGAATAAAAATATAGTTTCACTAGAAGTGACCTGATAATGTTGTCGATGAAGAAGGGGATGCCTTGGGCATCCCCAAGCTTAGATGCTTGAGTCTTCTTAAAATATGCAGGGATGAACCACGGGGCATCCCCAAGCTTAGACCTTTCACTCTTCTTGATCATAGTATATCATCCTCTTCTCTTGACCCTTGAAAACTTCCTTCACACAAACTTCAAGCAAACTCATTAGAGGGTTAGTGCATAACCACAAATTCACATATTCAGAGGTGACACAATCATTCTTAACACTTCTGGACATTGCACAAAGCTTCTGAAAGTTAATGGAACAAAGAAACTCATTCAACATAGCAAAAGCGGCAATGCGAAATAAAAGACAGAATCTGTCAAAAACAGAACAGTTCGTAAAGATGCATCTGGACTGGGCACTTAACTTGCTCAAATGGAAAAACTCAAAACTAATGAAAGTTGCGTACATATCTGAGGATCACGCTCGTAAATTTGCAGATTTTTCGATTTTTTTACAGATACTTATGCCAGAATTCGTGACAGACAGCAATGCTGTTTCTGCGCAGCGATCCCAAATATAACATCAACTTTAACATAGAAACTTACTTGGCACAAAAACATGATAAGGAGAGGTTGCTACAGTAGTAAAAAACTTCCAAGACTCAACAAAATAAAAATTGCTGTAGTAAAATAAACACATGGGATATCTCCCAAGAAGTGTTTTTCTTTAACGCCTTTCAGCTAGGCGCAGAAAGTGCAAATCAAGTAACATCAAGAGAAGAAGCATCAACATCATTATTTTGGGAGTTGGGAGTTTTCTCAACAATGCATTGTATCTGATCTATATAAGTAACTCCTCTCTCATTGCTCCTAGGCTTACTATTCTCATCAAACAAATTTTCAGGAACAAGCCAAGCATAGTTATTTTCCAAAGCTTCATGCATCCCTAGTAGCTTACTAGGTATTGGCGCTTTAATTTCCCTACCATCATCAACATTACTAGTATACTTAATTCTATCCATATCCATCTTTTCAAGTATTTGTTTAAAATTAGGGAAGAAACCAAGCCTCTTATGCTTAATAAAAACTTTTCTAGCTTCTTTAACTATATCCTCAAATTCTCTAACAAGGACTTTTAAAACAAAATTTCTCTTTTCTCCCATCTCCATATCCGAAAGTGTAAGAAACATATGTTGTATTATGGGATTGAGATTAACAAATCTAGTTTCCAACATGTGTATTAAACAAGCAGAAGCACTTTCATAAGTAGGAGCAGTTTTTAATAATTGTATATCTTCAAAATCTCCATCCATACTAACATGGGTGAAAAATTCTTCTATATTATCTCTTCCAATTATAGACCCTCGGCCTACCGGTATGTCTTTTAGAGTGTACTTAGGAGGAAACATGATGAAATAAACAAGAGGAAAATAAGGTAAATGCGAGTAACTAATTTTTTGTTTTTGTTTTTGATATAGAGAACAAGACAGTAAATAAAGTAAAGCTAGCAACTAATTTTTTTGTGTTTTGTTTAAGTGCAGCAAACAAAGTAGTAAATAAAATAAAGCAAGACAAAAACAAAGTAAAGAGATTGGAAGTGGAGACTCCCCTTGCAGCGTGTCTTGATCTCCCGGCAACGGCGCCAGAAATTTAGCTTGATACGCGTAGATGCACACGTCCGTTGGGAACCCCAAGTGGAAGGTATGATGCGTATAGAAGCAAGTTTCCCTCAGTATGAAACCAAGGTTATCGAACCAGTAGGAGCCAAGAAGCACGTGAAGGTTGTTGGTGGAGGAGTGTAGTGCGGCGCAACACCAGTGAAACCGGCGCCAACGTGGAACCTGCACAACACAATCAAAGTACTTTGCCCCAACGTAGATGAGGTTGTCAATCTCACCGGCTTGCTGAAAACAAAGGATTAAACGTATCGAGTTGAAGATGGTGTTTGTTTGCAAAGAACAGTAAAAGCAGTAGAATGTATTCAGATGTAAAGAATGGACCGGGGTCCACAGTTCACTAGTGGTGTCTCTCCAATAAGATAACTAACATGCTGGGTGAACAAATTACAGGCGAGCAATTGACAAATAAAGATTCAATACATATCAACGATGATTACTATGTGATTTAATCAGGGCATTACGACAAAGTACATAGACCGCTATCCAGCATGCATCTATGCCTAAATAATCCACCTTCAGGTTATCATCCGAACCCCTTCCAGTATTAAGTTGCGAACAACAAATAATTGCATTAAGTATGGTGCGTAATGTAATCAACACAAATATCCTTAGACAAAGCATCAATGTTTTATCCCTAGTAGCAACAGCACATCCACAACCTTAGAACTTTCTGTCACTGTCCCAGATTTAATGGAGGCATGAACCAACTATCGAGCATAATTACTCCCTCTTGGAGTTACAAGTATCAACTTGGCCAGAGCCTCTACTAGCAACGGAGAGCATGCAAGAGCATAAACAACACATATATGATAGATTGATAATCAACTTAACATAATATTCTCTATTCATCGGATCTCACCAAACACAACATGTAGCATTACAAATAGATGATCTTGATCATGTTAGGCAGCTCACAAGATCTATAACAATAAAAGCACAAGCGGAGAAGACAACCATCTAGCTACTGCTATGGACCCATAGTCAAGGATGAACTACTCACGCATCAATCCGGAGGCGGGCATGATGATGTAGAGCCCCTCCGGTGATGATTCCCCTCTCCGGCAGTGATGCGGGGTGGCCTTCGGACACCTCCGCACCAAGACCAACAAGTCCCCCAAGTGGACCAATGACAAGGGCTCGAGTTAAAGCTCTACACGACAAGGTGAACTCGCTCCTCACTTCCCTCGACCTAGATACCCCATTGGATGGAATGCTACCTCATGCCGAAACCCTTTGTGTTATTAGGTACGTGGAGCATCAAGACCATGGAGAGGATGATACGCCATGGTCAAGGGAAGGAGAAGAACAGCTGATCGAGAAGATGTACACGGAGCTGGACCCGAAGTCGCCCCAAGAACGCAAGGAAGAGACGATGAGCGGCCAGTCCAGAATCCGGTCTGACCGGCCTCCTGACCGGGCCACCCGGTCCCGAATCCGGCCGACCGCCCGGGCCACCCGGTCCACAACCGGGCCACCAACCGGTGCCATCCGGACGCCATCCGGGGCTCCGGAACCTCGCCCGGTTACCGCCCGGTCCAGAATCCGGTCACCGACCGGACTGCCCGGTCCCAGGTCCGGTCCAACCGGCCTCCTGACCGGCCTGCACGACTAAAGACGCCTTTTCGGCCCGAAACGTTTTCCTTTGTACCTTTTCGGCCCGTGTCGCCTTGTACCGCTATATAAGCACCCTGGACGCCCCTTTTACCCCTTAGACTTGTTTAGAACTCAAACCTAACTTTGAGCTTAGTCTCCCTTGGGTATCATCCCTCTGTAATCAAGGCCACCCTTGTGGATGTATGAATTTGGTAGTGAGAGATTCTAGTGTATCCACTCTCTCTCCCACTCCTTGATTCGTCCTCCCCACCGGTCTCTCCTCTCGGAATTCTACCTCGAGTCTCTTCCGGGCGGATTCTATTGGCACGGTCCATCGAGCCGTGAGGGTAAGCATCGATTGTATCGGGTTGGTGTGCGTGGATCTTCGTGTGTTCTTCGCGTTCTTCGTGTTCTTCCGCCTCTCCCCCTCTTTCCCCCTTTGATTCTTGGGTCATTCGCGAGATCGGGCCACAATCGGGGTCTTAGACCACATCATATGGTATCAGCAGCCTTTGGTTTCCGCGGATTTGACCCTCCACCCACCCAATTTCGTTTCTAGAAATTTTTTTTAAAAAAAATAGCCCTAAATTGCCTTTGGACGGATCTGTGATTTGGTTGAGTTTTGAGTGGTTTTGCTCCGTGGATCTGGTGTTGTTGTGCTTGATCTACTATTTCCCCACCTTTGAGCCTCCAATTCCATCGTTTCCCTTCGTTTTGGTCGATTTGGTTTTGGTTTGGGGAAGAAAGGAGAGAGAAAGCTCCAAATCGCGAAACCCGGTTTCCAACCTGGTCAACCGGCCCCAGACCGGACCGTCCCGGCGAACCCGGCCAACCGGCCGCAAACCGGACAGCCGGCCCAGAGACCGGTCCGACCGGCCGCCAGACCGGACACGCCGGCGCCAGCTCCGGTCAAACCGGACCGACCGGGCTTCCGTCTTCGACATCGACTAACACCACCGCCGACCACCACCACCATCATCATCTCCACCATCGCAGGTATAACTTGCAGTAACCCTTGTAGCCCTCTTCTTTTGCGATCTATCCCACGAGCGAAGCTTTCGAGTGTTGCGAAACATCGCACGAGGTCCCGACCGTGAGGGTGTGCGTTGTGTGAGTAAAGCTCATAAGTGGAGCTCGTGAGTGGCACGCAAAAGAGTAAGAGCATAGTGTGCTAGTGAAAAAAAAAGAGAAAAGCAAAGTGCAAAGTGCCACCGATACAAAAAGAGTGAAAAGCTTTTAAGCAAGCAAGAGAGATAGAGAAGAGAGACCTCGTGCGAATCTTGGTGTTTCTCCTCTATGCAACCTAGCTTCGATCTCTTCTTGCGTTAGTGTGACATTGAGCACCCTTGCTTTGGGGTTTTTCATTTTTCCGCTCGTTCCTTGGTTGCACTAACCCCGTTCATCCCGTGTGTGAGTTCCACATTTTTCCGTGTTTATAGTGATCTCCACTTTGACACTTGATTTTTGGACCTTACCCACTCTTAACAACATACTCGATTTTGGATTTCGTCTTTTGGCTTTCCACCATCCACTCCTAACACCATATTTGCTAGCTTTTGCGTGTGCCTTTGTGTGTGTCCCGATACAATTGGTCTTACTTTCGGCTTGGTTGATTGCCTCAATACTATCTTACCACGGTAAGAGTGCGAGGTAGTCTCCTTCCACTAACATCCACAACATAGTTCTTGTCTTGTGATCATGGATAGGCACGGAGACCAAGCAAAGGAGGACGAGGTCCTACACCCCTCCGAAAGGTTGGCCACCCAACACAACCTATGGGTGCAACGCCAAGAGTTCAAGGACCAACTCAACTTGTTCGAGACACGCATCGACGAGCAATATGAAGAAGTGGCTCACAACTTCGGCCAAGTGAACCAAGATATGATTCTTCTTCGCGAAGCTACGGACAACTTGCATGACCAAGTGACGGCCAATGATGCAAACATGGAGCGGCGCATGGATAGCCTCGAGCGCGCCATCAACAACTTGGGACGCCGACATCGACATCGCTCTACTTCCTCATCGTCATCGACCTCCTCACATGATGACTACTCCCATGATCACCATTCGTCCTCAAGCTCCGACTCAAGGCATGGAGATCATCATCGCTCTCGTCGACCGCACGCTCGTCATGATGATTCTCGCTCAAACTCAAGGCGCGGAGAGTTCCATCGCCATGCTCGTCCTCATGAGCGTCCTCAACAAGATCAAGCTCTTCACCAAGATCGTCATCAAGCGGCTCGCCATGCCCACCATGGGCATGACGACCAACCCCAAGACAACGTCCTCCACAACATGGACCCGGCACCTCATCGTCAAGCCCATGTGGATGCTCAAGACCAAGGTCATCAAGATCCACCAAGGCGTGACCTCCGGAACCATCCTCGCCATGACCAAAGGGGCCGAGGACAACCACAACATGATCAAGATGAGAGGGCCAACATTGGACAACGTCAACAACCTCGTCAAGATCCGCAACAACATCCTCAACATGAGCCAAGTGAAGCTAGTGTTCACCTCCAACGCCAACCCAATGCTATGGTTGGTCGTGGAAGACCTCCTCTACCACCTCAAGCCGCAAGAGATGAAGGCATCCGTCCTCGCCGCCGAAACTTGGAAGATGAAGAGAACATGTATGGGAAACTCAAGTTCAACATGCCCAAGTTCAAGGGTGAAGACGACACCGAGGCCTACCTCTCATGGGCACTCAAGGTTGACAAGATCTTCCGCATCCACAACTACTCCGGTGCCAAGAAAGTAGCCATGGCCTCCCTCGAGTTTGAAGATTATGCCAACACTTGGTGGGAACAAGTTGTCACTCTAAGGGAAGAAAAGGGTGATCCTCCAATTGATACTTGGGAAGACATGAAGGAGGAGATGCAAGCTCGCTTTGTCCCTACACACTACAAGACCGATCTCTTCAACAAGCTCCAAAAGTTGAAGCAAGGCACCAAGACCGTTGAGGAGTTCTTCAAGGAAATGGAGTTAACCATGATGCGAGCAAACATCCAAGAGTCCGAGAACCAAACCATCGCTAGGTTCTTCAATGGCCTCAACTACCCCATCAAGAGGATTGTGGAGTTCCAACAATACTCCAACATGGTTGAGTTGGTTCACCAAGCTTCCAAGGCCGAGCGTCAAGTGAATGAGGACATCAAGTACTCGAAGTCCAAGCAATACTTCGCCTCCAAACTTGCTCCAACAACTCCAACAACAAGTGTCAAGCCAACCGCATCCTCTACACCTTCCAAGCAACCTTCTATACAAAGTCACATGAAGCAAACGGTATCCTCCACCGCCTCCTCCAAGGCCTCTACGGGACCCTCCAATGTCACTTGCTTCAAGTGTGGCACTCAAGGCCACAAATCCTTTGAGTGCAAGAACACCAAGGTTATGATCACTATGGAGAATGGTGACATAGAGACGCTAAGTGAGGGCGAATATGAAGCCCTAGTGCAAGCCGCCGTTGCTAATGAGGAAGAGTATGATGAAGAAAGTGGAGAAGACCCTCTCTTATGCACCCACGACCCAAGCCCTTCACTTGTGGTCACTCGAGTGCTCACCACTCAACCCCAAGCTATGGAAGACCAAAGATGCAACATCTTCCAAACTCGCGCCGGAATTGGTGGCAAGTCTATCAAGGTCATCATCGATGGTGGGAGTTGCCACAACTTGGCAAGCACCGAGTTATGTGAGAAGCTCAACCTCACGCAAGCATCCTCATCCATACCATGTCCAATGGTTGAGCGACAAGGGCAATGTCAAGATTCAACACACCGTCACCGTCAACTTCAAGATAGGACCCTATGAAGACACCGTTGAGTGTGACGTGGTACCCATGACCGTGTGCCACATGTTGCTTGGCCGCCCATGGCAATTTGACAAGAAGGCCATACATGATGGTTACTCCAATGCATACACCTTCAAGGTCAAGGACAAGAAGTTCGAGCTTCGCCCAATGACTCCTAGCCAAATCATCGCCGACAATGCGAAGGCTTTAGCGAGGGCACAACACAACACCCACCATAGTGAGTTGAGAGGAGAGGGAGCTACCCACCAAAAAGAGAGTGAGCGCCACCACCCACATATGAGTGAGAGAAAGAGTGTCCTCCTAGCCACCAAAAGCGAGTGGAGAGAAGTGAAAGACAACCCATCCACCACCATACACTACGTGCTCATTTGCAAGGGCCTCTCGTCGGAGACTAACGACTTAACCAACATTCCTTCGTCTTTGTTGTCTCTTTTGAAGGAGTTCCAAGACGTCTTCCCCGACGAGCTACCTCATGGACTACCACCGCTTCGGGGCATCGAGCATCGCATCGACCTCATACCCGGCGCTCCCCTACCAAACCGCGCCGCCTACCGCACCAACCCCGAAGATACCAAGGAGATCCAACGCCAAGGATTCCAACGATCCGCCGAGATCCGCATGATATCGATTCAGAGACGCCCTCCGACACGACGTGCGCGAAGAATCACACACGTGATGCCAGAGGAATTAACACGAGAGGTAACATTACAACAGGATTACAATAGAGCCCACAAAAAACATATATTACAACAACGACTCCAACGAGTCAAGATACAACTAGATACATACAAAGATCCGAATCATACAGAAGATCAAATACGTCCGAGTACGGACAAGATACAAATTGGACTAAGAGTCCTGAAGATAAACGATGGCGTCCATAACCCTGCCCAGGCCAAGCCGGAAGGGTAACCTTGCTAACGTCGTCATCTTGTACCTGCCAAAGTCGGGCCATCGGTTGCCGACAAAAGGGAGGAAGCAAAAGAGAAAGAGGAAAGGCGAGAGTAAGTACCAAGGAACGAACTCCGGCACGTACTTAGCGAGACTAGAAATGGCTATGCTCGCCGGACGAGTATATATATCGCCTGGGGCTATATGGTAGGTTTAGCGGCAGCAAAACTATAACCAATAGAGACACACTACAACATCCGTCTACTCAGAGAAGATAAGAGAGCGCACAAGGTAACAGATAAATACTACACAAACATAACCCAGCCAAATACACATATCCCCTTCAACAAAGCGAAGAGGCAATGTAAAAGGCACTCAACGGTGGACAAGTTTTATTAGGTATCGGTTGTAGTAATGCTATATTACTAATCAAGTTATTAGCAAATTATTATCAACAACATAAAGGTGTAAGTTGTTCTATGATCGAGCTATACAATTCCAAGTCGTCCATAACCGCGGACACGGCTTATCGATAAGATGTACACCCTGCAGGGGTTGCCCAAATGTAACCATACGCATGCTCGAACCCACTTACTACAGGTGGAGTCTCACATCAAGACCGTTCCCAATGCAAGAGAAAGTTTAATGGGAGCCACCCAACTAAGCTACCCGTGACGAAGTTCGGCCGTACTCCGATACGGACCCAGAGGTTTGCGTCGGCTTCCAAGGCGGGCACTAACGACCGGCCAAGGATAAAGAGTCCCGCGTTATGAGTACAGTACAGAAATAAACACCCGAAGGCAACAGGAAGTAAATCGTGCATCGTGCATATGAGCAAATAAAACCAAGGTTGTGGCTCCCAATAAACAGACTCGAGGAAAGGTAGTGGGTGATGGGGGTCCCACTCCCCCACGTACGGGTAGAGCGCTCAATCTCGGAACAGATAACAAGAACTCGGGTCCTAGGGGACATTAGCGAGTCAAAGTTCCAATGCTTTCGCAAAGGGGCTCACAGATGCCTCTGCTTACAATTTTAGTTGTTAACAATAAAGTAAAGCATGAGTATCTCCAACAACTGATATAGCATGTGATAACCTCCCAACAACCCAACATATCCCGATAACAGATCGAGATAAACAGCAGAGCCTAAACACGCATACGACTCGCAAGGCTCAAACATCAAGCAATGGCTATGGGTAAGGAATGATATATATAGGATTATTGTGGTAAACAACTGGAATAGGACACGTGACTCGATAAAGAATCGCAACATAAGGACAACAATGCGAGGGAGAGTGTATAATAGGTGAAGAGAGAGGGCTCGCCTGTGAAAAGC
Organism: Lolium multiflorum; assembly: GCA_030979885.1. Lineage (NCBI taxonomy): Eukaryota > Viridiplantae > Streptophyta > Magnoliopsida > Poales > Poaceae > Lolium > Lolium multiflorum. The sequence goes on along the minus strand of CM061750.1, from coordinate 273,289,014 downwards.
TGCAGAAGAACTTGTCGTATCTCACCACACCACTTCGCGATCCTATCCGGGAAGAAGCAAATGCTGGACAAACAACGGATGCAAGTCTTACTACTACGGATAAAGAACCAGCATGCTCAAGATGATATGCATGACATGGCAAGGATGATGCGATGCAACTTATCCATATTAAGCGGAACCGAAATCCCGACACACAATTATATGGTTCAAGTTATTTTCTACCGGCAAAGTTAAATGTTGTTTAGCATGGCAAGACAATCAAGGTGAGCTACTTCAATATTAAACGGAGCTGGGAAACCTTAGTCGGTGTCCGAAATACTCCGCATATATGTAAGGTGGGAATGCACAAACTATCACGTCACGACATGAGGCAAGATGCAAACAGATGAATGGATGGCATATTCATGTTCCTTATGTTTTTCTGATCAATTTTCATATATAAAACATTTTATTTCGAATTATAGTTTGCAAGATATGATTTTCGCAAGAATAAAACATTTTCTGGAATTTTCTGGGAAAACAGAGAGAGAACAGCGTTTTATACCCAGAAGGATCTAGCCACAGTGGCTGACGCGCGGGACCAGGGAGGTGACGAGGCGCTGACAAAGCAGAGACGCAGACGTGGCTCCAGCTGAGGCTGACGAAAGGGACCCGCCTGTCAGGGTACCAGAGAAAGAAATGAGAAGCAAAAGGGGTGGGATTTTGCATCACAAGGATTCGAACTCGGGATGCACAGGTTGAGGACCAAGGTGCTAACCACTGCGCTGTTGCAAGGTTTTTGCATGATATCTGGGACACCTTCTTTTGAAAGCAGGTGAAACGGAGCTTGGGGCCAGAACAGCCATGGCGGACTGAGATCTAGTCGACCACGAATCCGGCGATTCAGGGCGAACCGAGGCGGGGGAGTCGGCGTCGGGGGTGCGCCTTGGCATGGCGGTCCAGATGAGGTTGGTGGGTTGGCCGGGGAGGTACCGGAGTGCCGCCGGCGACGAGCTCCTGCGGCAGCGGGCAGCGGTCAACAACGGGAGAACCAAATAGAGGGGTAACGGAGTAGAGAAGAGGCTCAGGAGATGCGCCACCCTACCAGGAGCACGGTGGTGTGGTCAAGGTCGCCGGAGGATGGCCGGAGTGACCGAAATTGAGGATTATCTCGCCGGAGTTGAAGAAGGAATTGGCGACCTTGTGCTCGCCTGGGGGCCTCCCGGTTCGATTCCTTAAGAGGAGGACGATGAGGACGTCGAGGCGCATCTCCCGGTGCCCTCAGAACGGCGAGGGGTCGTGTGTAGCGGCGGCGCCATGGTGGGTGGAGGAGGTACTGTGGGGTTTCCTCTTGGTTTCCTTCACAGAGAAAAAGAGAACGGGGAGTGGGGAAGGAGATGGCGGCGCTGAGGGAGGAAGAGAGGAGGGCTAGGGTTTGGTAGGGATTCGGAGAGGGTTAAAGAGAGGGGAGGGGAGCAGGTGGTGGTGGAGGACCACACCGTGGTGGCGAAGGGCGAGCACGCCTTCTGCGTGACTCGTCCAGGAAGACGACAGACGAGAAGGGGATACCCCTTCGATGTGTGGAGGTGGGCTGGACTCGGGCCAGAGAGAGAAGAGAGAGACTGGGCCGCCGGATGGGTTGTTGCGGTAGAAAAGAAGAAATAGAAGATGGGCCACCGGGGGGGAGAAGAAAAAGGCCAGAGGGGAAGAAGAGAGGGTCCAGGGAAGAAGGATTGGGGTTTTTCTTTTAAACCTTTTTGTTTTAACAGTTTTCAAACTTGATTTGAAACCTGCTCAAACAGAATTTGAATTGGAAAACCAAGAGAGAGAAAACAACTTTATAAGCATTGCCAAAATATTTGAGACCCAAAATAAAAATAGTTTTGTTTTGTTAGGGTTTTGTTAGAGAAAAGAAAGGAGGAGGGTTTATCATATAAACCATATGAGAAGGAAACAAAATATCTAGGCTTTATAAAATAATTTTATTTAGTGAAAACATGGATGATATGATGCATGATGTCATGATGATGCACAAAAGAAAAGAACAAGCAAAAACTATTAGGGGTGCTACCCTGGGCCGTTACAGATACCAAGGAGATCCAACGCCAAATACAAGACCTCCTCGCTAAAGGGTACGTCCGAGAAAGCCTTAGCCCTTGTGCCGTTCCCGTCATTCTTGTGCCTAAACCGGATGAGACGCAACGGATGTGTATGGATTGTAGACCCATCAATGCCATTACCGTCCGTTATCGCCATCCCATTCCGCGTTTAGACGACATGCTTGATGAATTGAGTGGTGCCATGATGGCGTGTAACTCACACGTTCGTTGGGAACCCCAAGAGGAAGGTATGATGCGCACAGTAGCAAGTTTTCCCTCAGAAAGAAACCAAGGTTTAATCGAACCGGGAGGAGCCAAGAAGCACGTTGAAGGTTGATGGTCGCGAAATGTGATGCGGCGCAACACCGGGGATTCCGCCAACTGGAACCTGCACAACACAACCCAAGTACTTTGTCCCAACGAAACAGTGAGGTTGTCAATCTCACCGGCTTGCTGTAACAAAGGATTAAACGTATCGAGTGGAAGATGTTTGCAAAGAAACCAGTAAAACACAATTGCAGTAGATTGTATGCTATGTAAAGAATAGGACCGGGGTCCACAGTTCACTAGAGGTGTCTCTCCCATAAGATAAAGCATGTTGGGTGAACAAATTACAGTCGGGCAATTGACAAATAGAGAAAGGCATAACAATGCATATACATGACATGATAAATATAGTGAGATTTAATCCGGGCATTACGACAAAGAACATAGACCGCCATCCATTGCATCTATGCCTAAAAAGTCCACCTTCAGGTTATCGTCCGAACCCCCTCCAGTATTAAGTTGCAAAGCAACAGACAATTGCATTAAGTATGGTGCGTAATGTAATCAACAACTACATCCTTAGACATAGCATCAATGTTTTATCCCTAGTGGCAACAGCACATCCACAACCTTAGAACTTTCTGTCACTGTCCCAGATTCAATGGAGGCATGAACCCACTATCGAGCATAAATACTCCCTCTTGGAGTTAAGAGTAAAAACTTGGCCAGAGCCTCTACTAATAACGGAGAGCATGCAAGATCATAAACAACACATAAACAATAGATTGATAATCACCATAATCATAGTACTCTCTATCCATCGGATCCCGACAAACACAACATATAGTATTACAGATAGATGATCTTGATCATGTTAGGCAGCTCACAAGATCCAACAATGAAGCACAACAAGGAGAAGACGACCATCTAGCTACTGCTATGGACCCATGGTCCAGGGGTGAACTACTCACTCATCACTCCGGAGGCGACCATGGCGGTGTAGAGTCCCGGGAGATGAATCCCCTCTCCAGGGTGCCGGAGCGTCCTAATCCCCGAGATGGGATTCGCGGCGGCGGCGTCTCTGAAAGTTTTCCGTATCGTGGCTCTCTTTGGGGGTTTCGCGACGGAAGCTTTAAGTAGGCGGAGGGTCAACGCGAGGGGCCACACGAGGCCCGGGGATAGGTCGGCGCGGCCAGGGCTTGGGCCGCGCCGGCCTCCTCCTCGTGGCCCCACTTCGTTAGGTCTTCGGTCTTGGAAGCTTCGTGCAAAAATAGGACCCTGGGCGAAAGTTTCGTCCAATTAGAGAATATTTCTTTACTAGGATTTCTGAAACCAAACAAAAACAGCAATGGCTCTTCGGCATCTTGTTAATAGGTTAGTTCCAGAAAATGCATAAATATGACATATAATGTGCATAAAACATGTAGGTATCATCAATAAAGTAGCATGGAACATAAGAAATTATCGATACGTTGGAGACGTATCAGCATCCCCAAGCTTAGTCCCGAGCAGGTAAAACGATAACAAAGATAATTTCTGAAGTGACATGCCATCATAATCTTGATCATACTATTTGTAAACATATGTAATGAATGCAGCGATCAAAACAAAGGTAATGACATGAGTAAACAAGTGAATCATATAGCAAAGACTTTTCATGAATAGTATTTCAAGACAAGCATCAATAAGTCTTGCATAAGAGTTAACTCATAAAGCAATAAATCAAAGTAAAGGTATTGAAGCAACACAAAGGAAGATTAAGTTTCAGCGGTTGCTTTCAACTTGTAACATGTATATCTCATGGATATTGTCAACATAAAGTAATATAACAAGTGCAATATGCAAGTATGTAGGAATCAATGCACAGTTCACACAAGTGTTTGCTTCTTAAGGTGGAAGGAGATAGGTAAACTGACTCAACAATAAAAGTAAAAGAATGGTCCTTCAATGAGGAAAGCATCGATTGCTGTATTTGTGCTAGAGCTTTTATTTTGAAAACATGAAACAATTTTGTCAACGGTAGTAATAAAGCATATGAGTTATGAAAATTATATCTTACAAGTTGCAAGCCTCACGCATAGTATACTAATAGTGCCCGCACCTCGTCCTACTTAGCTTGGACTACCGGATCTTTGCATGCCATGTTTCAACCAAGTGTCACAAAGGGGTACCTCCATGCCGCCTGTACAAAGGTCCAAGGAGAATGCTCGCATTTCGGATTTCTCGCTTTTGATTATTCTCAACTTAGACATCCATACCGGGACAACATGGACAACAGATAATGGACTCCTCTTAAATGCATAAGCATGTAGCAAAGATTATTGTTCTCATATGAGATTGAGGATATATGTCCAAAACTGAAACTTCCACCATGGTTCATGGCTTTAGTTAGCGGCCCAATGTTCTTCTCTAACAATTTTGCATGCTCCAACCACTAAAATGATAGACCTTCAGACAAGACGGACATGCATAGCAACTCACATGATATTCAACAATAGTTGATGGCGTTCCCCAGAAGCATGGTTATCGCACAACAGGCAACTTAATAAAATATAAAGTGCATAAGTACATATTCAATACTACGATAGTTTTTAAGGCTATTTTGTCCCATGAGCTATATATTGCAAAGGTGAATGATGGAATTTTAAAGGTAGCACTCAAGCAATTTACTTTGGAATGGCGGAGAAATACCATGTAGTAGGTAGGTATGGTGGACACAAATGGCATAGTAGTTGGCTCAAGGATTTTGGATGCATGAGAAGTATTCCCTCTCGATACAAGGTTTAGGATAGCAAGGTTATTTGAAGCAAACTCAAGGATGAACAAGTGCAGCAAAACTCACATAAAAGACATATTGTAAACATTATAAGACTCTACACTGTCTTCCTTGTTGTTCAAAACTCAATACTAGATATTATCTAGACCTTAGAGAAACCAAATATGCAAATCAAATTTTAGCAAGCTCTATGTATTTCTTCATTAATGGGTGCAAAGCATATGATGCAAGAGCTTAAACATGAGCACAACAATTGCCAAGTATCACATTATCCAAGACATTTTAGAATTACTACATGTAGCATTTTCCAATTCCAACCATATAACAATTTAACGAAGAAGAAACTTCGCCTTGAACATTATGAGTAAAGCCTAAGGACACATGTGTCCATATGCAACAGCGGAGCGTGTCTCTCTCCACAAAGTGAATGCTAGGATCCATCTTATTCAAACAAAAACAAAAACGAAAACAAACCGACGCTCCAAGTAAAGAATACAAGATGTGATTGAATAAAAATATAGTTTCAGGGGAGGAACCTGATGATTTTGTCGATGAAGAAGGGGATGCCTTGGGCATCCCCAAGCTTAGACGCTTGAGTCTTCTTAAAATATGCAGGGGTGAACCACGGGGGCATCCCCAAGCTTAGAGCTTTCACTCCTCTTGATCATAGTATATCATTCTCCTCTCTTGACCCTTGAAAACTTCCTTCACACCAAACTTCAAGCAAACTCATTAGAGGGTTAGTGCATCATTAATAATTCACACATTCAGAGGTGACACAATCATTATTTTCACTTCTGGACATTGCATAATGCTACTGGACATTAATGGATCAAAGAAATAAATCCAACATAGCAAAAGAGGCAATGCGAAATAAAAGGCAGAATCTGTCAAAAACAGAACAGTCCGTAAAGACGAATTTAGAAATGGCACCAGACTTGCTCAAATGGAAAAACTCAAAACTAATGAAAGTTGCGTACATATCTGAGGATCACGCTCGTAAATTGGCAGATTTTTCGAATTTTCTACAGAGAATTGTGCCCAGATTCGTGACAGACAGCAATGCTGTTTCTGCGCAGCGATCCCAAATATAACATCAACTTTGACATAGAAACTTTACTTGGCACAAAAACTTGATAAGGAGAGGTTGCTACAGTAGTAAACAACTTCCAAGACTCAACAAAACAAAAAATTGCTGTAGGTAAAAACATGGGTTGTCTCCCATAAGCGCTTTTCTTTAACGCCTTTCAGCTAGGCGCAGAAAGTACAAATCAAGTAACATCGAGAGTAGAAGCATCAACATCATAGCTTGTTCTAATAATAGAATCAAAAGGCAATTCTCTTTCTAGGGAAGTGTTCCATACCTTTCTTGAGAGGAAATTGGTATTTAATATTACCTTCCCTCATATCAATAACAGCACCAACGTTCGAAGAAAAGGTCTTCCCAACACAATAGGACAAGATGCATTGCATTCGATATCCAAAACAACAAAATCAACGGGGACAAGGTTATTGTTAACCGTAATATGCACATTATCAATCCTCCCCAAAGGTTTCTTTTCAACATTATCGGCAAGATTAACATCCAAATAACAGTTCTTCAATGGTGGCAAGTCAAGCATATCATAAATCTTTTTAGGCATAACAGAAATACTTGCACCAAGATCACATAAGGCATTACATTCAAAGTCATTGAATTTCATTTTAATGATGGGCTCCCAACCATCTTCTAACTTTCTAGGAATAGAAGTTTCAAGTTTTAATTTCTCTTCTCTAGCTTTTATGAGAGCATTTGTAATATGTTTTGTAAAGGCTAAATTTATAGCACTAGCATTAGGACTTTTAGCAAGTTTTTGTAAGAACTTTATAACTTCAGAGATGTGGCAATCATCAAAATCTAAATCATTATGAGCTACAGCAATGGGATCATTGTTCCCAAGGTTGGAAAAAATTTCAGCAGTTTTATCACAAGCAGTTTCAGCAGTTTTAGCAATTTCAGGCAGTTTTGTACGCTTTGCACTAGGAGTAGAAACATTGCCAACACCAATTATATTACCATTGATAGTAGGAGGTGCAGCAACATGTGAAGAATTAGCATTACTAGTGGTGGTAATAGTCCAAACTTTAGCTACATTATTCTCTTTAGCTAGTTTTTCATTTTCTTCTCTATCCCACCTAGCACGCAGTTCAGCCATTAATCTTATATTCTCATTAATTTAACTTGGATGGCATTTGCTGTAGTAGTAATCTTATTATCAATATCATTATTAGGCATAACTTTCAATTTTAAAAGATTAACATCAGAGGCAAGCCTATCAACTCTAGAAGCGATAATATCAATTTTATCAAGCTTTTCCTCAACAGATTTGTTAAAAGCAGTTTGTGTACTAATAAATTCTTTAAGCATGGCTTCAAGACCAGAGGGTACATTCCTATTATTGTTGTAAGAATTCCCATAAGAATTACCATAACCATTACCATTAGCAGAAGGATATGGCCTATAGTTATTACCAGAGTTGTTCCTATAAGCATTGTTGTTGAAATTATTATTTTTAATGAAATTCACATCAACATTTTCTTCTTGAGCAACCAATGAAGCTAAAGGAACATTATTTGGATCAACATTAGATCTACCATTCACAAGCATAGACATAATCACATCAATCTTATCACTCAAGGAAGAGGTTTCTTCAACAGAATTTACCTTCTTACCTTGTGGAGCTCTTTCCGTGTGCCATTCAGAGTAATTTATCATCATATCATCAAGAAGTTTTGTAGCCGCCCCCAATGTGATGGACATAAAGGTACCTCCAGCAGCTGAATCCAATAAATTCCGCGAAGAAAAATTTAGTCCTGCATAGAAGGTTTGGATAATCATCCAAGTAGTCAGTCCATGGGTTGGGCAATTCTTTACCAAAGTTTTCATTCTCTCCCATGCTTGAGCAACATGTTCAGTATCTAATTGTTTAAAATTCATTATGCTACTTCTCAAAGATATAATTTTAGCGGGAGGATAATATCTACCAATAAAAGCATCCTTGCATTTAGTCCATGAATCAATACTATTCTTAGGCAAAGATAGCAACCAATCTTTAGCTCTTCCTCTTAATGAGAAAGGAAACACTTTCAATTTAATAATATCACCATCTACATCTTTATACTTTTGCATTTCACAAAGTTCAACAAAATTATTGGGCAGCAGCATCATCAGAACTAGCACCAGAAAATTGTTCTCTCATAACCAAATTCAGTAAAGCAGGTTTAATTTCAAAGAATTCTGTAGTAGCAGGTGGAGCAATAGGTGTGCATAGGAAATCATTATTATTTGCATTTGTGAAGTCACACAATTTAGTATTTTCATGGTTGGCCATTTTAGCAACGGTAAATAAAACAAACTAGATAAAGTAAATGCAAGTAACTAATTTTTTTGTGTTTTTGATATGGAGAGCAAGACAGTAAATAAAGTAAAACTAGCAACTAATTTTTTTGTGTTTTGATTTAGTGCAGCAAACAAAATAGTAAATAAAATAAAGCAAGACAAAAACAAAGTAAAGAGATTGAGAAGTGGAGACTCCCCTTGCAGCGTGTCTTGATCTCCCCGGCAACGGCGCCAAAAAAGAGCTTGATGCGTGTAACTCACACGTTCGTTGGGAACCCCAAGAGGAAGGTATGATGCGCACGGTAGCAAGTTTTCCCTCAAAGAAACCAAGGTTTAATCGAACCAGGAGGAGCCAAGAAGCACGTTGAAGGTTGATGGTCGCGAAATGTGATGCGGCGCAACACCAGGGATTCCCACAACTGGAACCTGCACAACACAACCCAAGTACTTTGTCCCAACGAAACAGTGAGGTTGTCAATCTCACCGGCTTGCTGTAACAAAGGATTAAACGTATCGAGTGGAAGATGTTTGCAAAGAAGAAAACACAATTGCAGTAGATTGTATGCTATGTAAAGAATAGGACCGGGGTCCACAGTTCACTAGAGGTGTCTCTCCCATAAGATAAAGCATGTTGGGTGAACAAATTACAATCGGGCAATTGACAAATAGAGAAAGGCATAACAATGCATATACATGACATGATAAATATAGTGAGATTTAATCCGGGCATTACGACAAAGAACATAGACCGCCATCCAACCGCATCTATGCCTAAAAAGTCCACCTTCAGGTTATCGTCCGAACCCCCTCCAGTATTAAGTTGCAAAGCAACAGACAATTGCATTAAGTATGGTGCGTAATGTAATCAACAACTACATCCTTAGACATAGCATCAATGTTTTATCCCTAGTGGCAACAACACATCCACAACCTTAGAACTTTCTGTCACTGTCCCAGATTCAATGGAGGCATGAACCCACTATCGAGCATAAATACTCCCTCTTGGAGTTAAGAGTAAAAACTTGGCCAGAGCCTCTACTAATAACGGAGAGCATGCAAGATCATAAACAACACATAAACAATAGATTGATAATCACCATAATCATAGTACTCTCTATCCATCGGATCCCGACAAACACAACATATAGTATTACAGATAGATGATCTTGATCATGTTAGGCAGCTCACAAGATCCAACAATGAAGCACAACAAGGAGAAGACGACCATCTAGCTACTGCTATGGACCCATGGTCCAGGGGTGAACTACTCACTCATCACTCCGGAGGCGACCATGGCGGTGTAGAGTCCTCCGGGAGATGAATCCCCTCTCCGGCAGGGTGCCGGAGGCGATCTCGAGAATCCCCCGAGATGGGATTCGCGGCGGCGTCTGTAAAGTTTTTCCGTATGGCTCTCGTGCGGGGTTTCGCGACGGAAGCTTTAAGTAGGCGGAGGGTCAACGAGGGGCCACACGAGGGGCCCGGGGATAGGTCGGCGCGGCCAGGGCTTGGCCGCGCCGGCCTCCTGGCCTCCTCGTGGCCCACTCGTTAGGTCTTCGGTCTTGGAAGCTTGCAAAAATAGGACCCTGGGCGAAAGTTTAGTCCATTCCGAGAATATTTCTTTACTAGGATTTCGAAACCAAAAACAGCAGAAAACAGCAACTGGCTCTTCGGCATCTTGTTAATAGGTTAGTTCCAGAAAATGCATAAATATGACATATAATGTGCATAAAACATGTAGGTATCATCAATAAAGTAGCATGGAACATAAGAAATTATCGATACGTTGGAGACGTATCATGCCACCATTTTCTCTAAGATTGATTTGCGTAGTGGCGACCACCAAATTCGCATGGCAATTGGTGATGAATGGAAGACGGCATTCAAGACCAAGCTTGGTCTCTATGAATGGCTCGTCATGCCATTTGGTCTTTCAAATGCTCCTTCGACTTTCATGCGTCTTATGAATCACATTTTGCGACCTCTCATTGGCAAGAGCGTGGTTGTTTACTTTGATGATATCCTCATCTATAGCAAAATCTCGAGGACCATGTTCAACATGTGAGAGAAGTTTTATGCATCTTGCGCCACGAGAAGCTCTTTGCCAACCTACCAAAATGCCATTTCGCTCAAAACAAATTGGTTTTTCTTGGTTTTGTGGTTTCCGCCAACGGGATTGAAGTTGATTCTTCCAAGGTTGAGGCCATCCACAATTGGCCCACTCCCACAAATGTTGGTCAAGTTCGAAGTTTCCATGGACTTGCCGGATTTTACCGCCGCTTTGTGAAAGATTTCAGCACCATTGCTTGCCCTTTAAACGAGCTTACAAAAAATAATGTTCCGTTTGTTTGGGGCAAAGCACAACAAAAAGCTTTTGATGAATTGAAAAAGAGACTCACCGAGGCACCACTACTTGCTCTTCCCAATTTCGCTCATACATTTGAGATAGAATGTGATGCGAGTGGCCTTGGGATTGGCGGTGTTCTCATGCAAAATGGAAAACCCGTGGCATACTATAGCGAGAAGTTGGATGGCGCACGCCTTAACTATCCTATATATGACAAGGAGCTTTATGCTTTGGTTCGTGTTCTTGAAGTTTGGCAACATTACCTTTGGCCAAAAGAGTTTGTTATCCATTCGGATCATGAGTCCTTGAAGTATTTGAAAAGTCAACACAATTTGAACAAGAGACATGCTAAGTGGGTTGAGTTCATAGAGTCCTTCCCTTATGTAATCAAATACAAAAAGGGCAAGGAAAATGTGGTTGCGGATGCACTTTCCCGCAAGAATACTCTTCTACTCACCCGCTTGGAGTTTCACATTTTGGGTCTTGAGGAGATCAAAGAACTTTACCCTTCCGACGTTTTCTTTGGACCAATCTTTGCCAAGTGTTCCGTTGACCGAGGTTTTGATGATTTCTATTTGCATGATGGCTATTTGTTTAAAGCTAACAAGATTTGCATTCCCGAGTCTTCTCTTCGTAAGTTGCTTTTGCAAGAGTCTCATGGAGGTGGTCTCATGGGTCACTTTGGACGAGAAGACATATGCCATGCTCTCAACCCACTACTATTGGCCAAGAATGTACCGCGACGTGGAACGCCTTTGCCGCCGGTGTACAACATGCTTACAAGCTAAGTCTACTTCCAATCCCTATGGTCTTTACATGCCTTTACCCATTCCATATGCACCTTGGTCGGACATAAGCATGGACTTTGTACTTGGCTTACCACGCACAAAACATGGTCATGACTCAATATTTGTGGTAGTGGATAGGTTGTCTAAAATGGCTCATTTCATACCATGTCATAAGAGCGATGATGCTTCACACATTGCTCCATTGTTTTTCAGGAAAGTGGTTCGCCTACATGGAATACCGGCTAGCATTGTGTCGGATCGAGACGTCAAGTTTATGAGTTACCTATGGAAGTCACTCATGGCGAAGTTTGGAGTGAAGCTCTTGTTCTCATCGTCCTCGCACCCTCAAACCGATGGACAAACCGAAGTGGTCAATCGAAGCCTCTCCACACTCCTCCGCACACTTGTGAAGACAAATTTGAAGTCATGGGAAGATTGCTACCCCATGCGGAGTTCGCCTACAATCGAGCCAAGCACTCCACAACCTCAAGGAGTCCCTTCATGATCGTCTATGGATTCGAACCTCCAACGGCACTCGACATCCTCCCACTACCTCTTCATGAAAGGACGAACATGGACTTCGACGAGCGCACCACCGCCATGAAGAAACTACATGAAGAGACAAGAGCAACCATACAAGAGCATGTACTTCGCCAAGCTAACCGCCTCAACGCCAAGAAAAAGGAACGCGTGTTTGAAGAAGGAGACCTCGTTTGGCTCCACCTAAGGAAAGAAAGGTTCCCGCAAGAACGCAACTCCAAGCTCAAGCCAAGAGGAGATGGGCCTTTCAAGGTCCTCAAGCGCATCAACAACAACGCCTACGTCATCGACATACCAACATCCAAGTACTTGGTGAGCAACACCTTCAACATCTCGGATCTCTCACCCTATCATGGAGATGACGAGGAACAAGAGTGGAGGACGACTCTCTCCCAAGGGGGGGAGATGATGCGGGGTGGCCTTCGGACACCTCCGCACCAAGACCAACAAGTCCCCCAAGTGGACCAATGACAAGGGCTCGAGTTAAAGCTCTACACGACAAGGTGAACTCGCTCCTCACTTCCCTCGACCTAGATACCCCATTGGATGGAATGCTACCTCATGCCGAACCCCTTTGTGTTATTAGGTACGTGGAGCATCAAGACCATGGAGAGGATGATACGCCATGGTCAAGGGAAGGAGAAGAACAGCTGATCGAGAAGATGTACACGGAGCTGGACCCGAAGTCGCCCCAAGAACGCAAGGAAGAGACGATGAGCGGCCAGTCCAGAATCCGGTCTGACCGGGCCACCCGGTCCAGAATCCGGCCGACCGACCGCCTGACCGGGCCACCCGGTCCACAACCGCCACCAACCGGTGCCATCCGGACGCCATCCGGGGCCCGGAACCTCGCCGGTTACCGCCCGGTCCAGGATCCGGTCACCGACCGGACTGCCGGTCCCGGTCCGGTCCAACCGGCCTCCTGACCGGCCTGCACGACTAAAGACGCCTTTTTGGCCCGAAACGTTTTCCTTTGTACCTTTTCGGCCCGTGTCGCCTTGTACCGCTATATAAGCACCCTGGACGCCCCTTTTACCCCTTAGATTTGTTTAGAACTCAAACCTAACTTTGAGCTTAGTCTCCCTTGGGTATCATCCCTCTGTAATCAAGGCCACCCTTGTGGATGTATGAATTTGGTAGTGAGAGATTCTAGTGTCCACTCTCTCTCCCACTCCTTGATTCGTCCTCCCCACCGGTCTCTCCTCTCGGAATTCTACCTCGAGTCTCTTCGGGCGGATTCTATTGGCACGGTCCATCGAGCCGTGAGGGTAAGCATCGATTGTATCGGGTTGGTGTGCGTGGATCTTCGTGTGTTCTTCGCGTTCTTCGTGTTCTTCCGCCTCTCCCCCTCTTTCCCCCTTTGGTTCTTGGGTCATTCGCGAGATCGGGCCACAATCGGGGTCTTAGACCACATCACGCAGGGTGCCGGAGGCGATCTCCTGAATCCCCCGAGATGGGATTGGCGGCGGCGGCCTCTCGCAATGTTTTCCGTATCGTGGCTCTCGGTACAGGGGGTTTCGCGACGAGGCTTTAAGTAGGCGGAAGGGTAGGTCGGCGACGAGGGCCCACACACTAGGGCCACGCGGCCAGGGCCTGGGCCGCGCCGCCTGGTGTGTGGCCACCTCGTGGCCCCACTTCGTCTCCCTTTCGGTCTGGAAGCTTAATGCAAAAATGGGACCCTGGGCGTTGATTTCGTCCAATTAGAATATTCCTTACTAGGATTTCTGAAACCAAAACAGCAGAAAAACAGCAACTGGCACTTCGGCATCTTGTTAATAGGTTAGTGCCGGAAAATGTAAAGTATGTGTAAAACACTCAAGTATTGTAATAAAAGTAGCATGGAACATAAGAAATTCTAGATACGTTTGAGACGTATCAGGGAGCTCGCTCGTAGAGGCGGCGGTGGGAGGTAGCGCGTGGCAGTGGCACGCTCGCGGAGGTAGGAGCGTGTAGTGGAGGAAGGAATGCGAAGGATGGGGAGCTCGTTCGCAGTGGCGGGAACCACTGGTCCGGCAGGGACGTGGCGGTAGCCTGCTCGCAGCGGCGGTCGAGGTAGGAGCTCGCGACGGCGGCTGCGTGCATCGGCAGCGAAGACTCAGTGGCCGGGGAGCGAGCTCACAACGGAGGCGGGATCTACTAGTCCGGCGGGGATGCGGCGGCCAAAGCACCGACGGGAGTGTATGGTGGCGCGACAGGAGCAGCGATGGCGGCCGGCAACGAGAGAGGTACACGGGATGGACCAGCACCAACCCAAATACTTTGCCCCAACTTACAGTGAGGTTGTCAATCTCACCGGTTTGCTGAACACAAATGATTAGACGTATCGAATGGAAGGAGATGTTTGCAGAAAGTAAATAAAACAAGATTGCAGTTGAATTTATCAGTAAAGGAAATAGGACCGGGATCCATAGGTCACTAGAGGTATCTCTCCATAAAGAAATAGCATGTTGGGTAAACAAATTACAGCCGAGCAATTGACAGAATATTGATCGATACATGACAAGATGATTACTATGATAATTTGGTATTTGGCATTACAACATAATGCATAGACCGTAATCCAACTGCGTCTATGACTAATAATCCACCTTCAGGTTAGCGTTTGCACCCCTTCCAGTATAAAGTTGCAAGCAACAGACTATCACATTAAGAAATATGTGTAAAGTAAACAATAGAGTTACCCTCGGATAAAACATTGTTGGGTTATCCCTAGTAGCAACAACACATCTACAACCTTAAAAGTTATAAAGTCACTCTCCCAGATTACTAGAGGCATGAACCTACTATCAAGCATAAATATCCCCTCTTGGAGTCACAAGTATCCACTTGGCCAGAGTTTCTACTAGCAATGGAGAGCATGCAAGATCACAAATAACATATGACATTAATATATAATCAATCCTAACATAGTATTCATCGGATCCTAGCAAACCAAACATAGATGATTACATAAAGATGATCTTGATCATGTAGGGCAGCTCACAAGATCGATACATGAAGCACAAAGTGGAGAAGACAACCATCTAGCTACTGATATGGACCCATAGTCCTGGGATGAACTACTCACGCATCACTTCGGAGGCGGGCATGGCGATGTAGATGCCTCCGGCGATGATTTCCCCCTTCGGTGGGTGCCAAGAAGAGCTTCAGAACCCCCTGAGATGGGTTCGATGATGGTGGCCACGACGGAACTTTTCGTAGATTTTGGCTCACGTCTCCAGGGTTTTCTCGAGATCATGAATAAATAGGCGAAGAATTCAGGTCGATGGGGCGCCTGGGGGCCCACACCATGCCTTGGCGCAAGCCAGCCCTAGGCCGTGCCAAGGGCAGGTGTGGCCGCCCTGGTGCGCCACTTCGTCCCCCTCCGGACTTCGTCTTCGCCGGTAAAATATTGATTTCGGCTTTTGTTTCGTCCAATTCTGAGAATATTTCCTGTACAACTTTTCTGAAATACAAAAACAGCAGAAAATAGGAAACTCACACTCTAGCATCTTGTTAATAGGTTAGTGCCGGAAATCATGTAAAGTGCAACGAAGTGTAAACAAAACACATATGAATTAGTGTAAAACAAGCCTGGATCATAAAAAATTATAGATACGTTTGAGACGTATCATCTACTAGCTCACAAACATCCACAACGGAAGCCCTCAATCTAGCCAACACTCCTCTCCAGCATTCCCTTATGCTCATGCATGTGTAAGACTTCGTTGAAACCACCTATACACATCCACGACAACGACGAGGATGATTTGATAAATTTTAACATATCTCACGTTTTGTGTCTCTTCGAGACTTGAGCCTCGCCATACACACATTTCAGTCTCGATGGATCATTATCTCCTTCAGTAATGACTGCATCTAGATGATATTGCGAATACGACAAAGTATCAAGTTTTATTTCATCATTCCAGGAAAACCCGAGGCCTCCACTTTGCCCGGTACTACTTACAGCGAAATCGTGATCGTAACCAAGCCTCCTCGCTAGTCCTTCAACCCTATTCAACACTTCACGTGAAGCATATGCACCGGTTTGGTTCGTGTTGTTCGGGATTCCACAATGATAGGCCTAACCGCATAAAAACCTATTCATTGCTCCGTTGCGGGACGTATTAATGCCCGCACGTTTGGGGCAGCTCTCGGGCTGCGGGCCATATAACTTCTAATTCCGGTTTTTAGTTAACTTTCTAATTCGATTTTTCATTTTTTCGGCTTTCTTTAGGTCCTCACTGGTTCGATCGGTTGTTCTTTGAGTCTTTGCGGTTACTTTGGCCCTAGCGATTTCTCTGGTTTTTTCCTTTTCTGATTTTTTCTGTTTCTTTCTTTCAGTTTTTAATCAAATTTTTAATTTGAGTAAATTTCAAAATTAAGCAAATATTAATCTCGACAAAATTTCAAAGTTAAGCTAATTTTAAATTCGAGCAAATTTCAAAGTTAAGCAAATTTTGAATGTGAGCCAATTTTGATTCTAAGCAAATTTGAAATCTAAGCATTTTTCAAATTTTGAACATTTTCAAATATGTACATTTTTTTCTTCGACTTCAAATTTTGTTCATATTTTGTTCACTTTTCAGATTCGAAATTTGCTCAAATTAAAATTTTGTTCAGGTTTGTTTTCTTTTTTTAATTAAAATTTGAAAAAATGGTTGGGAAACTGTGGAGGCAAGGATTCAAACTTGGGTCATCGTTGACATGCATAGGTGTGGCAACCACTATGCTAGAGATCGAATGATGTGCAAAGAGAAAAAGAATGATACTTCTTTTTAATTGAATGAACAACTAATGGGCCGACTCATGTGGGATTGCCTTCAGGTTATGCGTAAAACACACGCTACCGGCGACGTGTAGGCACGCCCCCTAACCGCCCTGGGAGCTCCTATTTTTCTTATTCTATTTTTATATTTTATGTTTATATTTTGTTTTTTAAATTAAAATTTTAGGAAAATTGATTTTCTGAAAAAATGGAACAGTTTTGAAATTGAATAATTCATAAATTTGAACATTTTCGAAATTTGAACAATTTCAAAATTTGATTTTTTTAAATTTGAACAATTTTAAAAGTAGCTTAGGCTAATTAGATATATGCCACTTCAATTATTGCGTATTCGAGAAATGCCACTACAATTTTCATCTTTCGAAATATGAAATATGCCATTTTTGGAAGGCTCAGAGTGACGTTTTTCGAAGAATCTTGAGAATTGTAGTGGCATTTTTAGAAAGATGAAAATTGTTGTGGCATTTCTCAAATACGGAGTAATTTTAGTGGCATAAATCAAATTAAGTCTTTTTAAAAAATTCAAATTTTAAAAAGGTTTAGATTTTGGAAAATGTTCAATTTTTTGAAAATATTAAGATTTCAAATGTTCACATTAAACATTCGATTTGATTTTTTTACATTTTTTTTAAAAATATTTAAAAATGTTCAAATTTTGAAAAATGTTCGTATTTTAAAAGTATTGACTTTTAAAAAGTTCATATTTCTGAAAATGTTAAATTAGGAAAATATGCAAAACTTAAAAATTGTATACTGGTTCAATTTTTAAAAAGGGTCAAAAATTGAAAATGTTTGAATTTAAAAACAAAATGGGAAAAGAAAAAAGAGAATAAATGGAAAAAACTTCAGCAAAATAGAAAAACCAGAGGAAATCGACCGGAAAACTAGACACAACCGGAAAACGAGAGAAAACCTAAAAAAAACCATGAAACTTGGCTCCATGCCTACTAGGCCGGTCTGATTAAGAATCGATAGCTTTAAAGAGGTAAGGGTCAAATAGGGTTCGCCTAACATCTTACACCACAGATGGATTATCTACCTTATCTCCCTTGCGAACTCTTGTTACCCACTAGGCCGGACAGTACAACAAGGCAGGGCACTCGCCTTAGAACCCAAGGAGCTATAATACAAAATCTCTAAAACATCTAAAACTCCAACAAAAATGTCTGAAGCTCATGTGCTTCTCTCGGTCCTATATTTTCAAGATGTTCAGTCTTTCATTTATTAGTTCACCGAGTCTAAGCAAAAAATCCTCATATTCAACGGTTGGGGCACCCAAAGTTTGAGCTCGATGAAGGTTATTTGATATCATGAACTTTTCCAATGTGCACTCCATTGCATTTCTCCATCGCCCTCCCATCTCACTACGGTCCCACATGATTTCTTTTTTACCTTCCCAAGTGTACGAAACAAAAGTGACCTCTTGTGCCTTTCGAGTGTTGCGAGTACTCACTGCTGGAGATTAACGACATAATCACATAACTACACCATTTCACAAGTAACTCTCTTCGGATTCGCAACAGTTCTACTTGTCCACATCATAAATGTTTGAGAGACCCTATATTCCATCAACTAATTAGTTCAATGCCAAATATGTATACTCTTTTACTCACTTTTCGCAGGGGCATATGAATCAGTTACCCCCAAATATTTGTTCTACATATATCTGCATGTATACAAAGGAGCTATTGGTAGAAATAAGTATCATGCTATATAGTTCCATGGAACAATACAAATTACTTCAAATGTCTTCCCTAATATTCCAAAGATCATGGGTTTATCAAGTGTACGAATTGTTTCATTTGCCATTGCATTATACTACTATTTCTCTTGCAGGATGATAATATTTTTAAGTCTTTTATGTGTGGCCAAGTGCTGGAGGTTGACCACATTGTTGAGGGGGGCTAGAACACCAATCATGTATTAGCTTTTGTGTAATCTTTAAAATTTCATCATAAATATTTGAGATATATTTAGGGAATTTTCTCAAGCGGGACAGGGGTGGGTGGGGAGGGGAGGGGGCACATGGCTCCCCTTCGCCCTAGGAAAGCTATGTCACCATGAACAAGGAGCCCTTGGTTTGGTTCTCATATCCAAGTATGGTGCCAATGTTTTTGATTACAATGGGATATAGGAAGAGGGGATAAAGACATATACATGTAAGGTTTCTAGAGATAATACGATATAATAGGAATTCAATAATATCCCCTACCTCTTGCTTCATGGTCTTGACTTCCTTTATAATCCCCACACCTTCGAGTCCAGCCTGCAGCCCTGCTTGTGTAAGCGTCGTTGTCGATCCTTTAGTGATGCGCCACTTGTCCTAGTATTTTCCAGAATATCAAGGTCCCATTGCTCAGTCTCCATACCCTCATGTGTCTGCCTAGATGTCGATGTAGCAGATGCAGGTGTAACATTGTCCCTCCCTTCAAGGCCGGCTTGTCCCCAAGCCCGGTGATGCTAGAAAGAGGTCTCAGAGTTATGTCGTGTCCTAGGTAGCTAATGATGTGAGTAGCGATGACCATTGCACCAACACCTAGCCATGGACCACCTCATGTAGCTGCTTCACTGAAGAACTTTGAATGGTTCGTTAGGAGCGTGATCTTCAAGTATTGTCTGGGCCTTTGAGGTATGCCGATGTGATATTCATCGGGTGGTTGCGGTGCTTTACGAAGAAGGGAAATATTTACCACTTGAAGAATCAGTGTTTGGATGGCAATGGAAGTTGATATGAAACCTCACACACCTCTTCTTCAATCTGAAAAGGACCAAAGTATCAAAAATATAAGTTGTGGCTAGCTCCGTTAGCACCAGGATGATGAACATATGGTTGAACTTTCCAAAACCCAGGACAAAATCAGCGATGGAAAATCAGAAGAGAGGATAGCAGTTGCACAACCTACTAAGTATTAACAATATACATCCACATATTCTCTATTTTGTTCGTCACTGGTACATTATGTCTGGCGGATGAAAACGATAATAGAAGTGTCAGTCGTAGCAACGAATGATTATAACTGCTCATATAAGTACTAACAACCAAGAAAAATAATTATGCAACTAGTTTTAGGATAAACCAACGACACGCCATTTATGCCCCTTCGTCACCCTTATGTTCTAGACCCATGACGCCCGAAAATAGTCCATTGTTACCAATTTTCAGCCCCCGAGTTCACCCCCAAAGCAAGCATCAATGATTCAACTTTATTTTGCATGTCACCGGTAATGCACTGTGAAGATCAACCAACAACATATAGCTGGCGGCCTTTTTAACCATTACCAGTAGAGTTTCCAACTGTGGATTTTTTTATTTTTGGCACATATTGTTGTGGCTCTAATCCATTTTCTAGTAGTGACTCGATGCTGTTGTTGGCTTCTAGGGAGTCAGATCCCGAGCTAATGAAGCCAATGAAGTGGCAATCATTGGACGCCATAACCTGAGTAGAGAGGGTGGACCCAATTTTTCTTTTGAGCCGCCCTCCTTGCAATCAAGGGGACTGATCCCGAGCCAGTGAATCCGATGAAGATGTCAATGCCTCCAAATGAAACGATTGGTGGAGCTTGTGAGGTTGTAGGAAGCTTGGATCCACATTCCATCATCGGGGACATAGGGGATGTTGTCGAAGCGATTGAGTCACCCAAGGACAATGGCGTCGCCGATGCCTATGCTAGATCACACCCAGATTGTAACTACAGATGCCTTCTGCCCTGATACGCGTAGATGCACACGTCCGTTGGGAACCCCAAGTGGAAGGTATGATGCGTATAGAAGCAAGTTTCCTCAGTATGAAATCAAGGTTATCGAACCAGTAGGAGCCAAGAAGCACGTGAAGGTTGTTGGTGGAGGAGTGTAGTGCGCGCAACACTAGTGAAACCGGCGCCAACGTGGAACCTGCACAACACAATCAAAGTACTTTGCCCCAACGTAACAGTGAGGTTTTCAATCTCACCGGCTTGCTGAAAACAAAGGATTAAACGTATCGAGTGGAAGATGGTGTTTGTTTGCAAAGAACAGTAAGAACGATGATTGCAGTAGAATGTATTCAGATGTAAAAGAATGGACGGGGTCCACAGTTCACTAGTGGTGTCTCTCCAATAAAATAACTAACATGCTGGGTGAACAAATTACAGGCGGGCAATTGACAAATAAAGATTCAATACATACCAACGATGATTACCATGTGATTTAATCAGGGCATTACGACAAAGTACAGAGACCGCTATCCAGCATGCATCTATGCCTAAATAATCCACCTTCAGGTTATCATCCGAACCCCCAGTATTAAGTTGTAAACAACAGATAATTGCATTAAGTATGGTGCGTAATGTAATCAACACAAATATCCTTAGACAAAGCATCAATGTTTTATCCCTAGTAGCAACAGCAGATCCACAACCTTACAACTTTCATCTGTCCCAGATTTAATGGAGGCATGAACCCACTATCGAGCATAATTACTCCCTCTTGGAGTTACAAGTATCAACTTGGCCAGAGCCTCTACATTAAAGCACAATTAAGAACACAAGTGTTCCATATGAAAAAGCGGAGCGTAATATCTCCAATATAAGAATGGTGGGATCCAACTTTATTCAAACAAAAATAAAAGAAAACCGACGCTCCAAGTAAAGAACATAGGATGTGATGGAATAAAAATATAGTTTCACTAGAAGTGACCTGATAATGTTGCCGATGAAGAAGGGGATGCCTTGGGCATCCCTAAGCTTAGACCTTTCACACTTCTTGATCATAGTATATCATCCTCTTCTCTTGACCCTTGAAAACTTCCTCCACAACAAACTTCAAGCAAACTCATTAGAGGGTTAGTGCATAATCAAAAATTCACATATTCAGAGGTGACACAATCATTCTTAACACTTCTGGACATTGCACAAAGCTTCTGAAAGTTAATGGAACAAGGAAACTCATTCAACATAGCAAAAGCGGCAATGCGAAATAAAAGGCAGAATCTGTCAAAAACAGAACAGTCCGTAAAGACGAATCTGGCAGGGGCACTTAACTTGCTCAAATGGAAAACTCAAAACTAATGAACGTTGCGTACATATATGAGGATCACGCTCGTAAATTTGCAAATTTTTTCGATTTTTTTACAGAGAGCTCTGCGAGAATTCGTGACAGACAGCAATGCTGTTTCTGCGCAGCGATCCAAATCTATCATCAACTTTAACATAGAAACTTTACTTGGCACAAAAACATGATAAGGAGAGGTTGCTACAGTAGTAAACAACTTCCAAGACTCAACAATACAGTAAATAAAATGAAACATGGGTTATCTCCCAAGAAGTGCTTTTTAACGCCTTTCAGCTAGGCGCAGAAAGTGCAAATCAAGTAACATCAAGAGAAGAAGCATCAACGTTATTTTTCTTACAAACACAACTTGTTGCAGAGGGTACCTTAGATGCTCCATTATCTAAATTTTCTATGGTGGTGCTGGGGTTTTTATCCATTTTAGGCCTATAATAATTCTTTGGTTTAGGCACCTTAGAGGCATACATGAATTTTTGCTCTTTTCCCACATAAGCTTTCTCCTTATACTTAAGAGAAGAAAAAGTTGAACCCAAGGTTCCCATAGCCTTTTCAAGTTCACCAATCCTATTGATTTGATTATCATGGACAACACAAGTTCCTAGGACACTAATTCTTTCATCAATTCCTCCCAATGATTTATCAAGTTCATCAGTTTTATCAAGTAACATTTCCAATTTGGTTTCAACACTTGGAAATTTTTTCTCTATTGTTTCCAATTTTTTCATAACACCCTCAAGAGAGATTTCAATTTTAACTTCATTAACAGGTGGTATTCCAACTAGACTCTCAATGATGCAACTAGCTTCTAAAGCGGGAGTATCTAGGAAATTACCTCCCGAAAGAGTATCAAGAACATACCTATTCCAACTAGATAAACCAACATAAAAATTCCTAAGAAGGATAATAGTGGAGTGTTTCTTAATGCACTTATGATGAGCATTACTAATTCTGTACCAATCATCTTTAAAACTTTCTCCACCTTGTTGCTTAAAAGAACGAACTTCAACTTCAGGATTACTCATTATAACAGTAATAAAGTAAACTAGGCAAATAAATTAAAGACAAGTAACTAATTTTTTTTGTGTTTTGATATAGAGCTAGTAAACAAGACAGAAAGTAAAGTAACTAATTTTTGTGTGTTTTTAATATGAAGCAAACAAGACAGTAAATAAAATAAAGTAAAGCAAGACAAAAACAAAGTAAAGAGATTGGAAGTGGAGACTCCCCTTGCAGCGTGTCTTGATCTCCCCGGCAACGGCGCCAGAAATTTAGCTTGATACGCGTAGATGCACACGTCCGTTGGGAACCCCAAGTGGAAGGTATGATGCGTATAGAAGCAAGTTTCCTCAGTATGAAACCAAGGTTATCGTACCAGTAGGAGCCAAGAAGCACGTGAAGGTTGTTGGTGGAGGAGTGTAGTGCGGCGCAACACCAGTGAAACCGGCGCCAACGTGGAACCTGCACAACACAATCAATGTACTTTGCCCCAACGTAACAGTGAGGTTGTCAATCTCACCGGCTTGCTGAAAACAAAGGATTAAACGTATCGAGTGGAAGATGGTGTTTGTTTGCAAAGAACAGTAAGAATGATGATTGCAGTAGAATGTATTCAGATGTAAAAGAATGGACCGGGGTCCACAGTTCACTAGTGGTGTCTCTCCAATAAAATAACTAACATGCTGGGTGAACAAATTACAGGTGGGCAATTGACAAATAAAGATTCAATACATACCAACGATGATTACTATGTGATTTAATCAGGGCATTACGACAAAGTACATAGACCGCTATCCAGATGCATCTATGCCTAAATAATCCACCTTCAGGTTATCATCCGAACCCTTTCTATTAAGTTGTAAACAACAGATAATTGCATTAAGTATGGTGCGTAATGTAATGAACACAAATATCCTTAGAAAAAGCATCAATGTTTTATCCCTAGTAGCAACAACACATCCACAACCTTAGAACTTTCTGTCACTGTCCCAGATTAAATGGAGGCATGAACCCACTATCGAGCATAATTACTTCCTCTTGGAGTTACAAGTATCAACTTGGCCAGAGCCTCTACTAGCAACGGAGAGCATGCAAGAACATAAACAACACATATATGATAGATTGATAATCAACTTGACATAATATTCTATATTCATCGGATCCCGCCAAACACAACATGTAGCATTACAAATAGATGATCTTGATCATGTTAGGCAGCTCACAAGATCTAAACAATGATAGCACATGCGGAGAAGACAACCATCTAGCTACTGCTATGGACCCATAGTCCAAGGATGAACTACATGCGGAGAAGACAACGCATCAATCCGGAGGCGGGCATGATGATGTAGAGCCCCTCCGGTGATGATTCCCCTCTCCGGCAGGGTGCCGGAGGCGATCTCCTGAATCCCCCGAGATGGGATTCGCGACGGCGGCGTCTGGAAGGTTTTCCGTATCGTGGCTCTCGGTACAGGGGTTTCGCGACGAAGGCTATTTGTAGGCGGAAGGGTATGTCGTGGCGACGCGAGGCCCAGACCACAGGCCGGCGCGGCGGGGGCCGCGCCGCCTATGGTCTGCCACCTCGTGGCCCCACTTCCTTTCCCCTCGGTCTTCTGGAAGCTTCGTGTAAAAATAGGACCTTGGGCGTTGATTTCGTCCAATTCCGAGAATATTTCCTTACTAGGATTTCTGAAACCAAAAACAACAGAAAATAGCAACTGGCGCTTCGGCATCTTGTTAATAGGTTAGTGCCGGAAAATGTATAATAATGCTGTAAAGTATGTATAAAACATTCAAGTATTGTCATAAAAGTAGCATGGAACATAAGAAATTATAGATACGTTTGAGACGTATCATGCCCCATAGTGGATGGTAACTATTAGGGGAAAGTCACATCAGGAGCCATGTAGGGTTGCTCGCACAGAGGGCATAGAGCGTGTAAGGTAGAAGTTGCACTGGAAGGAGATTGCACCCAGTTTACCCAAGTTCAAGCCCCCTTAAGCGGAGGCAAACCTTGCTCCTGTTCATTTGGGATTATCATGGTGTGTAAAAATTACAAGACGATATGAGTCATAGCCTTCTCATAGGCTAACTTTATATAGGGAGCCAGTCAGTGGTGGAGCCAACCGTTGGTCAATGGCCGGGCAATGTCTACCTACCATTCCACTAATCAGTGTTACCGATAAAGATTTTTCAATACATCCTCATTAGACGGTAGTATCACAAGGGGGTTCAAAACCTTTGCCCGGGCTCGCTGGGCCATGACTCTGCCACAGGAGCTAGCCGTAGGGTTTAGATGGAAAGCCTTAACCAACAATGCTACAAAGTCCTAGGCTAATCAGGCTTAGATGTTTTATCTTGTACTCTAAGGCACGCGGCACTTTTGCTCCAGATGGACGGTGTCTTGGACCTTTCTTGAGTCGGATGTGCCCCTGTCTTGGACCTTACCAGGCTAGGCCACCCGGTGAGTTCGTCGGCACTACCACCAGTGGGCCACCCTGACTTGACAGAATAACTCCATGTCGGGGCATGTCAATTTGGTGTAACCTGAACAACCAGGGTGTTGGATGCGGGACTAGCAGCCTTAGAGGGTGGACATGTCCCTGAGGCGACTACCACTTGTTTATAGAGACAACTCTATAGGGTATGGTCATGGCCTAGCACAACATGTGTGGCGTGGTACTACTGTATGAGGGTAACAAGTTTGTGGACCAGGTTGATGCAATTAGAAGATTGGTCTGGTTGGCATGTAAGGAGGAGGTCTCCAATTTTTTGGCGCGTCTTTCATAGTCTCCCGATTATCGTCTTGTGTAGCATGGGATACAAGGCCTCTTGTACGTCCACGCGGCGTTGCAGCTCACGAGCGAGCGGGTAAAGTCGAAACAACCACTCTGAATTTGGGAGGTGTGTTTGGCAGTATTTCGTCATGCGGGCGACAAGGCTTCGTTAATTTGTGCAGTTTTTTGACACCATTTTCGTCATAAGCAGTACCGTTTCGTATGAATTTTGGCCCCGTTATTCTTATAAACTGGGTCAATCCTGTCGGTCGTCTTGACCTTTCTATCTAACCGTGAATCTATCAGTTCTCCTGGTGAAAAAAGTGTCCAAAGAAGTACATCTCCATCTCTCTATAGTCTCCCTCTCTAGAATTTCACTTTTGGGATTTCCAACTCTTATGAGCAGACCCTCGAAGCTTCTTTTAGCCTTAAGGTTAAACTTTGTTCTTTTGAGAAGTTCATATAAAGTGTTGAACAACAACTCAAATTAGGCATGCGCGTGTTTCTCGTTACGAAAGTTCCACATCATCCTACTATTCTGAGTTGCATATTTCGTGGTCAGTAAAGAGTATTGATCGACCTGATCTCTTTTTCTCAAGGTCCGCTCTACAGGAAGAACTCTTCTCTGTTCGCACACAGGACTTTGAAATTTTGCATCATGTCATTTTCTGTCTATTCATGGGTTTGTGTCAACACTTGACCTCCCTTTATCTGACCCTATACGTACAACTATATATATATCTAGAATATTGCCGCCAGTAGGTAATACGTGGTTAATTAGCAATTAAAGCATAGAATGCCGTTTTCGTATCGCACTGGTATTTTTTCGAAGACATGTCGGGAGCGGTGCCGTTGCCCGTTGGTATCATGCTATAAACGACGGTCAGGGTGGGCATTCGGTCTAGACCGAAATTTCGGGTTTTGCATTTCGGTCTTTTTTTAGATCGGTCTCAAACTTTTGAAAACCGAATTTCACTGAAAATATTGCTAACCGAAAATTTTGGGTACCCGACATTTCGGTCTTTATTTCGGTCATGACCGTATTATGCAATAGAGGCTGGTTACATTTACGTATGTACTAACTCACATTGCAGTTGCAGGAGCCAGGAGCTGCTTGATTCTCTTGTAGCTCGTCGATGCTGTGCCGTCCGCGTAGAAGTGTAGGAGCTGCGGCTGGCCGCCTGCTTCAAGAACGATGGCCCTGCCGGCGACCAGCTTGCGCGGCAGTCCTGCGACGGCCTGGCAAGAGGAGCACCGGTGGATGATGGTGGGCGAGGCGCTCGCTCCATCCCGTGATGGGATTATATGGTCGGCGAGCAGGAGGGGCGCCGGGTGCCGGCGTTAGCCGAGGCGGCGGTCGCGTCGGGACTGCTTCCGCTACGGAGTAGATCGATTGGGAAATTGGAGTGTCGTCCTCGCCGTCTGGAGTTCTCGAGAAATCTACAATAATGACGTACTTATGGCTGGGCCGCTTGGCTGCTGGGATGATCGCACGATAAGTCGGTCTATTCGGTCTATTTGATTGTAATGCCCGAATTAACTATATAAATTTCGGTCTAAAAATTTTTCTACCCAAATTTTCAATCGGTCTTTTCGGTCTCCGTCTATTCGGTTTCGGTCTCGGTCCTTTCGGTTTCGGTTTTCGGTTATCGGTTTTTCCGCCCACCGTGAAACGACGGTACCACCCATCGTGTTAGATGTGTTTTATGTCTGACCAAGCCGGATTGTTCTTCAAATGCAGGCAGCGTATCCAGCCACATCAACCATCTTGCGGGCAGCTTGCTAATAATCTTCGGATGCAAACGCATGTAAGGTTTAGTTTACTCGTTGTGTCGGCATTTGTAAAATGCCACAAAATCGTTCTGGTTGAGCCTATATACAAAGGAGAGTCACGCCTTTGAACGAAACGACTATCCGGAGGATCATCAAACCGTGGTCTCAGAGAAATTGTTAATTCATCTTGATAAGATTGGGAAGGTTGCTTAATAGTAAGTCGTACGGATATGCTAGCTGTAACCGGGAGGAGGACCGACCTAGTCACCGTTTGGAGAGACTTATCACATACATAAGTGGCGGCTTACCGGCTTAGCACATGCTACACATGATCGAGACAAAATTGAGGTGAACCTTCATTTCAATATAATATATCCAATACATATTTGTTAGTCTCGTTTTTATTTAGTTGTTTTGGATATACGAGATGACAAGATTTTTGATAATAAAACTTTTCTAATGTAGGTTATCTATATGTGCACATGTTTGCTCTATTCATAGTTATCTCCACGGCGTGTGGAGAATCGAGATATTTATGTAGATATATACATGTTTGAAGGATGTGACAAGGAATATTTTCATTAAACATATAGAGTGATCTACGGCTTGGTCTCTATCTACATAGGTGTTCTATACTTTGTTGCTTAATACTTGTAATTTGCTTTTTTTTCCTTTTTAAGAATTGCTATGGTTATGTACATACTAGTTATGTAGAGACCATGTATAATATTGTTTAAATATTTTAAGTAATAAAACAAATTTATAAAAAATAGGTAATATATACCTGTTAACCACATATTTGTAATCCAACAACAGGGACAGCACGGAGCCACATCCACACCACACGTGTGATGTCAATCTAGAGTTTTAATCGACCTCACAGTCTGTCGATATGATGTTTTGGCTCATAGATTTAGATACGCCTATTATGAAAAACACATTTAAAATGTGAAGGGAATTCTTAAAAAAAATCTTGGCTGTACATTTGGAAATTCCATATTATCACGCAAAATTTGGGAATAAAATATCTTTTTAGTTATCTGTGTAAAAAAACGAAAAAGGTCTCTTGAAAAGCTATTTTAGACCATCCAAAATAATTTATTTTACATAGGATATAAAAATATCTTTATCTGATTAATATCATGTGAGAACATAAAATGCCTGGAGTGTTGAAAGTATGAGAAGTCGTTTAGAGGAGATGAGTAGGCGTTTTATCAACAATTGTCAATTTGGCTTTTAATAATGTGAAATTAAACTAACGTCTATTTTACGAGCACAAAACTTAAATAAGTTAGGCTCAACTAAATGCAATAACAAAAACGCAAGCTAAGCAAGATAGACACAAGATATATATAACACAAAAGATAACAAGATATAAGTACTTCAAGCACGATGGATCATAAGGAAAGTAACTCAGGTATAGGGGTAACCGAGACACGAGAAGATAAAGATGTAGTCCAGCGTTCCTTCACACGAAGTGAGTTACGTCACGTTGGAGAGACGCAGACTATCGTGAAGATCTCCCGAACGCCATGAAGACGCACCTTCTTTTTCAAGTCAATACCACGAAGAATAAATGTCTTTCCTTTATGGCAAGCTCCATAACCACTTCACAATCTCTATGAAGTAAAGCCTGGGTCTCCTCACAATCTTCCACGAAGAGGTCAACGAAGCACCAGCTGCCAAGGAAACTAGGAGGAAACCCTGTAAAAGAAACGAGCTCACGGTCTCTCACTCGAACACGTCGTAATGAAGAGCTCAACAATTATGCAAGGATACAAAAGCAAGAATACCAAAGGTATTCAAATACTTCACACTCAAATGCCACCAAAGCAATAAATGCTATGGAGGAACTAGAGAGGAAGAACAAGCGAGAAATCAACAAGTAACTCAAGATCTATATCCCAAAAGTTCCCCTCGTTTATAGGAGGAATTAATATGCAAAGATTATAGATCTAGATCTCCTCTTCAAATCCCTCAAGAAGATGCATGAAATCATAGAAGGGAAGGTATAGGAAGCAACCTTTTGAGGTTCAAAAATAGAGTACGAGAGAGAGCAAATGAAATGTTTGACCTTACCTTCTCAAGGAGGAAGAAACATTATTTGTAGTTCAAGGAAGAAAACTAGTCGTTTGTGGAATCTTTGTGAATCATTTCAGCAGAAAGTCGGTAGTGCTTGATCCTGCGCCGAACTAACCGGCATCCAAACCGACAGGCCAGACCACCCACCGAAACCGTTTCACCAATGCACAAGCAGCTGGTTGCGGAAGCAGACTAGCGGGTCGGGCTGGCTCTGGTGCCTGCGTCGGACTGGATGATGGGTTGCCGATCCTTAGCCGAAAGGTCGTGCGGTATATCACTTCGGCGGGCACCGACATAGGACCCTGGCGCACAGCCGAACGAATCAGCGGGGAGCCCAACATGGCAAGATTTCTCGGAGACTTCCCAAACTGCAGTTTCCTGAAAAGAACTTAAGCTTTCACTATGTTTGCGAACTCAAAGTGAGATAAAAACAATTTTATTGGAAATATTAGAAATAACCACAGGATATGTCTACACAATTTTAGAAGTGAAACCTGTCCAACCCAAGAACCGGTAAAAACGTCCAAACTCGAAAACACAGTAAAAATGCATACGAATTTCGTTTTTTGATGAATTTGGGCTTACTGAAAAGATAGCAACCAGTTCAAGAACCCCACATAGAGAAACACCAAGAAGCAACAATAATAAGGGATGCAAATTAAGAGGATGTGATCAAGTCATCCAACCAAAAGACCCTCTTAATAGTGCGGCTGTCTATCCTATAACCCGGTCTCCCAGTAACCGGCCACCTTCTGACGAGTAAAAGGAAATCCTAGCAAGGTTATACCTTTGCCTTATGCATCCCGCTTAATCTTGATGACTACACTTGAAGATATATTTAAGTCAGAATGCATCACTTGATCATTGTTGCTTCGTAAAGACTCATAATTTTCTCCCGCATACACCACTATGGATACCTTCATCAAGGCACATCTTCACATGTTCATTATCATCAAATGGACGGCAAGCTTCCGGCATGATCTTCTCAAGTTACCTTGTATCTTTTCATGCTCTATCATAATATCTTAATCATTCATTGCTTAACACATAAGTTAGAGCATGGCCAAATTGAGTTTCACACAAGAACTCCATCTTCATTTATTATTCTTATTCATATCATATTATCCTCCTCAAATCTATGATCTTGATGCCAATATTTAAGGTACATCATTATCTTCATGGCATCCACACTTGAATCCAATAAATGTAATACAAAAATTACCTATAGAATATTCCTTCATATAAACTCAATAAAAACATTAGTCGATAGAGTTTTTATTAATTGCCGAAAACACACATAGGGTCAAAGTACCCTTAGAAGTGTACGACCGAATATTTCTTTCAAACAATTCGAACATTTTGAAATATAATTTTTGACTAGTGGGCATATCTACACCTATGAGACAAAATGATTTGTACATCCACAAGTAGAATTTGTAGCGTTAGTCCAACCTGTCCATAGCGCCAAAGATAGAGTTCATTTGTTGAATCTGGCAACATAATAGCCGTAATACTATTAGTTCCAACATTCGTAAATATTTTAAACTAGCATTGAATGGAAATATTTGCCTATATTGTTCAATTCAAGAGGGATCCGCTTTTTTGGGCAGAAATGTAATGACACTAATATTTAATTAAAAAGGCAAATAACTAAATTGCAATTGTGGAAACATTTCCATTAGATCAGATTTGATCACATCCCAGAACCATTGATAAAACTCAGCAAGGAAACCGTCTAAACAGAGTTTTATTGTGTTCCATTTGATATATGGCCTCCAATACTTCCTTCTTAGAAAATTAAATAGTTATTATACCATTCTCCACATCTCATAACTTTGGAATATCATCATTATACTCCTCAATCACCGATAAAGTATTCGGGTCCGGTGCCTCCAACAATTTCATGTAATATTCAGTACCGAGGACTTCTAAATTAACCTCTCCAACTATAGTTCGTTAATTCTATTCTAACTAGAATATTTTTATCTTCTTTCTATTTTTTTGGTTAGCTATTAGTTGGAAATATTTCGTGTTATTGCCACCCTCTTGAACATGCTTTAGCAAGACAGTCACAGGCTTCCTTATTTGCAATCCCCTTGGCTACGCTCAGAGGAATCGATTCAACTTTGGTATCGAGCTCATCGATCAAAAGAAGAAATATTTCTTATTTCGTTTTGATAGAAGCCACTTTTGTTTTCAAGACAACGCCGTAGAAATTACCTAAGATGTATAGTCTTATGCTGCCATTTTCTACCAGATTATTACCAGAATGAATAGAGTTCCACTTCTTGTTTACCATGTCATAAAACCATCTCGACGCAACCATGATAGTTCAAATGAAAAGTGAGATTTAATATTTCCCACATGGTTGCATCTCTTGAGTTGATTAGAACTGGTGTGTAATCAAAGCCTCCTCGAATCATCGCACTCAAAGTGACAAGTGGGTATTTTTGTTCCCACACAATACTTACCAAAATTCGATCCCAACTTTTCATAAGTGGGCGTGTCTCTTCTCCTAAGTAATAAGTTTGCGTGCATCATTTTGATGCAGAGGCACGAGGAGTTCGCCTTCCATTTTAAAAAATAATTTAATGTATGCTGTACTTGTTAACCGCAGACTTGTAATCCAATGGCCGGGGTAGACACAGATCCACGGGCGCATCACACACGTGAAGCCAATCAAGATTTTTAATGGTTCCACAACGTGAGATCATATATTGAATGGAGTACCGAAAATGCCGAATGAAACCTGGCAACGCGCGAGGACGAAAACACAGCCAAAGAGAGAGCGGCACGTGTTTGTCAACATACGTATTTTTCTCAGTATATGTTCTGTAAATGTAACGTATCTGACTACACGCTTTACATTAACTCCGATCAACTGCAAGTTGTCTCTCACAGTGCGTCCTCCCCCGCTAAGCTGAAGCCACTCTCCCTCCCCAAATCGAGCAACTCCTCACGCCGCCGGATCCCAACTCCCCTTCCTCTCCACCTCTTCCTCCTTGTCGTTCTCCGGTCCCTACAATCTTCGTCCAGGCCGACAACACCTCCTTCAAGCAGGCGCACGCGGCACAAGCCCCTGAGCTCAGTCGCCATTGCCGCCTCGGTAAGCTCGCCCAACCCCACTGCATCTCGTCCTCCTCAACGCTTCGGACGGCAGTGAGGCCTTGCGGGCTAGCTCAGGTTGCAGAGGAGGGCCTTTTGGTTGAGCTAGCTCGAGTGGCGGAGGGATTCGGCGGGGCGTTGCGGCCATCAACGGGCGCCCTCAAGCTCCAGCGCGCCTCCTGGCCGGCGGTGATGCCCACCACGGCGGCAGTGCGGCACCGCGGGCTAGCTCGGGCGGAGGAGGAAGGCTTCTTGGCCGAGCTAGCTCGACGTCGGAGATCTTCGGCGGGACGCAGTGGCCGTCAACGGTGAGCTGATGCGCGCTTGGTCGTCGTGGGGGCGGCGCCGGCTCCGTCTTCATCAACCGAGAGGCCCCTGCGGCCCCGCCAGCAAGCCCCATCAGCACCACGGCGGCCGTGCCGTCCCGTGCTGAAGAAGAAGACTTTCCATCTATCTATACGAGCGCGCCGCAGTCGTCTGTTCAGCTGGTGTGTTTGAGCGCGCCGCAGTCGTCTGTTCAGCTGGTGTGTTTGATTTCTTTTGATTCTCTCTCAGGCCGTATTACGTGTTCCTTTTCGGTTTTCGCTTGGGCGTGGGTTTTACAGATTTGCACTGATCTCATTCCGATCTGGTAGAGGGAATGTGTATTCTTTTTTCTTCCGATCTAAATGTTTCAGCGGTAACAAATGTTAGTATTTTGTTCATGAATTTATCCAGAACTTGTCAACTGATTGGTGAACGAAACGAACTCAATTATTAACTTAGTTATTTTGAATGCAACAGTATTATGTTTATGTTTTAGCATTTTTTACTATCTGCAACAGAAAAAATATGTTAAGAACTCTCTGTTCCAAAATTGTCGATTTTGACTATTTTTATCCTTGATTAATTGGGAGAACTACCATTGAATCTTTCCATATTTTTAAAAGTAATGTTTTCAAAAATACTTTTACAACACAAAACCATTAGTACAAATGACATATTTTCACATTCAACATCTCATCGTGATTTTTTAATATTCTACGAGGTAAAAGTTAATCTTACAAATCTAAACTGCTTCAAAATGGAGTAATCAGCGGAAAAATTGTTTTAAAGTTCATTTGAAGGAAAAAAATCATCTGAAGAAAAATATCATGTTGGCAATGCTAATTAGTATTATATTTAGCTATGGAAGTATAAATCCAACTTCATTAACAATGACTTCAATTTTCAGCTGTTGCATTTTTTCACCATTGTTAAAAAAATGTGGTTGCAAAGTTACATGACCACCATAATTAGTGACATGAAATCCAATATGCCTTTATTACTTGTAAACGTACAACAATAAATTCACAGCCAAACATTTACTTCAAAACATCATTGCGATGGACTACACAAAGTACTCCCACTTGCGTATGAGGCTGCGTCGTATAAACATACGTATCTGCTAATTGGAAAGACACTAATAATTCGTATTTTCTGATTGCTATTTTACGTGCTAATCACGCGGCACCAACCAACGCGTGGGATTTTGACCTCGCCCGTTGCCAGGTCCCAATCGTGCGCATCGATGGAGTACTCACTAAAGTAAAACGGGGAGCTGCCGATGGTCCTTTGTGAGGGCCGACGTCATAGGCCTTTGATGCCTACGGCTGATAAAAATCGTCGCCATAGCTTGGCCATCGGCATAGCCGGGTCGTAGGCATAGCTAGAGCTATGACAAGGGCCACTGCCGGTCGTAGCTCGCAGACATGTTGCGTTGGTGCCATCCTGTTGACGGACGCTTGACGACACAGGGCTATGCCGATGGCATGTTCCACTTTAGTGCTTTTTCGGCATAGCTGGGTCATAATCAAATCGCGGTACAATTTGTTCAAATGACCCCATATTATGCAAATGTGTATCTTGGCATGGCAAGAAATGTTGATATGAGGGTTTTTATTTTCCTTGCATAGAAAATACATTTTTTATTGAGTGAATTCCACATTTTACCCTATAATTGTGTATTTGTGACACATATTACCCCATTTAGTGGAACTTCTACCAACATATTACATTTAAGAGGTTTAAACACGGATTAGCCCTAAATTAGCATTTTGCTTGTTATTGTTAGATACGATAGATATGATACGTCGATGTGAGGCGAAAAAATATGTAAATATTGGAGGGCATCATAGACTATTGTGTCCAAACTTCTTTAATCCATATGCTCCATTACTCACTACCCTCTTGGTATTTTTGCATCCTTGTCATCACCTAACACCTTGCCTAATGAACACACATTAGAAAACAAGGGTCCAAAGCTTTTCAAATAGATAATCTACATGAATTTTCATTCGACAGGGTAATTAGTGTCACAAATGCATAACTAGAGGGTAAAAAGTGGAATTTACTCTTTTTTATTTTCTAAGTGCCAATAATAGGTTATTTTGTGAAGCACCTACCAAAAACCAATTCCAGAATTAATTGGATTATTGGACCATCGAAATAGCACGCGGTAGCTTCAGTCCAACCTCTCCATAGGGCCAAAAGATAAAGACTTTATACGTGTTGAACCTGACAACGTAATAGCTAGACTGACAAGGATGGATCGGTACACGAGACGGGCTGGGATGAAAGTCGGCGCGCGAGCGCTATGGGCACCTCCGTGGATTGATCGCCACGTCGCCCTGCGCTGGCGTCGGCCGATGCATAGCACGCCGTGACTTTCAGGCTGAATTAATGAGTCGTCGAGTAAGTCAAGATTGACGATCGATCGACGTGTGTGGCTAGTAAGCTGTTGCAGCAAGCTAGCACGCAAAAGCAGCCAGCGAATATGTATGTATACATACCGCCTGATTTGGGGAGGACGACTGAATTATAATAAATATAAAAATAAACGAGAACTTTCCGAGCTTGCTGTGCAACGACAAGTCAGTACAAGCTGTATTTGCTTATAAAAGGCAGTATAAGCTAGCAGAGCTCAAAGTGGGACGTAAGCAACAAGCCACCCACATACGCAGTTACGCACACGAGCGAGCTGCTTATAAATGGCAGAGTAAAGCGGTGTCACCCTTTAGGTAGTAAGAGCTGCGACACTAGAAAAAATCAGCACCGCAGGAGAGGGAGGGAGATGGCAATGTCTAGTGGAAGAAGTAACCAGGAGATCGTGCCCTTCAGCGGCGATCTTGAGGTGCCGGTGCAGCCGGTGGACGTCCAGCGGCAGGACTCCCTCTACCTCGACGCCACCAGACCTGCACACGGCGGCCACCATGCTGGACGGGTAAGTATACACATATGAACACCTTTAGCATTAGCTATGCTTGTTAGGATTCCTCATCATGCAAGTCCGTGAATTTCTCGAGTAGTAGTGTAGTACTCCACCCCTCTCCACCGGGCCTGGCACACCTGCTCTTTGGGTTCTGGCACATCGATCGATCGAACCGCCGTCGTGTTTTCAACCTCTGCTGCAGCCCCATCGATCAGACGTACGACTCCATCCGTTTCATAATTTTTATCGTTGTTTTAGATCAAATTTGAACGGAAACCACGAGAAGAATTATGGAATGGAGGGAGTAACAACCTCCTCCTTCTCGACTCGCGCTGCCCCGTGCATCATGCTGCTCTAGAACTGAACCCACGGCCGACAATATGCGACCGATGATCGACAAGAAAACATACCGTTAAATTGGGCACAAGATATCTTATTACCAAGGGCTTCGACCCGAGATGAGGTTGGGTCGAGATGGAAGGATCGAGCTAGCGTTTTGCCGAGCATGGTGCTGGAGAGAAGACGCAGGCAGCAGGACGTTCGCATTGCTCTTTCTTTTTTTTTTTGCACAGACCATTGCTCTTTCTGACCACGAACATAACAAGTAAACGTGCCGTACGTTGTTTGCTACACGAGCGCGACTAGTTGCCTAGTGGGAAACACGGACTTAGCAAGTTGTTCCTACATTTATCGGCGCTAGCTTCTTCTTTACGTCGATCCAAGTCAACAGTTTCCATTGACTTGTTTGCATATGTCTGAAATTGTCAACGTTACAGGATAGCTGGCTGCGGACGTTGCGGCTGGGGTTCCAGTGCGTGGGGATCCTCTACGCCGACCTCGGCACGTCGCCGCTCTACGTCTACTCCAACACCTTCAAGTACGGCATCGGCCATGAGGACGACGTCCTCGGCGTCCTCTCCCTCATCATCTACAGCTTCCTGCTCTTCGCCCTGATCAAGATCATCTTCATCGCCCTATACGCCAACGACGACGGCGAAGGTGGGTCGCCTTATTATTGATACACATATTCTTGAACGTTAATTTGATGATTGTCGATCAGTTTGGAAACTCGGTCGAAATAACATGATGCGAATTGTCTCCAATTATTTATTCTTAGGTGGGACTTTTGCTCTCTACTCGCTCATCTCGCGCTACGCAAGGGTGGCCCTCATCCCCAACCAGCAGGCCGAGGATGAGCTCGTTTCAAGCTCCAGCCGTCACAGAAAGCCGTCGGCACCATTTAGGAGAGCGCAGTGGATGAAAAACCTGCTGGAGGCCAGCAAACCAGCAAAGCTTACGCTCTTCTTCCTCACCATCTTCGCCACCGCGCTCGCCATCAGCGACAGCATTCTAACCCCTTCCATCTCCGGTACGTACTCTTCTGTTTGATGAATGTATATATTTTTTAGGCATATTTCGTGCTCTTTCAGTTTTTTTATTCATAATATTATTTAATGTAACTCTTGCTTGTGGAATGTTTCAGTACTATCAGCGGTCAACGGCCTCAAACTGAGATCGCCTAATCTGACGACAGGTACAAAATACAGAAAAGTGTCACCTGCATTTTGTTCCCTATTTCAATCGAATTACGTAATCAGACAAACTTGGGGATTTTAAATGGAAAAATGTGCAGCACTAACATGGTTACATGCCAGCTAATTAACGGGAAGCTATAGCCCGCCCTATATGGTACTGCTTCTCACATATCACACCACGTTTGCCTTGTGGACAATTCCGAATCATGAGTTTAAACCAATTAGTTGCAAATGCTGACTGTTTCAACTGGTCATTCATTCCTCTCCACGTTTAGCGAATAACTAGTCTTCATTGTTTTATATATACCAGCTCTACCCTGACATAAGACTTTGAAAACCAGTCCAGTGCTGACCGTTGGTAGAGTAAAAAAACCAGCAACAAGATCCCAAGAATCTGGGAAGAAATGAATTAGACAAACTTTAAAGTTGAATTCTGCTATTGTTTTTCATAATCCCGTTCAAAATCTTTGTCCAGCTATAACAACCTTTTATAATTTGGTTACTTCTGAACAGATCAAGTAGTATGGATCACAGTGGGGATTTTGGTGGCTTTCTTCGCGGTGCAGCACCTCGGGACCGTCAAGATTGGTTACACGTTTGCTCCAATTGTTGTTATCTGGCTACTCCTCATCTCTGGGATCGGGATTTATGACCTGATCAAGTACGATGTTGGGACACTCAAGGCGTTCAACCCGAAATACATCATCGACTATTTCCGAAGAAACAAGAAGAAAGGATGGGTTTCGCTTGGTGAAATCCTTCTTTGCTTTACAGGTAGGCTCATATCATGGGACAAACTAAGTCAGAATGGCATTGTGATAAGTAGTATTTATTGTCGATACTGGATTCACAATAAGATAATATCACTTGCTGAGCTTACCTGTGTTGTTATCTTGTGACAGGCACAGAAGCCCTCTATGCTGATTTAGGATACTTCAGCATAAAGTCAATTCAGGTAAATTATACTATGTTCAGAGATAAAAAGATAATGCATAGATTAGGCAACAGATTCGTTGACTGCATCAAATTTTGAAGTTTTTCTCTTGATCCGGTAAAGATGGATAGGAAGATGTCCTATGACTGCCCCCAAATTATAAAGATACACTCCCACGTTCCATGAGGTTTTTATACATGGACATAGTATACGAGATGTAACTTTGGCTATATTTTTATATTTAAGTATGTAAACTTGCAGAACTATAAAACACTTTCATGAAAAATTTACTAAGATTAAAAATTAAAAATGGATAATCACAATAATATGTGTACAATCTTATTATATGCCAGTAGTGAAAACTGAAAAGTAGTGAAGTTTGACTGGATTTTTCTAGAATGTTATCAATTTTAGAATGGGGTAGTAGAAGAAATGTTATCGATCAGTTGTCGACTTGCCATACCATATAATGTGGCGTACGTATTATCTTAGTTCTGACCATCACCATATGAATGCAATAAGAGGTTTTCTCCCTACATACTGAATTGTAGGAAATAATTAGTATTTTCCTAGCATATATATGCAGATGGATCTGAACAACTTCTCTCATGTTTCAGCTGAGCTTTAGCTTTGGCTTACTACCATCTGTGCTGCTCAGTTATATTGGGCAAGCAGCTTACCTAAGGAAACACATGGACATGCAATATGTACCAAACGCTTTCTTCAATTCCATTCCAAGTATGTAATCTACGAGATATCCCAAAAAATAATACTGTATTGTACAAGTTCTCCATGAGAAACTTAGCTGACGGCACTTTTGTCCATAATTTCAGGCACTCTGTTCTGGCCAACCTTCGTCCTAGCGCTTACCACTTCAGTCATCGGAAGCCAAGCCATGGTGTCGTGCGCCTTTGCGACCATGTCACATCTACAAACGCTCAGCTGCTTCCCAAGGGTGAAGATACTGCACACGTCAAGCCGCTATTCAGGCCATCTCTACATCCCTGAAGTGAACTTCTTTCTTTGCGTGGCTTCTGTTATTGTGACCATAAGCTTCAGGACAACTGGTTTCATCGCCAAAGCACATGGTAAGAAAATGCATGAGCGTTTGTTTCCTTTTACGTATTGTTTTAAATCTTTTTTATTGAAGGAGTATTGTTTTAAATCTCAACACAAGCACATAATTAGTATTACTAAACTACATATACTTGTGTACAGAAATATGCGTGGCCCTTGTGATGGTGATCACAACACTGTTGATGACAATCGTGATGCTCCTTGTGTGGAAAGTGAACATCTTGTGGATCGCTCTCTTCTTCGCCGTCTTCATGTCCACCGAGACCATCTACCTGTCGGCGGTTCTATACAAGTTCACACAGGGCCCCTACTTCCCCTTGGCCATGTCGGCCGTTCTCATGGTGATCATGATGGTATGGCACTATGTGCACGTGAAACGCTACAAGTACGAGCTCCAGCACACCGTGTCGCCCGACGAGGTGAAGACTCTTCTGGAGCGCCACGACTTGAAGAGGGTTCCGGGGCTCGGCCTCTTCTACACCGAGCTGGTGCAAGGGATTCCTCCCATATTCCCTCACCTCATCGAGAAGATCCCCACCGTCCACTCGGTCATCGTCTTCATCTCGGTGAAGCACCTCCCGATTCCCCACGTCGATGTCTCGGAGCGCTTCCTCTTCCGGCAGGTCGAGCCCAAGGAGAGCATGGTGTTCCGGTGTGTTGCTCGGTACGGATACCGGGACACCCTCGAGGCGGCCAACGACTTCGTCGCCACTCTCGTCGAGTACCTCCAATACTATGTCCGGGACCTCAGCCTCTACTGCACA
Organism: Lolium multiflorum; assembly: GCA_030979885.1. Classification (NCBI taxonomy): domain Eukaryota; kingdom Viridiplantae; phylum Streptophyta; class Magnoliopsida; order Poales; family Poaceae; genus Lolium; species Lolium multiflorum. The sequence continues at coordinate 273,248,752 of CM061750.1, read as the reverse complement.
GCCGAGCCACTAAGGACGAGCTACCCTAGCATTCGAATCGATAGCTTTTCTTGGGACAAAAAACACTCGGGGCATGGCAGCGGCATCCATGCCGAGGAGATGCTTACACCAATCCAATCCTTCTCTGAACTCACAATGCATCAAGTTGGTATGAGCAGCCGCCTGGGAATATTTCAGGTAACAACTTAATTACACGCATCAGCTGCAAATTACTCTTATCAATGCATACCTCGTACTATTGACCGGTTCTAATAGTACTTGTTTTCACATAAACTAGCCGGCCAAGATGAACCTGGAGGAGATGTTAAGGATTGAGGAGGACCAAAAGGTGATCCAACGGGAGGTGGATAATGGTGTGGTTTACATACTTGGGGAGACTGAAGTGGTGGCCAAACCTCACTCCAACCTCATTAAAAAGATTGCTGTAAACTACATCTTCAACTTTCTCAGGAAGAACTCTCGGAAAGGAGAGAAGATGTTCTCCATTCCACGGGGGAAACTGCTCAAGGTTTGCATCGCATATGAAATTTGAATTTGCAGAGAAAGAGGACGTGCAGATGTGCACCATGCCACCATACATGCGAGAGACTTCATGTGTTGGTTGATGGGACTGATGAGCGTGCGAGCATATAACTCTATGGGGCAAAAATAAACAGGCACCATACATCTCTTTGTATCTAGACGGAGAGACGTTCTCGGTAAGAAATTTGTGTTGGGTATGATAAGTGGAAATTATCTTTGGGGGGTGCTAAATCTGTTTTGTAACATTTTGGCAACGTCACTTATATTCAATTCAATTTCGTTCATGTATATATATCCAGCTGAGGCTATACTTGCTTTTTGTTTGTACAAAAAAACTGAACGTAAGAAGTGTAACGTGCACCATGTTTAAGCAACAGAGTACTTCATAGTAACTATTAGAAGTAATCTTATTCGCATCATCAAATTCATAGTTATTGTGGTAATATTTAAGCAAATCCAGTTGGCTTTTAGATGGAGCTAGCCTAGTCCTAAACTAAAAGTATCCAAGGTATGTTGTTCTAGTACAACAAAAGTCTCAAGTTTTTGTGTCCAAGTTGTTAGGCCTGCGGTTGGTGGTGGTGGATCTGTCGATCTATCACCGCGTTCCGGCGGCGAGATGGAGAGGCGTGGAAGCCGGCGACGGCTGATGTCGCCGGGGGAGGGTTGGAGTGGCCAGCGCGGGATGGTGGCCGACGTGGGGGTCCGACCTGAATAAAGGCGGCGGTCTTAGGGCCTCTCTTGCGTGAAGAGGAAGACCTGGCGGAAGCCTGGACTCGCGATCTGGCCGGTGTGTTGAGTTCCGGAAGGCGCCGCCGGCAAGTGTAACGGTGCTTTTATTGTCTGGAGTTTGCTGGATCGGTGGTATTCGGTCGTACGCACCAATGCTTTTATTCCAACCGATTGGACTGGAGAGATCGGCGCAAAGCTCTTTTCTGTGTTGACACCAAGTGACAGTTGATCCATGGTGAAGTCAGAAGAAGAAAATATCATGAAGGCCGGAGTGGAGGACTAGATAATGGAGGTTCAAGTCTTTGCGCTGTTGAGAGGCTTGCTTGGTGTTCCGGACTTCGCAATAGTGGTATGGAAGTGGGGGCAGCATCACATGTGAAGTTCGGAGTCTTACCTTTTAGGGTGAAAACCCAAGGTCTGGTGTCGAGGGTGCTCCTCGGCAATGCCCTCCGATAGGGGCTTAGGGTTGATGGAATCCTGCAAGCTGACACGAGACATCGGTTCACAGACAAGCGGAGAGAGCGATTTACCCAGGTTCGGGGCCCTCGATGAGGTAAAACCCTTACGTCCTGCCTGTCTGTTCTTGATTATGATGATAATAGGTTACAATGGGGTGCCAAATAGTTCGGCTAAGATCTCGTCGAGATGCTAAGCTCTACGGTGACCTAGCTCTAAGCTTCTGGTGGCTAAGATTGTTAAGATTGATTGTGTCCCTCGGCAGCCCCTCTCCTGGCCTTTATATAGGAGGTCAGGTCTCAAGAGGTCTAACCGAGTACGACTAGGTTTACAGTAGTTTTAGATCTAATCTTTCCTTGTTCGGCCGCTTCTTCGTCTTGCTTGTCAAGGAATCTTCTGGTGCACCACCCGGATGGGCCGCCTTTCCTTCAAGTGCCTTCACGGGCCTCCAATTAGAAAATATAGGATATGGCAACGCCGGTTACCCGAAGGGTAGTGCCCACGTCAGTAGCCCCCGAGTGTCTAGCCGAAGATAGTTCGGGTAGAGACTAAAGCATGGCTTCTTCTAATGTCCTTTTTCTTGATTGTTCTTGTTCTTCTTCGGGTGCGCGTCAGCGCTCCCGATGGGAGTAGCCCCGAGTCTAGGTATGGATGCTTGCAATCCGTGCGTAGACTCAAGTTGTACCACTCGAATATTTTTGCTCTGCCGAAATTTTTCTGCAAGTCTTCATAAGTTATCTGATACATTTCCTCATGCAAGGGATAACGAGTAACGTGCCCAACTTTTGTTGGTTAACTGCCGATGGCAAAACAACGTTACCCTACACAGAATCAAGTCCCAAAAAGTTTTATCGGGTGCACAGCCAGTGCTCCCGATGGGAGTAGCCCCCGAGTCTGGACACGAACGCTTTACGTTCGGGTGCAGACTTAAGTTGAACATTCCATCCTTCTCTTTGAATATATCTTCGAGTCCTCATTCTTTCGAATGCGCGTTTTCTTTTTATCGGGTGCGCGTCTGCGCTCCCGATGGGAGTAGCCCCTGAGTCTGGACACGAGCGCCTTTCGATCGGGTGCCGACTCAAGCCTGAACATCCGAAGATTATTTATTTCCCTTCGATTGCTTTCTATTTCCTCCATGATGTCATTGATGACACTTTTACCAATATTTTAACTTTGACTGACAAGATGCGACCCGCTGGGCCTGTTTTTTCTCTGTCTATCCCTGTTTTTAAGCAACATCCACCCCTCTCGCTCAGTTACCGAGGCGTCTCCTCGATTTCTGCAATCTCTAATGGAAAGGGTCCACTTCATGAACTGACAGCGATGACACGCGTCCACACAACCCTCAAGTTCTCCCTTTCTTAAAATCTCCAAAGGACGAAAAATCTCTATCCTTCTCCCATATTTTCCGTAACATCCTCTCGCCCTTCTTCTTCTTCCTCCTATCGTTACTGCTGCGCCGCCGCCACTACTTTTCCAATCTTCTCCAGATCTCGCAATGGTGAAGAAGAAGAAACTCACCGCCGCTGCCAGCTCTACCAGTGGTGGTGCCGCCGCCAGATCCTCCTCGAATCTTCCGAAGGGGAGCGCTCCAACCGCTCCTCCCCCAGCTCCGGCGCCGCCAGCGCCGCCAAGCTCGGTAGCCAAGCCTGGGGACTGGGTAGCGTCATCCATCACCAAGCGTGATGAAAAGAGATCCCGAAGCCTGGGGTTAATCTCCTCCGACGAGGGGAACGTGATTTTTCCAGGTGCGGTTTCTCGGCCCAATCCTCCTGCCGGATTTACTATGATGTTCCTATCGTTCCTTTATCGGGGTCTCTCGCTTCCTGCTCATGAATTCCTTCTTCATCTTCTGCGGATTTATGAAATCTAACTGTGGAAACTCACTCCTAACTCAATCCTTCACGTCGCTGTGTTCATCACTCTTTGCGAAGCGTTTTTGGGCATTGAGCCTCATTTTGGATTGTGGAAAAAGATCTTTTATGTAAAGAGGTACAACAGTAGTAATGGATCTTTTGTCATCGGAGGAGTGGGGTTCGTGGCTCGTTCGGAGGTTAATTACTTCAATTTCCCAATGAGAGAATCCGTGCAAGGATGGAGACTGAAATGGTTTTATGTCAAGGATTCCTTGTCAACCGAGTCCCAGCTTCCTTGCTTTGCCGATGTCCTCAAAGCCAAGCCTAAAGATTCCTGGAAGAACATTCTCTCTCCCGACGAAAGGGCAGCTGCCGACGAATTGTTCGCCAAATTTCTTCGAATCAAAGAGGCCGATGGCCAAACTATGGTTGGCACAGAGGTGGCAGCGGTATTCCTGAAACGTCGAGTCCAACCAGTCATGGCCAGAATTCGTCCAATGTGGTTGTATTCAGGTTCGAAGGATGAGACCAGGGTTAATGCTGCCGAACTGTCGGAAAAGGAGCTCCTTGATGAAGTCTGTCGCATTACTTTCTTTAGTCAAGAAGACTCGATCCCATTGATATCCTCTTACATTCCCCTTGATGCCGATCATCCACTGCTAGAGGTAACTTCCCTTTTCATATTCTCATTATGTTATTTCCACTTAGTCGACGTAATTCTTATTATCCCTACTTGTTTTTTCTCTTTGACAGATCCCCATAGTCTCTGGAAACTTGCATGATTCGCCAAATGACACTTCCGAGGGAAGAGGTTCTTCTGTACCCGTCGATTTTCACACTGTCGAGCTGATACGTCCATTTTGCATCACTATTTTATATCATAATTTGCTGTTATTCATTGATATATTTCATATTTAGAGATGATACTTATGTTATTTCACCTATTTTGCATGTTTCATGATCATTGGAGAATTATTCACCGGAGTCAGGATTCTGCTGGAAAAAGCACCGTCAGGACACCATATTTCGGAAGATCAACAATTGACGGAAATTATACGAAAAATCCTATTTTTCTAGAAGACGAAGGGAGCCAAAAGGAGGGGCCGAGAGGGGCCGCCATGGCCCCCCCCATAGGCTGGCGCGGGCCCTGGCCTGGCCGCGCCGCCATGTGGGGAGGGGGGCCCACAGCCCCTCTCGCCGCCTCTCTTGCGTACCTCGCCCCGAAAACCTAAGCCACGGGGAGTTACGGAGAATAGACAGCCGCCTCGCGGGGCGGAGAGACACCAGAGAGAAAAGAGCTCCTCCGGCGGAAATCCGCCGGGGAAATTCCCTCTCAAAGGGGGAAATCGACGCCATCGCCATCGTCATCGAGCTGGACATCATCTCCATCATCATCATCATCATCATCTCCACCATCTACACCGCCATCTCCACCGCTGCATCTCGTCACCGCTGTAACGATTTGGGTTGGATCTTGATTGTTTGATAGGGGAAACTCTCCCGGTGTTGATTACAACTTGTTATTGATGCTATTGAGTGAAACCATTGAACCAAGGTTTATGTTCAGATTGTTATTCATCATCATATCACCTCTGATCATGTTCCATATGATGTCTCGTGAGTAGTTCGTTTAGTTCTTGAGGACATGGGTGAAGTCTAAATGTTAGTAGTGAATTATGGTTGAGTAATATTCAATGTTATGATATTTAAGTTGTGGTGTTACTCTTCTAGTGGTGTCATATGAACGTCGACTACATGATACTTCACCTTTATGGGCCTAGGGGAGTACATCTTGTATTCGTTTGCTAATTGTGGGGTTGCCGGAGCGACAGAAACCTAAACCCCCGTTAGTATATCGGTGCAGGAGGGATAGCAGGATCTCAGAGTTTAAGGATGTGGTTAGATTTATCTTAATTACTTTCTTGTATTTGCGGATGCTTGCAAGGGGTATAATCACAAGTATGTATTAGTCCTAGGAAGGGCGGTGCATTAGCATAGGTTCACCCACACAACACTTATCAAAACAATGAAGATTAATCAACTATATGAAGCGAAAGCACTAGACTAAAATCCCCGTGTGTCCTCAAGAACGTTTGGTCATTATAAGTAAACAAACCGGCTTGTCCTTTGTGCTAAAAAGGATTGGGCCACTCGCTGCAACTATTTCTCTCGCATTTTACTTACTCGTATTTTATTTATCTGCTATATCAAAACCCCCTGAAACCGTGTTTGTGAGCATTTATAGTGAATCCTTCATCGAAACTGCTTGTCAACACCTTCTGCTCCTCGTTGGGTTCGACACTCTTATTTATCGAAAGTACTACGATACACCCCCTATACTTGTGGGTCATCAAGACTATTTTCTGGCGCCGTTGCCGGGGAGTGAAGCGCTATTGGTAAGTGGAATTGGTAAGGAAACTTTTACTGTACGTGCTGATTTTGTTTCTGCTTGCTACTATAAGTCATTATGGAGAGATCCTCCCTTGAATTTCTATTTGGGAAATCTACTACTACTGCAACGGTAGTGGATGAGGCGCCAGGGAAGTAATACCATATAAAATACCTATGAAAATTATTGAACGTGTTGTGGATAACCGCTATGAATGGGATGGAACTGTTCATCCTGGAGATCATTTACTGTTTTTACATGAATTATGCGGGTTATTCAAGTGTGCAGGTATTTCAATGGATGAAGTTAGGAAGAAATTATTTGTTATGTCGCTATCTGGTAAAGCGGTGCATTGGTATAAATTGCTGAAGGATGGGCGTTCTCTTGATTGGAAGGATATTGTGCCTCTATTTTATTCAAAATTCTATCCTCCAAGTGAAATTCACAAAGACCGCAACCGTATATATAATTTCTGGCCTCATGATGGAGAGTGTATTGCCCAAGCATGGGGAGATTGAATTCTTTAATGCTCAAATGCCCCATTCATGAGCTTCCTGGTAATATTATTATTGATAATTTCTATGCAAGACTTTCTTTTCAAGATAAAACCTTGCTGGATACTGCTTGTTCTGGATCATTCACGCGCAATAAAGAAGAGTTTAAATGGGACCTTCTTGATCGAATCCAAGAAAATACTGAAGGATGGGAGAATGACAAAGGTAGAGTGTCGTATAAATTATGATTATGAATGCATTGAAACTTTTATGGATACTGATGAATATCGTAATATAAGTGCTACATATGGTCTTGACTCTCAAGTTGTTGCAAATATTTATAAAGCCTTTGCCTCTCATTTTGAATTGCCTAGGAAGAATTTTGATAAGTATCATGAACCTTATAAAGATAAAACTGATTCACCCAAAGGTAAATGTATTGAAATTAAAACTGTTGATCATGTTCTTCCTGAAGCTTATATTGAAAAAACTCCTTTCCCTGCTAAAATGAAGGAGTATTCTGTTATAACTAGTGTAGTTAATAAAAGTGCAAAGAAACCATAGAACCTGAAGAACAAATAAAGGTTGAACCTGCTGTTGCAATAGTTAAAGATCTTGTGACTGAAAATGTGGAAGATGGTCATATTATTTTTTGTGAAGATGCTTCTAATATTGTTTCGCATCCTAATAAGTCTAGGAAAGCCAGTGTTCCTGTGCTCTCTGTTCGAATTGGTGATCATTGCTATTATGGTTTATGCGACATTGGTGCAAGTATTAGTGCCATTCCTTATGAGCTCTACACGGAAATTATGCATGAAATTGGTTCTTGTGAACTTGAAGATATTGATGTGGTTATTCAGCTAGCTAATAGAGAAACTATCTCTCCCATTGGTATTGTTCGAGATGTTGAAGTTCTATGTGGTAAGATTAAATATCCTGCTGACTTTTTGGTACTTGGTTCTGCTGCTAGTAAGTCTTGTCCTATTATTTTTGGTAGACCTTTTATGAATACTTGTGGAGCTATGATACATTGCAAGAAAGAGAAAATTGTTACTAAATTTGCTGGTGAATCTTATGAGTTTAACTTCTCTAAATTTTCCAAAACTACTTATAAACCTGATTTTCCAAATGATGATTTTAGAGTTGAACAGTGTGCATCTATTGCTCTTGCTCCTAATAATCCTTTGCAGCAACATTTGGAGAATAGTGAGAGTGAAGTTTTTAGGGAAGAAAGGGATGAGCTTGATGAAATTTTCCTTCGTCAACCTATTCTTAAACATGACTTGCATGTTGAAGATCTAGGTGTAACACCACCACCAAAGGAAGATCATGTATTTGATTTGAAACCATTACCTGATAATCTTAAGTATGCTTATATTGATGATAAGAAAACATATCCTGTTATTATTAGTGCAAAGCTTTCAGATATTGAGGAAGAAAGGTTATTGGAAATATTTAAGAAACACCGAGGAGCTATTGGCTATACTCTTGATGATTTGAAGGGGATTTCTCCCGCTATTTGCCAACATGCTATCAATATAGAAGATGGTGCAAAACCCGTTGTTGAACATCAGCGTCGTCTAATTCCCAAGATGAAGGATGTGGTAAGAAATGAGGTATTAAAACTTCTTGAAGCAGGTATTATATACCCTATTGCTGATAGTAGATGGGTTATGTGCATTGTGTTCCTAAGAAAGGAGGAATAACTGTTGTGCCCAATGATAATGATGAGCTCATTCCTCAAAGAGTAGTTGTAGGGTATAGAATGTGCATTGATTTTCGAAAAGTTAATAAAGTAACTAAGAAAGATCATTACCCTTTACCTTTTATTGATCAAATGTTAGAAAGGTTGTCTAAAAATACTCATTTATGCTTTCTTGATGGTTATTCTGGGTTTTCACAAATTGCTGTTAGAGCTAAAGATCAAGAGAAAACCACTTTCACTTGTCCCTATGGAACTTATGCTTATAGGCATATGCCTTTTGGTTTATGTAATGCTCCTGCTACTTTTCAAAGATGCATGTCTGCTATCTTTCATGGCTTTTGTGAAAAGATTGTTGAGGTATTCATGGATGATTTTTCTGTCTATGGGAATTCTTTTGATAATTGCTTGCGAAACCTTGATAAAGTTTTGCAGAGATGTGAAGAAACTAACCTTGTTATTAATTGGGAGAAATGCCACTTTATGGTTAATGAAGGAATTGTATTGGGACATAAAATTTCTGAGAAAGGTATTGAAGTTGATAGAGCTAAAGTTGAAGCAATTGAGAATATGCCCTATCCTAGGGATGTTAAAGGTATTCGTAGTATTCTTGGTCATGCTGGTTTTTATAGGAGATTTATTAAAGATTTCTCTAAAATTTCAAAGCCTCTTACTAATCTTCTTCAAAAAGATGTACCTTTCGTTTTTTATGATGATTGTAAGGAAGCTTTTGAAACTCTAAAGAAAGCCTTAACAACTGCTCCTGTAGTTGAACCTCCTGATTGGAATTTTCCTTTTGAAATTATGTGTGATGCTAGTGATTTTGCTATAGGTGCTGTCCTTGGACAGCGAGTAAATAAAAAATTAAATGTTATTCATTATGCTAGTAAAACTCTAGACGCTGATGTCTACGGGTGCTTCTATTCTTGTAGACAGTGTTGGGCCTCCAAGAGCAGAGGTTTGTAGAACAGCAAGTTTCCCTTAAGTGGATCACCCAAGGTTTATCGAACTCGGGGAGGAAGAGGTCAAAGATATCCCTCAAGCAACCCTGCAACCACAAAGTAAGAAGTCTCTTGTGTCCCCAACACACCTAATACACTTGTCGGATGTATAGGTGCACTAGTTCGGCGAAGAGATAGTAAAACACAGGTGGTATAGATGGTGGTAATATTGCGGAAAGTAAAGATGCAGTAAAACAGTAAACAAGCGCAGAAAATAGCTTGCTGGCGTGGGAAGCAATTCTTTGTGGTGGAAACAAGGCCTAGGGATCATACTTTCGCTAGTGGACACTCTCAACATTGATCACATAATAAATAAGTTCTCTTTCCTTTGTGCTACATATACTCTTGTTAGATGATGAACACCACTAATTGTGTAGGATTACACGAACCCTCAATGCCGGAGTTAACAAGCGCCACAACATTAGATATTCATGTTTAAGTAACCTTAGAGCATAATATATCTTTGCAAAATAAACCAAGTACTTAACATAGCATGCACACTGTCACCATCACACTATGAAGGAGGCATAGATCACATCAATACTATCATAGCGATAATCAACTCCATAACCTACAAGAGATTATGATCATAATCTACGACAAGAACTACACGATGCACACACTGTCACCATTACACCATGCAGGAGGAATAGACTACTTTAATAACATCACATGAGTAGCACATAGATAAATAGTGATACAAAACACATTGCAATCATAAAGGGATATAAATAAGCACTTCACTACGCCATTCATAACAGTGAATAAGTATTATGTGAAATATAGCCTAAGAGACCCACACGGTGCACACACTGTCACCTTTACACACGTGGGACAAGGAGTCTCCGGAGATCACATAAGTAAAACCCACTTGACTAGCATAATGACATCTAGATTACAAGCATCATCATATGAATCTCAATCATGTAAGGCAGCTCATGAGATTATTGTATTGAAGTACATAGGAGAGAGATGAACCACATAGCTACCGGTACAGCCCCGAGCCTCGATGGAGAACTACTCCCTTCTCATGGGAGAAGCAGCGGTGATGAAGATGGCGGTGGAGATGGCAGCGGTGTCGATGGAGAAGCCTTCCAGGGGCACTTCCCCGTCCCGGCGGCGTGCCGGAACAGAGACTCCTGTCAACCGAATCTTGGCTTCGCGATGGCGGCGGCTCTGGAAGGGTTTCGCGTACCGGGGCTTATTCCTATCGTGTTTTAGGTCAGGGACCTTTATATAGGCGAAGAGGCGGAGTCGGAGGGCTGACGAGGCGGCGACACACTAGGGGGGTGCGCCCCCCCTGGGCCGCGCCGGGGTGGTGTGTGGGGGCCCAGTGGCCCCCTCGGTACTTCTCTGCTGGAAGCTTCGTGGAAAAATAGCACTGGGCGTTGGTCCGATTCCGAAAATATTTCCTTACTAGGATTTCTGGAACCAAAAACAGCAGAAAACAGAACTGCCCTTCGGCATCTCGTCAATAGGTTAGTTCCGGAAAACGCATAATAATGACATAAAGTATGCATAAAACATGTAGATATCATCAATAAAGTAGCATGGAACATAAGAAATTACAGATACGTTGGAGACGTATCAATCCCAAGCTTAGTTCCTACTCGTCCTCGAGTAGGTAAACGATAACAATGATAATTTCTTAAGTGACATGCCATCATAACCTTGATCATACTATTGTAAGCATATGAGATGAATGCAGCGATCAAACAATGGTAATGACATGAGTAAACAAATGAATCATAAAGCAAAGACTTTTCATGAATAGTACTTCAAGACAAGCATCAATAAGTCTTGCATAGGAGTTAACTCATAAAGCAATAATTCAAAGTAAAAGGTATTGAAGCAACACAAAGGAAGATCAAGTTTCAGCGGTTGCTTTCAACTTATAACATATATATCTCATGGATAGTGTCAATGTAAAGTAATATAACAAGTGCAATATGCAAGTATGTAGGAATCAATGCACAGTTCACACAAGTGTTTGCTTCTTGAGGTGGAGAGAGATAGGTGAACTGACTCAACATAAAAGTAAAAGAAAGGTCCTTCAAAGAGGAAAGCATCGATTGCTATATTTGTGCTAGAGCTTTTATTTTGAAAACATGAAACAATTTTGTCAACGGTAGTAATAAAGCATATGTATTATGTAAATTATATCTTACAAGTTGCAAGCCTCATGCATAGTATACTAATAGTGCCCGCACCTTGTCCTAATTAGCTTGGACTACCGGATCATCGCAATACACATGTTTTAACCAAGTGTCACAAAGGGGTACCTCCATGCCGCCTGTACAAAGGTCTAAGGAGAAAGCTCGCATTTTGGATTTCTCGCTTTTGATTATTCTCAACTTAGACATCCATACCGGGACAACATAGACAACAGATAATGGACTCCTCTTTAATGCATAAGCATGTGGCAACAATTAGTGTTCTCATATGAGATTGAGGATATATGTCCAAAACTGAAACTTCCACCATGATTCATGGCTTTAGTTAGCGGCCCAATGTTCTTCTCTAACAATATGCATGCTCTAACCATTAAGGTGGTAGATCTCTCTTACTTCAGACAAGACGGACATGCATAGCAAATCACATGATATTCAACAAAGAGTTGATGGCGTCCCCAGGAGCATGGTTATCCCACAACAAGCAACTTAATAAGAGATAAAGTGCATAAGTACATATTCAATACCACAATAGTTTTTAAGGCTATTTTGTCCCATGAGCTATATATTGCAAAGGCGAATGATGGAAATTTAAAGGTAGCACTCAAGCAATTTACTTTGGAATGGCGGAGAAATACCATGTAGTAGGTAGGTATGGTGGACACAAATGGCATAGTGGTTGGCTCAAGGATTTTGGATGCATGAGAAGTATTCCCTCTCGATACAAGGTTTAGGCTAGCAAGGTTATTTGAAACAAACACAAGGATGAACCGGTGCAGCAAAACTCGCATAAAAGACATATTGTAAACATTATAAGACTCTACACCGTCTTCCTTGTTGTTCAAAACTCAATACTAGAAATTATCTAGACTTTAGAGAGACCAAATATGCAAACCAAATTTTAGCAAGCTCTATGTATTTCTTCATTAATGGGTGCAAAGTATATGATGCAAGAGCTTAAACATGAGCACAACAATTGCCAAGTATCACATTATCCAAGACATTTTACCAATTACTACATGTAGCATTTTCTGTTTCCAACCATATAACAATTAACGAAGCGGTTTCAACCTTCGCCATGAACATTAAAAGCTAAGAACACATGTGTTCATATGAACCAGCGGAGCGTGTCTCTCTCCCACACAAGGATGAACTTATTCAAACAAAACAAAAATAAAAACAAACAGACGCTCCAAGTAAAGTACATAAGATGTGATGAATAAAAATATAGTTTCACTAGAAGAAACTGATAAGTTGTCGATGAAGAAGGGGATGCCTTGGGCATCCCCAAGCTTAGATGCTTGAGTCTTCTTAAAATATGCAGGGATGAACCACCGGGGCATCCCCAAGCTTAGACCTTTCACTCTTCTTGATCATAGTATATCACACTCTTTTATTGACCCTTGAAAACTTTTGCCACACCAAACTTCAAGCAAACTCATTAGAGGGTTAGTGCATAATCAAAATTCACATGTTCAGAGGTGAAACAATCATTCTTAACACTTCTGGACATTGCACAAAACTTCTGAAAGTTAATGGAACAAAGAAACCCATTCAACAAAGCAAAAGCGGCAATGCGAAATAAAAGGCAGAATCTGTCAAAAACAGAACAGTCCGTAAAGATGAATCTGAAAGGGGCACTTAACTTGCTCAAACGGAAAAACTCAAACTAATGAAAGTTGCGTACATATCTGAGGATCACACACGTAAATTTGAAGATTTTTTTGATTTTTTTACAGAGACTTCTGCTCAAATTCGTGATGAACAGCAATGCTGTTTCTGCGCAGCAATCCAAATCTAGCATCAACTTTACCATAGAGACTTTACTTGGCACAAAAACATGATAAGGAGAGATTGCTACAGTAGTAAACAACTTACAAGACTCAACAAAACAAAAATTGCTGTAATAAAATAAACACATGGGTTATCTCCCAAGAAGTTCTTTCTTTATAGCCATTAAGATGGGCTCAGCAGTTTTAATGATGCACTCGCAAGAAATAGTATTTGAAGCAAAAGAGAGCATCAAGAGGCAAATTCAAAACACATTTAAGTCTAACATGGTTCCTATGCATAGGAATCTTGTAAATAAACAAGTTCATGAAGAGTATAGTGGCAAGCATAGGAAGACAAAACAAGTGTAGCTTCAAAAATTTCAGCACATAGAGAGGTGTTTTAGTAACATGAAAATTTCTACAACCATATTTTCCTCTCTCATAATAACTTTCAGTAGCATCATGAGAAAACTCAACAATATAACTATCACATAAAGCATTCTTATCATGAGTCTCATGCATAAAATTATTACTCTCCACATAAGCATAATCAATTTTATTAGTTGTAGTGGGAGCAAATTCAACAAAGTAGCTATCATTATTATTCTCATCAAGTGTAGGAGGCATAGTATAATCATAATAAAATTTACTCTCCATAGTAGGCGGCACCAAAAGACCACTATCATTATAATCATCATAAATGGGAGGCAAAGTATCATCAAAGAAAATTTTCTCCTCAATGCTTGGGGGACAAAAAATATCAAGCTCATCAAAACCAGCTTCCCCAAGTTTAGAATTTTCCATATCATTAACAACAATGGTGTTCAAAGCGTTCATACTAATATCATTGCTACTAGCATGCAAATAAGATTCCATAGGTTTTTTAATTTTCGCAGCAAACAATCCATGTCTTAACTCAGGAAATAAAATAAGAAGCTCATTGTTGTCCATTATGCCTAACTAGTGTAAAACAAGAAACAAAAAGATGCAATTGCAGGATCTAAAGGAAATAGCTTCAGTACTTACAACGGCGCCGGAAAATAGCTTAGTAGCCGAGATCGGAGTGTGAGTACCTTTTACCTTTCCTCCCGGCAACGGCGCAGAAAATAGCTTGATGTCTACGGGTGCTTCTATTCTTGTAGACAGTGTTGGGCCTCCAAGAGCGGAGGTTTGTAGAACAGCAGCATGTTTCCCTTAAGTGGATCACCCAAGGTTTATCGAACTCAGGAGGAAGAGGTCAAAGATATCCCTCTCAAGCAACCCCGCAACCACAAAGCAAGAAGTCTCTTGTGTCCCCAACACACCTAATACACTTGTCGGATGTATAGGTGCACTAGTTCGGCGAAGAGATAGTAAAACACAGGTGGTATAGATGGTGGTAATATTGCAGAAAGTAAAGATGCAGTAAAACAGTAAACAAGCGGCGCCAGAAAATAGCTTGCTGGCATGGGAAGCAATTCTTTGTGGTGGAAACAAGGCCTAGGGATCATACTTTCGCTAGTGGACACTCTCAACATTGATCACATAATAAATAAGTTCTCTTTCCTTTGTGCTACATATACTCTTGTTAGATGATGAACACCACTAATTGTGTAGGATTACACGAACCCTCAATGCCGGAGTTAACAAGCGCCACAACATTCGATATTCATGTTTAAGTAACCTTACAGCATAATAGATCTTTGCAAAATAAACCAAGTACTTAACATAGCATGCACACTGTCACCATCACACTATGAAGGAGGCATAGATCACATCAATACTATCATAGCGATAATCAACTCCATAACCTACAAGAGATTATGATCATAATCTACGACAAGAACTACACGATGCACACACTGTCACCATTACACCATGCAGGAGGAATAGACTACTTTAATAACATCACATGAGTAGCACATAGATAAATAGTGATACAAAACACATTGCAATCATAAAGGGATATAAATAAGCACTTCACTACGCCATTCATAACAGTGAATAAGTATTCTGTGAAATATAGCCTAAGAGACCCACACGGTGCACACACTGTCACCTTTACACACGTGGGACAAGTAGTCTCCGGAGATCACATAAGTAAAACCCACTTGACTAGCATAATGGCATCTAGATTACAAGCATCATCATATGAATCTCAATCATGTAAGGCAGCTCATGAGATTATTGTATTGAAGTACATAGGAGAGAGATGAACCACATAGCTACCGGTACAGCCCCGAGCCTCGATGGAGAACTACTCCCTTCTCATGGGAGCAGCAGCGGTGATGAAGATTGCGGTGGAGATGGCAGCGGTGTCGATGGAGAAGCCTTCCGGGCACTTCCCCCCGGCGGCGTGCCGGAACAGAGACTCCTGTCCCCCGAATCTTGGCTTCGCGATGGCGGCGGCTCTGGAAGGTTTCGCGTACCGGGGCTTATTCCTATCATGTTTTAGGTCAGGGACCTTTATATAGGCGAAGAGGCGGAGTCGGAGGGCTGACGACGCGACGACACACTAGGGGGGCGCCCCCCCTGGGCCGCGCCGGGTGGTGGGGGCCAGTGGCCCTTCTGGTCCTTCTCGGGTGCTCTGGAAGCTTCGTGGAAAAATAGGGGGCGTTGATTTCGTCCGATTCCGAGAATATTTCTTACTAGGATTTCTGGAACCAAAAACAGCAGAAAACAACTGGCCCTTCGGCATCTCGTCAATAGGTTAGTTCCGGAAAACGCATAATAATGACATAAAGTATGCATAAAACATGTAGATATCATCAATAAAGTAGCATGGAACATAAGAAATTATAGGTACGTTGGAGACGTATCAGCTGCTCAAAGAAATTATGCTACAACTGAGAAAGAATTATTAGCCATAGTTTTTGCATGTGATAAGTTTAGACCCTATATTGTTGATTCAAAAGTTACAGTTCATACTGATCATGCTGCGATTAGGTACCTTATGGAAAAGAAAGATGTTAAGCCGAGGCTTATTAGATGGGTGCTTCTTTTGCAAGAATTTGATTTACATATTATAGATAGAAAAGGTGTTGATAATCCTGTTGCTGATAATTTGTCTAGATTGGAAAATATTGCTCATGATCATGTTCCTGTTAATGATAGTTTTCCAAATGAACAATTGGCTGTAATAAAGGTGAGCTCGCGAGATAGTCCTTGGTATGCTGATTATGCTAACTTTATTGTTTCGAAGTACTTGCCTCCAACCTTTTCAGCTCAGCAAAGGAGAAATTTTTTTAATGATTTGAGGCATTATTTTTGGGATGACCCACACTTATTAGTAAACAGTAAAACTCACCTAGTTAGGAGCCTCTACAGCGCTTATACGTCCTGGGCCATCCGATCCAGCCATCTAACGGTGGAGACCGAATGGTCGTTCACGGCGCTTTCACTCGATCGATCGCTTCAAAGTGGTCGTTCCTTGATGGGCTGCTACTCCCAGCATTGAGTTAGCATGCAGCTGGTTGTTTGGGCCTTTAAAACTGTTAAGTGGGCTTTGCGTGTAGGATGTTGGGCATTTATCCGCCGGGCCGATCACATACGGATCGAAAAATCTATCAACGAGTACGATTTTACGAACCCCTGTTGCTCATCTTTTTTTCATGAGTTTTTTCGGACGGATTTACTACTTTGCCGACCAAAAAAAATCCTCGTTTCTTCTCAGGCGACCGCACCACCGCAGTTCGGATGTGCGGAGATTGCATACTCTATTCCTCATTGGACCCGGTCCATGACCTGAAGAGGTTCTCTCCTTGGGCGGCGTCTTAACCACGGACTGGAAAATGAAACTGCCGGCGCCGTAATCATGTTGATATTTTCGGTTGATTTTTACTCTGATTATGGTGACCCGCCTCCTTACTCTCATTATGATGATTAATATGAGCGTTAGTGACAGATATCTCGTGTCCTTGATAAATAGGTGGAGCGAGAATACACTTTGCCTACCTTTTTGACTTTTTTCCATGTCCTCTTCAATCTGCCATTGTTCATCAGAGAAGCTTGTTGCCTAGGGTTGGTATTTTACTTTCCTGCCATCCTAATTTTTGGTGTTTTTTTGATTTACGCAAACATTAGGTAGCCAATTGACATACTGTTACTTCCTGCAGGGATTGTCGTCCTTGTTGGTGTCAGGAAGTTATTCAGGGATTCCTCACACCGTCTGTAATTTCATTTCCCACACAGGTACACAGGTACACTTGCTCACATATGCTAAAACTCTTCCTTCAGTCCTCTTGTATCGCCTTCAACTGATCTGTCCGGCTCAGATCGTGTGTGGAGCATCCCAAGCGGCAAGAGAGGAGGATAATCAGCAGCCAAAGATGTTGCCAACTCCGATAGCACCGTCAATTTTTTATAGTGGATGTCAGTCACATTACATCTCTATGGAACAATTCATTGTATACTATCATGATTGTTGTTCCAACATATATTTTCTTTCTTCCGAAATCAGTACCCGACTTTCTGTTTATATCTACTGGCTTTTATTTCTGCAGGGTATTTTGTGCACTTGAAACCTTTGGTTCTTCCAGCGGATGTTAGTTTGAGTGCGGTTGTTTGTACAATGATGTATTATCTCTACCGTTTATTTCTACTAGGTACTTCAAATTTACTGCTTGAACATGTCGGTATACATCTGGTACACAACATAAATAGATTTTCCGCGCCACAACAAATTCCATGTTTGTTATATATTATCAGTGGATATTATGAGCTTCAATTTAGACCAGCATAGTACTAGCTTAATTTCAGTGCTCCTGATGTCGAATATATCTGCCAGAAGTTTTATATCCCCCTAAAGAAGTTTGAAGATGCATTTTAGTGGGGATTTAATATAGAAAATACTTAGTAAATTATCTGAAAGTTTTAGTATTTAATTTCTGAGGCTTCTAATCTTCCAAGGCTGCTTCATCAAAAGTTAATAACTGAATCAAAACCAAGTCCCCTACTTCCTCTTTGAGGGTACCGTGATGCAAAACTCCCTTTCATTGAAGTGACATTGGAATTTTGACATTTCTATAATGACATCCTTGTATGAGACCTTCTCTGTTTCTCTTCTCTAGGATCGCAGATTGGCTATTGTAAGTATCCGGTTGATTTCAGTGTCATCTGCTTTTTAAATATTAATTCATAAGCTTTATTTTTCTTTATTGTCATCTACTAATTCGTTCAACATTGTTCCTGGATTGTACTTTCATGTGCTCTGAGTAATCATTGGCACTTCTGTTCCTTTTCATCTATCTTTTCTCCATCACTTTAGCCCCATGAGAAAACTATAGTGATCTTAAGAACATTTGATAAGTGCTAATACACATAAGAGCTTAAGCACATTTTTTTGAACTACTTCGACCCAAGAGCTTTGTTGGAGAGCCAGGCATGGTAGAGCATAAGAGCTTCCTGCATCTCCTTACCATGCATGCTCCTCTGTTTTATTTTTCTTTGCCTACTTGAAGGATATTAAACTTAGTTGTGTCAGTATGCAGGAACTTCATTTTTTTTTGCTTCTTCCTAGCTTCTAATTCAGGCCAACACCTTTCATAAGCATTACAAGAGAGTTTCTCAACAACATTCAACTTGGCTGATGAGCTGATGGTACGGTGTCTTTTGCAAATCATGTTCCATTTTTTGCAAGATTGTTTGCATGACTGTGCCGCTGGTTTAAATTTCTTAGGACTTAGCAGTGGAGACAAGCAGGTCCAAGGACAGTTGGCATCTTGATTGCATTGGTACGTGAATATACTGATAGATTTCGTTTCTAGGTAAAAAATATGCCAACTAAATTTTACTCTTCAAATGAGAAAAGTCTTAGTCTCAGCTCATATTACTTACTGTCTGGAATCTGGAACAGCTGTAACATGTGCAGCTGTGTAACAATCTCTATAATATTTGCCCCATATATTACAACAACTCGAATTGATCATTTTTCTTGGATATTTGTACTGTTTGGATTTCGTTGATAGTATTGTTCTATTCGGTCTGTTGTCCAGATTGGACGGGCGCGGCAACGCGCGCATTCATGATCTAGTATAAAGAAGGAGTGGATGGTATTATACGAAGATGTGTCCCAGAATATGAACAACAAGAGATATTGAGTAAATGCCATGGTAGTGTCTATGGAGGACATCACGCCGGAGATAGAACCGCACAAAAGGTTCTACAATCAGGTTTTTATTGGCCAACACTTTTCAAAGATGCAAGGAAGTTTATCTTATCTTGTGATGAATGTCAAAGAGTTGGTAATATCTCTAGACGCAATGAAATGCCTATGAATTATACTCTTGTTATTGAACCATTTGATTGTTGGGGATTCGACTTCATGGGTCCTTTTCCTTCTTCAGAAGGTAACACTCATATACTTGTCGCTGTTGATTATGTTACTAAATGGGTAGAAGCTATACCTACAAAAAGTGCTGATGGTGAGACCTCTATAAAAATTCTTGTAGATGTTATATTTCCTAGATTTGGAGTACCTAGATATATTATGACTGATGGAGGTTCTCATTTTATTCATGGTGGTTTTAGAAAAACTCTTGCCAAATATGGTATTAATCATAGAATTGCTTCAGCTTATCATCCTCAAACTAGTGGGCAAGTAGAATTATCAAATAGAGAAATTAAAGCTATCTTGGGAAAGACTGTTAATAAATCTAGAAAGAATTGGGCTAGTAAGTTAAAGGAAGCACTGTGGGCTTATAGAACTGCTTATAAAAATCCTATGGGAATGTCTCCTTATAAAATGGTTTATGGAAAAGCTTGTCATTTACCTTTAGAACTAGAGCACAAAGCTTATTGGGCTGTAAGAGAACTTAATAAAGATTTTAAACTTGCCGGTAAGAAGAGGTTGCTACAATTGAGTTCTTTAGATGAATGGAGAAGTGAAGCTTATGAAAATGCTAAACTTTTTAAGGAGAAAGTTAAGAAGTGGCATGATAGAAGAATTATTAAAAGAGAATTTAATGTTGGAGATAAAGTCCTATTGTATCGGTCTCGTCTCAGATTTTTTGCAGGGAAATTACTCTCAAAATGGGAAGGACCATATGTTATTGAGGAGGTATATCGTCAAAAATTAGCTCTTTGGAAGGTAACGCCACACAAGTAGTGAATGGACAAAGACTCAAGCATTATATTTCTGGAGATTCTTATAATGAAGATATTGATGTTATTCAAGTGATAACTCCGGAAGCTTTCATCAAAGATCAAATTGACAGTTCTGCAGAGTCCGACTTTGAATAGGTAACAGTTTTAGTAATAAAAAGTCCGCGTTTAACTTTCCGAACAATATTTCTGTTGTTTATGGAAAATATGAAAAATTACGGGATCGAAACGGAGTGGAGGAGACGCGCGAGGGCCCGTCACCATAGGCCGGCGCGGGCCCCACCCTGGCCGCGCCGCCCTATGGGGACAGCCCCTCGGCGTCCCGTTTCCACTCGTTTTCGGCCTGGAACCTTCCTTTTATCGTAAAAATATTTGCTATATAATCCCCCGGATCCCCAGAGGTCCGTATATCGTTTTCTCGTCGTGTTTTGTTTCGAGCTGTTTTCTGCCAGGATCTGCTTTGATCTAGAAGCACCATGGTCTCCAACAACAAAGACAAGGGACCTATGGAGGAAGATATTCAAGACCCTGAATTGAAGGAAGAAGTCGAGAGCGAGGATGAGGAAGAAGTGGAGGAAATTCCGCGAGTACACCCGCGTGCCACCATTGCAAGCATTGGCGTGATATCAAATCCGTCCAACACCAAGAGAAGTGCACGGATCGCCACCGGAGGAGGAGTTCCACGTCACTTCTTAGCTCCAAGGACATCTTCTCCGGGCAATTACCACCCTTTCCGCAATCTAATCTGCAGTCGTCAAACTGAAAGGACTCCCAAGGTAGTATTGCCTAGTGGTTGGGATATAGATCGTTCTAACATTGCAGGAGAGATGAAACCTGAAGCTGAAGGGTGGGGAAACAACTCTAAGAGTTGGGACTCGCCGTCTGACATGCTTATGAGCCGCGTTGAGCACAACTCGGAGCTGATTCGCAACCTCACTTATGAGATTGAGGACTTAAAGGAACTTGTTAAGAAGCTTATCGAGAAGAATCCACCACCATCACCACCGAAGGAGTAATTCATCATTGGTATTGGCATCCCCTTGGTTTGTTCCAAGCTTGGGGAGTGCCGCGGTATCACATCATCACTATCTTTATCTTTTACTATCAAGTAGCGTCATATCATGAGTAGGGAAGTTATCATATAGAATAGTTTGCAGTGTGGAAGTATCTCTCTCTTAGTTGGTTTGAGTTATCGTTATGGAATATTAATGAGAAGTCTTATCATTTACTTTTTGCACACCTTATTTTAGTTTGCAATTTCTGTTATATGATTACTCTTGACATTAGTATTGGTATCACTTTGGGAGCATCAAGTAAATCTATTTGGTTTTGGCAAACTTAGCATTGGTCAATAGCAACAACACCTTGATGTTTAAATAGAAAAGGGAAATACATGTAGATATATTACTTTATTATCTTTCTGCTAATGAGTTAGTATTCTGAAGTTAAAATTGTTTGTGCTTATGAGAAAGATGCATGATTGTTTCTATCACATGTATATTTGTTTGTATCCCTCAACCTTTATGCTTGCTACCCAACCTTGCTAGCCAAAGACCTGTATTGAGAGGGAATGCTTCTCATACATCTATGACATTAGACCAAACCCATGCCATTTGTGTCCACCATAACTGCCTACTATGTGGTATTTTGCGCCACTCCAAGTAAATACTTCATGTGCTACCTTTAAATAATTCAAACTATATTACTCCTTATTTGTGTCAATGTTTTATAGCTCATGAGGATGTATGTGGTGTTTTATCTTTCAATCTTGTTGGGCGGATTTTCACCAATGGACTAGTGGCACATCCGCTTATCCAATAATTTTGCAATAAGAGCTGGCAACGGGGTTCCTAGCCCCAATTAATAACTTTCATTAATAATTCTCTTCACATGTTTTGCCCTGATTTATCAGTAAGCAACTTAATTTTGCAATAGACACTCCTCCATGGTATGTGAATGTTGGAAGGCACCCGAGGATTCGGTTAGCCATGGCTTGTGAAAGCAAAGGTTGGGGGAGTGTCATCCATAATAAAACTAAAATACATGTGTAAACAAAAGAGAAGGGGGATGATCTACCTTGCTGGTAGAGATGACGTCCTTCATGGGAGCCGCTCTTGGAAGGTCTGTTTGGCAAGGGGGTTAGAGTGCCCACTACCATTCGTTGACAACAACAAACACCGCTCAAAATCTTACTTTTATGCTCTTTATATGATTTCAAAACTTGAAAAGCTCTAGCACATGATTTAATCCCTGCTTCCCTCTGCGAAGGGCCTATCTTTTACTTTTATGTTGAGTCAGTAAACCTATGTCCTTCTATCTTAAGCAAGCAATTGAGTTGTTGTGAACCAACCATTTATGCTATGATCTAGTTAATCATGTCTTTTATGCTTTCTTGTTTAGTACAAATTTTATCTGAATGAATATGACTTTGAAAGTTATCAATGATTATGAGGAGATTGTTATGATTGAGGATGAAAGCCCTGCTATATAAATTCTAATATGAAAGCTTTGCTTAGAAGATAAGTACAATCCGTTAGTAGTTCTCTGACCAAGAACAAAGTTTGCCATAACCGTTTATGATTTCCTATGCACCTCTATTTGTGATTTCTCTTTACTTATTTCAAGTTGAGTTATATGAAGAGAATGTTTACTAGAATATCTTGTGTAAATCAATATGATGCTTCTTGTCCGTATTTTATTTATCGACTCTTCACTCCATAAACATGTGGTCTTGTTTATTGAGCTCAGTTTCGCTTGGGGACAAGCGAGGTCTAAGCTTGGGAGGAGTTGATACGTCCATTTTGCATCACTATTTTATATCATAATTTGCTGTTATTCATTGATATATTTCATATTTAGAGATGATACTTATGTTATTTCACCTATTTTGCATGTTTCATGATCATTGGAGAATTATTCACCGGAGTCAGGATTCTGCTGGAAAAAGCACCGTCAGGACACCATATTTCGGAAGATCAACAATTGACGGAAATTATACGAAAAATCCTATTTTTCCAGAAGATGAAGGGAGCCAAAAGGAGCCGAGAGGGGCCGCCATGGCCCCCCATAGGCGCGGGCCCTGGCCGCGCCGCGATGTGGGGAGGGGGCCCACAGCCCTCTGGCCGCCTCTCTTTCGTGTACTTTTTCGCCCCGAAAACCTAAGCCACGGGGAGTTACGGAGAATAGACAGAGCCGCCTCTGCGGGGCGGAGAGACACCAGAGAGGAAAGAGCTCTCCGGCGGACAGGAATCCGCCGGGGAAATTCCCTCTCAAAGGGGGAAATCGACGCCATCGCCATCGTCATCGAGCTGGACATCATCATCATCATCATCATCATCTCCACCATCTACACCGCCATCTCCACCGCTGCATCTCGTCACCGCTGTAACGATTTGGGTTGGATCTTGATTGTTTGATAGGGGAAACTCTCCCGGTGTTGATTACAACTTGTTATTGATGCTATTGAGTGAAACCATTGAACCAAGGTTTATGTTCAGATTGTTATTCATCATCATATCACCTCTGATCATGTTCCATATGATGTCTCGTGAGTAGTTCGTTTAGTTCTTGAGGACATGGGTGAAGTCTAAATGTTAGTAGTGAATTATGGTTGAGTAATATTCAATGTTATGATATTTAAGTTGTGGTGTTACTCTTCTAGTGGTGTCATGTGAACGTCGACTACATGATACTTCACCTTTATGGGCCTAGGGGAGTACATCTTGTATTCGTTTGCTAATTGTGGGGTTGCCGGAGTGACAGAAACCTAAACCCCCATTAGTATATCGGTGCAGGAGGGATAGCAGGATCTCAGAGTTTAAGGCTGTGGTTAGATTTATCTTAATTACTTTCTTGTATTTGCGGATGCTTGCAAGGGGTATAATCACAAGTATGTATTAGTCCTAGGAAGGGCGGTGCATTAGCATAGGTTCACCCACACAACACTTATCAAAACAATGAAGATTAATCAACCGTATGAAGCGAAAGCACTAGACTAAAATCCCCGTGTCCTCAAGAACGTTTGGTCATTATAAGTAAACAAACCGGCTTGTCCTTTGTGCTAAAAAGGATTGGGCCACTCGCTGCAACTATTTCTCTCGCATTTTACTTACTCGTACTTTATTTATCTGCTATATCAAAACCCCCTGAAAACTTGTTTGTGAGCATTTACAGTGAATCCTTCATCGAAACTGCTTGTCAACACCTTCTGCTCCTCGTTGGGTTCGACACTCTTATTTATCGAAAGTACTACGATACACCCCTGATACGCGTAGATGCACACGTCCGTTGGGAACCCCAAGTGGAAGGTATGATGCGTATAGAAGCAAGTTTCCCTCAGTATGAAACCAAGGTTTAATCGAACCAGTAGGAGCCAAGAAGCACGTTGAAGGTTGATGGTCGCGAAATGTGATGCGGCGCAACACCAGGGATTCCGGCGCCAACGCGGAACCTGCACAACACAACCAAGTACTTTGTCCCAACGAAACAGTGAGGTTGTCAATCTCACCGGCTTGTTGTAACAAAGGATTAAACGTATCGAGTGGAAGATGTTTGCAAAGAAAACAGTAAAACAAGTATTGCAGAGATTGTATGCTATGTAAAGAATAGGACCGGGTCCACAGTTCACTAGAGGCGTCTCTCCCATAAGATAAAAGCATGTTGGGTGAACAAATTACAGTCGGGCAATTGACAAATAGAGAAAGGCATAACAATGCATATACATGATATGATAAATATAGTGAGATTTAATTGGGCATTACGACAAAGTACATAGACCGCCATCCAACTGCATCTATGCCTAAAAAGTCCACCTTCAGGTTATCATCCGAACCCCATTCAGTATTAAGTTGCTAAGCAACAGACAATTGCATTAAGTATGGTGCGTAATGTAATCGACAACTACATCCTTAGACATAGAATCAATGTTTTATCCCTAGTGGCAACAGCACATCCACAACCTTAGAACTTTCTGTCACTGTCCCAGATTTAATGGAGGCATGAACCCACTATCGAGCATAAATACTCCCTCTTGGAGTTAAGAGTAAAAACTTGGCCAGAGCCTCTACTAATAACGGAGAGCATGCAAGATCATAAACAACACATAAACAATAGATTGATAATCACCATAATCATAGTACTCTCTATCCATCGGATCCCGACAAACACAACATATAGTATTACAGATAGATGATCTTGATCATGTTAGGCAGCTCACAAGATCCAACAATGAAGCACAACAAGGAGAAGATGACCATCTAGCTACTGCTATGGACCCATGGTCCAGGGGTGAACTACTCACTCATCACTCCGGAGGCGACCATGGCGGTGAAGAGTCCTCCGGGAGATGAATCCCCTCTCCGGCAGGGTGCCGGAGGCGATCTCCTGAATCCCCCGAGATGGGATTCGCGGCGGCGGCGTCTCCGGAAGGTTTTCCGTATCGTGGCTCTCGGTAATGGGGTTTCACGACGGAGGCTTTAAGTAGGCGAAAGGGCAACGCGGGGGCCACACGAGGGCCCAGGGGCAGCCGGCCAGCCAGGGCCGCGCCGCGCCGCCCTCCCCTGGCTGCCTCGTGGCCCCACTCGTTATCTCTTCGGTCTTCTGGAAGCTTGCAAAAATAGGACCCTGGGCGAAAGTTTCATCCAATTCCGAGAATATTTCCTTACTAGGATTTCTAAAACCAAAAAAACAGCAGAAAACAACAACTGGCTCTTCGGCATCTTGTTAATAGGTTAGTTCCGAAAATGCATAAATATGACATATAATGTGCATAAAACATGTAGGTATCATCAATAAAGTAGCATGGAACATAAGAAATTATCGATACGTTGGAGACGTATCAGCATCCCCAAGCTTAGTTCTGCTCGTCCCGAGCAGGTAAAACGATAACAAAGATAATTTCTGAAGTGACATGCCATCATAATCTTGATCATACTATTTGTAAACATATGTAATGAATGCAGCGATCAAAACAAAGGTAATGACATGAGTAAACAACTGAATCATAAAGCAAAGACTTTTCATGAATAGTACTTCAAGACAAGCATCAATAAGTCTTGCATAAGAGTTAACTCATAAAGCAATAAATCAAAGTAAAGGTATTGAAGCAACACATAGGAAGATTAAGTTTCAGCGGTTGCTTTCAACTTATAACATGTATATCTCATGGATATTGTCAACATAAAGTAATATAACAAGTGCAATATGCAAGTATGTAGGAATCAATGCACAGTTCACTCAAGTGTTTGCTTCTTAAGGTGGAGGGAGATAGGTAAACTGACTCAACAATAAAAGTAAAAGAAAGGTCCTTCAAAGAGGAAAGCATCGATTGCTGTATTTGTGCTAGAGCTTTTATTTTGAAAACATGAAACAATTTTGTCAACGGTAGTAATAAAGCATATGAGTTATGTAAATTATATCTTACAAGTTGCAAGCCTCATGCATAGTGTACTAATAGTGTCCGCACCTCGTCCTACTTAGCTTGGACTACCGGATCTTTGCATGCCATGTTTCAACCAAGTGTCACAAAGGGGTACCTCCATGCCGCCTGTACAAAGGTCTAAGGAGAATGCTCGCATTTTGGATTTCTCGCTTTTGATTATTCTCAACTTAGACATCCATACCGGACAACATGGACAACAGATAATGGACTCCTCTTAAATGCATAAGCATGTAGCAATGATTATTATTCTCATATGAGATTGAGGATATATGTCCAAAACTGAAACTTCCACCATGATTCATGGCTTTAGTTAGCGGCCCAATGTTCTTCTCTAACAATTTTGCATGCTCCAACCACTAAAATGATAGATCCTTCAGACAAGACGGACATGCATAGCAACTCACATGATATTCAACAATAGTTGATGGCGTTCCCCAGAAGCATGGTTATCGCACAACAAGCAACTTAATAAAATATAAAGTGCATAAGTACATATTCAATACTACGATAGTTTTTAAGGCTATTTTGTCCCATGAGCTATATATTGCAAAGGTGAATGATGAAATTTTAAAGGTAGCACTCAAGCAATTTACTTTGGAATGGCGGAGAAATACCATGTAGTAGGTAGGTATGGTGGACACAAATGGCATAGTAGTTGGCTCAAGGATTTTGGATGCATGAGAAGTATTCCTCTCGATACAAGGTTTAGGCTAGCAAGGTTATTTGAAGCAAACTCAAGGATGAACAGGTGCAGCAAAACTCACATAAAAGACATTGTAAACATTATAAGACTCTACACCGTCTTCCTTGTTGTTCAAAACTCAATACTAGATATTATCTAGACCTTAGAGAGACCAAATATGCAAATCAGATTTTAGCAAGCTCTATGTAATTCTTCATTAATGGGTGCAAAGCATATGATGCAAGAGCTTAAACATGAGCACAACAATTGCCAAGTATCACATTATCCAAGACATTTTAGAATTACTACATGTAGCATTTTCCAATTCCAACCATATAACAATTTAACGAAGAAGAAACTTCGCCTTGAACATTATGAGTAAAGCCTAAGGACATATGTGTCCATATGCAACAGCGGAGCGTGTCTCTCTCCCACAAAGTGAATGCTAGGATCCATTTTATTCAAACAAAAACAAAAACAAAAACAAACCGACGCTCCAAGTAAAGAACACAAGATGTGATTGAATAAAAATATAGTTTGGGAGGAACCTGATGATGTTGTCGATGAAGAAGGGGATGCCTTGGGCATCCCCAAGCTTAGACGCTTGAGTCTTCTTAAAATATGCAGGGGTGAACCATGGGGGCATCCCCAAGCTTAGAGCTTTCACTCCTCTTGATCATAGTATATCATTCTCCTCTCTTGACCCTTGAAAACTTCCTTCACACCAAACTTCAAGCAAACTCATTAGAGGGTTAGTGCACAATTAATAATTCACACATTCAGAGGTGACACAATCATTCTTTACACTTCTGGACATTGCATAATGCTACTGGACATTAATGGATCAAAGAAATGAATCCAACATAGCAAAAGAGGCAATGCGAAATAAAAGGCAGAATCTGTCAAAAACAGAACAGTCCGTAAAGACGAATTTAAAGCTGGCACCAGACTTGCTCAAATGGAAAAACTCAAAACTAATGAAAGTTGCGTACATATCTGAGGATCACGCTCGTAAATTGGCAGATTTTTCGAATTTTCTACAGAGAACTGTGCCCAGATTCGTGACAGACAGCAATGCTGTTTCTGCGCAGCGATCCCAAATATAACATCAACTTTGACATAGAAACTTTACTTGGCACAAAAACATGATAAGGAGAGGTTGCTACAGTAGTAAAAAACTTCCAAGACTCAACAAAACAAAAAATTGCTGTAGGTAAAAACATGGGTTGTCTCCCATAAGCGCTTTTCTTTAACGCCTTTCAGCTAGGCGCAGAAAGTGCAAATCAAGTATTTTCAAGAGACGGTGTGTCAACCTTACCTTGGGCTTTATCCTTACCTTTCTTATTGTTTTTCTTTCCCTTTGGTTTAGGAAATATATGATTTCCCCCTGGTATAGAGGTGAATTTCAGAGTGCCTTCTCCCACATCAATGACTGCTCCCAATAGTTTCAGCAAGGATCTTCCGAGTATGATTTTTCCTGTTTCAATAACAAGATAATCAATGGATATTGTTCTTCCAAGAATGGTTGTATGCACACCTGCAGCTATTCCCTTAGGAATTATAATAGAGTTATCAATGAGAGTTATTTCTTCTCCTCCTTCATCGACTCCCCAAAGTTTCAAAGATTTATAAATGCTTTCAGGCATAAGGCAAAATTCATACATAATATCACAGTAGGCATGAAGAGTTCGATCACCGATAACAATTTTAACAGCAGGATCCCATAATGAAGGTTTAGAATTCTCTAAGACTTGTTCAAGACGATTACGAACACAGTGATAATTGTCATTCAAGCGAGATGTACTTATCTCGAGATTGTTCAATCTATTATAAATGCTAATAAGGGCTGAATCAAAGTTATTAGCTGAATCATGTGATGCAACCAATTTCTTTATGGCATTAAAAGCTTGATCCCCATTACAATGAAGGAAATCTCCTCCTACTAAAGTGTCCAAAGCATATCTATAGCGAACCATAAGACCAAAATAAAAATTACTAAGGAGTAAACTTAGAGTCATTTGAGGTTCAGTTTTACGATAAGAAGTAAAAATTCTAGACCAAGCATCCTTAAAACTCTCCTCATCCCCTTGTTTAAAAGTAAAAACTAATTCCTCAGGTGAAGAAGTAACAAGTTCAGAGCTAGACATGGTAACAAAAGTAACTAATTTTTTTTTGTATTTTTAATATAGAGTGCGAGAAAATAAAGCAAACTAGATAAAGTAAATGCAAGTAACTAATTTTTTTTGTGTTTTTGATATAGAGAGCAAGACAATAAATAAAGTAAAACTAGCAACTAATTTTTTTGTATTTTGTTTTAGTGCAGCAAACAAAGTAGTAAATAAAATAAAGCAAGACAAAAACAAAGTAAAGAGATTGAGAAGTGGAGACTCCCCTTGCAGCGTGTCTTGATCTCCCCCAACGGCGCCAGAAATTTAGCTTGATACGCGTAGATGCACACGTCCGTTGGGAACCCCAAGTGGAAGGTATGATGCGTATAGAAGCAAGTTTCCCTCAGTATGAAACCAAGGTTTAATCGAACCAGAGGAGCCAAGAAGCACGTTGAAGGTTGATGGTCGCAAATGTGATGCGGCGCAACACCAGGGATTCCGGCGCCAACGCGGAACCTGCACAACACAACCCAAGTACTTTGTCCCAACGAAACAGTGAGGTTGTCAATCTCACTGCTTGCTGTAACAAAGGATTAAACGTATCGAGTGGAAGATGTTTGCAAAGAAAACAGTAAAACAAGTATTGCAGTAGATTGTATGCTATGTAAAGAATAGGACCCGGGTCCACAGTTCACTAGAGGCGTCTCTCCCATAAGATAAAAGCATGTTGGGTGAACAAATTACAGTCGGGCAATTGACAAATAGAGAAAGGCATAACAATGCATATATGATATGATAAATATAGTGAGATTTAATTGGGCATTACGACAAAGTACATAGACCGCCATCCAACTGCATCTATGCCTAAAAAGTCCACCTTCAAGTTATCATCCGAACCCCATTCGGTATTAAGTTGCTAAGCAACAGACAATTGCATTAAGTATGGTGCGTAATGTAATCGACAACTACGTCCTTAGACATAGAATCAATGTTTTATCCCTAGTGGCAACAGCACATCCACAACCTTAGAACTTTCTGTCACTGTCCCAGATTTAATGGAGGCATGAACCCACTATCGAGCATAAATACTCCTCTTGGAGTTAAGAGTAAAACTTGGCCAGAGCCTCTACTAATAACGGAGAGCATGCAAGATCATAAACAACACATAAACAATAGATTGATAATCACCATAATCATAGTACTCTCTATCCATCGGATCCCGACAAACACAACATATAGTATTACAGATAGATGATCTTGATCATGTTAGGCAGCTCACAAGATCCAACAATGAAGCACAACAAGGAGAAGACGACCATCTAGCTACTGCTATGGACCCATGGTCCAGGGGTGAACTACTCACTCATCACTCCGGAGGCGACCATGGCGGTGAAGAGTCCTCCGGGAGATGATCCCCTCTCCGGCAGGGTGCCGGAGGCGATCTCCTGAATCCCCGAGATGGGATTCGCGGCGGCGGCGTCTCTGGAAGGTTTTCCGTATCGTGGCTCTCGGTACTGGGGGTTTCGCGGAGGCTTTAAGTAGGCGAAAGGGCAACGCGGGGGCCACACGAGGGCCCGGGGGCAGCCGGCGCGGCCAGGGCCTGGGCCGCGCCGCCCAGGCCCTGGCTGCCTCGTGGCCCCACTTCGTTATCTCTTCGGTCTTCTGGAAGCTTCGTGCAAAAATAGGACCCTGGGCGAAAGTTTCGTCCAATTCCGAGAATATTTCTTACTAGGATTTCTGAAACCAAAAACAGCAGAAAACATCAACTGGCTCTTCGGCATCTTGTTAATAGGTTAGTTCAGAAAATGCATAAATATGACATATAATGTGCATAAAACATGTAGGTATCATCAATAAAGTAGCATGGAACATAAGAAATTATCGATACGTTGGAGACGTATCAACCCCCTATACTTGTGGGTCATCACGAGCACACAGGCCCAGAGAGCAAACTTGATGATCCGATAGATTCTGGAACTGCTCACGCCGACCTTCCTCCCCGCCGATGATGCTTGCGACACAGAGGGATCAGTGCGTGATGATGACGCTGATCGTGATGCCTTTGTTAATGCAGCTGTGGAGGAGGCCAGGGCTTCACCCGTGAAGAGATCAACCGGCGGCTTTGCCGAAGAAGACGATCTCTTCGATATGTAAGCACCTTCTTCCCTGACGCCATATTTTGTCCTCTTATTTCTCACATTCTTTTCATAACCTTCATCGATCATTTTCCTTTTGCAGGGATGAAGGTCGTCGAGCCTCCGTCCAAGAAAACCAAATCTGGCGCTGCTCCGCCGGACGTTGCGGCTTCCGAAGCTTCGGCTCCTAAGGCGGTCCCCGCAGGCCAGGTATCGACAGCTTCTTCCCTTTCTAAGGGGAAAGAAGTTCCTTCGACTGCCGCCGCCACGACTCCTCCTTCTGTAAGTCCCTTTTTGATTAAAACGTGAATTGACCTAATGTGTACCTTGCTTAATGAACATCCTTCTTTCTCAAGGATCTGCGAGGTGTCATTTCTTCTTTGGAGGCCTTCGCCTCCCAATTCACTTCCCTTGAAGCAGACAAGATTCGGCTGCAGAAGGAAGTTAAATCTTCCTCCTCGAAGCTGGATGATGCTGTCAAAATGGCCGCCGCGGCTTGCCAAGAGGTCGACTCCCTCAAGGAGGAGCTTGGCAAGCTAAAAGAGAAATTGAAGGAAGAGGAAGCCTCTCGGTTGCCTGGCGAAGCTCAGGCAGCCGAAAAAGATGAGCTCCTGCGCCAATCTTCATTGGCTTTGCTTGGTACTTCCTCTTCACGCCTTCTTAGCGATTTTTTGCGAATCTAGTCCTTTGATGGTAATCTTTTCCATTTCGTTTCCTTTCAGAGGCCGCCGACATCCCTGCTGCTGCACTGGATAAAATTCCAAACAATTCTCCGGCAAACGGTGTGTCGATGACTCTCGCCACCCACCAACTTACACGAGAGCTTCTTGAAAAGGGCAAAGGCGCCATGACGCGGATGCACCTGATGATCTTCCCCAAGCTCAGCCAAAACAAGACCTTGGGGCAATTGATTGACGCCTTCGCGTCAACACCAAGGAGGTTATCGAGGTATTCAAACGTACTTCGCGTACTTATGGTGCCCTCCTAGCCTTCCAACTTATGATGGGTCATGGCTTCAAGGCCGATATCGAGAAGATGTCTAAGGAACTGCCAAAAGATCAGGATGGGCAGTTTATAGATTTAGGCATATTCAAGACGTCGGCTGTTCAATGCGCACGCCAGCTCCTTGACCTGGTTTCATCGGAGAAAACACCGGCTGGTCCAAGTCTATCATCCCAAACTCAAGCCCCTTGACTTTTGTAACAAGTTTGTCTTTGATTTGATGTGAAACGATGATTTGCCGAAAAACTCATGTTTGTAATAAACTCCGTGCTAGCAATGTTGCTAGTACACCTTTGTTATGATATTTTTACTTGCCCTTCTCCCGATGGGAGTTACTTCGGATGCTTGAATTGACCCAATCCGTCACACCTTTTAACGCTGTTTCCCGCAGGTTTTCCCAGTGCCCTCATTTGTCGACGACTCTTCGGGTGCTCTTCCTGAAGGTGATCGAATCCAGCGTATGAAGGATCGAATCACTCAGATGGAAAAGGATCTACGCAGCACTTATGCCTTAGCTGCTATTGTCAATAAGAAGGGCGAGATTGCAGCCGAAGTGGAGCGGTATGCTCTTACTGAACTGCATAAAGCTACCGAGAGTTTAAACTGTAAGTTTCTTTATCCTTGCACTTTTTTGTCAACAACGCCTTGTCTGATCCTCTATTGATTCCTTTGCCAGTCATAGCTCTGAACCGTGCGGAAGAGAACAAACGGATTCACGAGCGTGTGCACGCTTTAACCCAGCTGTCATCAGCCGAAGAGATTTTTTGGCGAGAACACTCGAAG
The DNA here is from genome assembly GCA_030979885.1 of Lolium multiflorum. Lineage (NCBI taxonomy): Eukaryota > Viridiplantae > Streptophyta > Magnoliopsida > Poales > Poaceae > Lolium > Lolium multiflorum. Next base: position 273,215,431 of record CM061750.1, on the reverse strand, counting down.
GCTTCGGCTGTAGCTCAATTTCAGGACCGGGTTCAACAAGTCCACCATTTCTTCGACAAGTGCTACAGAGCCATGAGGGTAGTTTGGAAAACGATGTTCCCTTTAAACGCGATTCCCCCTACGCTGCTGACTCTGATGTCTGAGTTTGGGAATGCCAAGAAGATTCGGGACTTGGTGCGAGCCCAAGTTTTTGCCGGAGCCAGGTTTACACTTGCCCTCGTCCTTGCACGCTACCCGTCCGCAAATCTGCTCACTATAGCCAACGCGGTTGGTGACTTGGAGACTCTGTATCCGAAGGTATTGCTGCCCGCTGATACGTCGCAGACGTATCTATAATTTCTTATGTTCCATGCTACTTTTATTACAATACTTGAATGTTTTATACATACTTTACATTATTATACATTTTCCGGCACTAACCTATTAACAAGATGCCGAAGTGCCGATTCTGTTTTCTGCTGTTTTGGTTTCAGAAATCCTAGTAAGGAGATATTCTCGGAATTGGACGAAATCAACGCCCAGGGGCCTATTTTTACACGAAGCTTCCGAAGACCGAAAGGGAGACGAGTGGGCCACGAGGTGGCCAGACACCAGGGCGGCGCGGCCCTGTTGTCTGGGCCCCTCGCGTCGCCCCCTGACCTACCCTTCCGCCTACAAATAGCCTTCGTCGCGAAACCCCTTGTACCGAGAGCCACGATACGGAAAACCTTCCAGAGACGTGATGTCTACGGGTGCTTCTATTCTTGTAGACAGTGTTGGGCGTCCAAGAGCAGAGGTTTGTAGAACAGCAGCAAGTTTCCCTTAAGTGGATTACCCAAGGTTTATCGAACTCGGGGAGGAAGAGGTCAAAGATATCCCTCTCATGCAACCCTGCAACCACAAAGCAAGAAGTCTCTTGTGTCCCCAACACACCTAATAGGTGTACTAGTTCGGCGAAGAGATAGTGAAATACAAGTGGTATGAATAAGTATGAGCAGTAGTACGGCGCCGAAAATAGCTTGATGGCGTGCGTTGATGGTAGTAATATTGTAGGAAGTAAACAAGCAGTAGTAACGCAGCGTAGTAACGCAGAAACAAAAAAGCAGCGATAGTAGTATTTAGGAACAAGGCCTAGGGATTAGACTTTCACTAGTGGACACTCTCAACATTGATCACATAACAGAATAGATAAATGCATACTCTACACTCTTTTGTTGGATGATGGACACCACTAACTGTGTAGGATTACACGAACCCTCAATGCCGGAGTTAACAAGCTCCACAAGTATTCGATATTCATGTTTAAGTAACCTTAGAGTGCAAGATAGATCAACACAATTACACCAAGAACTAACATAGCATGCACACTGTCACCTTCACGCTTATGTAGGAGGAATAATACACATCAATACTATCATAGCAATAGTTAACTTCATAATCTACAAGAGATCACAATCATAGCCTACGCCAAGTACTCACACGGTGCACACACTGTCACCTTTACACACGTGGAGGAGGAATAGAGTACTTTAATAACATCACTAGAGTAGCACATAGATGAATAGTATAAAACTCATATGAATCTCAATCATGTAAGGCAGCTCATGAGATCATTGTATTGAAGTACATAGGAGAGAGATTAACCACATAGCTACCGGTACAGCCCCGAGCCTCGATGGAGAACTACTCCCTCCTCATGGGAGCAGCAGCGGTGATGAAGATAGCGGTGGAGATGGCAGCGGTGTCGATGGAGAAGCCTTCCGGGGGCACTTCCCCGTCCGGCAGGGTGCCGGAACAGAGACTCCTGTCCCCCAGATCTTGGCTTCGCGATGGCGGCGGCTCTGGAAGGTTTCGCGTACCGTGGCTTTCTCCGTAAGGGTTTTAGGTCAGGACCTTTAAATAGGCGAAAGGGGAGCCTCGGAGGGGCACCAGGGTGCCCTCACCACCAGGTGGCGCGCCAGGCCCGGGCCCGCGCCCAGTGTGGTGTGGGCCCCCCTGGCCCATCTCTGGCCTCTTCGGTGATCTGAAGCTTCCGGGAAAATAGGAACCTGGGCGTTGATTTCGTCCAATTCCGAGAATATTTCGTTACTAGGATTTCTGAAACCAAAAACAGCGGAAAACAGGAACTGGCACTTCGGCATCTTGTTAATAGGTTAGTTCCAGAAAATGCGTAAATACGACATATACTGTGTATAAAACATGTAGGTATCATCAATAATGTAGCATGGAACATAAGAAATTATCGATACGTTGGAGACGTATCAGCATCCCCAAGCTTAGTTCTGCTCGTCCCGAGCAGGTAAAACGATAACAAAGATAATTTCTGAAGTGACATGCCATCATAATCTTGATCATACTATTTGTAAACATATGTAATGAATGCAGCGATCAAAACAATGGTAATGACATGAGTAAACAAGTGAATCATAAAGCAAAGACTTTTCATGAATAGTACTTCAAGACAAGCATCAATAAGTCTTGCATAAGAGTTAACTCATAAAGCAATAAATCAAAGTAAAGGTATTGAAGCAACACAAGGAAGATTAAGTTTCAGCGGTTGCTTTCAACTTATAACATGTATATCTCATGGATATTGTCAACATAAAGTAATATAACAAGTGCAATATGCAAGTATGTAGGAATCAATGCACAGTTCACACAAGTGTTTGCTTCTTAAGGTGGAAGGAGATAGGTAAACTGACTCAACAATAAAAGTAAAAGAATGGTCCTTCAAGAGGAAAGCATCGATTGTTGTATTTGTGCTAGAGCTTTTATTTTGAAAACATGAAACAATTTTGTCAACGGTAGTAATAAAGCATATGAGTTATGTAAATTATATCTTACAAGTTGCAAGCCTCATGCATAGTATACTAATAGTGCCCGCACCTCGTCCTACTTAGCTTGGACTACCGGATCTTTGCATGCCATGTTTCAACCAAGTGTCACAAAGGGGTACCTCCATGCCGCCTGTACAAAGGTCTAAGGAGAATGCTCGCATTTTGGATTTCTCGCTTTTGATTATTCTCAACTTAGACATCCATACCGGGACAACATGGACAACAGATAATGGACTCCTCTTAAATGCATAAGCATGTAGCAATGATTATTATTCTCATATGAGATTGAGGATATATGTCCAAAACTGAAACTTCCACCATGGTTCATGGCTTTAGTTAGCAGCCCAATGTTCTTCTCTAACAATTTTGCATGCTCCAACCACTAAAATGATAGATCCTTCAGACAAGACGGACATGCATAGCAACTCACATGATATTCAACAATAGTTGATGGCGTTCCCAGCATGGTTATCGCACAACAAGCAACTTAATAAAAGATAAAGTGCATAAGTACATATTCAATACTACGATAGTTTTTAAGGCTATTTTTGTCCCATGAGCTATATATTGCAAAGGTGGATGATGGAATTTTAAAGGTAGCACTCAAGCAATTTACTTTGGAATGGCGGAGAAATACCATGTAGTAGGTAGGTATAGTGGACACAAATGGCATAGTAGTTGGCTCAAGGATTTTGGATGCATGAGAAGTATTCCTCTCGATACAAGGTTTATGCTAGCAAGGTTATTTGAAGCAAACTCAAGGATGAACCGGTGCAGCAAAACTCACATAAAAGACATATTATAAACATTATAAGACTCTACACCGTCTTCCTTGTTGTTCAAAACTCAATACTAGATATTATCTAGACCTTAGAGAGACCAAATATGCAAATCAGATTTTAGCAAGCTCTATGTAATTCTTCATTAATGGGTGCAAAGCATATGATGCAAGAGCTTAAACATGAGCACAACAATTGCCAAGTATCACATTATCCAAGACATTTTAGAATTACTACATGTAGCATTTTCCAATTCCAACCATATAACAATTTAACGAAGAAGAAACTTCGCCTTGAACATTATGAGTAATGCCTAAGGACATATGTGTCCATATGCAACAGCGGAGCGTGTCTCTCTCCCACAAAGTGAATGCTAGGATCCATCTTATTCAAACAAAAACAAAAACAAAAACAAACCGACGCTCCAAGTAAAGAACACAAGATGTGATTGAATAAAAATATAGTTTCAGGGGAGGAACCTGATGATGTTGTCGATGAAGAAGGGGATGCCTTGGGCATCCCCAATCTTAGACGCTTGAGTCTTCTTAAAATATGCAGGGGTGAACCACGGGGCATCCCCAAGCTTAGAGCTTTCACTCCTCTTGATCATAGTATATCATACTCCTCTCTTGACCCTTGAAAACTTCCTTCACACCAAACTTCAAGCAAACTCATTAGAGGGTTAGTGCACAATTAATAATTCACACATTCAGAGGTGACACAATCATTCTTTACACTTCTGGACATTGCATAATGCTACTGGTCATTAGTGGATCAAAGAAATAAATCCAACATAGCAAAAGAGGCAATGCGAAATAAAAGGCAGAATCTGTCAAAAACAGAACAGTCCGTAAAGACGAATTTAAAGCTGGCACCAGACTTGCTCAAATGGAAAAACTCAAAACTAATGAAAGTTGCGTACATATCTGAGGATCACGCTCGTAAATTGGCAGATTTTTTCGAATTTTCTACAGAGGCCTGTGCCCAGATTCGTGACAGACAGCAATGATGTTTCTGCGCAGCGATCCCAAATATAACATCAACTTTAACATCGAAACTTTACTTGGCACAAAAACATGATAAGGAGAGGTTGCTACAGTAGTAAACAACTTCCAAGACACAAATATAAAACAAAGTACTGTAGCAAAATAACACATGGGTTATCTCCCAAGAAGTTCTTTTCTTTATAGCCATTAAGATGGGCTCAGCAGTTTTAATGATGCACTCGCAAGAAATAGTATTTGAAGCAAAAGAGAGCATCAAGAGGCAAATTCAAAACAAATTTAAGCCTAACATGCTTCCTATGCATAAGAATCTTGTAAATAAACAAGTTCATGAAGAGCAAAGTAACAAGCATAGGAAGATAAAACAAGTGTAGCTTCAAAAATTTCAGCACATAGAGAGGCATTTTAGTAACATGAAAATTTATACAACCATATTTTCCTCTCTCATAATAACTTTCAGTAGCATCATGAGCAAACTCAACAATATAACTATCACATAAAGCATTCTTATCATGAGTCTCATGCATAAAATAATTACTACTCCCAACATAAGCATAGTCATTCTTATTAATTGTAGTGGGAGCAAATTCAACAAAGTAGCTATCAAATATAGGAGGTATATTGTAATCATAATCAAATTTATCCTCCATAACAGGTGGTAACAAAAGACTACTATCATTATAATCATCATAAATGGGAGGCAAAGTATCATCAAAGTAAATTTTCTCCTCAATGCTTGGGGGACTAAAAATATCATGCTCATCAAAACCAGCTTCCCCAAGCTTAGAATTTTCCATATCATTAACAACAATGGTGTTCAAAGCATTCATATTAATATGTTCCATGGTTTTTTTAATTTTCGCATCAAACCATCCATGTCTTAAATCAGGAAATAGAATAAAAAGGTCATTGTTGTCCATTATGCCTAACTAGTGTAAACAAGAAACCAAATGTCGCAATTGCAGAGTCTAAAGGAAATAGCTTCGAGCACACACACAATGGCGCCGGAAAAGTACTGTTACCTGGAACCGGAGTATGAGTGCCTTTTACCTTTCCTGCAACGGCGCCTAAAAGTGCTTGATGTCTACGGTGCTTCTATTCTTGTAGACGGTGTTGGGCCTCCAAGAGCAGAGGTTTGTAGAACAGCAGCAAGTTTCCCTTAAGTGGATTACCCAAGGTTTATCGAACTCAGGGAGGAAGAGGTCAAAGATATCCCTCTCATGCAACCCTGCAACCACAAAGCAAGAAGTCTCTTGTGTCCCCAACACACCTAATAGGTGTACTAGTTCGGCGAAGAGATAGTGAAATACAAGTGGTATGAATAAGTATGAGCAGTAGTACGGCGCCAGAAAATAGCTTGCTGGCGTGCAGTTGATGGTAGTAATATTGTAGGAAGTAAACAGCAGTAGTAACGAGCAGTAGTAACGCAGTAAACAAGAAACAAGCAGCGATAGCAGTATTTAGGAACAAGGCCTAGGGATTAGACTTCCACTAGTGGACACTCTCAACATTGATCACATAACAGAATAGATAAATGCATACTCTACACTCTTTTGTTGGATGATGGACACCACTAATGTGTAGGATTACACGAACCCTCAATGCCGGAGTTAACAAGCTCCACAGTATTCGATATTCATGTTTAAGTAACCTTAGAGTGCAAGATAGATCAACACAATTATACCAAGAACTAACATAGCATGCACACTGTCACCTTCACGCTTATGTAGGAGGAATAATACACATCAATACTATCATAGCAATAGTTAACTTCATAATCTACAAGAGATCACAATCATAGCCTACGCCAAGTACTCACACGGTGCACACACTGTCACCTTTACACACGTGGAGGAGGAATAGAGTACTTTAATAACATCACTAGAGTAGCACATAGATGAATAGTGATACAAAACTCATATGAATCTCAATCATGTAAGGCAGCTCATGAGATCATTGTATTGAAGTACATAGGAGAGAGATTAACCACATAGCTACCGGTACAGCCCCGAGCCTCGATGGAGAACTACTCCCTCCTCATGGGAGCAGCGGTGATGAAGATGGCGGTGGAGATGGCAGCGGTGTCGATGGAGAAGCCTTCCGGGGCACTCCCCGTCCGGCAGGGTGCCGGAACGAGACTGTCCTCCAGATCTTGGCTTCGCGATGGCGGCGGCTCGGAAGGTTTCGCGCACCGTGGCTTTCTCCGTAAGGGTTTTTAGGTCAGACCTTTAAATAGGCGAAAGGGGAGCCTCGGAGGGCACAGTGGTGCCCTCACCACTGTGTGGCGCGGCCAGGCCCGCCCGCGCCTGTGTGGTGTGGGGCCCCCTGGCCCATCTCTGACCCTCTTCGGTGATCTGGAAGCTTCCGGAAAAATAGGAACTGGCGTTGATTTCGTCCAATTCCGAGAATATTTCGTTACTAGGATTTCGAAACCAAAAGCAGAAAACAGGAACTGGCACTTCGGCATCTTGTTAATAGGTTAGTTCCAGAAAATGCGTAAATACGACATATAATGTGCATAAAACATGTAGGTATCATCAATAATGTAGCATGGAACATAAGAAATTATCGATACGTTGGAGACGTATCAAGACGCCGCCGTCGCGAATCCCATCTCGGGGGATTCAGGAGATCGCCTCCGGCACCCTGCCGGAGAGGGGAATCATCACCGGAGGGGCTCTACATCATCATGCCCGCCGGAATAATGCGTGAGTAGTTCATCCTTGGACTATGGGTCCATAGCGGTAGCTAGATGGTTGTCTTCTCCGCTTGTGCTATCATTGTTTAGATCTTGTGAGCTACCTAACATGATCAAGATCATCTATTTGTAATGCTACATGTTGTGTTTGGCTGGATCCGATGAATATAGAATATTATGTTAAGTTGATTATCAATCTATCATATATGTGTTGTTTATGTTCTTGCATGCTCTCCGTTGCTAGTAGAGGCTCTGGCCAAGTTGATACTTGTAACTCCAAGAGGGAGTAATTATGCTCGATAGTGGGTTCATGCCTCCATTGAATCTGGGACAGTGACAGAAAGTTCTAAGGTTGTGGATGTGCTGTTACTACTAGGGATAAAACATTGATGTTTTATCTAAGGATATTTGTGTTGATTACATTACGCACCATACTTAATGCAATTATCTGTTGTTTACAACTTAATACCGGAAGGGGTTCGGATGATAACCTGAAGGTGGATTATTTAGGCATAGATGCATGCTGGATAGCGGTCTATGTACTTTGTCGTAATGCCCTGATTAAATCACATAGTAATCATCGTTGATATGTATTGAATCTTTATTTGTCAATTGCCCGCCTGTAATTTGTTCACCCATGTTAGTTATCTTATTGGAGAGACACCTCTAGTGAACTGTGGACCCCGGTCCATTCTTTTATATCTGAATACATTCTACTGCTTTTACTGTTCTTTGCAAACAAACACCATCTTCCACTCGATACGCTTAATCCTTTGTTTTCAGCAAGCCGGTGAGATTGACAACCTCACTGTTACGTTGGGGCAAAGTACTTTGATTGTGTTGTGCAGGTTCTACGTTGGCGCCGGTTTCACTGGTGTTGCGCCGCACTACATTCCTCCACCAACAACCTTCACGTGCTTCTTGGCTCCTACTGGTTCGATAACCTTGGTTTCTTCTGAGGGAAAACTTATGTGCGCATCACACCTTCCTCTTGGGGTTCCCAACGGACGGTATTGGTGCCCGCCAATATAATTGTCGACAGACTTGAAAAGGATTCAAAGGTACCTGAAGAAAGAGAAACTCCTCAAGGGTGAATTCAGGGATTGATGTTATTTTGTAAATAGGCTATTTTGGCTACTTTATCCAAGTGTTATGATTGTTTAGCCGAAGCTTTATATTCGGTAGATACATGTATATGTACTTTTACCGTGTTGATGCCGTTGGCAAATTTTGAGGGAGCAAATTTTAATTGTCCGTTAAAACGTTTTTCATATTCGTTGGTCAGCAAATTGTGTGAGTGATCAGCTCGTGTTGCGGGTCTTGCTAAAACCCGTTGTATGTGCAACTTTGCTTTCAACCGATATATGTTCTGACAGTCATTCCCGAATATTTCGGGTGCAATGATGCTGCCGATGAGCCCATTGTTCTTTGATACTTCCATAAGTAAAATATCGAACGTGGGTTGTATTGTGTGTATTTTCAAACTCTTGCTATTTTCGGCACTCGTAGAGGCATCTATAGCAGAGAGAAAGGTCATCACCCTTGTTTTTTGCATCCTTTAGCACTCGTAGAGGCTTTTTCGGAACACAATCTTTAGCCGCGTACTACATTGCGCCATCGTTCACCGAGGGATGTAATCAATGGCTACGATGATGCGGATTAGGTGCTCCAAATTACTGCATGTTTACCAAGGGATCAAAGACTGAAGTTTTCATTAATAAAGGTAAACACAGTACTAAAGGGCGTAAGGAAGAAAGCCCTGCTGAAAATAAAGGAGAAAGCTAAACATTATTCGACTATTCTAAACGAAGGAGGGGTTCTTCTTATCTTCAGGCTTGTCTACCACGTTAGCGGTTTTCGAAGCGTCGTTGATTATAGTAGGTGTCTCGACAGTGGCTGCCAGTGTCTTGCTTTCTTCTAAGACTGCTTTGCCATCAACTGCCGAAGTTTTTGCTGCCGAAGCTTCTATAGCAAGGTCGGCTGGCTTCTTCTTGATTTCCCTGTCCTGTTTCTCCTCCTTAATTTCGCGTATCGACAGCTTGGGTGGAGGATTGATAATTTCTTGCTTGAACCCAAATGTAGCATCCCAAGTTTTCAAGAAAGAAACAAGAGAGAGATTCTAAGAACCCAAAAAAATTAGTGTCAACAAAAACTTTTCTCATCATATAAGGCTATGCATATAGATCACCTTATTAATTATTTTGAGTGTGCAATTGCCATGATGCTTGCTTATGTGTTCACTTTTCTCTAAACCAATCACCATGATCTCTGGATCATCTAAATACAAAGAAAAAGAAAAGAGGAATGAAAATGCAAAAATCAATTTCAACACACACATAAGGCTTAGGCCATTTTTACAAATCTTTGATATAGACCATTTTGGTTTGCACCATTGGGTGTAAATGGATACTAAACACATATTAACAACTTTGGAAACAATCAAACACCATTCAAATCAAATTTGAACCAAATATGAGCTCACATGTGATTATGGTCATATGAGACAATTTTAGTCTGATGCTCACTTTGAGCCTCTGGTTTTTGAGATTTCACTTCTACACTTGACCAATTCTTTGCACCTCATCCAAGACAACATCAAGGAGAACAACTTTGCTCAAGAACACACCCCCAAATTCTGTCCCTATTTCAAATGACAAGCAAGCAAAGTGGAGACTTTTAAACAAAGTTAAGATCATATGCAAAATGGATTTTTGCATTTCAATTCCATTTTGATCACCACCACCACCACTATGCTCCAATTAATATATGGTTACAATCCACCAAAAATATTTTCAAAATTCCAATATTATTTTCTTGCGGGCATTTACTCAAACACCTTTAGGGCAGGGATCAAATTGTTGCCCATACTGAATCTTGGAGAGGACCAAGTCCAACCTGAGCCACCACAGCAACCCTAGACCCTCCTCTCACCTCACCACACCAGTGCCACCACTTGCACTGGTCAATGTTTGATCAAATCAACCAAGCCATGCCATGCCGTGGCATGGCATGCCACCATCATGCCACCATCGCCTCTGGCCACCTCTGGACTGCACCACCGTGTCAACTCTCTCCCTCTCACTCACCTGATGCTGCCCAGACCAAGCCTCGACGAAATCTCGCACCAGACGTCGGACCGCGCGCCCAGTGGCGCCCAGAACACGTGCACGCACGCGGAGCGCGCACGGCGAAGGCCACGGGCACGCCAGAGCGTGACGCGCCCGACGCACCTCGCCTCCACTTGCCACCAGCTCGCCAGTAGCGCGCCAGGCCACCAGGAGACGCCAGGACATGGCCGATGAGCCGTGGGAACGCTGTGGCCACCGTCACCGTCGACGAGACCCGCCACGGCACTGCCCGCTCCCGTCAAGCTCACGAGCTCGCCAGTGCCTCATTTTCCCCGCAATCAAGCTCCACAGCACCGCCATGACGTCGCCTGCACGCGAGCGTCATCACCAGTACCCCTGCGCCCCCTACCGCCGACGCCATGGATGACTTCATCCCAGCTCCACGGCCACCTCCCGCTCCTATAAAAGGAGAGCTCCTCCCACCGAATTGAGCACGCCAACTTCTTCCCCTCCTCATCACAGCTCTCCTCGACACCTCAATTCCTTCGATTAGACACTCCACCTCTCGAATTGCAAGATCGCCGCCGCCGCCAGTACACGGAGTTCGCCGGAGAAGGCGGCCACCCCAGGACGCGCCGCTGCTACCAGGGTGATCCTCATCGTCGACCACGTCGCCGCGCACCACTCCGACGCTCGCCGGATCTCCGACGTGCTCTCCGACCCCCTACCTCCGCCGTGCTCACCCCTGCTTCTCGCCGTCGACGACAACAACTCCCCACCGTCGGATCATCGCCTGATCCAACGCTCCACACGCCACGTACCGATTCGGTGAGTGCCTCCCACTGACGCGTGGCCCCCATGCTGTCAGGCAGCCCGCTGCGCTGGACGCGGTATTGGGCCGGCCCACTTTCTTTTCCATTGTTTAGCCCAGTAGCCTTTCCCGCCAGCCCGTTTAGTTTAAACTGAAAATTTCGATTTTAACTAAATACTCTCTGGTGCTGTTTTCAAAATTAAATAGGATAAAATCCACCAAACCAAATTTTACAAATTTTATATATTTGGAAAGCTTAGGATTTTATCTACACAATGCCACTGGTTTGAACCCTAGATCTATTATAGAATTAAAGTGAGAAAATAAACAAGGCAGGGACTTTTCTGCCTTAGAAAAATTATTAAAAATCAACCACAACTGCTTTTAAGTTAATTCCAACTCCTATAAATCACATTACACTTGTACTAATTGTTTTTGCAAAAATATGCCATGCTTACTTTGAATTATCATGGCCTAGTTTAATTAGAAGACTATATGGCTAATTCTAGTAAAAGATATTGTCCAAAAATAGTAATAAATCATATGGGATTATTTCTCTCATTTAAATCTTGTCATGAACAATCCAAAATGAGGTAGAGACTCTGGTCATATAGGTCTCATATGGTTTGTTGATGATATTAAATATTTACCATGCTAGGATTAAATTGTATGAGGTGCTACACCTCATTTAAATCATTTTCTTAAATGATAAGTATGAAGAGGTTGACTTTGGTCAACCTAGGTCATATAGTATTCATGAGAGAAATTAAATCTTAATAGGATAATGAGAGGAAATTATTTCTCTAAATAAATAAAAATAACACCTAAGTTAATATGAGAGGAAATTATTTTTCTTAAATAAGAAAAACACATCCACCAACTTAATAGTAATGTGTGATGCTAGTTTAAGTTGTGTAAATCATGTGTGTGCTTAGTTTAGTAAATAAGTTTGGTGTGATGATTGTGTACCCGTACTCGTATTTTAGACGCTAGTACCGAGGAGTATCAAGAGGAGGAGGAGGTCTACTTCCAAGGAGAAGAAGACCACTTTGATCAATTCCCCAACCAAGGCAAGATAATACTCTTGCAAAGTGCCAAGCTCACCATGAGCAAGGCATTACCCATTTTACTTTATGTTCATGAGCCTACTTCCCAGTTTTATTTCCAAGCTTTATTTACCGTTGTTTTATCAAAGTACTTTTTGATTCATGATTCAATGGGGTTAATGTTAGATTAGTACAAGAGTATCAAAGTTAGCCTAGAAGCAAAGCAAAGTACTTAGCACCCCTCATACCTAGATGCTAGTGCTAAATTAAAAATGACTACTCTAGATGGGAACATGTGTGGTGAAATGATGATGATGAAAACTATGGAATGAATTTTGAAGGTGAATATGACCAAGAGAAGATAGTGATCTATTATATACTAAAAGCAAAATACAAATGTTTAAATAGAGACCTGAGGTTAATCCACATCATTAAAATTATTTTAGCCCTTAGATCTATAATTTAATGGCAGGGATTTAATAAATTTACGTAACATGTATGAGCTTATATTTTGTGACATACAAATGTCACGTTCCTAAAAAAGAAAACTACCGGATCCTCCGTTTTAGATCGGAAACATCTCAGGGCGCGTAAGAAAAAAAAAATCAGGTTACCATGGGTTGGTGCGACCGCACAAAGCAGTCCAGAACTTGTACGTGATCAGTGATCACGTGGATTTCAATTGGGCTCAAACATTTGCCTCAAACAACTTAAGGCATGTCCGTGCCGGACAATCAAATAACCCAATCGATAGCACGTTCTAATATGTTTTTTTCTTTTTGCGGGCTATGTTTTAACAGGATTAGTTTGCGTAGCTAAGCTTAATCAAAACAACTAGAATCAAAATACGGAGGTTTAAAATAGAGTCTCGAGGTTAATCCACATTATTATAATTATTTTATCTCTAATTTAGTGGCCAAGATTTAATAAATTTACGTTACATGTACGAGCTCGTATTTTATGGACATATATATGTCACGACACGTACATGTACAATCATAGGAAAGAACCAGTCCTCCGTTTTAGACGGAAAAGAACCGTGTGGTTCATAGTTAAGGAAATATTGTCCATTATTACTTCCCATCCGTGCGTCCGCAGCCATCAATAGTTTATCCTTTTCTAAACCCCACTTATTTTATTCTTGACAAAAATTAAATCATGGAAAAAATTAGAGAACACCACGAGACGAAAGGCGGAAGGTGCGCCTGGCCGCCCGAAACCCATCGATGGTTCATCCTTTTCCTAGCCCCACTTCCAAAACCGTGGATTTTTTTTGGAGAGCAACAAGAGACGAAAGGCGGAAGGAGGGACGATCAAGGGAGCGACGAATGCTAGCCGAGGGGTACATAGTCGACGCACCGGCATCTGGGGATAATCGGAGGCCGTTGCTAACAACATCGACTGTTGTTTGCAGCGCCGAACGGGGAGCACCATCAGACAGTTAGACTCCAGCCACTCCCTGGAACCGTTGCCTAGCGTGAGCGCCGCCGCCTCACCCTAGGCTTCTATGCTCACCGGCGCACCCAAGATTTATGAGGTGAGTGCAAGCTCATGGAGAACATCGTGTATGGCCGCCTCCGCCCCACCGGTTTAGAGACCGACGACCCAATTCGCCGTCCCCGCAATGAGCGCAAGAAGGTAAGTCGACACGTCTAAGCAAGTGACCCTGTTGTCCTGCTCGAACTACGCTAGAAAGCAAGTAGACAGTGGCATGATTGAGCAACTACTTCCCTTCCGTTGGGCGCGTTGCGGAAGTAGATGAACAAGCAGGTGGAGAAACTAGATCCATCCACGATCGCGGGCGACGGTATGAGGCCAGGCTCAGTTAAACCTCATAACCATGACCAACGATAAAATCTGCAAACGCTGGCAATGGAAGCCACGACTTCGTTTTTTTGTCGAAGAAAAACATAATACGAGTATGGATGGAGTTTCCTCTGTGGGGCCTCTTTGCGTTGTATAGTGTCTCTGGTCTGACACTTCCAAATGATCCTGCTATAATCTTGAAGCTACAGATCCAGCCGCGACACCAAGCTGGTAGCTGGAAGAAGTTCACGAGGCTACTTATGGCTTATGGAGGTTATGAGTTTATTGGTAATCTGGCATACAACTAAAGTATCTGCAGACAACTAAAGTGCCACGGATTGCTGTGGTTCAGCCCGCCGACATCCATCCAAGAGGAGATGTGCTGGACTGAGCGTGCTGCGCAAGGCTCAGTCTAGGCAGTTCATGTGTGGCAAGATGGCGTGCCCAGTGGTTGAAGCTTGATGTCGTTGCTAGGTGCATGTAGCCTAGCAGATCTCGTAGGTACGATGTTTGTTTTTAGTACCTAAACTAAATTTTAGATATGATCATGGTTCATAGAGTTGCAGCTTGGCAAGGTCGTACTGGTTCAGACCATAGTTGACAAATTAGTTTTGGAGGATAGAGACATCAAGTGTTTGCTATTTTCAAATATTATTTTAAACTTTATAATGGAGATACATTTGAGAGGAGGGTAAAATAAGGTGAAGAGTTATATTCCGTGAGAAAAGCATTCATACTAATTACACACCATTTTCGTCGCAATACAAATTTAGTTACATGTACGAATCAAAGATGACCACGTACGTATGGTCATGGAGATTCTGTTTTAATAGTGATATTAATTATCCGTGCATAAATTAAGGATGATTAAAAATGTTTCCTGCATAAATTAAGGATGATATTAAAAATGTTTTAATAGTAATATTTTATGGTGACATTAAAACTGGGTTACTTTAATTACATGGCCTCTTTCAGGCGTTGCCCTCGCATTTGCGAGGGCCACTGTGCTAGTTTTGATTAAAACTAATATTGGTTTGGATACGTGATGTCTACTCACGCTTCTTTTCATGTAGACACTGTTGGGCCTCCAAGAGCAGAGGTTTCTAGAACAGCAACAAGTTTTCCCTTAAGTGGATCACCCAAGGTTTATCGAACTCAGGGAGGAAGAGGTCAAAGATATCCCTCTCAAGCAACCCTGCAACCACAAAGCAAGAAGTTTCTTGTGTCCCCAACACACCTAATACACTTGTCAGATGTATAGGTGCACTAGTTCGGCGAAGAGATAGTGAAATACAGGTGGTATGAATGTATATGAGTAGTAGTAATGGCACCAGAAAATAGCTTGATGCTACAACTGGCGTATGGTTGATGGTGGTAATATTGCAGGCAGTACGGATGCAGTAAAACAGTAAACAAGCAGCGATTTCAGTATTTAGGAACAAGGCCTAGGAATTATACTTTCACTAGTGGACACTCTCAACATTGATCACATAACAAAATAAATAGATAAATGCTATACTCTACACTCTCTTGTTGGATGATGAACACCACTAATTGTGTAGGATTACACGAACCCTCAATGCCGGAGTTAATAAGCTCCACAATATTCGATATTCATGTTTAAATAACCTTAGAGTGCACGATAGATCAGCACAACTAAACCAAGTACTAACATAGCATTCACACTGTCACCATCACACTATGAAGGAGGCATAGATCACATCAATAATATCATAGCAATAGTTAACTTCATAATCTACAAGAGATTATGATCATAACCTACAACAAGAACCACACGATGCACACACTGTCACCATTATACCGTGCAGGAGGAATAGAGTACTTTAATAACATCATTAGAGTAGCACATAGATGAATAGTGATACAAAACACATTGCAATCATAAAGGGATATAAATAAGCACTTCAATATGCTATTCATAACAGTGAATAAGTATTCTGTGAAATATAGCCTAAGAGACCCACACGGTGCACACACTGTCACCTTTACACACGTGTGACAAGGAGTCTCCGGAGATCACATAAGTAAAAACCACTTGACTAGCATAATGACATCTAGATTACAAGCATCATCATATGAATCTCAATCATGTAAGGCAGCTCATGAGATTATTGTATTGAAGTACATAGAGAGAGATTAACCACATAGCTACCGGTACAGCCCTTAGCCTCGATGGAGAACTACTCCCTCCTCATGGGAGACAGCAGCGGTGATGAAGATGGCGATGGTGTCGATGGAGAAGCCTTCCGGAGGCACTTCCCGTCCCGGCGGCGTGCCGGAACAGAGACTCCTGTCCCCCAGATCTTGGCGATGGCGGCGGCTCTGGAACTTTTCTCGTACCGTGGCTTTTTCGTCTCGGTGTTTTAGGTCAGGAAGACTTTATAGGCGAAAGGGGAGCCTCGGAGGGGCCCTGGTGGGGCCAGACAACAGGGGGCGCCCCCCTGGGCCGTGTCGCCACCTTGTGTGGTGGGCCTGTGGCTCGTCTCCGACTCCTCTTTGATGTTCTGGAAGCTCCCGGGAATTCTAAGATGCTGGCCGTTGATTTCGTCCGATTCCGAGAATATTTCCTTACTAGGATTTCTGAAACCAAAAACAGCAGAAAACAGGAACTGGCACTTCGGCATCTCGTCAATAGGTTAGTTCCGGAAAACGCATCAAAACGATATAAAGTGTGAACAAAACATGTAGGTATTGTCATAAAACAAGCATGGAACATCAGAAATTATAGATACGTTGGAGACGTATCAATGCGATACCTTTCCAATTTTTGAGTACCCCCACAATACCTGATTATGGGTAAGGGCTTAACTAGAAATTTATGTATCTTAGTATGGGTTCCCTCTGAACACACATCATAGGGGTTATGCCGAGGCTGCCTCCGTTGTTGAGAAATGATGTGAATTGAGGTGAATTGTAAGGCCAAGCCCTGTGCAGTTCCCAGGTTGATAGTTGGTCTTCACTGGGAAGCCAAGCTCATGGGGAGAGGTGCTCATACTAGGGTTAGTAAATGAAAGGTTATGGTTGATGATCCGCGTACTGTGTTACGATGATTCGGGGTAATCCCGACAGATGAAATCAAATGTTGTGGCACAAGTGTGCAACCTCTGCAGAGTGTAAACCTATTCGAATAGCCGTGTCCACGGTTATGGACAGTTGGAAAGGCCATAAAGTTTCCAGTGTTAGATCTTGAAAATATTGAAAGGTGAATGGTGACTTGACTTAAATCACAACAGAGTTGTGGGAATGACACTAATGTTCCCACTTGAGTTAGTTAGCACATGAATAAGTCTTTAGCAAATAATTGTGAACTAAAATTGGCTTTACGCAAAGAAACTAGAGCTTAGCACCCCTTACTAGAATTGCTAGCACTTACACTAGTATTAGTTTGCGAGTACTTAAAGTACTCACGGCTGTGTCCCTGGCTATTCAAATGGCCAGACTATGAAGAGGAGCAGCAGTACGAAGAGGACGGTCAGCAGGACGTCTACAACAACTAGGAGTGTGCTGACGTCAAGCGTTGGCCTGTGGACTATAGAGTCCCTTTATCTTTACGCTTCCGCTATGAACTTATGTTTGTTCGTTGATCAGTTCGTTGATCAATAGATCAACTATTCGTGTAATATGGATCATGTGATTCCAAATTGTAAGACATTATGGTTTGTAATGAATGATGACTGTGATACTTAACTATTATGCCTCGCAACAACAATATTCCTGGGATTGCGATGTATGACATAATAGGCATCCGGACTTAAAAACCCGGGTGTTGACAAGTTGGTATCAGAGCCATTGTTTGACCTTAGGAGACCCTAGTTTAGAATGGACGTTCTGACAAAGTTAGTTTCACAAAAACAAAGGAAATGAATACTTGCAAAAATTTATACCCCTCTTTTCCTTGAGATCTTTACAAAAATAATATGTCATGCTCTTCCTTATAAAAGTACTTAAAATTTTGACACACTCGTTCACTCTCTAACTTACTCATCCAATTCACTTTCAGATGGAGCCGGCCAACGTGAAGTTTTACCAGCTCGGGAACGGCGGGGACTTGATCTTCGAGAGGGATCTCGACGGTCTGTCGGAACGCCTTGGGCGCCCCCACCCCGAGTTTCACGGAGTCGAGGTCAACGACCAGCACGGAGGGGAGCTTCAGTGGATTATCACCGCTGACTTGAGGGGCAAGGTGGAGCCTCCCACTTCTGAGAGGAGCTGGCTGGACGGACTCGCTCGTGCCCTTCAGGAGGGACTTGCGCGTCTGTGCGGACAGAACGTGGTAGCTGTGCTCGCGTCTCGCTTTGCTCACCATGCAAGGCGTGATGCCCTTGGAGTACCCATGCAGGTACCGATGCACCCCCAGCTGAGGCACCATGTGGACCATCTGGACTACATGCTGTACCAGACCCAGAAGGAGCTGGATAACTCCCGTGGTTATGCGAACCAGACTCACTTTGCACTGACTCAGCATGGTGAGGCCATCAGGATGCTCAACCGGGACCGCAAGTCACTCCGCTTGCAGCGTGCCAAGAAGGATGCTACCATAGTGCGCCTTCGCGCCAAGATAGCAGCCTTGGAGATCACCGTCAAGGCCCAGGAGGACCAGCTGAGAGAGATTGAGGATGACGATGGAGGCATCGACCTTCAGGGAGGAGGAGCCTTTCTGAGTGACGACGACGACTTCGAGGAGGAGGAGGACCCCGAGGAGGTGGACTACGAGTTCCTGGAGGCCGCCGAGGATGAGATCATCCCCATCGATGTGGACGTCGATGTTGAGGAGTAGTTGCACTAGCTTCACTTATGTAGGTGTGAGTTGTATCCCGCCCCATGTATCGTAGCTTGGAGAAGAAGGGTTCTTAAAACCCTTAGTGTGTTAGTTTGTAATGTGTGTTGTTTGATATGAATGAATGTTTGTGTGTTATGTGCATCATCAAAAGACTTCAAGTTTAAGTTTTAAAACATACCCCAAAATAAGCCATAGAAAATTCCCTCTCATCTCATGATCTATCTACCTGTTCAGATGGCTCGTCCGCATCGCAACGCGAACCCGGATGCTATGATGCAACTGCTACAGACCCTGATGGAAGACAGGGAGACTGACAGAGCTGAACGTCAAGCCAGCATAGCAGCACTGCAACAACTAGCCAACAACCAGCATGGCCATGGGAACCATGATCATCCAGGGTCCAAACTCAAAAATTTCCAAAACACCAACCCACCTGTCTTCAGCAAGACTGAAGAGCCCCTAGATGCAGATGATTGGCTGCAAACCATGGAAAACAACTTGGAAGTAATGAGAAGGTGTTGTTTGCTACGCACTATCTCGCAGGACCAGCAAGAGCTTGGTGGACCAGCACCCGTGCCATGAACGCAGGACAGATGATGACTTGGGCTGACTTCAAGCTCAAGTTCAGCAAGTATCATGTACCACCAGGTTTGATCAAGAAGATGAGGGATGAATTCCGTGAACTGAAGCAAGGACGGATGTCGGTGGTAGAATACCGCGACAGGTTCCTCACCCTGTCAAGGTACGCCCCGATGAAACCGACACCAATGAGAAAAGGAAGGAGAGATTCCTGAACGGTCTGCACGACGAGATGCAGACAGTACTAGTCAACATCCCCTTTGCCGACCTCGAAGCCCTAGTGGACTCTGCCATTCAGATGGAAGGCAAACTGCACCAGGCAAATGAGAACCGCAAACGCCGCATGATGCACCAAAGCGGGCCCAGCAATACCCCAAGGTATCGCCCTAGCTCAAGTGGTGGTTTTGCCCCCAGAAACAACAAGCCCCAGAACCAGATGTCGTGCCCCGGTTTTCAGAACCGGAGTGGAGGAAATCCAAGGCCAGGAGGCCCCCACCACAACAACAGTAACTCCTATGTGCACCACAACAACAACTTTAACCGCGCTCCGCCGAGAGCCCCCAACAGCAACAGCAACAACAACAAAAACAAAAACAACAACACCAACACTGCACCAAGGACCGGAAGCAACGCCATCCCCGTTGCAACCAAGGACAAGGCCACAATCACCTGCTATGAATGTGGAGTTGTGGGACACTACTCCAATGAGTGCCCCAAAAGGCTGGCCAAGCTCGCCGGCAACACCGCTGCACCTGCTCAGCAGCAACGCCGTGTCTCCACCGGCAAGAAGTTCGCCCCCAACAACCCGAACAACCGTGGAGGTCGCCTCTACCACATGAACGCCGAGGAAGCCCAGGAAGCACCAGACGTGGTGCTGGGTATGTTCTCTGTTAACTCAATACCAGCAAGAGTGTTGTTTGATTCAGGAGCATCGCATTCATTTGTTACAGAAGATTTTGTGTGCACTAGTAAGATTCAACCAATCAGCTTGAAACATGTCATGATAGTTCAAATACCTGGATCAACAACTAAAGCTAGAAAATTTTGCAAAGATGTACCCATCAGAATCCATGAAATATATTTTTATGCAAACTTGATTGTTCTGGGAACAAAAGGATTGGAAGTAGTACTGGGTATGGATTTGATGGCAAAACATCATGGATTGATAGACTGCGCCAAGAAGGCCATCATCATGACTAGTAGCACAGGAATAAAAATAGAACATGTTTCTGAGAAACTACCCAGAAAATTCACCTGCAACCAGAGTTTAGCCAAACCAACTTTGGATCAGATCAGGGTCGTCTGTCGATACCCTGATGTGTTTCCGAATGATCTACCCGGTATGCCCCCAGATCGGGACATCGAGTTTATCATCGAGTTAATTCCTGGAACAGGACCCATAGCCCAGAGAGCCTATAGCATGAACCCGACAGAATTAGTGGAGCTGAAGAAGCAGCTGGATGATATGTTATTCAAAGGTCTGATTCAACCAAGTGCGTCACCTTGGAGATCACCAGTTTTATTTGTGGATAAGAAGGATGGTGCCAATCGGTTATGTACGGATTATCGTAAACTTAACGATGTCACCATCAAAAACAAATACCCCTTGCCAAAGATAGAAGACCTGTTTGACCAACTGGCCGGTGCCACAGTATTCTCCAAGATTGACCTTAGGACTGGTTACCATCAACTGAAGATCCGTGCAACGGATATCCCAAAGACTGCTTTCACCACCAGATATGGACTGTATGAGTACAATGTCATGTCATTTGGATTAACCAATGCCCCCGCCTATTTCATGAACCTCATGAACAAGATCTTCATGAACTTTTTGGATAAGTTTGTCGTTGTCTTCATCGACGACATCCTTATCTATTCCAAAACAGAAGAGGAACATGAGCAACACCTAGAAGTTATCCTAGAAACCCTTAGGCAACACAAGTTGTATGCCAAGTTCAGCAAGTGCGAGTTTTGGTTGAAGGAAGTAGGATTCCTGGGACATATCTTGTCTGCAAAAGGAATTGCTGTAGATCCAGCCAAGATCAAGACCGTCACAGAATGGAAAGCCCCAACCACCTAGACCGAGGTCCGCGCATTTCTCGGATTAGCGGGATATTACCGCCGATTCGTTGAAGGATTTTCCAGCATAGCCCGACCCATGACCCAACTGTTGAAGAAGGATAAGAAGTTTGAATGGACTGCCAAGTGTGAAGAAAGTTTCCAACAGCTCAAGAGCAGATTGACCACAGCCCCAATATTGATCATGCCGGACATCACCAAGCCCTTTGACGTCTATTGTGATGCATCCAAGATTGGTCTTGGATGTGTGTTGATGCAAGAAGGCAAAGTGATATCATATCTGTCCCGGCAACTGAAGCAGCATGAGCAGAACTATCCAACCCATGACCTCGAACTTGCAGCCGTAGTGTTAGCCCTGAAGGTTTGGCGTCATTACCTCATGGGTAATCGATGCGCTATCTATTCTGATCACAAGAGCCTGAAGTATATCTTCACACAAAAGGAGCTGAATATGAGGCAGAGAAGATGGTTAGAGCTAATCAAGGATTATGATATGGAAATCCACTATCACCCCGGCAAGGCCAATGTGGTAGCGGATGCCCTGAGTAGACTGCCGTGTCAGTTAAACTCCATGATAGCAGAAGAACAGCCTAGCCTATACCAAGAGTTTGAACAGTTCAGAATGGAGCTAGTTAGTGAAGGATACCTAGCCAGCATAGAGCTGCAGCCTACTTTGATTGGACAGATCAAAGAAGCCCAGAAGGGAAATGCCAGCATTGACGGAATCAAGAGTCAGATAGCTGCGGGAAAGGCACCAGGATTCACCGTAGATGAAGAAGGAGTACTTTGGTACAACGGTCGCCTGCGTGTCCCGTCAGATTCAGAGTTGAAGCAAGTCATACTGAAGGAAGCTCACGACACCCTGTATTCCATTCACCCCGGAGGAACCAAGATGTACCAAGACCTGAAGGAACAATTCTGGTGGCACGGAGTGAAGCGAGAGATAGGAAGCTACATCGCCAAGTGTGATATCTGTCAACGAGTCAAGGCAGAACACCAACGACCGGCAGGACTGTTGCAACCCTTACAGATTCCTGAGTGGAAATGGGATTCTGTCGGTATGGACTTTATCACAGGATTGCCCAAATCTAGCAGAGGAAATGACTCCATTTGGGTAGTCATCGATAGGTTGACCAAGGTTGCACATTTCATCCCTGTCAAAACCACATACCAAGGCCCAAAGCTAGCTGAGCTATACATCTCAAGAATAGTCGCCCTGCACGGAACCCCGAAGTCAATTGTGTCAGATAGAGGATCACAGTTCACCTCAAGATTCTGGCAGAAGGTGCATGAAGGACTAGGAACCCGTCTGAACTTCAGCACCGCTTATCACCCACAGACTGACGGACAGACCGAGAGAGTCAACCATATACTGGAAGATATGTTGAGAGCCTGTGTACTGGAATATGGATCCAAATGGGAAGACTGCCTACCTTACGTAGAATTCTCATACAACAACAGCTATCAAGCCAGTTTACAGATGGCCCCCTTTGAAGCCCTGTACGGAAGGAAGTGTCGTACCCCGCTGAACTGGTCCGAAGCCGGAGAAAGCCAAGTCTTTAGACCAGATATTCTTCGAGAAGCCGAAGAGAAGGTGCACAGGATCCGCGAGTACCTCAATACTGCGCAATCAAGACAGAAGAGCTACGCCGACAAGAGACGTCGAGAGATGACCTTCGAGATTGGAGATTTTGTTTACCTCAAAGTGTCACCCCTCAAAGGAATGCAGAGATTCCAACTAAAAGGAAAGCTCGCGCCCCGATATGTTGGACCCTTCAAAGTTCTGAGTCGCCGAGGCGAAGTGTCTTATCAACTGGAACTACCCGAAGAAATGGCGGCTGTGCACAATGTGTTTCACATCTCACTGCTCCGGAAATGCTTGGAAGTACCGGAGAAGACCGAAGTATTCAAGAATATAGATCACCGATCAGTGGATATCAACACGGACTTGACGTATCGCGAAGTGCCTATTCGCATCCTAGAAGAAGCATACAGAACCACCCGCACCAGGAGTATCAAATTCTTGAAGATTCAGTGGAGCAACCACACCGAAGAAGAAGCCACTTGGGAACGCGAAGAGGATATGAAGAAGGAATACCCAGATCTCTTTAGTACCTAGTTTTCTCTCGATCTCAGGACGAGATCTTTTGTAACGGGGAAGGGTTTGTAACATCCCAAGTTTTCAAGGAAGAAACAAGAGAGAGATTCTAAGAACCCAAAAAAATTAGAGTCAACAAAAACTTTTCTCATCATATAAGGCTATGCATATAGATCACTGATACGTCTCCAACGTATCGATAATTTCTTATGTTCCATGCTACTTTATTGATGATACCTACATGTTTTATGCACACTTTATGTCATATTCGTGCATTTTATGGAACTAACCTATTAACAAGATGCCGAAGTGCCGTTCCTGCTGTTTTTGGTTTCAAATCCTAGTAACGAAATATTCTCGAATCGGACGAAATCACCGCCCAGGTTCCTATTTTTCCCGAAGCTTCCAGATCACCGAAAAGGGCCGAGATGGGCCGGGGCCCCACACCACACTTGGGCGCGGGCCAGGGCCTGGCCGCGCCACCGGTGGTGAGGGCACCTGGTGCCCCTCCGAGGCTCCCCTTCGCCTATATAAAGGTCCCGACCTAAAACCCCGACAGAGGAAGCCACGGCACGCGAAACCTTCCGAGCGCCGCCATCGCGAAGCTAAGATCCGGGACAGGAGTCTCTTCCCGCACCCTGCCGGACGGGAAGTGCCCCGGAAGGCTTCTCCATCAACACCGCTGCCATCTCCACCGCCATCTTCATCACCGCTGCTGCCCATGAGGAGGGAGTAGTTCTCCATCGAGGCTCGGGGCTGTACCGGTAGCTATGTGGTTCATCTCTCTCCTATGTACTTCAATACAATAATCTCATGAGCTGCCTTACATGATTGATATTCATATGATGATGCTTGTAATCTAGATGTCATTATGCTAGTCAAGTGAGTTTTACTTATGTGATCTCCGGAGACTCCTTGTCCCACGTGTGTAAAGGTGACAGTGTGTGCACCGTGTGGGTCTCTTAGGCTATATTTCACAGAATACTTATTCACTGTTATGAATGGCGTAGTGAAGTGCTTATTTATATCTCTTTATGATTGCAATGTGTTTTGTATCACAATTTATCCATGTGCTACTCTAGCAATGTTATTAAAGTAGTTTTATTCCTCCTGCACGATGTAATGGTGACAGTGTGTGCATCCGTGTTAGTACTTGGTTTATGCTATGATCATGATCTCTTGTAGATTGCGAAGTTAACTATTGCTATGATAGTATTGATGTGTATTATTCCTCCTACATAAGCATGAAGGTGACAGTGTGCATGCTATGTTAGTACTTGGTTTAGTCGTTTCGATCTTTCATGCACTCTAAGGTTATTTAAATATGAACATTGAATTGTGGAGCTTGTTAACTCCGGCATTGAGGGTTCGTGTAATCCTACGCAATGTGTTCATCATCCAACAAGAGAGTGTAGAGTATGCATTTATCTATTCTGTTATGTGATCAAAGTTGAGAGTGTCCACTAGTGAAAGTCTATTCCCTAGGCCTTGTTCCTAAATACTGCTATCGCTGCTTGTTTACTGTTTACTGAGTTACTACTGCTGCGTTACTACTGCATGTTTACTTCCCGCAATATTACTACCATCAACCGCACGCCAGCAAGCACTTTTCTGGCGCCATACTACTGCTCATATTCATTCATACCACTTGTATTTCACTATCTCTTCGCCGAACTAGTACACCTATTAGGTGTGTTGGGGACACAAGAGACTTCTTGCTTTGTGGTTGCAGGGTTGCATGAGAGGGATATCTTTGACCTCTTCCTCCCCGAGTTCGATAAACCTTGGGTAATCCACTTAAGGGAAACTTGCTGCTGTTCTACAAACCTCTGCTCTTGGAGGCCCAACACTGTCTACAAGAATAGAAGCACCCGTAGACATCAAGCTACTTTTCTGGCGCCGTTGCCAGGGAGGGAAGGTAAACGACACTCACACATTGGCAAGCCCGGCAACTAAGCACTTTTCCTCCCTCGTCAACTACGTGCCAAGCACTTTTCTGGCGCCGTTGTCGGGAGGAAAGGTAAAAGGCACTCATACTCCGGTTCCAGGTAACAGTACTTTTCTCATTGTGTGTGTGCTCGAAGCTATTTCCTTTAGACTCTGCAATTGCGACATTTGGTTTCTTGTTTACACTAGTTAGGCATAATGGACAACAATGACCTTTTTATTCTATTTTCTGATTTAAGACATGGATGGTTTGATGCGAAAATTAAAAAACCCATGGAACATATTAATATGAATGCTTTGAACACTATTGTTGCTAATGCTATGGAAAATTCTAAGCTTGGGGAAGCTGGTTTTGATGAGCATGATATTTTTAGTCCCCCAAGCATTGAGGAGAAAATTTACTTTGATGATACTTTGCCTCCTATTTATGATGATTATAATGATAGTAGTCTTTTGTTACCACCTGTTATGGAGGATAAATTTGATTATGATTACAATATACCTCCTATATTTGATAGCTACTTTGTTGAATTTGCTCCCACTACAATTAATAAGAATGACTATGCTTATGTTGGGAGTAGTAATTATTTTATGCATGAGACTCATGATAAGAATGCTTTATGTGATAGTTATATTGTTGAGTTTGCTCATGTTGCTACTGAAAGTTATTATGAGAGAGAAAAATATGGTTGTAGAAATTTTCATGTTACTAAAATGCCTCTCTATGTGCTGAAATTTTGAAGCTACACTTGTTTTATCTTCCTATGCTTGTTACTTTGCTCTTCATGAATTCATTTGTGTATAAGATTCTTCTGCATAGGAAGCATGTTAGGCTTAAATGTGTTTTGAATTGCCTCTTGAAGCTCTCTTTTGCTTCAAATACTATTTCTTGCGAGTGCATCATTAAAATTGCTGAGCCCATCTTAATGGCTATAAAGAAAGAACTTCTTGGGAGATAACCCATGTGTTATTTTGCTACAGTACTTTGTTTTATATTTGTGTCTTGGAAGTTGTTTACTACTGTAGCAACCTCTCCTTATCATGTTTTTGTGCCAAGTAAAGTTTCTATGTCAAAGTTGATGTTATATTTGGGATCGCTGCGCAGAAACAGCATTGCTGTCTGTCACGAATCTGGGCACAGTTCTGTAGAAAATTCGAAAAAATCTGCCAATTTACGAGCATGATCCTCAGATATGTACGCAACTTTCATTAGTTTTGAGTTTTTCCATTTGAGCAAGTCTGGTGCCTTAAATTCGTCTTTACGGACTGTTCTGTTTTTGACAGATTCTGCCTTTTATTTCGCATTGCCTCTTTTGCTATGTTGGATTTATTTCTTTGATCCATTAATGTCCAGTAGCTTTATGCAATGTCCAGAAGTGAAAAGAATGTTTGTGTCACCTCTGAACATGTGAATTTTTGATTATGCACTAAGCCTCTAATGAGTTTGCTTGAAGTTTGGTGTGAAGGAAGTTTTCAAGGGTCAAGAGAGGAGTATGATATACTATGATCAAGAGAGTGAAAGCTCTAAGCTTGGGGATGCCCCCGTGGTTCATCCCTGCATATTTTAAGAAGACTCAAGCGTCTAAGCTTGGGGATGCCCAAGGCATCCCCTTCTTCATCGACAACATCATCGGGTTCCTCCCCTGAAACTATATTTTTATTCAGTCACATCTTATGTACTTTACTTGGAGCGTCTGTGTGCTTTTATTTTTGTTTTTGTTTTGTTATCTTAGTTCTCTGAATAAGTTCATCCTTGTGTGGAGAGAGACACGCTCCGCTGGTTCGTATGAACACATGTGTTCTTAGCTCATAATATTCATGGCGAAGTTTCCTCTTCGTTATATTGTTATATGGTTGGAATTGGAAAATGCTACATGTAGTAATTGCTATAATGTCTTGGGTAATGTGATACTTGGCAATTGTTGTGCTCATGTTTAAGCTCTTGCATCATATACTTTGCACCTATTAATGAAGAAAAACATAGAGCTTGCTAAAATTTGGTTTGCATAATTGGTCTCTCTAAAGTCTAGATAATTTCTAGTATTGAGTTTTGAACAACAAGGAAGACGGTGTAAAGTCTTATAATGTTTACAATATGTCTTTTATGTGAGTTTTGCTGCACCGGTTCATCCTTGAGTTTGCTTCAAATAACCTTGCTAGCCTAAACCTTGTATCGAGAGGGAATACTTCTCATGCATCCAAATCCTTGAGCCAACCACTATGCCATTTGTGTCCACCATACCTACCTACTACATGGTATTTCTCCGCCATTCCAAAGTAAATTGCTTGAGTGCTACCTTTAAACAATTCAAAAGTTATTACCTCTTATTTGTGTCAATGTTTTATAGCTCATGAAGAAGTATGTGGTGTTTATCTTTCAATCTTGTTGGGCAACTTTCACCAATGGACTAGTGGCTTCATCCTCTTATCCAATAATTTTGCAAAAAGAGCTGGCAATGGGATTCCCAGTCCCAAATTAATTAAAAAAAATAGACACTCCTCCATGGTATGTGATTGTTGGACGGCACCCGAAGGATTCGGTTAGCCATGGCTTGAGAAAGCAAAGGTGGGGAGGAGTGTCATCATAATAAAACTAAAATAAAAAGGCACTCCTTCATGGTATGAGATTGTTGGGGCACCCGAGGATTCGGTTAGCCATGGTTTGTGAAAGAAAGGTTGGAAGGAGTGCCACCCAAAAATAAAAATAAAATGGGAGCCGCTCTTTGAAGGTTTGTCTGGCAAGGGGGTTAGAGTACCCGCTACCATTCGTTGACAACAACAAACACCTCTCAAAACTTTATTTTTATGCTCTCTTTATGTTTTCAAAATAAAAGCTCTAGCACAAATACAGCAATCGATGCTTTCCTCTTTGAAGGACCATTCTTTTACTTTTATTGTTGAGTCAAGTTCACCTATCTCTCTCCACCTCAAGAAGCAAACACTTGTGAACTGTGCATTGATTCTTACATACTTGCTTATTGCATTTGTTATATTACTCTATGTTGACAATATCCATGAGATATACATGTTATAAGTTGAAAGCAACCGCTGAAACTTAATCTTCCTTTGTGTTGCTTCAACACCTTTACTTTGATTTATTGCTTTATGAGTTAACTCTTATGCAAGACTTATTGATGCTTGTCTTGAAAGTACTATTCATGAAAAGTCTTTGCTTTATGATTCATTTGTTTACTCATGTCATTACCATTGTTTTGATCGCTGCATTCATCTCATATGCTTACAATAGTATGATCAAGGTTATGATGGCATGTCACTTAAGAAATTATCTTTGTTATCGCTTTACCTGCTCGGGACGAGCAACTAAGCTTGGGGATGCTGATACGTCTCCAACGTATCGATAATTTCTTATGTTCCATGCTACTTTATTGATGATACCTACATGTTTTATGCACACTTTATGTCATATTCGTGCATTTTATGGAACTAACCTATTAACAAGATGCCGAAGTGCCAGTTCCTGTTTTCTGCTGTTTTTGGTTTCAGAAATCCTAGTAACGAAATATTTTCGGAATCGGACGAAATCACCGCCTGTGTTCCTATTTTTCCCGAAGCTTCCAGATCACCGAAGAGGGGCCAGGGGGCCCCACACACACTTCTGGCGCGGGCCAGGGCCCGGCCGCGCCACCCGGTGGTGAGGGCACCCTGGTGCCCCTCCGAGGCTCCCCTCGCCTATATAAAGGTCCCGACCTAAAAACCCCGACAGAGGAAGCCACGGCACGCGAAACCTTCCGCCGCCATCGCGAAGCCAAGATCGGGGGACAGGAGTCTCTGTCCGGCACCGCCGGACGGGGAAGTGCCCACGGAAGGCTTCTCCATCGACCGCTGCCATCTCCACCGCCATCTTCATCACCGCTGCTGCTCCCATGAGGAGGGAGTAGTTCTCCATCGAGGCTCGGGGCTGTACCGGTAGCTATGTGGTTCATCTCTCTCCTATGTACTTCAATACAATAATCTCATGAGGTGCCTTACATGATTGAGATTCATATGATGATGCTTGTAATCTAGATGTCATTATGCTAGTCAAGTGAGTTTTACTTATGTGATCTCCGGAGACTCCTTGTCCCACGTGTGTAAAGGTGACAGTGTGTGCACCGTGTGGGTCTCTTAGGCTATATTTCACAGAATACTTATTCACTGTTATGAATGGCGTAGTGAAGTTCTTATTTATATCTCTTTATGATTGCAATGTGTTTTGTATCACAATTTATCCATGTGCTACTCTAGCAATGTTATTAAAGTAGTTTTATTCCTCCTGCACGATGTAATGGTGACAGGTGTGTGCATCCGTGTTAGTACTTGGTTTATGCTATGATCATGATCTCTTGTAGATTGCGAAGTTAACTATTGATATGATAGTATTGATGTGTATTATTCCTCCTACATAAGCATGAAGGTGACAGTGTGCATGCTATGTTAGTACTTGGTTTAGTCGTTTCGATCTTTCATGCACTCTAAGGTTATTTAAATATGAACATTGAATTGTGGAGCTTGTTAACTCCGGCATTGAGGGTTCGTGTAATCCTACGCAATGTGTTCATCATCCAACAAGAGAGTGTAGAGTATGCATTTATCTATTCTGTTATGTGATCAAAGTTGAGAGTGTCCACTAGTGAAAGTCTATTCCCTAGGCCTTGTTCCTAAATACTGCTATCGCTGCTTGTTCATGAGTTACTACTGCTGCGTTACTACTGCATGTTTACTTCCCGCAATATTACTACCATCAACGGCACGCCAGCAAGCACTTTTCTGGCGCCATACTACTGCTCATATTCATTCATACCACTTGTATTTCACTATCTCTTCGCCGAACTAGTACACCTATTAGGTGTGTTGGGGACACAAGAGACTTCTTGCTTTGTGGTTGCAGGGTTGCATGAGAGGGATATCTTTGACCTCTTCCTCCTGAGTTCGATAAACCTTGGGTAATCCACTTAAGGGAAACTTGCTGCTGTTCTACAAACCTCTGCTCTTGGAGGCCCAACACTGTCTACAAGAATAGAAGCACCCGTAGACATCATCACCTTATTAATTATTTTGAGTGTGCAATTGCCATGATGCTTGCTTATGTGTTCACTTTGCTCTAAACCAATCACCATGATCTCTGGATCATCTAAATACAAAGAAAAAGAAAAGAGGAATGAAAATGCAAAAATCAATTTCAACACACACATAAGGCTTAGGCCATTTTTACAAATCTTTGATATAGACCATTTTGGTTTGCACCATTGGGTGTAAATGGATACTAAACACATATTAACAACTTTGGAAACAATCAAACACCATTCAAATCAAATTTGAATCAATTATGAGCTCACATGTGATTATGGTCATATGAGACAATTTTAGTCTGATGCTCACTTTGAGCCTCTGGTTTTTGAGATTTCACTTCTACACTTGACCAATTCTTTGCACCTCATCCAAGACAACATCAAGGAGAACAACTTTGCTCAAGAACACACCCCCAAATTCTGTCCCTATTTCAAATGACAAGCAAGCAAAGTGGAGACTTTTAAACAAAGTTAAGATCATATGCAAAATGGATTTTTGCATTTCAATTCCATTTTGATCACCACCACCACCACTATGCTCCAATTAATATATGGTTACAATCCACCAAAAATATTTTCAAAATTCCAATATTATTTTCTTGCGGGCATTACTCAAACACCTTTAGGGCAGGGATCAAATTGTTGCCCATACTGAATCTTGGAGAGGACCAAGTCCAACCTGAGCCACCACAGCAACCCTGGACCCTCCTCTCACCTCACCACACCAGTGCCACCACTTGCACTGGTCAATGTTTGATCAAATCAACCAAGCCATGCCATGCCGTGGCATGGCATGCCACCATCATGCCACCATCGCCTCTGGCCACCTCTGGACTGCACCACCGTGTCAACTCTCTCCCTCTCACTCACCTGATGCTGCCCAGACCAAGCCTCGACGAAATCTCGCACCACATTGACCGGACCGAGCCGCGCCCAGACGTGCCAGTGACGTGCACGCCGCGACAGAGCGCGCACGGCGAACGCCACGGGCACGCCGAGCGTGACGCAGCCCCGACGCACCACGCTCCACTTGCCACCACCGACGCGCAGACGCGCCAGGCCACCAGACGCCGGACATGGCCGATGAGCCGCGGGAACGCTGTGGCCACCGTCACCGTCGACGAGACCCGCCACGGCACTGCCCACTCCCGTCAAGCTCACGAGCGCCGTCATCGATTTCCCCACAATCAAGCTCCACAGACCGCCATGACGTCGCCGCACGCGAGCGTCATCACCGCACCCCTGCGCCCCTACCGCGACGCCATGGATGACTTCATCCCAGCTCCACGGCCACCTCCCGCTCCTATAAAAGGAGAGCTCCTCCCACCGAATTGAGCATGCCAACTTCTTCCCCTCCTCATCACAGCTCTCCTCGACACCTCAATTCCTTCGATTAGCCACTCCACCGCTCGAATTGCAAGATCGCCGCCGCCGCCAGTACACGGAGTTTGCCGGAGAAGGAGGCCACCCCAGGACGCGCCACTGCTACCAGGGTGATCCTCATCGTCGACTGATACGTCCCAAACGTATCCATAATTTCTTATGTTCCATGCTACTTTATTGATGATACCTACATGTTTTATACACATTATATGTCATTATTATGCGTTTTCCGGAACTAACCTATTGACGAGATGCCAAAGGGCCAGATGCTATTTTCTGCTGTTTTTGGTTTCAGAAATCCTAGAAAGGAAATATTCTCGGAATCGGATGAAATCAACGCCCAACATCCTAATTTTCCCGGAAACTTCCAGAACACCGAAGAAGGGCCAGAGGGGAGCCAGGAGGGCCCCACCCAGCGGCGCGGCTGGGGGGGCGCCCTATGGGGAGGGAGCCCCGTGGCCCCTCCGACTCTGCCTCTTCACCTATAAAGGCCTTCCTGACCTAAAACACCGATACGTTCGACGAAACACGAGAAAACCTTCCAGAGCCGCCGCCATCGCGAAATCAAGATTCGGGGGACAGACGTCTCTGTTCCGGCACGCCGCGGGGGGGAATTGAAGCCATCTCCACCGCCATCTTCACCGCCATCGCTGCTCCCATGATGAGGAGGGAGTTCTCCCTGGCTGAGGGCTCTACCGTAGCTATGTGGTTAATCTCTCTCTGTACTCCAATACAATGATCTCATGAGCTGCTTTACATGATTGAGATCCATATGATGAGCTTTGTGTCGCTACTAGTTGTGTGCTACTCATGTGATGTTATTAAAGTAGTCTATTCCTCCTGCATGGTGTAAAGGTGACTAGTGTGTGCACCGTGTGGTTCTTGTCGTAGGCTATGATCATGATCTCTTGTAGATTGTGGAGTTAATTATCATTATGATAGTATTGATGTGATCTATTCCTCCTTCATAGTGTAATGTGGACAGTGTGTGCGCTATGTTAGTTCTTGGTTTATTTTGCAAAGATCTATTATGCTCTAAGGTTACTTAAACATGAATATCGAATGTTGTGGAGCTTGTTAACTCCGGCATTGAGGGTTCGTGTAATCCTACACAATTAGTGGTGTTCATTATCAAACAAGAGTGTATGTAGCACATATGAGAAAGAGTTATTTATTATGCGATCAATGTTGAGAGTGTCCACTAGTGAAAGTATGATCCCTAGGCCTTGTTTCCAATACTGCAAACACCGCTTATTTACTGTTCTATTGCATGTTTACTCGCTGCCATATTTTATTCATATTGCTATTACCACTCATATACATACATACTACTTGTATTTCACTATCTCTTCGCCGAACTAGTGCACCTATACATCTGACAAGTGTATTAGGTGTGTTGGGGACACAAGAGACTTCTTGCTTTGTGATTGCAGGGTTGCTTGAGAGGGATATCTTTGACCTCTTCCTCCCAGTTCGATAAACCTTGGGTGATCCACTTAAGGGAAAACTTGCTGCTGTTCTACAAACCTCTGCTCTTGGAGGCCCAACACTGTCTACAAGAATAGAAGCACCGTAGACATCAAGCTATTTTCTGGCGCCGTTGCCGGGGAGGAAAGGTAAAAGGTACTCACACTCCGGATCTCGGCTACTAAGCTATTTTCCGGCGCCGTTGTAAGTACTCGAAGCTATTTCCTTTAGATCCTGCAATTGCATCTTTTTGTTTCTTGTTTTTATTTTCACTAGTTAGGCATAATGGAAAACAACAAAAAAATTAGTGAGCTTTTTAATATTTTTCCTGATTTAGAATTGTTTGATACAAAAATTAAAAAACCTATGGAACCTTATTTGCATGCTAGTAGCAATGTTATTAGTATGAATGCAATTACTGCTAATGCTATGGAGAAGTCTAAGCTTGGGGAAGCTAGTTTTTGTGATCTTTTTAGCCTCCCATCTTTAGGGGAGAAAATTTGCTCTGATAATACTTTATCTCCCATATGCGATAACTCTAATGATGCTTGTGATATTTTAAATCCACCTACTGAAAGTATTCCGTATAAAATACCTATGAAAATTATTGAACGTGTTATGGATAACCGCTATGAAGGGGATGGAACTGTTCATCCTGGAGATCATTTACTGTTTTTGCATGAATTATGCGGGTTATTCAAGTGTGCAGGAATTTCAATGGATGAAGTTAGGAAGAAATTATTTGTTATGTCGCTATCTGGTGAAGCGGCGCATTGGTATAAACTGCTGAAGGACGGGCGCTCTCTTGATTGGAAGGATATTGTGCCTCTATTTTATTCCAAGTTCTATCCTCCAAGTGAAATTCACAAAGATCGAAACCGTATATATAATTTTTGGCCTCATGATGGAGAGAATATTGCCCAAGCATGGGAGAGATTGAAGTCCTTAATGCTCAAATGCCCCAATCATGAGCTTCCTGGTAATGTTATCATTGATAATTTCTATGCAAGACTTTCTTTTCAGGATAAAACCTTGCTGGATACTACTTGTTCTGGATCATTCACGCGCAATAAAGAAGAGTTTAAATGGGACCTTCTTAATCGGATTCAGAAGAACGCTGAAGATTGGGAGAACGACAAAGGTAAAGAGTCAGGTATAAATTATGATTATGAATGCATTGAAACTTTTATGGATACTGATGAATTTCGAAATATGAGTGTTACCTATGGTCTTGACTCTCAAGTTATTGCAAATCTTTATAAATCCTTTGCTTCTCATTTTGAATTGCCTAAAAAGAATTTTGATAAGTATCATGAACCTTTTAAAGAGGCTTGCATGAAGAATGAAATTGTTGTTAATGATTGCAATAAGCATGCTCAAACTCCTAAGAATGCTATTTCCTATAAGCATGTTAATTTTTGTGGAATGCATAGACCTTGTGGAATTAATCAAATCGAAGATGAATATTGTATCCACCATATTAATGAAAAAACTAGAAAGTGGGCTAGGGCTCTAGATGATCTAGTTAAAAAGTGTGTGCCCTCTATCCTTTTATTTGTGAAGTTTGCCATGAAGTGGGTCATTTTAATTTTCAATGCTCCTCCAATGATAATTTGAACCCAATGAGTGCTGCAAATTTGTATTGTGATGATGAAATTTCTCCTAATCAGCATGATGAACTTACTTTATTTTTGTGGTGTGAAGAGCTCTCAAGAAAAATCTCTTTGTTACATATGAGTGATCTTGATATTGATGACGTCCTGCATGGGTGTTTTTCTTATTGCATTGATAATAGCCATACAAACACTTACATACAAAATATCTTAGAAGATGACACCTTGCCAAAATATGATAGGACCGCTGTGTGTTTTCAATTAATTAATGAAAAGGAGGGATCCTCCCAAGTTTCTTCTATTGTTTCTGAAAGTAAATCAGGTTATGCGGACAAGCCACCCTTCAAGCCTCTTCCTCCTAAAGAAGGGAATGAGGAGAAGGAAGAAGAAGAAGAAGGGAACGAAGAAGAAGAAGAAGAAGAAGAAGAAGGAGAATAAAGAGAAAGAGGCAATGGCATATCCCCGCGTGTATGAGGTAACAATAGGTAACCGTAAGTATGTTGCGCCTAATGATTATTATGATAATAAATCTGAGTACGATGATCTTCCTATGCCCTGTACCCATGTTAGTGATCATGATTTGGATGAGCACACTACCTTTGATATTGGAAATCTCTTTGGTACTGATTATGAAAGTAATGATGATAGCATTATTCATGTCCCCTTAAACGATGATATTGAAAGCTCTAAGCTTGGGGATGTTGTGCTTGAAGATCCTATATTTGAGACCTCTACTTTTAGTGAAAATGATGATATTACATATTCTGGTTTAGATAATTGCTATAGAGATGTATATGACACATGTTACAATTATCCTTATGAAACTTGTCATAGTTATGATGGGCTTGCCAAAAACCATTCCCTTAGTATGCAACTTGTTTACCATGTTCAAATTCTCAACAATGATCCTGCTCCAATTACTATTAATGAGAAGAGTTTTTCTTATGTCAAAAATAATGATACCCTTATGCATATGAACCATGATAAGAATGTTTTAAGTGATGGTTATATTGTAGATTTCATCAATGATGCTACTGAAAGTTATTATGAGAGAGGGAAACATGGTTATAGGCATCTTAATAATATTAAGTTTCCCCTCTTTATGTTGAGAATCTTGAAGTTACTCGTGTTTTATCCTCTTATGCTTGTCACTTTGTTCTTCATGAATTCATTTGTGTACAAGATTCCTTTGCATAGGAAGTGTGTTAGACTTAAATGCTCTCTTTTGCCTCAACTCTTATTTCTTGCGAGTGCATCATTAAAACTGCTGAGCCCATCTTAATGGCTATAAAGAAAGAACTTCTTGGGAGATAACCCATGTGTTTATTTTGCTACAGTACTTTTATTTTGTATTTGTGTCTTGGAAGTTGTTACTACTGTAGCAACCTCTCCTTATCTTATTTTTATTGCATTGTTGTGCCAAGTAAAGTCTTTGATAGAAAGGTTGATACTAGATTTGGATTACTGCGCAGAAACAGATTTCTTGCTGTCACGAATCTGGGCCTAATTCTCTGTAGGTAACTCAGAAAATTATGTCAATTTACGTGAGTGATCCTCAGATATGTACGCAACTTTCATTCAATTTGAGCATTTTCATCTGAGCAAGTCTGGTGCCATTTTAAAATTCGTCTTTACGGACTGTTCTGTTTTTGACAGATTCTGTCTTTTATTTCGCATTGCCTCTTTTTCTGTGTTGGATGGATTTCTTTGTTCCATTAACTTTAAGAAGCTTTGTGCAATGTCCAGAAGTGTTAAGAATGATTGTGTCACCTCTGAACATGTGAGTTTTTGATTATGCACTAACCCTCTAATGAGTTGTTTTGAGTTTGGTGTGGAGGAAGTTTTCAAGGGTCAAGAGAGGAGGATGATATACTACGATCAAGA
This sequence comes from Lolium multiflorum, assembly GCA_030979885.1. Lineage (NCBI taxonomy): Eukaryota > Viridiplantae > Streptophyta > Magnoliopsida > Poales > Poaceae > Lolium > Lolium multiflorum. The sequence continues at coordinate 273,178,483 of CM061750.1, read as the reverse complement.
AGAGTGAAAAGTCTAAGCTGGGGATGCCCCGGTGGTTCATCCCTGCATATTTCAAGAAGACTCAAGCGTCTAAGCTTGGGGATGCCCAAGGCATCCCCTTCTGCATCGACAATTTATCAGGTTTCTTCTCTTGAAACTATATTTTTATTCGGTCACATCTTATGTACTTTACTTGGAGCGTCTGTATGTTTTTGTTTTTGTTTTGGTTTGAATAAATGATTGTTTGGGAGAGAGACACGCTCCGCTGGTTCATATGAACACATGTGTTCTTAGCTTTTAATTTTCATGGCGAAGGTTGAAACTGCTTCGTTAATTGTTATATGGTTGGAAACGGGAAATGCTATATGTAGTAATTGCTAAAATGTCCTGGATAATGTGATACTTGGTAATTGTTGTGCTCATGTTTAAGCTCTTGCATCATATACTTTGCACCTATTAATGAAGAAATACATAGAGCTTGCTAAAATTTGGTTTGCATAATTGGTCTCTCTAAGGTTTAGATAATTTCTAGTAAAGAGTTTGAACAACAAGGAAGACGGTGTAGAGTCTTATAATGTTTACAATATGTCTTTTATGTGAGTTTTGCTGTACCGCTTCATACTTGTGTTTGTTTCAAATAACTTGCTAGCCTAAGCCTTGTATCGAGAGGAAATACTTCTCATGCATCCAAAATCCTTGAGCCAACCACTATGCCATTTGTGTCCACCATACCTACCTACTACATGGTATTTCTCCGCCATTCCAAAGTAAATTGCTTGAGTGCTACCTTTAAACAATTCAAAAGTTATCACCTCTGATTTGTGTCAATGTTTTATAGCTCATGAGGAAGTATGTGGTGTTTATCTTTCAATCTTGTTGGGCAACTTTCACCAATGGACTAGTGGCTTCATCCGCTTATCCAATAACTTTGCAAAAAGAGCTGGCAATGGGATTCCCAGTCCCAAATTAATTAACAAAAATAGACACTCCTCCATGGTATGTGATTGTTGGACGACACCCGAAGGATTCGGTTAGCCATGGCTTGAAAGCAAAGGTGGGGAGGAGTGTCATCTAAATAAAACTAAAATAAAAAGGCACTCCTTCATGGTATGAGATTGTTGGCAGGCACCCGAGGATTTGGTTAGCCATGGTTTGTGAAAGAAAGGTTGGAAGGAGTGCCACACAAAAATAAAAATAAAATGGGAGCCGCTCTTTGAAGGTTTGTCTGGCAAGGGGGTTAGAGTGCCCACTACCATTCGTTGACAACAACAAACACCTCTCAAAACTTTACTTTTATACTCTCTTGATGTTTTCAAAATCAAAGCTCTAGCACAAATATAGCAATCAATGCTTCCCTCTGCGAAGGGCCATTCTTTTACTTTTTATGTTGAGTTAGTTCACCTATTTCTCTCCACCTCAAGAAGCAAACACTTGTGTGAACTGTGCATTGATTCCTACATACTTGCATATTGCATTTGTTATATTGCTCTATGTTGACAATATCCATGAGATATACATGTTACAAGTTGAAAGCAACCGCTGAAACTTAATCCTCCTTTGTGTTGCTTCGATACCTATACTATGAAATTATTGCTTTATGAGTTAACTCTTATGCAAGTCTTATTGATGCTTGTCTTGAAGTACTATTTATGAAAAGTCTTTGCTTTATGATTCATTTGTTTACTCATGTCATTACCATTGTTTGGATCGCTGCATTCATCTCATATGCTTACAATAGTATGATCAAGGTTATGATGTCATGTCACTTAAGAAATTATCATTGTTATCGTTTACCTACTCGAGGGCGAGTAGGAACTAATCTTGGGGATGCTTGATACGTCCCAAACGTATCCATAATTTCTTATGTTCCATGCTACTTTATTGATGATACCTACATGTTTTATACACATTATATGTCATTATTATGCGTTTTCCGGAACTAACCTATTGAAGAGATGCCAAAGGGCCAGTGCTGTTTTCTGCTTTTTGGTTTCAGAAATCCTAGAAAGGAAATATTCTCGGAATCGGACGAAATCAACACCCAACATCCTAATTTTCCCGGAAGCTTCCAGAGCACAGAAAGGGCAGAGGGGGAGCCGGGAGGGCCCCACACCACAGGCGGCGCGGCCAAGGGGGGGGGGCCTATGGGGAGGGAGCCCCGTGGCCCCTCCGACTCCGCCTCTTCGCCTATAAAGGCCTTCCTGACCTAAAACACCGATACGTTCGACGAAACGAGAAAACCTTCCAGAGCCGCCGCCATCGCGAAATCAAGATTCGGGGGACAGAAGTCTCTGTTCCGGCACGCCGCGGGACGGGGAATTGCCCCCGGAAGCCATCTCCACCGCCATCTTCACCGCCATCGTTGCTCCATGCATGATGAGGAGGGAGTAATTCTCCCCTGGGGCTGAGGGCTCTACCGTAGCTATGTGGTTAATCTCTCTCTCTCTGTACTCCAATACAATGATCTCATGAGCTTCTTTACATGATTGAGATCCATATGATGAGCTTTGTGTCGCTACTAGCTGTGTGCTACTCATGTGATGTTATTAAAGTAGTCTATTCCTCCTGCATGGTGTAAAGGTGACTAGTGTGTGCACCGTGTGGTTCTTGTCGTAGGCTATGATCATGATCTCTTGTAGATTGTGGAGTTAATTATCATTATGATAGTATTGATGTGATCTATTCCTCCTTCATAGTGTAATGTGGACAGTGTGTGCGCTATGTTAGTTCTTGGTTTATTTTGCAAAGATCTATTATGCTCTAAGGTTACTTAAACATGAATATCGAATGTTGTGGAGCTTGTTAACTCCGGCATTGAGGGTTCGTGTAATCCTACACAATTAGTGGTGTTCATTATCAAACAAGAGTGTATGTAGCACATATGAGAAAGAGTTATTTATTATGCGATCAATGTTGAGAGTGTCCACTAGTGAAAGTATGATCCCTAGGCCTTGTTTCCAATACTGCAAACACCGCTTATTTACTGTTCTATTGCATGTTTACTCGCTGCCATATTTTATTCAGATTGCTATTACCACTCATATACATCCATACTACTTGTATTTCACTATCTCTTTGCCGAACTAGTGCACCTATACATCTGACAAGTGTATTAGGTGTGTTGGGGACACAAGAGACTTCTTGCTTTGTGATTGCAGGGTTGCTTGAGAGGGATATCTTTGACCTCTTCCTCCCTGAGTTCGATAAACCTTGGGTGATCCACTTAAGGGAAAACTTGCTGCTGTTCTACAAACGTCTGCTCTTGGAGGCCCAACACTGTCTACAAGAATAGAAGCACCCGTAGACATCATCGACCACGTCGCCGCGCACCACTCCGACGCTCGCCGGAGCTCCGACGTGCTCTCCGACCCCCTACCTCCGCCGTGAGCCCCTCTTCTCGCCGTCGACGACGACAACTCCCCACCGTCGGATCATCGCCTGATCCAACGCTCCACACGCCGCGTACCGATTCGGTGAGTGCCTCCCACTGATGCGTGGCCCCCACGCTATCAGGCGGCCCGCTGCGCTGGACGCAGTATTGGGCCGGCCCACTTTCTTTTCCCTTGTTTAGCCCAGTAGCCTTTCCCGCCAGCCCGTTTAGTTTAAACTGAAAATTTCGAATTTAATTAAATACTCTCTGGTGCTGTTTTCAAAATTAAATAGGATAAAATCCACCAAACCAAATTTTACAAATTTTATATATTTGGAAAGCTTAGGATTTTATCTACACAATGCCACTGGTTTGAACCCTAGATCTATTATAGAATTAAAGTGAGAAAATAAACAAGGCAGGGACTTTTCTGCCTTAGAAAAATTATTAAAAATCAACCACAAATGCTTTTAAGTTAATTCCAACTCCTATAAATCACATTACACTTGTACTAATTGTTTTTGCAAAAATATGCCATGCTTACTTTGAATGATCATGGCCTAGTTTAATTAAAAGACTATATGGCTAATTCTAGTCAAAGATATTGTCCAAAAATAGTAATAAATCATATGGGATTATTTCTCTCATTTAAATCTTGTCATGAACAATCCAAAATGAGGTAGAGACTCTGGTCATATAGGTCTCTGATGCGCGTAGATGTACACGTCCGTTGGGAACCCCAAGAGGAAGGTATGATGCGCACAGTGGCAAGTTTTCCCTCAGAAAGAAACCAAGGTTTAATCGGACCAGTAGGAGTCAAGAAGCACGTTGAAGGTTGATGGTGGCGAAATGTGATGCGGCGCAACAACAGGGATTCCGGCGCCAACGTGCAACCTGCACAACACAAACCAAAGTACTTTGCCCCAACGAAACATGAGGTTGTCAATCTCACCGGCTTGTTGTAACAAAGGATTAACCGTATTGTGTGGAAGATGATTGTTTGCAAGAAAACAGTAAAACAAGTATTGCAGTAGATTGTATGCGATGTAAAGAATAGGACCGGGTCCACAGTTCACTAGAGGTGTCTCTCCCATAAGATAAAAGCATGTTGGGTGAACAAATTACAGTCGGGCAATTGACAAATAGAGAAGGGCATAACAATGCATGTACATGATATGATAAATATAGTGAGTTTTAATCCGGGCATTACGACAAAGTACATAGACCGCCATCCAACTGCATCTATGCCTAAAAAGTCCACCTTCAGTTATCATCCGAACCCCATTCAGTATTAAGTTGCAAAGCAACAGACAATTGCATTAAGTATGGTGCGTAATGTAATCGACAACTACATCCTTAGACATAGAATCAATGTTTTATCCCTAGTGGCAACAGCACATCACAACCTTAGAACTTTCTGTCACTGTCCCAGGTATCAATGAAGGCATGAACCCACTATCGAGCATAAATACTCCCTCTTGGAGTTAAGAGGAAAAACTTGGCCAGAGCCTCTACTAATAACGGAGAGCATGCAAGATCATAAACAACACATAAACAATAGATTGATAATCACCATAACATAGTATTCTCTATCCATCGGATCCCGACAAACACAACATATAGAATTACAGATAGATGATCTTGATCATGTTAGGCAGCTCACAAGATCCAACAATGAAGCACAATTAGGAGAAGACGACCATCTAGCTACTGCTATGGACCCATAGTCCAGGGGTGAACTACTCACTCATCACTCCGGAGGCGATCATGGCGATGAAGAGTCCTCAGGAGATGAATCCCCTCTCCGGCAGTGCGGAGGCGATCTCCGAATCCCCGAGATGGGATTCGGCGGCGCGTCTCGGAAGGTTTTCCGTATCGTGGCTCGTACTGGGGTTTCGCGACGGAGGCTATAAGTAAAGGGCGGGTAAAGAGGCGACACGAGGGGCCAGGTGACGGCCGGCGCGGCCAGGGCCGGGCACCGCCCTGTCATCTGGCCACCTCGTGGCCCCACCCGACTCCCCTTCGGTCTTGGGAAGCCGTGCAAAAATAGGACCTGGGCGGTGATTTCGTCCAATTCGAGAATATTTCGTTACTAGGATTTCTGAAACCAAAAACAGCAAAACAACAACTGGCTCTTCGGCATCTTGTTAATAGGTTAGTTCAGAAAATACGTAAATACGACATATAATGTGCATAAAACATGTAGGTATCATCAATAAAGTAGCATGGAACATAAGAAATTATCGATACGTTGAGACGTATCAGCATCCCAAGCTTAGTTCTGCTCGTCCCGAGCAGGTAAAACGATAACAAAGATAATTTCTGAAGTGACATGCCATCATAATCTTGATCATACTATTTGTAAACATATGTAATGAATGCAGCGATCAAAACAATGGTAATGACATGAGTAAACAACTGAATCATAAAGCAAAGACTTTTCATGAATAGTACTTCAAGACAAGCATCAATAAGTCTTGCATAAGAGTTAACTCATAAAGCAATAAATCAAAGTAAAGGTATTGAAGCAACACAAAGGAAGATTAAGTTTCAGCGGTTGCTTTCAACTTATAACATGTATATCTCATGGATATTGTCAACATAAAGTAATATAACAAGTGCAATATGCAAGTATGTAGGAATCAATGCATAGTTCACACAAGTGTTTGCTTCTTAAGGTGGAGAGAGATAGGTAAACTGACTCAACAATAAAAGTAAAAGAATGGTCCTTCAAAGAGGAAAGCATCGATTGCTATATTTGTGCTAGAGCTTTTATTTTGAAAACATGAAACAATTTTGTCAACGGTAGTAATAAAGCATATGAGTTATGTAAATTATATCTTACAAGTTGCAAGCCTCATGCATAGTGTACTAATAGTGCCCGCACCTTGTCCTACTTAGCTTGGACTACCGGATCTTTGCAATGCCATGTTTCAACCAAGTGTCACAAAGGGGTACCTCCATGCCGCCTGTACAAAGGTCTAAGGAGAAAGCTCGCATTTTGGATTTCTCGCTTTTGATTATTCTCAACTTAGACATCCATACCGGGACAACATGGACAACAAATAATGGACTCCTCTTTAATGCATAAGCATGTAGCAATAATTATTCTTCTCATATGAGATTGAGGATATATGTCCAAAACTGAAACTTCAACCATGATTCATGGCTTTAGTTAGCGGCCCAATGTTCTTCTCTAACAATTTGCATGCTCCAATCATTAAGGTGATAGATCCTTTAGACAAGACGGACATGCATAGCAACTCACATGATATTCAACAAAGAATAGTTGATGGCGTTCCCCAGAAGCATGGTTATCGCACAACAAGCAACTTAATAAAAGATAAAGTGCATAAGTACATATTCAATACTACGATAGTTTTTAAGGCTATTTTGTCCCATGAGCTATATATTGCAAAGGTGAATGATGGAATTTTAAAGGTAGCACTCAAGCAATTTACTTTGGAATGGCGGAGAAATACCATGTAGTATGTAGGTATGGTGGACACAAATGGCATAGTAGTTGGCTCAAGGATTTTGGATGCATGAGAAGTATTCCCTCTCGATACAAGGTTTAGGCTAGCAAGGTTATTTGAAGCAAACTCAAGGATGAACCGGTGCAGCAAAACTCACATAAAAGACATATTGTAAACATTATAAGACTCTACACCGTCTTCCTTGTTGTTAAAAACTCAATACTAGATATTATCTAGACCTTAGAGAGACCAAATATGCAAATCAAATTTTAGCAAGCTCTATGTATTTCTTCATTAATGGGTGCAAAGTATATGATGCAAGAGCTTAAACATGAGCACAACAATTGCCAAGTATCACATTATCCAAGACATTTTAGAATTACTACATGTAGCATTTTCCAATTCCAACCATATAACAATTTAACGAAGAAACTTCGCCTTGAACATTATGAGTAAAGCCTAAGGACATATTTGTCCATATGCAACAGCGGAGCGTGTCTCTCTCCCACAAAGTGAATGCTAGGATCCATTTTATTCAAACAAAAACAAAAACAAAAACAAACCGACGCTCTAAGTAAAGAACACAAGATGTGATTGAATAAAAATATAGTTTCAGGGGAGGAACCTGATGATGTTGTCGATGAAGAAGGGGATGCCTTGGGCATCCCCAAGCTTAGACGCTTGAGTCTTCTTATAATATGCAGGGATGAACCACGGGGGCATCCCCAAGCTTAGAGCTTTCACTCCTCTTGATCATAGTATATCATACTCCTCTCTTGACCCTTGAAAACTTCCTTCACACCAAACTTCAAGCAAACTCATTAGAGGGTTAGTGCACAATTAATAATTCACACATTCAGAGGTGACACAAACATTCTTTACACTTCTGGACATTGCACAAAGCTACTGGACATTAATGGATCAAAGAAATTCATCCAATATAGCAAATATGGCAATGCGAAATAAAAGGCAGAATCTGTCAAAAACAGAACAGTCCGTAAAGACGAATTTTAAAGTGGCACCAGACTTGCTCAAATGGAAAAACTCAAAACTAATGAAAGTTGCGTACATATCTGAGGATCACGCTCGTAAATTGGCAGATTTTTTCGAATTTTCTACAGAGACTTGTGCCCAGATTCGTGACAGACAGCAATGCTGTTTCTGCGCAGCGACCCCAAATATAACCTCAACTTTAACATAGAAACTTTACTTGGCACAAAAACATGATAAGAAGAGGTTGCTACAGTAGTAAACAACTTCCAAGACTCAAATATAAAATAAAGTACTGTAGTAAAAATATGGGTTGTCTCCCATAAGCGCTTTTCTTTAACGCCTTTCAGCTAGGCGCTGAAAGTGCAAATCAAGTATTATCAAGAGATGAAGCATCTTCAGCGGGGTTTGGAATTTTCTCAACCAAGCATAGTATATTGGATACATAAATTTTAGCGTCTCCCTTTTCATTAGTCTTGGGCTTGCTATTCTCATCGAACAAATTTTCAGGAACAAGCCAAGCGTAGTTATTTTCTAGTGCATCATTCATAGCTAGGAGTTTACATGGTATTGGTGCTTTGATCTCCCCACCATCATTAATATTGTTAGTGTACCTTATTCTATCCATGTCCATTTTTTCAAGGAGACCAACAAAATTAGTATGAGAACCTAGCATATTAAATTTAGCAAAAACCTTTCTAGCCTCTCTTGCTAGACCACCAAATTCTCTAAGAAGAGTTTCTAAAACAAAATCTTTCTTTTCCCCTTCTTCCATATCACCAAGTGTAAGAAACATGTGTTGGATTATAGGATTGAGATTAACAAATTTAGTTTCCAACATGCGAACTAAAGCAGCAGCAGCAATTTCATAGGTAGGTGCAAGTTCTACCAAGTGTCTATCTTCAAAATCTTCAGTAATACTAACATGATTGAAAAATTCTTCTATATTATTTCTCCCAACTATGGACCCACGTCCTACCGGTATGTCTTTTGTGGTAAAATTAAAAGGAAACATGATGAATCAAGTAAAGTAAATGCAAGTAACTAAATTTTTTTTGTGTTTTTGATATGGAGAGCAAGACAATAAATAAAGTAAAACTAGCAACTAATTTTTTTGTGTTTTGTTTAGGTGCAGCAAACAAAGTAGTAAATAAAATAAAGCAAGACAAAAACAAAGTAAAGAGATTGAGAAGTGGAGACTCCCCTTGCAGCGTGTCTTGATCTCCCCGGCAAGCGCGAAAAAAGTGCTGCTGGCGTGCAGTTGACGTGGGAGATAGATATTTTTGTGGTGTAACTTTTCTTCGATCCCCGGCAACGGCGCCAGAAAAAGTGTTTGATGCGCGTAGATGTACACGTCCGTTGGGAACCCCAAGAGGAAGGTATGATGCGCAGTGGCAAGTTTTCCCTCAGAAAGAAACCAAGGTTTAATCGGACCGTAGGAGTCAAGAAGCACGTGAAGGTTGATGGTGGCGAAATGTGATGCGGCGCAACAACAGGGATTCCGGCGCCAACCTGCACAACAAAACCAAAGTACTTTGCCCCAACGAAACAGTGAGGTTGTCAATCTCACCGGCTTGTTGTAATAAAGGATTAACCGTATTGTGTGGAAGATGATTGTTTGCAAGAAAACAGTAAAACAAGTATTGCAGTAGATTGTATGCGATGTAAAGAATAGGACCGGGGTCCACAGTTCACTAGAGGTGTCTCTCCCATAAGATAAAAGCATGTTGGGTGAACAAATTACAGTCGGGCAATTGACAAATAGAGAAGGGCATAACAATGCATGTACATGATATGATAAATATAGTGAGATTTAATCCGGGCATTACGACAAAGTACATAGACCGCCATCCAACTGCATCTATGCCTAAAAAGTCCACCTTCAGGTTATCATCCGAACCCCATTAATATTAAGTTGCAAAGCAACAATTGCATTAAGTATGGTGCGTAATGTAATCGACAACTACATCCTTAGACATAGAATCAATGTTTTATCCCTAGTGGCAACAGCACATCACAACCTTAGAACTTTCTGTCACTGTCCCAGGTTCAATGAAGGCATGAACCCACTATCGAGCATAAATACTCCCTCTTGGAGTTAAGAGCAAAAACTTGGCCAGAGCCTCTACTAATAACGGAGAGCATGCAAGATCATAAACAACACATAAACAATAGATTGATAATCACCATAACATAGTATTCTCTATCCATCGGATCCGACAAACACAACATATAGAATTACAGATAGATGATCTTGATCATGTTAGGCAGCTCACAAGATCCAACAATGAAGCACAATTAGGAGAAGACGACCATCTAGCTACTGCTATGGACCCATAGTCCAGGGGTGAACTACTCACTAATCACTCCGGAGGCGATCATGGCGATGAAGAGTCCTCCAGGAGATGAATCCCCTCTCCGGCAGGGTGCCGGAGGCGATCTCCCGAATCCCCGAGATGGGATTCGCGGCGGCGGCGTCTGGAAGGTTCCGTATCGTGGCTCGGTACGGGGTTTCACGACGGAGGCTATAAGTAGGCGAAAGGGCAGGTCAAGAGGCGGCACGAGGGCCCAGTGTGCCGCGCGGCGGCCAGGGCCGCGCCGCCTCTGTCATGCCACCTCGTGGCCCCACTTCGACTCCCCTTCGGTCTTGGAAGCTTCGTGCAAAAATAGGACCCTGGGCGGTGATTTCGTCCAATTCCGAGAATATTTCGTTACTAGGATTTCTGAAACCAAAAACAGCAACAAAACTGGCTCTTCGGCATCTTGTTAATAGGTTAGTTCCAGAAAATGCGTAAATACGACATATAATGTGCATAAAACATGTAGGTATCATCAATAAAGTAGCATGGAACATAAGAAATTATCGATACGTTGGAGACGTATCAGTCTCATATGGTTTGTTGATGATATTAAATATTTACCATGCTAGGATTAAATTGTATGAGGTGCTACACCTCATTTAAATCATTTTCTTAAATGATAAGTATGAAGAGGTTGACTTTGGTTAACCTAGGTCATATAGTATTCATGAGAGAAATTAAATCTTAATAGGATAATGAGAGGAAATTATTTCTCTAAATAAATAACAATAACACCTAAGTTAATATGAGAGGAAATTATTTTTCTTAAATAAGAAGAACACATCCACCAGCTTAATAGTAATGTGTGATGCTAGTTTAAGTTGTGTAAATCATGTGTGTGCTTAGTTTAGTAACTAAGTTTGGTGTGATGATTGTGTACCCCGTACTCGTATTTTAGACGCTAGTACCGAGGAGTATCAAGAGGAGGAGGAGGTCTACTTCCAAGGAGAAGAAGACCACTTTGATCAATTCCCCAACCAAGGCAAGATAATACTCTTGCAAAGTGCCAAGCTCACCATGAGCAAGGCATTACCCATTTACTTTATATTCATGAGCCTACTTCCCAGTTTTATTTCCAAGCTTTATTTACCGTTATTTTATCAAAGTACTTTTTGATTCATGATTCAATGGGGTTAATGTTAGATTAGTACAAGAGTATCAAAGTTATCCTAGTAGCAAAGGAAAGTACTTAGCACCCCTCATACCTAGATGCTAGTGCTAAATTAAAAATGACCAAGAGAAGATGAAAACTATGGAATAAATTTTGAAGGTGAATATGACCAAGAGAAGATAGTGATTTTTGATTAAAACTAATATTGGTTTGGATGCGATACCTTTTTTTGGGTACCCCCACAATACCTGATTATGGGTAAGGGCTTAACTAGAAATTTATGTATCTTAGTATGGGTTCCCTCTGAACACACATCATAGGGGTTATGCCGAGGATGCCTCCGTTGTTGAGAAATGATGTGAATTGAGGTGAATTGTAAGGCCAAGCCTTGTGCAGTTCCCAGGTTGACAGTTGGTCTTCTTGGGAGGCCAAGCTCATGGGGAGAGGTGCTCATACTAGGGTTAGTAAATGAAAGGTTATGGTTGATGATCCGCGTACTGTGTTACGATGATTCGGGGTAATCCCGACGGATGAAATCAAATGTTGTGGCACAAGTGTGCAACCTCTGCAGTGTGTAAACCTATTCGAATAGCCGTGTCCACGGTTACGGACAGTTGGAAAGGCCATACAGTTTCCAGTGTTAGATCTTGAAAATATTGAAAGGTGAATGGTGACTTTGACTTAAATCACAACAGAGTTGTGGGAATGACACTAATGTTCCCACTTGAGTTAGTTAGCACATGAATAAGTCTTTAGCAAATAATTGTGAACTAAAATTGGATTTACGCAAAGAAACTAGAGCTTAGCACCCCCTTACTAGAATTGCTAGCACTTACACTAGTATTAGTTTGCGAGTACTTAAAGTACTCACGGCTGTGTCCCTGGCTATTCAAATGGCCAGACTATGAAGAGGACAGCGTACGAAGAGGACGGTCAGCAGGACGTCTACAACAACTAGGAGTCTGCTAACGTCAAGCGTTGGCCTGTGGACTATAGAGTCCTTTATCTTTACGCTTCCGCTATGAACTTATGTTTGTTCGTTGATCACTTCGTTGATCAATAGATCAACTATTTGTGTAATATGGATCATGTGATTCCAAATTGTAAGACATTATGGTTTGTAATGAATGATGACTGTGATACTTAACTATTATGCCTCGCAACAACAATATTCCTGGGATTGCGATGTATGACATAATAGGCATCCGGACTTAAAAATCCGGGTGTTGACAAACTTCGCAGCAATCCTCTAAAAGTCGCGATCACAATTGTCAGAGCGTGAAAAACTTCCATAGACTGTGATGTTTGTCCCATTGTTCCCAGGCATTTTCAGCTTAAGGTATGCGTAGTGCGGCACATCCATGAACTTGGCATAAGCTGGTCTTCCGAGTATAGCGTGATACTGTGACTCCCAGTTCACTACTTCAAACTCGATCTTTCCTTCCTGAAATTATCGGTCTTGCCAAAGACAACGTTCAGGTAAATTTTGCCAAGAGAGTAGCCCGGTGCAGTTGGAAGAATCCCATGGAAACAAGTGTCTGTTTCTTCTAGCGTCCTCATAGTGATCCCCATAATTTTGATTGTGTCGACGAATATCAGGTTTAGCCTGCTTCCACCATCCATAAAGACTTTCTCATTTTGAATCCCCCGATTTGTGCCTCGACTACTAAGGCAGCGTGTCCTTGTTTTGGTATGGTCATCGGGTGATCTGCTCGACTGAACGTAACATTCTGAGAGGACCACTCGACATACTCAGGGATGTTCGCCATGATGCTTTCAGCCAGATCTCTCGGGTGAGCTTCTTCATTTCTCTTCTCGAGACACCTGTCTTATGGATCATGCTCATCTGCCCACGTGGTGGTGGAAACGCCTCGTTGGGTTGATGAGGTTGGGCCTGCTGGACTTGATGCCGTGGTGGAGGTGGTGGTGGTTGTGGTGGTTGTTGCTGCACTGCCTGCTGGATGAGTTTTTGCATGTCGATGAATTGCCGACAGTCCCTGAGCAGGTGGCTCGACTTCGTTTTGTCGTCCTTAGAATCGCCATATGAGTGTAGATAATAGGGGGCATTGATCTGCTTGGCATAGGGCAATTCGGGCGTCCTCTGCTGCCGTGCTTTGTAGTTGCCACGGTTTCCAGAGTTATTCCGATTACCGTCATGTCGATCGTCTCTTCTGTCGTCCTATCGATCGTCCTGCCGATTGGAGTATCCTGCGGCTACCAGGTTGTTGTCTTCATAGCTGCGGTTCTTCCTTCTCTTGTGGCGATCCCTTCGACCACCCGAGTCGTGCTTCGGCTGGTCGTCGTCTTCGTCGTCACTGTCGTGGCCTTCGTACGTTGTCCTCACCATCAGCCCAAGTTGGCGATTTCCATTAGCTTGGTTATGGTTTTTGGCTTTTTGCGCCCGAGTTCTTCTATGTAGCTTTCACGTCGGACGCCATCGCTGAAAGCGTCGATTGCTCTGTCCACGATACATCTTCGGCAGCGTTTAGGAGTTTGGTGAATCTCCCGATGTATGAGCGCATCGATTCCTTCTGCTTTTGCTGACAATGTCGTAACTCTTCGATCCCGACGGGTCTTTTGTATGTTGCTTGAAAATTGGCAACGAAGGCATCTACTAGGTCGTCCCATGACTTGATGGAACCCTTCGGCAGACCCCTCAACCAAGCTCGCGCTGAATCCTTTAGGTAAAGCTGCAAACATTGCATTGCCGCTATCTGGTTCCCCTTGTGCAGAATCACGGTCAGCAGGTAGTCGTCTATCCAAGATCTTGGCTCCTGCTGCCCATCGTATTTGGCAGCGTCAGTAGGGGTGGGCTTGAACTTTTTAGGCGGCATCGCTTCGCGGATTTTGTAGCTTAAACAATCGGCTCCCCTAAGCTCGTCGTCGTTCTCCTGATTCTCATCCGAAGAATCGCTGTCATCCTCCTCCCTAGCGGCACGTCGTCGCCTTGCTTTGTCGATCCTGCTCTGGGTGATTTCATCCCGAGCATCTCTCGCACGGTGCTTTGAACCACTAGCCTGCAACGTGGTTTTTTCCTTTCGTGGAACTAGGTTATCTCCCAATATCGCGAGACTTTCTAGGGCGCCTCGGTGAGCTTGAGCCATGGATCCTTCAGGGCGCTGGTTGATGAGGTACGCAGCGAGGTTGGCTGTTGCTCCCGCAACGTTTTTCGGCCGTGGCATGCCCGTGGTGTCTGTCAACACCCGGATTTTTAAGTCCGGATGCCTATTATATTATTCATCGCAATCCCAGGAATATTGTTGTTGCGAGATATAATAGTTAAGTATCACAGTCATCATTTATTACAACTCATAAAGTCTTACAACTTGAATCACATGATTCATATTACACGAATAGTTGATCTATTGATCAACGAACAAACACAAGTTCAAAGCGGAAGCGTAAAGATAAAGGGACTCTGTAGTCCACAGGCCAACGCTTGACGTCAGAAAGCTCCTAGTTGTCATAGGCGTCCTGCTGGTCATCCTCGCGATAGTTCTGTTCATCCTCGTACTCTGGCCATTTGAATAGCCAGGGACAAAGCCGTAAGTACTTCAAGTACTTGCAAACTAATACCAATGTAAAATGCTAGCTCTTGGAGTTAAGCTCTATTTTAGTGTGCATAAGCCATATTTTAGTTCATGAATAGTGGATCATGTTCTAACTAACTCAAGTGGGAACATTAGTGTCATTCCCACACATTGGTTGTAATTCCAACAAGTCACCAGGTCACCATTCACATTCACAAAACAAAATCTGACACCGGAAACTGTATGGCCCTTCCAATCGTCCGTAACCGTGGACACGGCTATTCGAATAAATTGACACTCTGCAGAGGTTGCACACTTGTGCCACAACATTTGATTTCATCCGTCGGAATATCTCCGAGTCACCGTAACACAGTACGCGGATCATCAACCCTAACCTTTCACTTACAAACCCTAGTATGAGCACCTCTCCCCATGAGCTTGGCCTCCAGTGAAAACCAACTGTTAACCTGGGAACTGCACAGGGCTTGGCCGTATAATTCACCTCAATTCACATCAGTTCTCAACAACGGAGGCAGCCTCAAGCATAACCCCTATGATGTGTGTTCAGGGGAACTCATACTAAAATCTATAAACTTCCAGTTAAGCCCTACCCATAATCAGGTATTGTGGGGGTACTCAAAAATTGGAAAGGTATCGCATTCAAACCAATATCAGGTTTTCATCAAAAATCACTATCTTCTCTTGTTCATATTCAACCCAAAATCATTCCATGGAATGTTCACCATTCCAAGGTTTC
This sequence comes from Lolium multiflorum, assembly GCA_030979885.1. Lineage (NCBI taxonomy): Eukaryota > Viridiplantae > Streptophyta > Magnoliopsida > Poales > Poaceae > Lolium > Lolium multiflorum. The sequence continues at coordinate 273,162,910 of CM061750.1, read as the reverse complement.
AAATTCAAACTCTTTCATATGTTCCCATCTAGAGTAGTCAAGTTTTTAGTAGTTTAGCACTAGCACTAGTCATGAGGGGTGCTACATTGCTTTGCTATCTATAAGACTAACTTTGCTACTCTAGTAGTTTTATTCAACTATACCATTTGAAATCAACTCTTTGAAAAACACAACAAGTAAGACTTGTATGGTATAAATGTAGGATAAGATTGTATGAAGACAGATAAGAATCCTGGTGCCTTGCCCAAGGAGGGCTTTGCACTTTGCAAGAGTATTAGCTTGCCTTGGTAGTTCTCTAGGTTTTCTTCTTCCTCTTCTTGGTAGAATTCTCCTTCCTCTGGGTAATCTCCGGTGCTAGCGTCTAAATTGGAATACGAGGTATAATCACTAATCATACTCAAAAGCTAGACTCAACACATCATTACACCACACAAACTATGCTAAGCACACACATAAAATAATTAGGTGCATTGGTTTCTAGATTAAAAATAATTTCCTCTCATTACATATGTAATTACTAATTTCCATTTAGTTCTTGAGGAAGATAAATTCCTCTCATTGAAACTTTCTTAAGATTTAATTTCTCAAATAATCATACATGAATTCATATTGACCTAAGCCAAACATTCATTTATCATTATTTGAGAAAATGATTTAAATGAGGTAAATCACCTCATACCATTTTATAATTCCTAAATATTTTAAATCCCCAAATATTCATATAGGAGTGTTTGGACCAGAGGTGCAAACATCTCATGAACTTATTTGGGACAAGATTTAAATGAAGGGAAATCCTCCATGTGATTTTCATAATAATTTTGGGACAATATCACTCACTAAACTAGCCATAGTGTCCATTAATTAATCTAGGGTATGATCATTCAAAGTGACCACACCATTTTCTTGCAGAAACAATTAGTGCAAGTTACTTGTGAGCTATAGGAGTTGGAATTATTCAAATATCTATTTTGGTTGATTTTTAATAATTATTCTAAGGCAGAAAAGTCCCTGCCTTATTTATTTTTCCATTTTAATTCTATAATAAATCTAGGGTCCAAACCAGTGGCATTGTATAGATAATTTCCTAAGCTTTCTAAATATATAAAGTTTGTTAAATTTGGCCAAGCCAAACAGATTCTATGCATTTTTCAAATTAAGTCCAGTATTGAATTCAAACTAAATTTATTAAACGGATTTGAATTAAAAAGGCCGGCGGGAAAACTAACTGGGCCAGATTCAAAACGAAACGGCCCAAACCAGCCCAGTCTAGCCCAACCACGGTCCACAGACGCGCGCGCTGACAGGGTGGGGTCCGCTCGTCAGCGACGTTTAAACGCGAAACGGTATGGACGAGTGGGGCGTTGGATTAGATCAAAGATCTACGGCCGTGGTTCATCGTCGTCTCCGACAGAACCGACGGTGCGGCGGCGGCGATGGGGGTCGGAGGGCTTATGGCGGCTCCAGCGAGGGATGGCAGTGTGCGTGATGACGTTGTGGACGACGGCGAGGCTCCTGGTAGCAGTGGCGTCGTCAGGGGCAGACTCCTTCTCCGGCGATTGTTGCAGGGCTTCCGCGGCGGTGAGGCGTCGATTGGCCTTGCTCCGGCGACGATTGAGGTGGCTACTGGTGCTGGGCGAAGCGGTGGTGAGTGGTGGTCATGGTGGTGTGCTTGGATTGTCGAGGGGAGGCCTCCTTTTATAGGCGAGCGTGGGTGCTGGGGTGCTGCGGCAATGGCGACAAGGGTGCGGCCTCTCCGGGGGTCTAGAGGGCTAGGCGGCGACGCGGGCGTGTTCACGACGTCATGGCGAGGCTATGAGCGTGAACGGCGCGGCAAGGGGGTGCATAGGGTGGTCGGGTTCTTGCTCGTACTGGCGCGGCCGTGGCGGGCGCGCTCGTCCTCGCCGGCGTCCTTGGTCGCCAAGGCATGACGTGAGCGTGTCCGGCGAGCTCCGCGTGGCAAGACAGGTACCAGGGCGCGCGGGCTTGGTCGGGGTACGGCGGTGTACGGCGAACGCCGCGTGGCCGTGCCGCACGTGTCCGTGCACGGCGACGTCACCATGCCGCTCGCGGCGCGCCAGGAACGTCGTGGGCGCGCGTCGTCCGGGGCGTGTCGGCGTCCTCACGACCAAGGGCTTGTACTGGCGATCTTCTGGGATCCTTGGCGAGCTCCTGGACATGGTGGTGAGGCCGATCGTGCAGGGAAAGAGAGGGGAAGGTGTCGAGGTGCGACATGGCCGGCATGGCCATGTCCACGCCATAGCTGCCCTCTCCTGGTGGTTTCTTGGCATGGGCTTGGTGTAGGGGTGTCCTCTGGTCATGGCTAGGGCAGGTAGTGGTCAAGGAGTGGTCTGGTTTGGTCAATTTCGAATTGGTGGTGATCTTGTTCTTGATAAAAAGTCTCTACTTTGCTGGCTCATATCTCTTGATCCAAAATGAATTTGGTATGGTGCCCTTGACAAAAGTTGTTCATCTTGTTGTGTACTTGGATGACATGCAAAGATTTGGATTTGTTTAGTTTAGAAATTTTGAAATAGAGAGGCTCAAAGTGGTGACCAGAATATAAAAGTCAGAAATGACCATTATCTCATGTGATCATATTTTAATTTTTCAATTTGGTTTAAATGGTATTTCTTTGATTCTCCAAGTTGTAAATACTCTCTAATATCATATTACAAGTAGAGATGAAGATTACATGGGTCTAGGGTCAAATTTACAAAAATGACATAGACCATATGTTAGAGTTTTTAGGATTTTGTTAATATTTGATTTCTTCCTCTTTTTGATTTATTTGTTTGGTGATCATCATTTGATCACTCTAGGGTTTTGGAGTTCATTACATTCATTAAGTAACAATCATCATGGCATATCACTCAAAATGCACAAGTCCTATGCAGGGTACTATATGCAAAGTAAAAGTTTTTGTTGGTTCTGAAATTTGGATAATTGGATTTGTTCTTCTTCCTTTATTTGAAATTTGGGATGTTATAGTGTCCGTGGTCATAAAGGACTCGGTTAGGTTCGACGTTATTTCTCTAGCGTCGTCTTCCGAGAGCCTGGATAGTCTTGATCGGTGCTTGCCTGCCCCATGAGTACTTCGAGAGGCGCTTCCTTGCGAACCTCTTCGTCGTTCGCTGGATCGGTCCCGCAGATAGACGTCTCTCGAGGGTGGCTTGCTCCCTCGACAGGTGCTCCCGGTTTTTCTCTAGTATAGAGCGATAGGCATTTAGGGTTCCAACCGGGTTCTGCGGGGAGCGGGGGTATTAAGCACGGCCGCCCTGGCTGCCGCCCATTCCTCGTCTGCGATGGTGTAATTTGTCGCGGTTCTTTGGCGCTGTTTCGAAACTTGCTCGCCTGCTAGAACGAGGCGTGTGGTCTCCGTCTCCTCTGTGCCTTGTGTTTCCTGTGTTATTGGCGGCATAAACCTGGTGGTGTGCCGTTCTTCGGGTGGTTCCTTGGACGATGCTGTCGACACTGTCCTCTCCCGATGAATATTGGGCATTGCAGATGAAGGCACGGGCGAACTCGTCGATCCTGTCAGGCCAGCCAAAAGGTCGAGTGATGATGATGCGCCAGGACTCGTTGATCTGGAGGTGGGCGATTCCAGCAGCTGAAGAATTCCTTCTGCGTTGACGTTGTAGTGGACGCTGCCGAAGGTCATCTCCATGTTTCCTTGTAGATCCGAGAAGTTTGAGCGAGAAGAATCGTTGTGCGGGGTGAATTCGTAGGAGCCGAATCGAATCGGGCTTCCCAGGTTTGGTGATGACGGTGTCGCTGAAGATGTTGTCAACACCCGGATTTTTAAGTCCAGATGCTTGTTATGCCATACATCGCAATCCCAGGAATATTGTTGTTGCGAGACATAACAGTTGAATATCATAAGTCATCATTCATTACATATCATAGTCGTCTTACACATAGATCACATGATCCAATATTACAATAATAGTTGAACTATTGTTTCAACACACATCACAAATACATAGCGGAAGCGTAAAGATAAGGGACTCTCTAGTCCACAGGCCAACGCTTGACGTCGGGAGTAGTCCTAGTTGTCGTAGACGTACTGCTGTCCATCCTCTTCATACTGCTATTCCTCTTCATAGTCGGCCATTTGAATAGCCGGGGACAAAGCCGTGAGTACTTCAAAGTACTCGCAAACTAATACTAATGTAAGTACTAACATTTCTAGTAAGGGGGATGCTAAGCTCTAGTTTCTTTTCATAAAGCCAATTTTAGTTCACAAACATTTTAGTAAACAACTCTTCATGTGCTAACTAACTCAAGTGGGAACATTAGTGTCATTCCCACAACTCTGTTGTGATTCAAGTCAAAGTCACCAATTCAAGTTCAAATCACAAGTCACCCTTCACATGTCACATTTTTGAAAATGGTCTGATGACGAACAGTATGGCCTTTCCAACCGTCCATGGACGCGGCTATTCGAATAGTTCTACACTCTGCAGGTCGTACACTTGTGCCACAACATTTGCAATAATCCGTCAGGGTTAACTGGCCCTGATTTATCACACTCCGTGTGCGGACTACCAACCATAACCTTTCACTTACATACCCTAGTATAGGCATCTCTCCCCATGAGCTTGGCCTCCCGGTGAAGACAAGCCGTCAGGGAACTGCAGGGCTTGGGCCGGACATTCACCTCATATTCACGTCATATCACATCATTCCATATTTCTTTGGAGGCAGCCCTTGGCATAACCCCGATGACGCTTGTTCAGAGGGAACCCATACTAAGATACATAAACTTCTAGTTAAGCCCTACCCATATCAGGTATTGTGGGGGTACTTGTAAAATTGGAATGGTATCGCATCCGAACCCAACCATCAGTTTTTGTAAAGTTCACCATGTCATTCACAAGTCACATTCACCTTCAAAATCTTTCAATAGAATGACTCATCATTCCAAGGTTTTCCAAAGTCATTTCATTTCACAAGTTCCCATCTAGAGTAGTCAATTTTATTTGTTAGCACTAGCAACTAGTCATGAGGGGTGCTAACTAGCTTTGATTGTTCTAGGCTAACTTTGATACTCTTGTAGTACTCTATCTCTAGACCAAAGTTAACTATAAAAGCAAGTTATAATAATCAAAGTAAAAGCTTGTAAGAATAAAACTTGGCATGGGATCATGAAGCATAAAGTAATTGGTGAGTGTGCCTTGCTCTAGTAGAGCTTTGCACTTTGCAAGAATATTATCTTGCATAGGTGTTAGCTTGCCTTGGTTGTTGATGTGGTCAAAGTTCTCTTCTTCTTCGGGGTAGAATCCTTCCTCTTCCTGGTATTCTCCGGTACTAGCGTCTATACACGAATACGAGGATACAATCACTCAATAGATCAAGAGCTATACTAAGCACACACATAGATCACACAAATTATTCTAGTGGTAACACCTTGCCATCATGTTGGTTGGTATTGTTTTATTCTTAAGAAAAATAATTTCCTCTCATTATATATGTAAATGATAGTTCCCTTTTGTCCTTGAAGAATAATTTCCTCTCATTGAATCTTCTTAAGATTTAATTTCTCAAATACTCATGCATGAGTTTAGATTGACCTAAGTCAACCCTTCATCCTCATTATTTGAGAAAATGATTTAAATGAGGTAGAGTACCTCATACCATTTAATAATACTACCAGTGAGTTAAATCTCCAAGTAATTCATATAAGGGAGTTTGGTCCAGGGGTCCAAACATCACATGAATTTATTTGGGACAAGATTTAAATGAAGTATAACACCTCATATGATTTGCATAATATTTTAGGACAATATCACTTAGAGAAAATAGCTATATTGTCCCTTACTTAAGCTAGGGCATGATCAGGCAAGGGACCATACCAATTTATTGCATAATCAATTAGTGTAAGTAATATTTGAGCTACTAGAGTTGGAATTAACTTAATATCTATTTTATTTGATTTTTAATAATTATTTGAGTAGGGAAAAGTCCCTGCCTTGTTATTTTTATCGAATTAATTCTACAACGAATCTGGTCAAGGGACCAGTGGCATTGGCTAGATAATTTCTCTAGCTTTCCAACCATATAAAGTTTGCTAAATTTGGCCAAGCCAAACAAATTCTATTGAATTTCAAAGTGGCAGCAGTATTCAAAATCGTTTGGAATTAATTAAATCGAGTTTGAATTAAAAAGGCCGGCGGGAAAAACTACTGGGCCAAATTCAAACTGAACGGCCCAAGCCAGCCCAGCACGGTCCACAGACGTGTGGCGTGCTGACAGGGTGGGGTCTAGGCGTCAGCGACGGTGGCTTACCGAATCGGTACCGTTTGTCAGCCGCAGGATTAGATGGCGATCGGGCGGCTGTGCGTCGTCGTCGTCGCCGGGGGAAGAGGTTGCTGCCGCGGCGGAGGTAGGGGGTCGGCGGCGAGCTGGAGCTCCGGCGAGGGTCAGCGACGGTGCAGGACGGCGTTGTCGACGATGAGGAGTGCGCTGGTACCCGTGGCGTCGCCGATGGTCGCTGAAATCGACGGCGGCGATCTCAGCTCCGCCGCAGGCTCCGGCGATCAATTGGGCGGCTCCGGTGAGCAATTGAGGGAGAGAGATGGTCGAGGAGGATCAGAAGAGAGAGAAGCAAGCGAGTGTGAAGAAATCGTCCAGGGTTGCTCTCTTTTTATAGCGGCGCGAGGTGCTGCGGGGGTGAGCTCGGGTCGACCGTGGCGCGGCGGTTCCGGTGAGTGGAGGGGCAAGGTGAGGGCAGGGCTAGGTAGGTGACATCCAGACGAGGCTAGGGAGCTAGGAGACGAGGTGGGGGACGGTCTGGTTGATGCGCTCGACGTCGAGGTCTGGCGGCACAGGCGCGGGGATCCGGCGGGCTGGTCGTCGGCGACAGGGCTCGCGCGGGCAAGGGACCGTGTCTGGTGGGTTGGCGCGGCGATGGTGATGCTCAAGGTGCTCCGCGGTGGTCCAGGGGATGCTCGAGGCGGTGGCTCTGCACGTGTACTGGGCGTGTCCGTGGCGTGCACGCGCGACGGCGTCGGCATGGCTTGGCCGTCCTGGGCGCGCCTTGTCCGGTGGTTGTCGTGCTCCTCGTTGACCCGGGCGCGTGTAGGCGGTTGCAGTAGGGTGAGGTGAAGAGGAATGGCACGGTGGCCAGGGCTGGTGAGGAAGGGGAGAGGGAGGAGAAGAACATGGCCGGCATGGTGGTGTCATGGCCATGTTGGGGTCTCCCTAGGGTTGCTCTTAGGGTTGCTATGCATCATTGAGGGTGAGAGGGAACCAGGGGACCATGTAGGGGTCAAGTGGTGCACTAGGGTTGGCTAGAGCACTATTTAGAATAGTGTCCAAATAGTTCCATATTTGGAATTTGTCATTTTTGTCCAAATTTGAGTGAGTTCAAGTGGTTGACCAATTTGAATTGTATGTGTTTAGTGGAGTTAGAAAAGACCAGAGATGATGAGAGGTGGTGGTGCCATTTTTCATTTCCAAGATTTGCAAAAATGCTAAGTGTGAGATTGTTGATCATAATATAAAGTTCCAACTTTGGATGAACCTAGCTATTGATCAAAGATGATTTTGGCATGGTGCTCTTTACAAAAAGTGTTCACCTTGATGTTCTCTTGGATGACATGCAAAGAGTTGGGAAATTTTATTTTAAAAATTTCGAAATGCAGGGGCTCAAAGTAGTGATCAGGCTAGAAATGGCAGATTTGGCCATAATCACATGTGAGCACAATTTGAGTGAGAGTTTGATTTGAATTGTGTTTCTTTGATTCAAACAGTTGTAATAAGTGTGTAGTAACATTATTCAAATAATGGTGAAGACCAAAATGGTCTAGGTTCAAAATTTATAAAAATGGCTTAGAGCCATATGTGAGGGTTTGTGATTTTCTAACCTTTTATTCTTTTATTTTTCTTTTCTTTACTTTGACCAGAGTGAGGTTTATTTGGGGTTTGATTGAGTTGGGAAAAAGGTTCACACCATTTTGGGACAAGGTGGGTGCCTAGGTCAAATTTTAATATTTTGGTTAAGTGTCACATATGCCTCTATGCATATGTTTGATTTTATTTTGTTTATCACTTGAATTGGTTTGATAAGTACTTTATTGAGTGTGTTGAGGTATTCCAAATCATCTACCAATGTTAACACTCAAGGTTGGAGCCTTTGCACAAAGTGGCCATAGGCTTGCATATGCCTTTCTCTTATTTAAGATCTTTCCTTTTTATTTTATTTTTCAAAGGTGGGTGACAAGAGGGATGAGGTTTAGGGTTTAGTGGGGTTCACCATGGTTCACCACTATTTAGAAAAATAAGAGAGGTAGGGTTCAAGAATTTACACATTAGGGCTATATGCCCACATATGTCTTTTTCTTTATTTTGGATTTCTCAAAATAGATCCACTGGGTTTTGAGAAGGTTAGGGTTTAGGTTTTTCTTATTTGATTTCTCTTTTCTTTTATTTGGTTTGTGATCTTCACTTGATCACTTTAGGGTTTTAGGGTTTATCACATAAGCATAATAACACTCATCATGGCCAAAAACACAAGTAATGGGTATGAGCACTATGCATAGCACTCTATTTAAGAAAAGTTTTTGTTGGTTCTCATTTTTGGAAAAAGGAAATTTATTTTATCTTTGTTTTGAAATTTGGGGTGTTACAAACCCTTCCCCCTTAAACAAATCTCGTCCCGAGATTTTAAGAAAAGTTAGGTTCCTAAGAGATTGGGCGATATGATTTAACAGGAAGACATACTTGGCATGTTCTGAGGTGTTTCTTGAGCTTCAGTGGCAGTCATGTTGTAGTAGCGGCCGTTGTTGTTCTGGTTCTTTCTTGCGGCGAAGCGGCGTTGGTTCTGAGCAGGTGCAGCGGTGTTGGCGGCAATCTTGGCGAGTCTCTTGGGGAACTCGTTGGAGTAGTGTCCCACAATTCCACATTCATAACAAGTTATGGTTGACTTGTCCTTGGGGTTGATGGGGATGGCATTACTTCCAGTCTTTGGGGCAGTGTTGTTGTTGTTGTTGTTGTTGTTGTTGTTGTTGTTGTTGTTGCGATTGTGGTTGTTGTTGCCTCCGGGCTTCGGGGGTCCTCCGTGGTTGTTGGTGTATTTTGGGCGGTAGTTCTGTGCAGGGGGCTTGTTGTACTTTGGAGTATATCCTCCAGATGAGTTGTTGCGGTACTTCTGTGTATTGCTGGACCCATGCTGATTCATCATCCGGCGCTTGCGATTCTCATTGGCTTGGTGAAGCTTCCCTTCCATCTGGATGGCGGAGTCCCAGAGCTTCTAGGTCAGCAAAGGGAATGTTGACCAGTACGGTCTGCATCTCGTCATGGAGTCCGTTCAGAAATCTTTCTTTCCTTTTCTCATTTGTATCGGTCTCATCCGGGGCGTACCTTGACAGTAAGAAATCTGTCGCGGTATTCTACCACGGACATTCTGCCTTGCTTGAGTTCGCGGAACTCGTCTCTCATCTTCTTGATCAGTCCTTGGGGCACGTGATACTTGCTAAACTTGGTCTTGAAGTCTTCCCAGGTCATCATCTGTCCCGCATTCATTGCGCGGGCGCTCGTCCACCGAGGCTACGGCAGGTCGACAGGTAGTGTGTGGCGAACAGTACTTTCTCTGCGGCTTCTACCCCGCAACTTCCAGGTTATTCTCCATGTCTGGAGCCAGTCATCTGCATCGAGGGGCTCTTCGGTCTTGGGTTTGTGTTCTGGAAGTTCTTGAGTTTGGACCCAGGGTGGTCATGGTTTCCATGTTGTTGTTGTTGAGCGATCTGCTGCAGTGCAGCAATGTTGGCTTGGCATTCAGCTCTCTCGGCTTCGTGGTCGGCCATCATCATCTCTAGCATCTGCATCATGGCGTCTTGGTTGGCGCTGCGGGTTGGTGGGGCCATCTGAAGATTGAGGTAGATGATAAGATAAGAGGGAATTTTCTATGGTTTGTTTGAGTTAAAGTTCAAAAAGTTTCAAAGGTTCAAAACTTGAAAACTTGAGTAGTGTTGAAGGGGTAAAACCAACAACACTTTTTCATTCATACCAAACATCACACATTACAAATCTAACACACCGTGGGTTTGAGGAACCATTCATTCGCTCTACGATACAAGGGGATCCTGATACAACTCACGCCTACTTAAGTGTTGGAGTGATACTACTCTTCTAGGTGGATTCTTCGTCTTCACAGGTGATGTGCTTGGCGAGAGGCGAGGGCGTGGTCCAAATCCCGGCGGGTTTTGTACTGCCTGAAGTCCTGGTGTGCTACATAGGGGTTCATCTCCGTGTGCGGGGGTATGGTCATCGGTCTTCCCATGGGATCATGTCTTGGGTAGTAGATGAAGCGAGTGTTCTTGATCTTGTTCTCATTTTGTCCACACAGACGGGAAATTGCTTCTTGCATAGCTCTGACTAGTCCTTCCTTCCAAGTGTTTCCCGTTACAGAAAACCAGATGGTTTCCCATACCGGGGCTCCAAGATTTCTTCGTAGATCAGTAGAAACCTCCCACCGAGGTGGTTCTCCGGAGTGGTTGTTGAGGGGTATTCCGAAGAACTCGGGATACGGGTGGCCTAGATATTCCACTAGTTGCTTCAAATCCTTTTCGAACCTCAGGTCGCCTCCGGGACCAAGCTGATAGAACTCCCATTGGTACTCCATCTGTGAGCAATTAGGATAAGTAAGTTAAATAAGTAGTCAAGTGTGCAAAATTTTATGTAGGCTTGCAAAGAAAAGTAGAGCATAGATTTCTCATTTTTGAAAAAGATCTCAAGGATAAGGGTGAGAATAAGTTTTCACAATTATTCATTTCATTGGTTTTTGAAACTAAGTTTTGCCGACGTCCATTCTAACTAGGGTCTCCTAAGGTCAAACAATGGCTCTGATACCAACTTGTCAACACCCGGATTTTTAAGTCCAGATGCTTGTTATGCCATACATCGCAATCCCAGGAATATTGTTGTTGCGAGACATAACAGTTGAATATCATAAGTCATCATTCATTACATATCATAGTCGTCTTACACATAGATCACATGATCCAATATTACAATAATAGTTGAACTATTGTTTCAACACACATCACAAATACATAGCGGAAGCGTAAAGATAAGGGACTCTCTAGTCCACAGGCCAACGCTTGACGTCGGAGTAGTCCTAGTTGTCGTAGACGTCCTGCTGTCCATCCTCTTCATACTGCTGTTCCTCTTCATAGTCTGGCCATTTGAATAGCCAGGGACAAAGCCGTGAGTACTTCAAAGTACTCGCAAACTAATACTAATGTAAGTACTAACATTTCTAGTAAGGGGGATGCTAAGCTCTAGTTTCTTTTGCATAAAGACAATTTTAGTTCACAAACATTTTAGTAAACAACTCTTCATGTGCTAACTAACTCAAGTGGGAACATTAGTGTCATTCCCACAACTCTGTTGTGATTCAAGTCAAAGTCACCAATTCAAGTTCAAATCACAAGTCACCCTTCACATGTCACATTTTTGAAAATGGTCTGATGACGGAACAGTATGGCCTTTCCAACCGTCCATAACCGTGGACGCGGCTATTCGAATAGTTCTACACTCTGCAGAGGTCGTACACTTGTGCCACAACATTTGCAATAATCCGTCAGGGTTAACTGGCCCTGATTTATCACACTCCGTGTGCGGACTACCAACCATAACCTTTCACTTACATACCCTAGTATAGGCATCTCTCCCCATGAGCTTGGCCTCCGGTGAAGACAACTGTCAGCCTGGGAACTGCACGGGCTTGGGCCGGACATTCACCTCATATTCACGTCATATCACATCATTCCATATTTCTTTGGAGGCAGCCCTTGGCATAACCCCGATGACGCTTGTTCAGAGGGAACCCATACTAAGATACATAAACTTCTAGTTAAGCCCTACCCATATCAGGTATTGTGGGGGTACTTGTAAAATTGGAATGGTATCGCATCCGAACCCAACCATCAGTTTTTGTAAAGTTCACCATGTCATTCACAAGTCACATTCACCTTCAAAATCTTTCAATAGAATGACTCATCATTCCAAGGTTTTCCAAAGTCATTTCATTTCACAAGTTCCCATCTAGAGTAGTCAATTTTATTTGTTAGCACTAGCAACTAGTCATGAGGGGTGCTAACTAGCTTTGATTGTTCTAGGCTAACTTTGATACTCTTGTAGTACTCTATCTCTAGACCAAAGTTACCTATAAAAGCAAGTTATAATAATCAAAGTAAAAGCTTGTAAGAATAAAACTTGGCATGGGATCATGAAGCATAAAGTAATTGGTGAGTGTGCCTTGCTCTAGTAGAGCTTTGCACTTTGCAAGAATATTAGCTTGCATAGGTGTTAGCTTGCCTTGGTTGTTGATGTGGTCAAAGTTCTCTTCTTCTTCGGGGTAGAATCCTTCCTCTTCCTGGTATTCTCCGGTACTAGCGTCTATACACGAATACGAGGATACAATCACTCAATAGATCAAGAGCTATACTAAGCACACACATAGATCACACAAATTATTCTAGTGGTAACACCTTGCCATCATGTTGGTTGGTATTGTTTTATTCTTAAGAAAAATAATTTCCTCTCATTATATATGTAAATGATAGTTCCCTTTTGTCCTTGAAGAATAATTTCCTCTCATTGAATCTTCTTAAGATTTAATTTCTCAAATACTCATGCATGAGTTTAGATTGACCTAAGTCAACCCTTCATCCTCATTATTTGAGAAAATGATTTAAATGAGGTAGAGTACCTCATACCATTTAATAATACTACAGTGAGTTAAATCTCCAAGTAATTCATATAAGGGAGTTTGGTCCAGGGGTCCAAACATCACATGAATTTATTTGGGACAAGATTTAAATGAAGTATAACACCTCATATGATTTGCATAATATTTTAGGACAATATCACTTAGAGAAAATAGCTATATTGTCCCTTACTTAAGCTAGGGCATGATCAGGCAAGGTGACCATACCAATTTATTGCATAATCAATTAGTGTAAGTAATATTTGAGCTACTAGAGTTGGAATTAACTTAATATCTATTTTATTTGATTTTTAATAATTATTTGAGTAGGGAAAAGTCCCTGCCTTGTTATTTTTATCGAATTAATTCTACAACGAATCTGGTCAAGGGACCAGTGGCATTGGCTAGATAATTTCTCTAGCTTTCCAACCATATAAAGTTTGCTAAATTTGGCCAAGCCAAACAAATTCTATTGAATTTCAAAGTGGCAGCAGTATTCAAAATCGTTTGGAATTAATTAAATCGAGTTTGAATTAAAAAGGCCGGCGGGAAAAACTACTGGGCCAAATTCAAACTGAACGGCCCAAGCCAGCCCAGCACGGTCCACAGACGTGTGGCGTGCTGACAGGGTGGGGTCTAGGCGTCAGCGACGGTGGCTTACCGAATCGGTACCGTTTAATCTGAGCCGCAGGATTAGATGGCGATCGGGCGGCTGTGCGTCGTCGTCGTCGCCGGGGGGAAGAGGTTGCTGCCGCGGCGGAGGTAGGGGGTCGGCGGCGAGCTGGAGCTCCGGCGAGGGTCAGCGACGGTGCAGGACGGCGTTGTCGACGATGAGGAGTGCGCTGGTACCCGTGGCGTCGCCGATGGTCGCTGAAATCGACGGCGGCGATCTCAGCTCCGCCGCAGGCTCCGGCGAGCAATTGGGCGGCTCCGGTGAGCAATTGAGGGAGAGAGATGGTCGAGGAGGATCAGAAGAGAGAGAGAAGCAAGCGAGTGTGAAGAAATCGTCCAGGGTTGCTCTCTTTTTATAGCGGCGCGAGGTGCTGCGGGGGTGAGCTCGGGTCGACCGTGGCGCGGCGGTTCCGGTGAGTGGAGGGGCAAGGTGAGGGCAGGGCTAGGTAGGTGACATCCAGACGAGGCTAGGGAGCTAGGAGACGAGGTGGGGGACGGTCTGGTTGATGCGCTCGACGTCGAGGTCTGGCGGCACAGGCGCGGGGATCCGGCGGGCTGGTCGTCGGCGACAGGGCTCGCGCGGGCAAGGGACCGTGTCTGGTGGGTTGGCGCGGCGATGGTGATGCTCAAGGTGCTCCGCGGTGGTCCAGGGGATGCTCGAGGCGGTGGCTCTGCACGTGTACTGGGCGTGTCCGTGGCGTGCACGCGCGACGGCGTCGGCATGGCTTGGCCGTCCTGGGCGCGCCTTGTCCGGTGGTTGTCGTGCTCCTCGTCGACCCGGGCGCGTGTAGGCGGTTGCAGTAGGGTGAGGTGGAGAGGAATGGCACGGTGGCCAGGGCTGGTGAGGAAGGGGAGAGGGAGGAGAAGAACATGGCCGGCATGGTGGTGTCATGGCCATGTTGGGGTCTCCCTAGGGTTGCTCTTAGGGTTGCTATGCATCATTGAGGGTGAGAGGGAACCAGGGGACCATGTAGGGGTCAAGTGGTGCACTAGGGTTGGCTAGAGCACTATTTAGAATAGTGTCCAAATAGTTCCATATTTGGAATTTGTCATTTTTGTCCAAATTTGAGTGAGTTCAAGTGGTTGACCAATTTGAATTGTATGTGTTTAGTGGAGTTAGAAAAGGCCAGAGATGATGAGAGGTGGTGGTGCCATTTTTCATTTCCAAGATTTGCAAAAATGCTAAGTGTGAGATTGTTGATCATAATATAAAGTTCCAACTTTGGATGAACCTAGCTATTGATCAAAGATGATTTTGGCATGGTGCTCTTTACAAAAAGTGTTCACCTTGATGTTCTCTTGGATGACATGCAAAGAGTTGGGAAATTTTATTTTAAAAATTTCGAAATGCAGGGGCTCAAAGTAGTGATCAGGCTAGAAATGGCAGATTTGGCCATAATCACATGTGAGCACAATTTGAGTGAGAGTTTGATTTGAATTGTGTTTCTTTGATTCAAACAGTTGTAATAAGTGTGTAGTAACATTATTCAAATAATGGTGAAGACCAAAATGGTCTAGGTTCAAAATTTATAAAAATGGCTTAGAGCCATATGTGAGGGTTTGTGATTTTCTAACCTTTTATTCTTTTATTTTTCTTTTCTTTACTTTGACCAGAGTGAGGTTTATTTGGGGTTTGATTGAGTTGGGAAAAAGGTTCACACCATTTTGGGACAAGGTGGGTGCCTAGGTCAAATTTTAATATTTTGGTTAAGTGTCACATATGCCTCTATGCATATGTTTGATTTTATTTTGTTTATCACTTGAATTGGTTTGATAAGTACTTTATTGAGTGTGTTGAGGTATTCCAAATCATCTACCAATGTTAACACTCAAGGTTGGAGCCTTTGCACAAAGTGGCCATAGGCTTGCATATGCCTTTCTCTTATTTAAGATCTTTCCTTTTTATTTTATTTTTCAAAGGTGGGTGACAAGAGGGATGAGGTTTAGGGTTTAGTGGGGTTCACCATGGTTCACCACTATTTAGAAAAATAAGAGAGGTAGGGTTCAAGAATTTACACATTAGGGCTATATGCCCACATATGTCTTTTTCTTTATTTTGGATTTCTCAAAATAGATCCACTGGGTTTTGAGAAGGTTAGGGTTTAGGTTTTTCTTATTTGATTTCTCTTTTCTTTTATTTGGTTTGTGATCTTCACTTGATCACTTTAGGGTTTTAGGGTTTATCACATAAGCATAATAACACTCATCATGGCCAAAAACACAAGTAATGGGTATGAGCACTATGCATAGCACTCTATTTAAGAAAAGTTTTTGTTGGTTCTCATTTTTGGAAAAAGGAAATTTATTTTATCTTTGTTTTGAAATTTGGGGTGTTACAGATGTCGATGACATGACTGGACCTGCCGATGACCGATCTTGTGCCGGCAGGGTTCCCACAGGGAGGGTTTTCCTCGGCAATGCCCTTGGGGGACCTCTTCTGATGGAGTTCACATGGAGACATCGGTTCACAGACAAGCGGAGAGAGCGATTTACCCAGGTCTGTTCTTGATTATGATGATATTTGGACACCCATTAAATCCTATGAAGCACAAATTTTAAAAGCATACTTCTTTGTACCAGCCCGACTATTCAAGTTGCCTTTATTTCTTACTTGGAAGAACTTATTAATGCCTTGCTTCCTGGTGGAATTTCAATAGTGCTGCGCTTTTGCTTTCTGGTTCTGTCTTGCGGCCACCATTGGATAAGTGATATCTTCGATGGTGACTTTTTCAGTTCTTGGTGCATGTGCATTTGAATTCGCAGACTTGCATTTACTGGCGGGAAATAAACATAGATTACGCGCATTATGTTGCTTTACTCAAAAGATACTTTTATATATTCTCCTCTTTCAGTTAAGTTCTATGAGTGTTTGGTCAGCTTAATGATACTGAGTATTTCAGTATTTCATTCTCAATGGAATGTACGCATTACCTGGGCTGCCAGTCGAGGTATCCAGACTCCATATCTTATCCTCTTAGTATAGCCAGGCTCTGCGGATGGTCATTGCCACATCCCCTTATCTACATTGTGCAGAAAATATCGCCCATGTCTTCGAGTAAACTCGAGCTCTCTGGTCATTTGTGATAAAGAACTAGGTATGCTATCTCTTTCTAATTATGATTATCTTATATGTGAGTAGAAGAAAACTATGGTTATCTTAGTAATTAATGGATAAAGCTTCCCTGCAAAGCAACGCTCTATGTACTTTCCACCAATTAGTCTGATACTCTTTGCAATTGGGTATGGCTTGATTAGAATGGATGCAACTCATTTTTATCAATGTTGACTGCTTCTATTTATGCTATGGATTAGAAGCTGTGCACTAAAGTCTTATTGACCAAATTAGCGAACTTGTGCTTCAATTATATTCGACATGCTAATCTTTTGTTTATTTGTTACATAAAGTAATGTACATTCAATGTGAAAAATATACACATGTCACTTTCATTTTATAAATTGATAACTCATACTACTGTCAGAAGTGGAGATGTATATGCGGCAAGAGGTTGCCAAAGGTTGTGTGTGTCTGCAGCAAACTTATCTTCGGTCTTCTCCCATTTCATTCGCTTGCCTCTATCTGCAATATTTATCTGATGTGTTGATGTGTTATTTCTTCCTTCTGATGTTGTTCGATGCTAAATGAGTATAACCTGAAACTAATCTGGTATATGGTGAGGGTTTTGGTTTAGATTGATTTGCTTCACTGACATGCGGTGCTCTTTTCCTGTTGTTCATATTATTTATTGGTGCCAATTTATTTTGATTTAGTACCATAATTTTTTTTCTGTACAAGAGTAATTTTTAATTATCTTTTTCGCATGTAACCGGCGAGCAGAAGCCAATATTTCTTCATCCCGACGTCTCTTGAGTTTGGACTGCGGCAATCTAGCCATGCCCAAGTGGAAAATATTTCTCATCCCCAATGTTGTCAAGTTTCGACTAGGGCACTCTGGCCAAAACTTGGATCTATCTTGCAGTAGTCTCTTCCGAATCAGGTAAAGTGATTTTCTGTGCATCCGCCCATGACATAACCTTGGACGATAGAATTGCGCGCATACTAATTTCATATGGACCTTGATCATCCGTGATTGATTTGCGCACCATTCCTCATGATTTCTGTGTCACGTGCTGGTGGCATATAGATTATAGTCAACAATTGATTGTTCACATAGTCCTGCTTACAAACCAGAGACCTCTATAATTTGATTTTTTTTACGGAACTCTATGATTTAATTATTGTGCGTTGTCCATGTACAAAAGCATAGGTTTCATTAATTAGATCAAAATTTATGATTCATAGATCTCATTTTCACATCTCAAGAACGATACTCTTATTTGCAGAATATTAGAGCAAAAATGGGTTTATATTTTTGAAAGAAAGACTGATGTGGTACAGTCTATTAAGAGGCCATTTTTCTTTCAGTTAGTATACTGCCATGAAGTATTCTGAAGTTCCTGGGATCTTCATACGATAGTTCTCCTTCGAAGTTACTGGGATATTTTACAGTCTATAGGATGGCAATGAACTTGGGATTTCTATGTGCAATATAGCTACTTTTTTTCTCTGATGATTGGTCCCTAAAGAGGGTGTTGTGCACATGACCGTTGAATCAAAGTACTACATTTCACACCAATACAAGCTTCTACATGGCATATATTATTGAGATATTTTGCTGTGGAACAGAGACTTCCCTCGCATCTCCAACATAGAAATAAATGAGTGAGATGTGATGGTGGATACTATTTGCTCATCTAAAGAATATGATTGAATCATGACACTTCGCGAACTTGCATAGTTTTCATGTCGGTCATATAATAAAATATCTCGCGGCGACCTTTCCATTATCAAGAGCTAAAAGGGAAATGCTACAAAAGATAAGTATGACATTCGGTTTAATTTTGAGTAGCTATTTATTTTTCTTAGTTTTTATTCTGTCCAAACTAATCTTCTAATTACTTACATTATTATTAGTTTTCATGTTGCAATTCAAAGTCTGGTTCTATTTTTTGGCATTCAATTCAGGAACGTCGCTCTACACAACCACATACTTTATGAACGGGGTTTTCGTTAAGATAACTTTGATTTCAAGACTTGATAGGTCTTATTCAATCTTATTGGGAATGTTGTCCAAACTTGCATCACATTTTTCCTATTCTACGGTTTTGAACATTAAATTTTTAGTGTGACTAGAGATAAATCCTAAACCTATTGAGTTTTAATGTATCAATATCCTTTTCTTTTGTAATATTTTTTACGATCTTGCACTATATACATTGATCCATGTTTTTCTTACTGAAATTATATGCATATATATTTTCTTGCCTCTTGTTTGCCGCCGTCGTTGCTTTATGGCATGTTACAAAATGTTCTTCAACATTGTAAATCTACAAATAGATGTGTAATATAATATAATATACAATAGTAGTAATATGCATACATGGTATCTTGCTCTACTCGCATGTATATAAGAGTATAAGAGTAAAGCACACAATAATGTGGAAACTGATTCATATGTCTTGGGCAAGGGATCATGGTTCAAGGATAGAAAAGCACAATTTCTATACTCTTCCTCTTCTTGACGCTTTATTAGCTTATAGCAGATTTTACTAAGCATGGATATATTTTACTTATTTTATGCTCAAAGAACTTGCACAGCCTCTGTCTTAGATTCATTCATGTCTGATCTTTCTTTCCTTGATGAATATCCTCTTTCTATCGCTTTTTGTTTGGTGAATCCATGGGTCTTGACGCACTGCTATCGGTGGTTGCAGAAATCCATGTAGTTCGATGAGATATTGATGAAACATGCTTAGCACTCTTGCTCTATGTTATCTGATTTTGTGTTGGTGAACTGATTGATTTCGATTAGATTAGTACTTCCATTTGTGCCTTCCCTAGCACATCTATAGTACTACCTGGATGATTCTACTGTTTTGGAGCAATTAAGAGTCAACAGATCCACTGGAGTGTCCCTTCCTCATATGGCCATCTGTACCGCCCTTTCCCATAATCTGCTCAGAATTCAGTTATGGTTGAAGCAGTACTTCGAACAATCCATTTCTATGACTGTGCAGTGAATCAAAGCTTAGCTCAATTCATGCACGGTTACGGACTTGGTTGCAAAAAAATAGTTAGAAATGCATATGAATATACAACCTAGAGTTGTAGGAGAGAGAATAGACTCTATTATGGAGTTGGCAAAATATGCAGTAAGGAGGGTGGAATCAGGCTAGATCTATACTATAATTATATATTTTTATGTCTTTGCGGGTGTCAACACCCGGATTTTTAAGTCCAGATGCCTATTATGCCATGCATCGCAATCCCAGGAATATTGTTGTTGCGAGACATAATAGTTGAATATTATAGAGTCATCATCTATTACAACACATAATCGTCTTACAAAGATAGATCACATGATCCAATATTACAATAGTAGCTGATCTATTGATCAACGAACAACACAAAAAGCGGAAGCGAAGTAGTAGTGGCTATCTAATCCACAGGCCAACGCTTGACGTCAGGAGTAGTCCTAGTTGTCGTAGACGTCCTGCTGTTCATCTTCCTCGTACCGCTGTTCACC
This sequence comes from Lolium multiflorum, assembly GCA_030979885.1. Lineage (NCBI taxonomy): Eukaryota > Viridiplantae > Streptophyta > Magnoliopsida > Poales > Poaceae > Lolium > Lolium multiflorum. The sequence goes on along the minus strand of CM061750.1, from coordinate 273,142,945 downwards.
TTCATAGTCTGGCCATTTGAATAGCCAGGGACAAAGCCATGAGTACTTTTAAAGTACTCGCAAACTAATACTAGTGTAAGTTCTAGCAATTTTAGTAAGGGGATACTAAGCTCTAGGGTTATTTGCTTAAAGCCAAGTTTATTTCATAGACATTTAGTAAAGATGCTTGAATCCCTAGACTAACTCAAGTGGGAACATTAGGGTCATTCCCACAACTCTGTTGTGATTCAATTCAAAGTCACCATTCACCTTTCAAATTCAAGTCACAAATCATATGTCACATTTTTGAAAATGGTCTGATGACGGAACAGTATGGCCTTTCCAATAGTCTGTAACAGTGGACACGGCTATTCGAATAGTTTTACACTCTGCAGAGGTCGTACACTTGTGCCACAACATTTGCAATAATCCGTCAGGGTTAACTGGCCCTGATTTATCATACTCCGTATGCGGACTACCAACCATAACCTTTCACTTATATAATCTAGTATAGGCACCTCTCCCTATGAGCTTGGCCTCCCAGTGAAGACAGACAGTCAGCACAGGAACTGCACAGGGCTTGGGCCGGACAATTCACCTCATTCACGTCATATCACATCACTTCTTCTGTTGTAGAGGCAGCCTTCAGCCTAACCCCGATGACGCTTGTTTAGAGGGAACCCATACTAAAGCACATAAATTCCTAGTTAAACCCTTATCCATATTGGGTATTGTGGGGGTACTTTCAAAATTGGAATGGTATCGCATCCCAACCCAACCATCAGTTTTCGTAAAATTCACCAAGTCGTTCACAAGTCATATTCACCTTCAAAATCTTTCAATAGAATGAATCATCATTCCAAGGTTTTCAAAGTCATTTCATTTCACATGTTCCCATCTAGAGTGGTCAATTTTATTTGTTTAGCACTAGCAACTAGTCATGAGAGGTGCTAACTAGCTTGTCTTGCTCTAGGCTAACTTTGATGCTCTTGTTCTACTCTATATCTAAACCAAGTGAATCATGAATCAAAAAAAAATAAACTTTGATAAACAAAATTTAGTAAAGCTTGTAAAGTGAAAACTTGGGATAGGTGCATTAATCATAAAGTAAAAGTAATGGTGCCTTGCTCTTGCCGAGCTTTGCACAAGAGAACCTTGCAAGGGTGTTAGCTTGCAACATTATAACTTGCATTAGTCTAGCTTGCATTGGTAATAGCTTGCCTTGATTGGTGAGGTGATCAAAGTGTTCTTCTTCTTCTTCCTCTTGGTAGAATACCTCCTCCTGTTGATAGTCTCCGGTACTAGCGTCTATAAACGAATACGAGGATACAATCACCAAACAATACTTAAGTACTCTTAATTGGCCTTAGTGGCTCACACAAATGATCTAGCATCACTACTTAACATTTATTACAGGATTATGCTAGGGTTTCCTTATTTAGTAATAGGAAAATAATTTCCTCTCATTGAAAATGGAGTTAGGGTTTCTCTTTAGTTTGGGAGAAATAATTTCCTCTCATTGAATCTTCTTAAGATTTAATCTTCTCAAACAACCCTGGATGATCACATGTTGACCAAGGTCAACAATTCACACTCATCATTTGAGAAACAAGATTTAAATGAGATTCTTTATCTCATGTGATTTAAATAACCCTTGCAATTTCAATTCTATTTTGGTTTAAATTTCACAAGTAAGCAAGTATGAACCTATGCAGTAGAGGTCATCACATTACTTCATATTACTTGAGAAAGATGATTTAAATGAGGTGAGCACCTCATACCATTTTAATAACACATTGCAATGGTTTAATATCATCAACTAATTTAATATGAGTTTTAATTGACCATGGTCTCTACCCCATATTAACTTAGTTGAGACAAGATTTAAAAGAGATCAAAACATCTCATATGCTTTAATAGGTAGGTTTGAACAATTTAAATACTACTATGAGAATGATTTAATATTTTCAAATAGGAACATATGGGTCATTAATACATGTGTCATCAACTCACATTGAATCACTTGGAGTAATGATTTAAGTGAGAAGCTATACCTCATATAATTTAAACACTATTTTTGAAATAGTTTAAATGAGCTAGAAATGGCTATATAGCCAATATTTGAATCTAGCCCATGATCATATACAGTACCACTATCATATTTTTACATAAACAATTAGAGTATTTGAATTGTGATTTATGAGAATTTGAATCATCTCAAAATAGTTCATGGTTGATTTTAAATAATTATTTGAAATTTGAAAATGCCCTGCCTTGTTATTTTTGCTATTTTAATTCTACAAAATATTTTGATTTGAATCCAGTGTGGTTGGATGGGGCCTTTTATGAGCTTTCTGAATATATAAATTTATCAAATTTGGCCGAGTATATTTGGAGTTATTAAATATGTATTAAAGCATCTGAGAGCAATTTCACAGAAAAAGAAATAAAGCAAATTTGAATTTAAACGGGGGCGGGAAGCTAACTGGGCCAAATTGGTTTGAAAATGGGAAAGCCAGCCCAACAGCGTTTCACAGCCGCGGGCCAGGTGACATGTGAGGGGCCAGCCGTTAGTGGCTTTACTTTGACGGTACCTAGCAACGTCGGCCGTTGGATTAGGAAGCGATCGGACCTGTGGATCGTCGTTGTCGACGGGGAGGAGCTTGTTGCGCCGCGAGTAGGGGTCGGAGGCGCTGTTGGTCGCGGCGAGGGAGAGAGGCGAGCAACGTTGTCGATGGTATAGAGGCCCTGGTACAATGGCGAGCTCGGGGCTGCTGGAGATGGCGATGGTCTGCGGGCTCCGGCGGACTTCGTCTCTCGATTCGAGCTACTCCGGCGGGGTGGGATGAAATTGACTGGGGGATAGTGATCAGTGAGGAGAGGGGAGCAAAGTGTGTGAAGAGATGGAGGGCTGAGGTCCTCTATTTATAGCTGGCGGAGATGGCCGGCGGGTGCTGGCGAGGTCGACCATGGACTCGATGCTTCTGGCGATCAAAGGGGCAAACTAGGGGTCGCGTAGTGTTGCAGGCATCCTGGTGGTGCTAGTGAGATTGACGGCACGGCTAAAGGGGGTCTGAGGCGGGCTGGCGACATTGGAGTACTTGCAGTACCGCGGCGGGAGGATCTGATCATGGCGATGGCGACGGTGCACGCGCGGCCAATGGAGGGTGTCTAGCTGCTAGAGGGTGGCGAGGAGACGAGTGATGCAGCGGTAGCCTTTGCAGAAAAGGACGAGGGTGATCGAGTGTGTGGCGCTCTGGCGCGTCCAGAACGTCGGCCGTGCGCGCTCACCGCGTGCATGGCACGTTCTGGGCGTGGTCTGGGCATGCGTGTTCCGGCCAATGCCGTGGTCGCGCGAGCTCGGGCCGTGCATGGTTGTGATCATCATGCGCAGGGGCATCTCCAGGACATGATCAGTACGAGAGAGGAGGACCAGGGATGAGTGGTGCGTGTGTGTGTGCATGGGTACGGCATGGGCAAAGTTCTGCTATCTCCTTGCTTTAATCGACCGAGGCAAGTACTGGGCTTGGTGTAGGAGTGATAGGAGAGCAATGATCAACCAGAATCAAAAGTGGTTTAGGCTAGAAACTGCTGGGTAAAGGGGTGTATTACAATTCCAGAATTATGCCTGCAAGGTGCTCGACACAATGGCCGCATGAAACTTCTTTTCTTTTCTTTTTGGTGCACTTCATTTATATAAATAGAGAGAGGGATTGGTGGTGGGGGTGGTCAATTTGACAAAGATTTGTGAGATTTCAAATTTGGTATGATCTTCCTTTTGTTTCAAAGTCACACCTTGTCAAAACTATTCTGGTCAACCTAGTCAACTCTGGCCATGGTGGTCAACATGAAAGTTACTCACCTTGACATGGTCTTGGATGACCTGGCTTTGGTTTACCAAGTTTAGTTTAAGAATAGAGAAAACCAGAGGGGTAAAGTAGTGAAGAAAATATTTTGGTGATATATGACCATTATCATATGTGTGAAGATTTTGAGATTTCCTTTGGTTTGATTCTGGTTTCATTGATGCAATTGTGTTAGTTTATCATATTTAGGTATTCTACAAGCAAGAGAGCAAGCAACTATGGCCTAGAGTGAAGATTTGTAATTTGGCATAATGTGTATGTGAGTGAAATTGGGATTTTCTTCCTATTTAATTTCTCTCCATTTAATTTGACTTTTGTTGACTCTAATGTGATTCTTATTAGTTCAGAAACATTTCCAAACCATTGAAACCATTTCAAATGGTCTTGTTCAAAGATTTGCAAAAATGGCCATAACACATAAAAGATGATGTGCCAAATTTTATTATTTTTGTAAAGGGTTCCCCTTGATCTACTTGGGCATGGGTTAGGGTCAATTTAGCATTAGATTAGGTTTAGAGATGGTTTCACACCAATTGATCAAGGTTTAAAGGCATAGGGCAAGAATTGGGTATTATGGCTATGTGTCACATATGCCTCTATGCATATGTGGCATTTGACAATTAATTTGACTTGGCTTGACCCAAATGAGGTCGTGGAGTGTTGAAATGGTATATAGGGGTGATCCAACCATTCACAACAAGTCCTAGGGTCAAGCTTCTCAAATTCACAAATTTGCTAATTTACTCACATATGCCTCTATGGCATTTTTAATTTCTTTTTATTTTCTTTGGAAACAACTTGAATTAGGTTTGATAAATACTAGATAGGGTGTATAATGGTTTTCCAAACCACTAAACAAAGTAGAGGAGCTTAGGGTAAAGATTTATAAAAATAGCCATAGGCACATATGCTTTTTTCTTATTTAACTTCCTTTTATTTTATTTTAGATTGGATGATGAAAAGAGGGGTGGGGTTTAGAGTTTAAGATTATTTCAAATACTAATAACAAGCAATCATGGCAATAGCTCAAGAATTAAGCAAGATCACTATGTATCAAACTTAATTTAATAAAAGTTTTGGTTGGTTCCAAAATTTGGAACTAGGGAAATTTATTTATTTTGTTTTGAATTTCTGGGATGTTACAGCGGGTTTCCGCTTTAAGGAATGATTTTAGAATATCTCATTCAATAGAAAATGAAAAAATATGAAAACAAAATAGAAAAAAAACCTAGGTTAGATCATCATGTAATCCGATATATGGAATTCTCTTCTATATAGTTCAGAGTTCCAGCATAGAGTGACCCTACTTCGAAGTGCATCTACCAAATAATCATATCGCCACTGCAGTGTGCCCCCGCGAGCACCACTGGCACAAGGCCTTTGAGGACGTCCACATTATCTCACAAGAGGCACAGATTGTTTCATACACTGCACTAGGCCTTTTGTAATGGGAGGCACAGATAGTTTGCGTTGTATGTTTTCTTTGCCTATGTATTGCACTATGTAATGGGAACAAGTTGATTCTTTCATCCACTACAACTTTGCGGCTTTTTTCCAGGTATAACATCTAGATGATGGATTGACATTGTTTTTCCCGCTGCCAATTTTGCATCAGATTGCCATTTACAAAGAAGATTTAGATTCTGATTTTAGAAGTGGTTGAGGCATTATATTGTCTTTACTGGAGCAGTACAGGTTGGATGTTCTGCAAATCACTACTTAACATCATTGTCATGGATGTTTTTTCCGTGTTGTTTATCCCCCAAAACCTACCGCACCTCTATGTTGCTGACGAAATTTAATATGCAAACGTCGGGCTCGATGTTTTTTTTTTATCTCACCTCCATGTAATCAGCGTAATTTAAAATACAAACTTCAGGCGCGGCGTGCCGCCGCGCCTTTCATTGCTAGTATTTATTAACACTAAGAGCTATACACCCCAAGAGTAGCATCTTGATTACGGAGTAGCACTAGTGTTAAACACAAATTTGGGGCCCTGATTTGGGAGCCGGCACAGCACATAGCGTGACAGGGATTAACTTGTCAATGCCTACATCTAGACTAGGGTTTTGTTAGAAGTAGAGGGCAAGTAGATCTCGAAGGTTTCAGCCGAAAAGTACTCGCTGATTGTAAAACTAGGGTTTTGTTGACCATAGATTCGATCCTTTCTTTGTCCCTCGAATCCCCCTTATATAAGAGATGGAGCCGAAATATACAAATTACAAGTCGGGGAGGGTTTCGTACCCGTCCCGCAAAATTACAAGTTATACTTCCTAATACAACTCTAGCTTTCCTTACTAGCATCTTGGGCTTCAATCTTCTTATTCTTCGAGTTATGGGCCTTAAACCCTGGGTACCTTCTTCGGCAGGCCCATTGGGGATGCCTATGTCAGTAGCCCCCGAGATTTTGCTTGAATCGAAGAATCAAGAAAAATCTCCAACTTTAATCATTGAATTTATCGCATATCTTTTGGATACGCAAATACTATATTGTACAGGGATAATGGTAGTTGGGGCTAGTTCATCTGACGGATCAGGTACTACTTAACTGCTCTAGTGGCAATCCATAAAAACCTACTTCAAGATCCGTCCCTGGACATGATCTCGGGATACTGGTGTAAACTTCGATAGGTGCCGCTTAAGGTCTTACCATTCTGTTGAGTCATATTTTATCGGGTACCTGCGTCCGTTATTTTTTCTTCGTATCTGTTGATATGGAAAAAATTAGCAAACCGCCGTCGAGACGGTGCCACGCCTCAGGCGGATCTGGGGTCTTTTCGCAAAGTTTTGCGGCATTCGAGGAGTGTCGCGACTTTTAGCGCTCGAGAATATATTGTCGAGTGCTTTTTCGGCTGTTGGAATAGCACATTTTATTGAGTCATATTGGATGACTTACTTTTCCTTCCCGATGGGAGTATATGTAGTGTTATTTTGTATAACTCGAAATATACTCACTTCTTTTTTCTTTCTCTATATTTGCGTGTAACTTCATCGGGCACGCGAACAGCGTTCCCGATGGGAGTAGCCCCCGAGGCTACAATCAAGAACTTGTGCTTGGTTGTAGGCTCAACAAATTAATCTCTTATGTCGCTATATTGTTATTCCTTCTCGAGCTTTTCACATCTATCGGGTGCGCGACCAGCGCTCCCGATGGGAGTAACCCCCGAGGCTATGAACAAATGCTTGCATTTGGTCATAGGCTCTCGCCATTTCTATTTTGTCATACTTGAATTTTTCCTTCATTTTCTAAAGTAGCCCCCGAGCATTTGGGCAAAAACTTGTATTTGATCAAAGGCTCTCGAAAAAATCAATAATCTTCTGCTGTCGACGTTTTTATCAAGCCTCATAGTCGAGTTTTTCTCTTGCCAAGGTGATATCATTGCTGACGATAGTCACGATCACTGTATCGGGAACAGGCGAGAACTGCTCTCTCTGTCTCATGGGCCCAAATTTCCTATCAAATAGACACGTCGTGCAAGTGGGGGACACACGTCCTCCGCTTTTACTGGCGCACGCACTGTAGCTCCTGTCCCTTCCTTTCTCAGTAAAATTGCGCTTTTACCCTTTGTCCACGTGTACATAATCTATCTCACATATTCTCCATCCAACGGTGCGCCGATTCACCGCACCTATACTTAAGGTCATCGTCTTCCTTCGTTCATCCTTTTGTTTGCGCCACTGCTCTTCTCTCCTCTGCTAAATCCTCCACTGCGCCCCGCAGTTCTTGTGCTCCTCCACGCTCGCCCTTTGCTCCTACGCCATTGTTGATGCCACCGCGCAAACTCACCAGGCATAGCACTCCAGAATCCAAGATGGCCGCCGAAGATCTGGAGTGGGAGAGATCCAAGATTTCCAGCCAGGATATGAACCTTCTGAAGAAGATGGGGTTCACCAAGAAGGAGAACGCGCTGCGCTTCCCCCACGAGGAGAGCTATCCATCTCCTCCAATGGAGTACCGGGTCAGTTTCGTTGACCATCTCATCCGCGGTCTTTCTCCCCCTATCCATGAGTTTCTTCGAGGTCTTCTTTTTGTCTACGGGCTTCAGCTTCATCAGCTGACGCCCAATTCTATCCTGCACGTGTCGATTTTTATCACATTGTGTGAATGCTTCCTCGGAGTCCAACCTAATTGGGCTTTGTGGAAGCGTATCTTCTGCCTCCGCCGTAATGGCTCCCACGGCCTCGCCTATAACATCGGCGGCGTTGTTATCTGTGTTCGTTCTGATGTCGACTACTTCGACGTCAAATTCCCCGACTCCGTCCAAGCGTGGCGCAAGAAATGGCTCTATGTACACGAAGAGGCTCGATTCAGTGGAATACAACATTGCTTTTGATGGAAAAACCAAAATTCTTCGCCGCCGATCTGGGACCTGAAGCTACCGAAGAAATCGACGACAGAGGCGCGATGACTCGCATCCGTGAGCTCCAGAACACCCGTGGCAATGAATTATCCGGTATCCAAATCACAGCCTACTTCCTTAGGATTAGAGTGTAACCTCTGCAAGATCGCAAAAATCCCCTTTGGATGTATGCTGGTGATGAAGATGTCGAGAGGCTCTCCAAGGATCTTCATGTGAAGGACTTGGAGAAGTTGATTCGAAGAATCTCAAAGCTTAACAAGAAGGAAACCATTCCATCTTCTTGCCAAGTTAAGCCATTTAGTAGCACCAATCCCCTTCTCGAGGTAATTTTTCTTCTTGACTATTATATTGTCTTCTCGAGTTTTTGGTATCTGTCGACTACTATTTTGCTAGCACCTTTTTGCATAACGTTTTGTCAACACTCTGTTTTTCGCAGAACAATCCTGTTCTATCTTCTCTTCCTCCCCTTCCCGAAGGTGGGGAAGTCGAAGAACGGGCCATTGTCACCGACGACAACCAGGGTACTTCTCGCCCTGACAGTGAAGTCGCGGGTTCCCAAAAATCCGCGGCTTCTTCTAAAAAAGAGATTGAAACTGAAGCCACCTCATCGACACGCTCCTCTCTCCCAGCTGCTTCTTCGAAGAACAAGAGGAAGAGGGATGAGGTTGTTGATTCCGGCACCTCCAAAGCTGGTGCCGCCCGTGCTGGAGAAACTGCACCTGATGCTGGGAAGAGAGCTTTCGACCCTTACGAGGCTGCTCTTGTCAGTTCGTAAGTTCTTGGTGCACTATATTTGTCTGTTCCCGATACTTTTTCAAATTGCTTTCTTATCTTGTCGCTTTACTTGTTGTAGTGGCGATGAAGAGGAGGATGCTCCTATTGATGGCCTCTCGAACGAGCACGTCCGTCACTAGTTGTTTCCGAAGCTCAGCCTGATGGCGATGAAACTTCGCCTCCTCAACAAAACATAGAGCATCCAACACCAGCTGTGAGCCCCCAAACTTTTTGTTGATCACTATTTTGTATCACCGTTTTATTTTTGCGAGGTGCTTTGCACCAAGGTGAAATATTTTGCAAGTTATATTTGTCGACATTGTGTATATATATTGTATCTTCTGGGTGCAAGCCCCCGAGCCTGTCGAAAAGATATATAGCTCCACTATCTTTATTATATTGCAGCACCGCGAGCCCGCCTCATTAAAAACCATTCCCGGCCCCACTGGTGAAAAGGAAAATAGTGCGTCTGAAAACTCGCGGGCGTTTCGGTACATTGTATGTTTACAAGGAGACTATATTTCGGCTTCTAAGCGTAAAAATGCTGCGCCACGTTCCAAGGATTTGGCTCGGTGATTCTGTCTTCTTGTCCTTGATTCTGTATGCTCATCCTTCATTACTTACGTGACGATGTAGGGCCAAGCCACGGCGACTCGAGTTTTTCATGGCTTTTTGATTGAGTCGTAAAACCAAGTCTCCAACCTGAAAAGATCGCGGTGATCATCGGCCTGTGGTAGTTTTTCAGATCTTTGGTACTTAGCGACCAGTGATAACACTTCGTCTCGAGCCTCATCGGTGCGTCGACATCATCCCCCAAAGCTCTTCTAGAAGTTTCTTCATCGTATTCTGTGACTCTTCGAGAATCATGCTCTATTTCTATCGCGATCTGCTTCAGCTCCATGGACCAGAAAGAACGGCGTCTCTGGCCGATGTATTTGGTGTTGTTCGGATGCTCCATAACACGCTTGGCAGCTCTTCTGGCCAAGTATGTCGAGCTTTTTCAATGGTCCTAACAAGCACTTCTTGATACCATTGCAGATGATACCACTGGCTTTCTCGACTTGACCATTGGTCTGCGGGTGCGCGACTGATGCAAAACTCAATTTGATGCCCACTTCTGCACAATATGCTTTGAACTCCTTGGATGTGAAATTACTGTTGTGACGATGCTATGAGGGACTCCAAATCGAAAGACAATGCTTTTCACAAACTTGATTGCCGACGCGCCGTCTGGTGAATTTATCGGCTTTGCTTCTATCCATTTGGTAAATTTATCGACAGCAACGAGCATATACTCATATCCTCCTGGCGAAGCTTTGTGTAATTTTCCCACCATATCGAGACCCCATTGAGCAAAGGGCCAAGACAACGGGATTGGCATCAACTCTTGCCGGAGAATGAGGTTTTGCGGCGAATCTCGGCACGCGTCGCAAGTTACTATTTCCTTCGCGTCCTCAGTTTTGTCAGCCAATAGAATCCTGCTACGAAAACCTTGCGATAGCTCGGCGCTTGCGTGATGACCGCATATTCCTTCGTGTACTTTCTTCAGAATTATCCTTCCTTCTTCGGGTGTGACGCACCTGCAGCACACCGAAATATCGCTTGTACAACTCCCCTTTGACCACGGTAAAGGCTTTGGAACGTCGATTACTCGCCTTGCGAGTCGGGTATTGTTTTCCTTAGTATGTATGATATGTATGCATGCATCCATGGAATTTGCACCATTATTACTAGCTCATGTTCCTCTTCTTCTTCCAGTGTTTCTTTTGTAGCTTTTGAGGGTTTTTCATCCTTCTCCTTCTTTTTCGATTTCGTCGGCTTTGTAGATCTTTCGGCTATTTCTTCCCAAAACACGCCTGGTGGAATCGCGAGACATTGCGACCCGATGTTTGCGAGAACATGCATCGGCTTCATCGTTGCTCAACCTGCTGATGTGATTTACTTCGCATCCATCAAACAGCTTTTCGAGCTTGTTGTACATCTCCTTATATGCTATCATATTTTCATTGATTGCATCACATTGATTCATGACCTTCTGAGCCACCAATTGTGAGTCGCCAAAAGATTTTTAACCGGGTTGCAGCACAGGCCTTCGTCATCTTCATCCCGTGTATGAGAGCTTCATATTCTGCTTCATTGTTAGACGCGTTTGGGAACGTCATTCGTAAGACGTACTTTAGTTTGTCGCCTTCAAGTGATATTAGTATCACGCCTGCTCCAGCGCCCTCTAACCTTTTAGACCCATCAAAATTCATAGTCGAGGTTCTCGATAAATGCGGGAGTCTGTATTTTGTAGCTCCATCCATTCTGCGATGAAGTCTGGTAAGATTTGCGACTTTGTTGCTTTTCTTTTTTCATACGTGATGTCCCGAGGGGAAAGCTCTATTCCCCAAAGGGAGACACGGCCCGTAGCTTATGGGTTGTTTAATATATTTGATAAAGGGGCCTCGTTGACCACTATTATCGGGTGCGCTGAAAATAGTGTCGCAACTTTCTTGCCGTTGTAAGCACTCCATACGCCAGCTTCTGGTACTGCGGGTATCGTTGTTTTGAAGGAGATAATACTTCACTAATGAAATATACTGGCCTCTGTACTCCATGCAATTTTCCTTCTTCTTCCCTTTCGACTACAAGAGCCGTGCTGACCACCTGAGGTGTGGCTGCAATGTATAACGGAGGGTTCCTTCTCCTTGGGCGCCACCAAGATTGGTGGTGTCGAAATTGTGCGCTTGAGATTCTCGAAAGCTCTATCCTTCTTCGTTCCTGAAACTTCTCTCCTTGTTTGATCGGTGCGTAGAAGCAGCGTGCCTTTCTCCTAGCACGGCAACGAATCTGCTTAAAGCTGCGACTCGCCCCGTCAGCTGTTGTATTCCTTTCAACTTTGTCGGCTTCCTCATCGTTACGATGGCTGGATTTTCTCGGATTGGCCTCGATCCCTCTTGCGATACTAGGAACCGAGAAGTTCTCCTGGGAACACCAAAGGAGCACTTTGTCGGGTTTAACTTAAGCAGAACTTGTCAAGGTTGTCGAAAGTTTCTTTCAAATCCTCGATCAGTGTTGTCCCCTTTTTTGATGTTATGACGACATCGTCAATGTAGACTTGTACATTTTCCGATCTGTGTTGCAAGGCATACGCATCATCCGTTGATATGTTGCTCCCGCGTTTTTAGACCAAAAGGCATTGTTCTATAGCAGAACACGCCATAAGGTGTTATGAACGCTGTCTTGGCTTCATCATCTTCTTTTAATCTGATCTGGTTATAACCAGAATATGCGTCCGGGAAGGAAAGACGTTCACATCCTGCCGTGGAGTCGATGATTTGATCGATCCTTGGGAGGAAAGTGATCCTTTGGACAGTGTTTATTGAGACACGTAAAGTCGACACACATGCGAAGGACTTTCGTGTTTTTCTTGGCACCATCAGGGTTAGCTACCACGTGGCTTCTGTAGATATCTCTTTAATAAAACCAGCTTCTTGAGTCGATCTATTTCTGATAGCATAGCTTTGCGGTTTGGTTCCGAAAAACACCGCAAATATTGTTTGATTGGTCTCAATTGGATCCAAGTTTAGGTGGTGCTCGGCAAGTTCCCTGGTACTCTGGCATGTCAGCTGGACACCATGCGAAAATTTTCCAGTGCTCACGGAGGAACTCGACGAGCGCGCTTTCCTATGCGAGGTCCATGTTTGTTGCAATGGACGTCGTTTTCTTTGGGTCCGTCGGGTGGATCTGCACCTCTTTTGAATCCTTAGCGGTGTTGAAGGTTGGTTCCCTGAGTGGCCTTCCTGTATCTGGCAGCACGTCATAGTCAGTTGTGAGCCTTGACCTTATTCTGCTTGCATCCAGTTTCCGACAGTCGATGTAAATCCTTATCGCATTTATCACTACGCGAAACTTCCCTTGACATAATTGGTCCCTTAGGTCCAGGCAACCTCCACAACATGTCGTGTAATGTGGTACCGCCATAAACTGGCGTATGCTGGTCGTCCCAACAAGGCGTGATATTGCGACGGGAAATCCACAACTTCAAACTCCGCTTCTCTATCCTGGTTTTCTCGGGTCCCAAACCGAACGTCGAGATTGATCTTCCCCAACGGATAGTTCGGCTTCTCTGGCGTGATTCCATGGAAACGTGTGTCGGTTGGTTTTAGATTTGCGGATATGTTCATCTTCCTTAGTGTATATGCATACATAAGGTTTAATCTGCTGCCGCCATCTATAAAGACTCTCGACACGTCAAAACCATCGATGACTGCGGGTAAGATAAGTGCCCTGGTTGAGGAACTTGCTGGGTGATCCGCAATTGTGAAGCCAATGTCTGTCCACGACCAATTTAGGTACTATTTGTTGGTGGAGGCATCTTTTGCCATGAACACTTGCGCGAGATTACTTTGCGCCCTATTGGATGGTCTAGCTTTCAATCATCGAGACCGCACCATTGGAGTTTGGGTCAACATATGGAGGTGGGTGTGGTGCTGCCGCTATTCTGAGCTGGTGCCGATTTTCGTCCGTAATAGCGGGAGGAGGTGGGAGGTGGATTTCTCTCCTTGGCCCCTGGGGGTTTCTATTAATTGCTTGAGCATTGGCTATCCCTGCGGCCCGCAACATTGCTTGAAAATTGCGTCAATCTTTCTAGAGGTGTCCTGACTGCCTCTTCCCATTATTGTCGAGATAGAAATGCATCTGACATGGCCCGTTCATCATATCCTCGGGGGACACATATGGTCTCTGAAACCTTGGTCCACTATTTTGCCTGTAACTACGGGAATCACCCCTGTTGTCGCCTTGTTGCTCGTTACTCCTTTGATAGTCGTCTCGACTGTTTCCTCCAGTGTGTCCTCGGAAACCAGCTTATATGTGGCCACGAGCATCATTACTATAGAATTGTCGAGAGAATCGCCTTCTATTTTGAAAATTTCGACTACGGTCCTCCTCTGGCGACCTGTGTTGCTTGTTGTGTATAGCATCTTCTCCATCTGCCCATTTGTTTGCTATTTCCATCAGTGCTGATATTATTTTTGGGTTGGTTCTCCCTAGGTCTTCGACGAAATCTCCTCGTCGAATTCCTTACAAACGCGTCTATTGCCCTCTCGTCGGATATGTCCTCTGCAGAGTTTTTGATAATATTCCACCTCTGTATATATTTTCTCATTGATGCATCGTGTTCGTCTACACGCCTCAGCTCTTCTAATGACGCGGGTTTTTGTAGGTGGATCGGAAATTCTTCACGAAGATATCCTCAAAACTATCCCAGCTATCGATGGAACTGGGGAAGTTTCTTTATCAAGATCGCGCGGCTCCACTCAAGTGTACTTGGATGCTCTGCATGGCTGTTGCCCTGGTTCCGCCTATCAACTTCACCATCTCGAGATAATCAACGAGCCAATCTTTGGGATCCTGTAGGCCGTCAAATTTCTTGAAATTTTCGGGTAGCTTAAATCCTGACGGGATTCGAGTTTTTCGAACTCGTCTTGTAAAGCACGGGAGCCCACACATATCTTCCTCGGAAACTTCTGGTGACTGCCGATGTTATCTTCTTTCTTGTCGCGCTCTATCCACTCTTGCTTGAGCCACTGTATCCCTTGCTCCACTTGCTCTTGGTGGATCTTGCACTGCTGTGGTGGGTCGTGGACTATTTTGCCTTGCAGTTCCTTCGGGAGGCGTAGCTGCGAACGCTGTTCCCATGACTCCAACTCCTGCCATTGCCATGTTAAACAATGCTTCTCTCGGGTCTCCAGGAGGTGGTCTGGACGCGAGGATATAAGATTGCGTTGCCATGTACCCAGCTTCTGGTGTTTCGGGATAATATTTCCCCTTGTATCAATCGTCATGAAAGACATGTCGAGATTTTGAATTATATTTCCTCTCTCTTCTTCGGGTATATTTTGCAGCCAAGATCTTGCTCTCCTCGAGCTTCTCTATGGCTATCTCCCGAAGTTCTGATTGTCGACTTAGCTCTGCTCGTCGCGCTTGACGCGGAGGCTGCCTCCTTTCTTAGTCAGGGAGGCTGTCTGTTTTTCCAACTCCCTACTCACACGAGCAAGTCTATATTGATAGGCTTGTAATTCTTCTGCAGTAGCGGTTGTGGTCATTGGTTCGAACCATCCATGGCTCTTGCGGCTCTATCCCACGCTGCGGGAGCTGAACTCTTAGACGTGGAGTGGTCCCGACATATTTAGTGCCTAGACCTCTTCTGAGATCAGCGGGATCAACGTATGGGTTTCCCAAATCGTCGAAAGCCTCGACGTCTCCGGTTCTGTTCGGTTTGTTTCCTCTATTGCATAGACCTGATGATATTTTGGATGTTGATTTTTGTCGGGATTGGTGACACCATCATAGAGATTGGTGAAGACCTTTCCAATAACAGCAGATCGTTGATGAAGTTGAAGCGTCGACGCTATCGGAGTCGCTGCTTATAGCAGAGTTCGCAGACGACTCGGAGGATATGTCGCTGAAGATTTTGGCGAGCTTTTCGCTTGCCCTGATGTTGATTAAGCGTGGCGACGAAAGCTCTTCATCGCTTGACGAAAAGTCGGAATCGATCGCCGATAATTCCGACGAGATCGGAACTCTGAGGCGATAAGATCCTTCCTTGTCGACACCGAATCGGAATTCTCCGAACGTCATCACGATGGGCTCCTCCAGATACGCACATGCATCCAAACGGGAGGCGGGTGAGGAATAAAATCGACTAGATCAGTTTGACCTGTTTACCTCGATCCATTGCCTTGCTTGCTACCGACGAAGTCGACGCTTCTGAACGTGCCATCGAGATCAGCTCCTTGCAGCCTCTAGTTCCCACAGACGGCGCCAATTGAAAAGGAATTAACTTCTCAATGCCTACAGATTGTAGACTAGGGTTTTGTTAGAAGTAGAGGGCAAGTAGATCTCGAAGGTTTCAGCCGAAAAGTACTCGATTGTAAAACTAGGGTTTTGTTGACCATAGATTCGATCCTTTCTTTGTCCCTCGACTCCCCCTTATATAGGAGGTGGAGCCGAGGGTTTCGTAATATACAAGTTACAGAGTCCGGGAGAGTTTCGTACCCGTCCCGCAAGATTACAAGTTATACTTCCTAATACAACTCTAGCTTTCATTACTAGCATCTTGGGCTTCTGAATCTTCTTATTTTTCGAGTTCTGGGCCTTCAGTAAACCCTGGGTACCTTCTTTGGCAGGCCCATTGGGGATGCCTATGTCACACATGCATGCGATACGGGCCTGGTATTAAATGATAAAAAAATCTTCTCTCATGCATGTTATCTACTCGTGCATAGATTTAATCCATTTATGGTCATCTCTGTAGCTGCAGAGAATTGAGACATGTTTATGTAGTCGTAGTCGACTAGAATTAAGGTCGTGAACGTTATCATTTTTTCTATGACCAATTCAATTAAGGAAATTATGATCTTTATGACTAGACTGGTTGTAGAAAATTAGGGTTTTAACCCTCCAAAACGGCTTACAACCAATTGTTGCGAAATGGTCATACAATTTATTTTTGGTCATTGTAATAAGGTCATTAGTTAACACATTTCTTGCAGTGTTGGAGGATGCAGGGAGGGATATGTTTATCTAACATGAATCACATCTTAATATACGGATTGGCATTCCATCGCGATATGCTTCTTTACAATTTTTATGAGAATTATTCGTATTGCACCTTTTTATTTTAATATTTTGCATGGATTCTAGTCATGCAGATGCTTGGTCTAATGCTTAAACCTTTTAGGTAACAAAGCACCACTTATCAATTTTTTGTTTTTGAAATGGGAGCTTAAAATCCCAAGCCGGGAGATGCACACAAGCATTTTATTGAAGCATAGTTTAGTGTAACAAAACATCCAGTAAAGTATCTATTATATCCCGCTCACGGGTCAATCAAGGTGGTTGTAAAAATCAGCCACGGAAAGAAAGATGAAGCCAAATAAAATCTAAGTGCCATCTCCAATGCGTTTAGATTGTAACCAGCCACCCTGGCTGAAAATAGCCCGAACGACTGTCATCAAACGATTGCATCCGGTATCTGAAGGTTCCCGCTGCTCCACAGGGAGGAGATATGACCATAGATGAATCAACGAAGTCGCCCTGTGAATAACCTGTATGAAATTTGGATTAGCACACCTATTAAAAACGACCTCATTCCGACAATTCCAAATTGTCCAAACCAAAATACAAGCCCCAATAAGGATTTGATCCTTTGTTTTTTATCAATCCCATTTAACCAGTTACCAAACAAACTAGTTATGTTCATGGGTGGAGGTATATTAAAAGCAAAATGCACTACTCTCCAAACTAAACGAGAAAAGTGACAGGAAATAAAAAGATGATCTATTGTTTCTCTTGAACCGCAAAAGACACAATTAGTACATCCTTTCCATCTTCGTTTTGCCAGGTTATATTTTGTTAGAATCACCTTGTTGTACAGGAAGCACATAAAAATCCTAATCTTAAGTGGTACCTTTATCTTCTACAAGTATTTTCTCAGGAAAACAGTGTGGCCATTCAAATAATCAGCATACAAAGACTTAACCGAGAAAATACCAGTAGTAGAGAGCTTCCATACAAAACTATCCGGTTCATTAGTTAAGTGAACAACCATTAATTTGCGCACTAAACTAACCCAAGCATCTCATATATCTCCAGTTAACGTCCTATTAAATCTTATATTTAATGGTACATTACCAAGGACGTCGGCAACTAAGACATTTTTAGTTGTGGCCACATTATAGAGACTATGATATTGGGTGTTAAGGGGCGTGTCACCTAACCAGGTGTCTTCCCAAAATCCGGTGTTCATACCGTCTCCTACAGCAAAAGAACCCCGCTTAAAAAAATCGTCGTTAACCTTCATAATCCCCTTCCAAAAGGGGGGATCTGTAGGCTTAGACTGAACTTGGGACAAAGATTTACTCCCAAGATACTTGTTTGTCAAAAACTCTTGCCAAACACCTTCCTCTGTCATCATTTTAAATAGCTATTTGCTAAGTAAACATCTGTTCTGAATATCCAGCACCTCAATGCCAAGACCCCCTGGTCTTTAGGTCTACAGACAATGTTCCATTTAGTTAATCTATACTTCTTCTTATGGCCATCACTTTGCCAGAAAAATCTAGACCTATCGAAACCAAGTCTTTTCCTTACCCTCTTAGGTACCTCAAAGAACGAGAATAGAAACATTGGTAGACTAGACAAGACCGAATTTATTAGAACAAGCCTATCCCCATAAGATAGCAACTTGCCTAACCATGCAGCAAGCTTTCGCTCAAAACGATCTTCTATCGGCTTCCATTCTTTATTTCTACGTTTCCTAAAATGAATAGGGATTCCAAGATATTTGAAGGGAAGTGAGCCAATCTCACATCCAAAGATATTCCTATAATTGTCTTCTCCATCTTTGGCCTTGCCAAAACAAAAAGTTCACTTATGGAAGTTTATTTTCAAACCAGATAGTTGTTCAAAAAGAGAGAGAATTAATTTCATGTTTACAGCTTTTGCCAAATCATGCTCCATAAACAGAATAGTATCGTCCGCATACTGTAGAATCGATATACCCCATCCACCAGATGAGGAACTAAACTACCAACTTGCCCATCCTCCTTTGCTCTGGCAATAAGGATAGCGAGCATGTCTGCGACGATGTTAAAAATAATGGGCGAAAGTGGATCTCCTTGTCTAAGACCATTTAGTGTTTGGAAATAATGTCCAATATCATCATTGACTTTAATTCCGACACTACCACCCTGAATGAAGCGTGCGATCCAATTACACCACTCAGGTGGAAACCCTTTCATTCTAAGAGCTTGTTGTAAGAAAGACCATTTCACCTTATCATAAGCCTTTTCAAAATCAATTTTGAAGAGTACCCCATCCATTGTCTTCCTATGAAGCTCATGGATGGCCTCATGTAAAGCAACAACCCCTTCTAGGATGTTTCTACCAGGAATAAAGGCAGATTGAGTTGGACGAACAACCTTATGTGCAATAATTATTGCACGATTTTTACCAACTTTTGTGCAAACTTTAAATCTAACATTAAGTAGACAAATTGGGCGATATTGTTCTATTCTGCTCACATCCTCTTTCTTAGACAACAGAGTGACGAGGCCAAAATTAAGTTTATATAATGGTATATCACCCTCTTGTACCTAGGCAAACATTGCCATCATATCAAACTTAATGACTTGCCAAAATTTTAGATAAAACTCAGCAGGAAACCCATCTGGCCCTGGAGCTTTATTATGTTCCATACTAGAAGTAGCCTCAAACACCTCCTCTTTTGTAAAAGGAGATTTGAGAATGGTTTTTTGCGTTTCAGAAAGTTGAGTAATATCATGAGTGACTTCTTCTCTCATGGTGAAAAAATTCATTTCAGGACCTCCAAATAGCTTCTTATAATACTCAGTTGTGAAGACTTTTAGATTCTGTTGACCCACTATGGTCCCCTCATCTTGCTCAAGTTGGAAAATCCTTTTTTCCTATGTTTACCGTTCGCAATAAGGTGAAAATATTTGGTATTATTACCACCTTCTTGTATATGCTTCACTTTTGTGCGTTCGGCCCATTTGGTCTCTTCATCACCCCGAAGCTTAACAATGGCAATGTCAGCCTCCCTTTTCTGAGCTCTCTGCTGCACTTAGGGGGATTGTTTCTGCTTTTAAATCAAGTTCATCTATAAGAAGAGAGAGCCTTTCTTTCTCTTTCCTATAAACACCACTAAGATCCTTAGCCCAACCACGTAAAAAACTGTCTAAGATGTCTAACCTTATGTTGCCATTTTTCGACAGGTGATCATAAAAGCCATCTTGCCGCATCCATGATAACTTAAATGAAAAAGTATTTTTGGTGCCCATATGTGCCGCCTAAACAGAATTGATAAAGAGGGGAGTATGGTCTGAGCCAGCACGTACTGTGACCAAAGGAAACTTCTGTTCCCACTCCACATTAGTTAGAACTCGATCTAAATTCTCATATGTGGACGGGAACTCCAAACACCCACACATGTGAAGAACCCTCTTGCCAAGGCTATTGTTGCAAGTCACCAAACACCCACACATGTGAAGAACTTGTATGCTATACACACTGCAAGTCTGAATCAGCACAGATGTTGCATCATACTAAATTTTGAGTTCTCCTATTGATTCATAATACTTAGAACACCATAATTTGTTGAATCTTTCTATTCTTAATAGGTGATCCCATTTTTCTGCACATGCAAGGTATCCACCTCATCAAGCATGACTGAGCAATCATAACCTGCCACCTAAGCAATTCTTCACATCATCATGTACATGACCCATGTAGCCATGTACTACTACCGTCATTTCCCCTTCCAAACCATGCAAGAAAAAACTTAGCGCTGAGGCAGAGGAGGATTGGTCTTCCTATTGAATGCTTTCTAATTAATGCTGAAAATTGTTACCAATTCAGGGCCTTAATTCCTAATCCTGTTGGCCCTCGTCCTTAATTTCCAGCGTGAGGAATTATCTCTCTCTACTGTATGTCTCCAGAACCTCTCCATATCCTCCACGGTCTCTCGCGAGAAATAAAAGCGCAAAAAATGGTAAAGGCATACGAGCAGACATTTCTGCCTTATAAATACCTTCCTCTGCCTTGTGCTAGGTTGTTTATCAGTTGGTTGTACGCGCCACTTCTCATACAACTATCTTCTTTCCTCACCCCACCTTCTCTGTCACATCGATGGGGACTAGGTTGTGTTGTGTTTGATGTTTCACATGGAAGGCATATCAAGACAACGGGGGAAACCGCACTCAAGATTGGTGGAGTAAGGAGTCTGATAAGAAATGAGGTAGATGGCTTGACCGGCGATTGCGATGAGTCCTAGTGGAGGCATATAGAACCCGATCAATGAGCAAAGCTGTTCTTGAGAAATCACAAGATCGGGTCAGCTATATGTTGAATCCACCGAGATGGTAATAACTGACAAAAAGGTGGTGAAATTTGTTGTCTCATATTTTGATTGATTGAAAATTAGGTGAGAAAATATTTATAGTACTAATTTTTTCCACCTTTTGCCGTTTAATTCGTTCAATCATGCCCTTCTATTTTGTGGGGGATTCCATGCTCGTGACAGAGAAACAACCAGCTGAATTTCCTGATTTATTTGGATTGCAGAGATGGCCACAACATGTGTTGTGTAACAATGCAACCAGCTTATCAGTCGATACAAAGCCATGGTTAACTATTTGGTCCCTGTCGGTCTCTAAATGGAGATGACTTGGAACCAATTTTCAGGTGCCTCGGAAGTCCCATGGTTAAACTTTTATTCATAGCTATGGTACCATCATTTGACTAAAATGAAAATATTTCAGCTCCGAGCTCTACTGCTATGTGTACCATCATTCTTAAATAATCAGAACACCCCGATGCACTTCGCCCTCTAATGTTAATCTACACTTCTCACAGGTAATAGCACAACAAAACATGTAAGTTTTATGTGTTTGTCATTTTCCAACCTGTTAAATGAAAAAAAAACATCTGCAGATTAGGTAAAGTATGCACTCCATGTGTCAGAAAATAAGACGTTTTATATTTGCAGTGTATTTCCATTCCCTTCTTCCAATATCACATTTTCTCTTATAAATACATAATTTCTTATTATATATATACGCATGCCACTTGCACATCATAACAGCGTTATTATGTTTGCGAATAAATTAGCAGTAATAAAATTACAAATCGTACAAGTCCTGTATTTCATTTCACTATATTTTGAAACTTTAATAACATATTTCACACCTTCGTGTACCGTGTATACTGCGTTATTTCATCTATGGATCATATGATATCATGTGTTCATGACTAAAGTTCCCGCTGCAACGGCGCGGGGTAGCATCTAGTGTCATGTAACATGTGAGCACAAACCAAAGAACAAAAGCTTGTCCACAGTTATGGAAAGAGAAACTCCGGCACGACAGTTACATCCTCCACCAAGAAAGGTATAGTGCAATATATTTAGATGGAACCTACTCAACTTTGCGGTAATACTCCTACTAAATTGAACAGGAGTATGTGAGGTTTCACTAGCTCACTTATAATCGATCGTTATTCTGATCTCTCCTCTGACGTTTCCGAAGCTCACACTGGCACTCAGCTGGCTGCTGCACATTGACATGTTTCCTCTTTGGCATTGGCGCCGTCGTCGTCTGCCGCAGCTCACGCGACGTCATCACCAACTTCTCCATTGTCGGAGTCATGTAGCCCTGCGTCTTTCGAGCGCACTCCTTCGTCATGCTCCCAGACTTCCAGCCGGACGCAGCCGGAGCAGTCCACAGCTGCATCGGCGAGGCGCGCTGCTGCGTGTGCGAGCTCATGCCGGAAAGCAAGCACGCCCTCCCTGACAGCTGGTACTCCCGCCGGTCAGCGACGCGAAAGCCAAGATCGCGCAGCTCATCCATGAGCTCGTCGCAAGTAGGGTCATGTGCCATCCCTGGCGCCGACTGCTCGACGGTCTCGAGCCGGCTTTCAAGGATGCGCGCGGCCTCAGTGTGCTCGCCGCGATCAGCAACTTCCCTTGCGGCGGCGATGTCTTCGGTAGCCGCAACACGGACGCGCTCCCTCTCCACATCCATGGATATCTCCATGTGGGTAACTTCAACCGGCCTCTGGACAACGGCATCTTCACCGACAATGTCGACCGCCTGACCTGCTGCGGCGTCTCGGTACGTGGCGCTCACTTTGAGAAGGCGGGTGACATCGTCTGTACGTTCAGCTCTTGGCACGTCCACGAGCATCAAGAAGCGCCTCTCCTCATCAGCATAGAGCTCACCGACGTGAATCGAAGCAGCCCGGCCGTCGTCGTCCACACGGTTGTCGTAGCAGCCGGATTTGACCTCCCGCACGCGCACGCCGGGATGGCAGCACGTCACGGCGATGCGCACCTCCTGCACGACGACCGAGAGGAGCCCGCCGATGCACTGCGCAAATGAGTCCTGGATGGCCGCCTGGTTCTCGATGAAGGAAAACGTCCCGCCTGTCGCCTCCGAGATACCGTGCATCGCCGCTGCGTCGTGGTCGGTGCCGAAGCCGAACGCGTGGATCGGTACAGCGCCACCGCGAGTGTGCCCGAAGGAACGCGGCACGAGGTCCATGTAGGCACCTGGCGAGGCGTACGTGTCCTGTCCATCCGAGAGAAGGATGATGCTAGCGACGGTGTTCTTGTAACGGCGGTCCTCGAGCACCCGGTCGGCCACGCGCAGGCCCTCGCCGATGTTTGTACCAGCACCTGCAACCAGGGACTGCACGGCGAGCTTTGCCGAGGCCTTGCCCGCGTCCGACATACGCGCAAGATGGATCAGGCGGCTGGCGCCGCTCGAGAAGGACACCACGGAGAGGCGGTCGGTGGAGCCCAGGTTGTCGATGACGAAGCCCATGGCTTGCTTCAGCAGCGCGAGCTTGCGGCCGGTCATGCTGCCGCTGACGTCGAGCACCGTCACCAGATCCAGGGGCGCGCGCGCCGCGTTGGCAGCTACTGCTGGCGCCTTGGCGTGCACGAGCACCGCGAACCTGTCGCGCGACGCGTCCCTGGCGAGGGCCGCGTACTCGCAGTGCGTCTTGAGGATCACTACCCCATTGCGGTAGGCTACTCCGCTGGTGTTCTCCACTGGCTCATCGTCACCATACGCGCCATCTAGGACATCTGGAATCGACGGCGGCGAGGTGTAGCGAGTAGCGGAGGCCAATGTCGGCAGTGGTGCGTTGACGGCGGGCAGAACACTCCACCGCGCCCTGCAAAGCGGGCAGTCGTGGTTGCCTTGCGCGACGCTGGCGGCGATGCAGCTGAGGTGGAAGGTGTGGGAGCACTCGGCCGTGAAACGGGCGCCGTGGCCGCGGACCAAGCCGCCAAGGCAGATTGCGCACCGCTCGCTCTCGGTCTCGCTCGTGCTCCCCAGAGACCACCGATTCCCCATTGGAGCAAAACTAGTTTTTGATCTGTTGTGTGTACCTAGGATTGCTATTTTGCCAGAATATATATATAGGATCAAGGACACGAGACATGGTCGGAAGCTGCGCGCGCGTTTGGGTTGCGTAAGTAATCAGCAGCTCAGCCTTTCCATGTTTTCATGCATGTACGCGTCAACATGAAAAAGAATTCCCCCAGACGTACCTAGGGCTCCCGTTGACTGCCACCAAACTACGGGTGCAAGACCTACAACACTTAGTGGTCAAGGTGGAAAAGCGCGCCCCGGGGTGGAAAAGCTCGCTGCTCAACTTGGGCTCTCGCCTCACCCTAACGGACGCCGTCCTCTCCGCCCTGCCGTCGTTTGCCATGAGCGTGATCCCCCTCCCTGTCACCACTCTGGATCGCATGAATAGGCCTCGCCGCGGCATGCTCTGGAAGGGGAAGGCCGCGTGCTCTGGCGGTGACTGCCAGGTTGCTTGGGAGGATGTTTGTCGATCGCGCGCAGAGGGTGGCCTCGGCGTGCGTGATCTTCAGTGCCAAAATACGTGTCTGCTTCTCAAGTTCATCCACAAGCTACTCCGTGGGGACGACACGCGTTGGGCCAGGTGGGTTCGCCGCTGGTATGGCGCCAATGGGATCGCCGAGCCTCCGTCGCCCCTCGACACCCCCTCGTGGCGATCCTTCAAGCGTGTTTTCGCGATCTACCGCGGGCTCACCAACGTGCGGGTTGGCGATGGTGCGACTACCTCGTTCTGGTTTGATAATTGGCACGCCGCCGGGCCCCTCTTCGCACGCGTCCCCGAGCTGTTGACTCACTGCACTGATCCGTCGATCACGGTGGCCGCGGCTCTTGCGCGATCGCCATTGGATATCCCGCTACACCCCCGCGTCACGGCTGTCGCTCAGTCCCAGCTTGCCGCGCTGACGACGTCGCTCCAGCTGGCGTCTCTCTCAGATGAGCCTGACACTCGCCTGCTACCGGGGGCCGCCGCCTTCTCCACGGCTGGGGCTTACCGTGTCATGAAAACGTCTGGCATCGTGCTACCGCTCTCCGACTACAACTGGGCGAACTTCGCGCCACTCAAGGTCAAAGTGTTCTTCTGGATCGCACGTCACGGGAACACCAGGACGCGTGTGTTGCTCCATAGGCACGGGATCCTGTCGACTGCCTGCTACCCTTTCTGCAGCAGCGATGAGGACATGCTGCACCTCTTCTTCAGGTGCCCTCGGTTGGGGCCCCGGTTCGCCGGCCTTGGGGCGCATGCTGCGGCCTCGGCGACCGACCTGGCTGAGGGTTGCGCGTCGCTCGCCGCTGCCCACTGTGGCCTCGTCCCGCCGGTGCGACACACCTTGGTGCTGCTGACCCTCTGGATCATCTGGAAGAGCCGGAACCGCATGGTCTTCGACGCCCAGCGCTTGCACCCCAGGCATATGTTCTCCCTCCTCGCGACGCACTGTGACCTCTGGCTTCACCGGCTTCCCCGTCGCCACAGTCGGCAACCTGTAGACGCATGGTTGTCCGCTCTTAGAGCCTATTTTGTGTGACTTTGTAGCGTTTGGTCTCCGTCTGTAAGCCCTTTGCTGCTTTGCGAGCAACTCTGTAAAACCTCGATATGATTCAATAATATTCACTTCAGGTGGAGGGGTTCCCCCTCCCCCGTTGAGCTTTCAAAAAAAAACATGAAAAAGAACGCAGTAACGAGCACCCTATATAGCCTAAGAGCAGCTCTAACGGAGCATGTAAACACACAAATTGTTTTTCGCGTTTACAACCACGAAAAATGACTTTCACGGCTTGAAAACATCTCACGCGAAACAGAGAGCCCACAAACTGGACCCGTGAAAGAGAATGTTCCACCGTGAGATGTTTTCAAAATATAAAAGTCATGATTTAAGCATTATCAATACTACAACAACCAAATGATGTAATAATTTATAGTTTTTTTACATCAAATTGTCGTGATCACAGCAATCCAAACGTACATTGGGTAATGTTCAACTATCGAGTCCAAAAACTTACACATCATCCTCGATGAATACAAGAGATCATCAAACCATACCGTCGCCGCGAATCTCACCTTGCACACCTCCATCACCACCACTGATACGAGATTCACCTAGGCCACTTGACGATGTGCCACCGCCTTGGCGAGCTAGCCTCCTCCTTTCCAAGATGTCCGAAAGCATCATTTCGTTCCATCGAACACCACCTCCTCTTTTATCTAGTTCAACCTCGGCATCTTCATCATCATCGTCGAATTGAATCCGCTCGCCGGTTATCTTTACCGCGTTCCCATTAAGCAAAGTCTCTTCATCATTGTAGCTACAACGGATTAAGCTTAAGTACTGCAAGAATCTAATTACATGCACATTATCATGGAGAGGACAGAGGTCATACCTTGCAGAATCATCGTCGAGCACGTTGCCTGCACCGTCCAAAGGGCACACAGAGGCGACAGGCGGAGACTGAGCGGCGAAGGGCTGAGGCTCAGCGGCGACCTGCTTGCTTGCTCTTATCGGACACACGCTTGAGCGCCTTGCCAACGGGCACATGTTGTTGCGGCTTGGCCGCCCGTGACACGCTAGTGACTAGGGGCCGCCGGTGACACACCAACGACTAGGGGACGCCGGTGTTCTCCAAGCGCTTCCTCTTCGGCTTACGGGCGCCCACAATCATGTGCGTGACGGATACGGTGACCCGGGAAACGGAGCCAATCCAGCTGCGGGACTTGGCTGTTGAGGCGGAAAAATCACATCAGTGGCGGGAGGAAGCTCGGTGAGGTCCTTGGGACCAGATCCGGTGAGCGGCGGAGTCGGAAAGCGAGTTGGGCAGGAGATCGAAGGCGGCGGCAGCGCGGACGCAGTAAGGGGGAAAGCTGAAATGTGCCTCGCGGGCGAACAACTACAGCAATACAGGGCACGCTTGGTTCGGCCTTCTAGACGACGAATGTAGGGTTCGGAGGACGGTTTCTAATCAATACAATTTTCGCGTGTTTACAGGTTTCTCCAAAGCGACCTATTTTTGCGAAAACTAAAAACTAGCTATTATTTTCACGAGTTTACATACTAAAGCTAAGAGCATCTCCCGTGTCCCCCAAAGAGGCACCTAAAGGGATTTGGGGCGCGCCGGACAAAAAATCGTTCCCACCCGCGCGTCCCAAAGGCCCTTCCTATCCAACGCGGTTCAATACGGTGTCCGGCTCCCCGAGCCCGTCCCCGCTACACAAGGGACGCTCCGGGCACGCCGGACAAAACAAAATGCGAGGTCAGGAGATGCGGGCCCGACACGTTAGCGAACGGACGCTCAACCGCCGCCTACCTAGCGACGGTGCAGTTGCCGGGAAGGGAAATAGTCGCATTGGTAACCACATCGATCGACGCGCGAATCACTGGACTCCGCGGAAGAGTAACGGCCGCTTTCTTTGATATATGGACCGCCATTCATCCGCGCTCAATAATAAGATCCCTACGTATGTGCTTTCCGATCTACGACCTAAAATCTGAACGGAAAAAAAGGAAATAGGACGTGCCCCTAATTTTGCAACTAAGTATGTTCTGTCCTCCATCGCGCCGTCGTGAGCGGCCGGCCACATATAGACACCTCACCATCTTCCTCAACCTGCAGCTGGACCTCGCCGTTATGCCGCCGTCCGAGCTGCTCACTGGACGTGCCGCTAATTATGCGAAAAGCTGAAACTGCACCGTAGGTACTGCGCCTTGTACAGAACGGGGAAGACCCTGCTTCCTCCATGCCGTCGTGAATGGCCAGGCCAACTGCTTTTTTTTGCGATAAATCCACAGATCTATTAATAATCATCAACGGTAGTACAAATGGCTCAAAAAGTAATGAAAATTACAAATTGGTACTCGAACACATCGTCTAAAACCGCAGCTAGACCTCGCCGCCCTGCCGCCGGCCAAGCTGCTCGTCGTCAACAGACGCCCGCGCAATTTCGACTCACTGCTGGCCGAGCTGCTCGAGTTCAATCAGGTTTCATGCTGAAAATCAGAAGATGTGACATAAATTAAAAATTGTTTCATGCTTAATGCTACAGTGCTGAGTCATGTAAAATCCTTAAAATTTGTTTGGTGCAGCAATCGTTTGATCGACTTTGGCGTTAGCAACAATAATCCAACCATGACATTTACATTACCAACTGTAGGTTTATCAGCCGTTTTTATGCCTCCAATTTTAGAAAAACTAGATGAAACCCCGCGCGTTGCTGCGGCATATTTGTTAAAGTATTTTAAAGATATAAGGAAATCAACGAACTAAGAGAACTATGACGATTCACTTCCCTAAAGAATTTCCATAAACTGTAAGCATTAAAACGACATGGACTTAAATTTGACATAGAGCAGGTGGAAAAGGGAGAAGGGTTCACAATATACATAAACCATACTATTTTCTCATATTTGATACCTTACGCAATAATAAGATGTTCAAGTCGATTTGAAGACGTCGGCTGAAAATGAAGGTGCAGGCATAGTCCAAAGCCAAAAAGTAACTGAAGGGAAGTGACAGAAAATAGCATAGCTGTAACTTTTGAACAGTGTTTGAAATCTGTGGCTGTAGTTCAGTCTGTCATATGGAAATATCGAGCATTCATATATAGCTCAGTGAACTATACAATTGGAATGTGCTAGACCTTATAAATTCAAAATGATAGATATGTAACGTACTTGATAACACAACCAATATCGATGATTAAATTTCGCTCGGGTTTGGCAAGTTTGTGAGAAACACGGATGGACACTCTGAAAGTATATGAACAATTAAAACAGAAATTTCAAAAAAAAACAATTAAAACAGTAATATGTCATATTGTTTGTTACAACACACATTTATCCAAAAGATTGGTAACTTTTAACCACTAAGCAATATGGAGTATACACAGTCAACAATCGAGTGCTCTGTAGGCACTTCACAAACAGATCTTCGTCATGCGCTAAACAGTTAACAAATGGTCCAGGACTTCAATAGCTCCAGGCCTGCAGCATGATCTGCTAATGCAGATGAAGATATTCAGTAACTTTAAATACTTCAAGATCAAATAGTATAACAAAAAAACAGATAACAATAAATCACATGCACAGTGTGATGATACGGGAGTACCCAAATGCTAGCTAGCACATCCAATTCCCATCCAGCTTAAACGTTTGAACACCACAGCATATTCAGATACAGTTAACCTTACGCATGGATTTAACTGGAACGTGAACTTCAATACACCACCGAGTCCATTCCTGCAGCAGATTACATTGATACTTCTATATTCCCTTGGTTTACCTAGCGCTCAATATTTTGGCAGAAATATATGAATCGTGCTGATAGCGAATTTTTACCTGCCGCGTATGGTTGACGTTTACTGTTCCACATTGAAAGGATGGGGAAGGAATGCATATCGGGATCAGTAACCAAGGTCGACAAACAGGTGGAAGGTGCACTGGTGAAACGATTTCCGTCATGTGCCTCACCCGAATCGCTTTGCTTGGCTTGCATCAGGCAGCAACGGCAAGGTCAGTCACACATCGCGGCGGCTGCAAGAACTGCTGGCGAGGTGCGAACATGGCGCAGCTCCGGCGATATCATCTCGTGAGCAGAGACATTGCGCCTTTGGCGAGGAATGGGCGGTATGTCATGGGAGACAGGGACATGGGTACAGATAATTGAGGTGCTTATATAGTTATATACACAGCGCAAGAAGAGAGAGGGGAAATAAATTCATCGGGTTTCCTTTACAAATTAGTGGAGAAGATGAAGAGGAAGGGAATAGAGTTGTTTCCCTATATGCGGTTGTTTATGGCAGAAATCGCCAGGGAGAGGAAGAGAGACCGCCATCGGGAGATTGATGGAGAGGATGAGACAGCCAAATTGATGGAGAGGATGAAACATCAATGGCTGTCGCCAGGAAGTGCTCGGTGGCTAAAAAATTGCAAATTGTTGTAGAAAAGAAAAATAATTGTGGGCCGGCTCCTTCCATCGGACGATCATCAAAAAGGATTCAGCTATGGGCTGCATCTGGAGTCAAGTAGTGGGCTGTATTGTCGGCCTTCACCGGTCAAAACATACATGATGAAACGTATGGCAGAAACTGGCAAATCCTATACACCGACCAGGTCGGTGCCTACCAGGCACCGCACACCCTGGTCGGATATTGGGCCTGGCCCATTTTCACCATTCTTCTTTTTTTCGTTTTTGTTTTCTGTTTCCATTTTTTCTTTTCTTTTTTCTTTCCTTTTCTTTTCTGTTTATTTTTATTTTTGTTCAAAATCGAAAAAGTTTAAATTTGAAAATTTTAAAATTGAAAATAGTTAAAATTCAAAAAATGTTCAAATTTAAAAAGTGTTCAAAACGAAAAATGTTCAAAGCTAAAAATTGTTCGTATCCGAAAAAATTTCATAATCAAAAAATGTTCAAATTTAAAATATGTTCATTTTCAAAAAATGTTCAAATATTGGGAAAAATCGATTTTTTGAAGATATGTTCAATCTAAAAAATGTTCAAATTTTGAAAAATCTTCAATCTAAAAATTTTGAAAAAAAATTAAAGAAGACAAAAAAATTAAACTTCCAGATATAAAAAACAAATTTAAAAAATTCTTCTTTTAAAAAAATGAAAATATGTAAACAGAAAAGAATAAGAATAAGAAAAGTAAAAATGACCTTGCCTGATGGGCCGCGGCCCATTACACAACCGCCGGGTCGGGGGGTGTGCGGCACAGCGTCCGCACCGACCGGTCGGTGTATAGGAGGTCCCGCAGAAACTTCCGTGAAAAATCAAGGCAACGGAAGCTGATCATGGGAACATAAGAGGTTGCTGAATTGACATGCATTGGTGACATAGCTGCATATCAAGAAAAATAGAGGTAGAGGGGGACTCCTATTTAGAGATAGAAGATATACAACATGCTGGTTCAAGTTCAGCGGAATCTGCTGATCTATCTAGATCCCCACATTTACATTCTGATGGAACCGGAGGGCCCAACGATATGATGAATTACAAGAATAACAGTTAGACATGAGTTGTATAACAATGATTTTTGGGTGCAGTCCTTTTTTTTTGCACCTGACAACTATAATGTAATAGCTATGAGTATCTTCTACGCTTTACTATTTATTTGACATTATCTCCACGGCACAAGGATACTTGATTAGATAGGAGACCATCCATCTATTTTTTTTCATTTTCTCTCTCCATGCTGGAGTTACAACGTTTATGTACTACTTTTTTCGATAAACAAAATATGTTAATATTGCGAAGGTTGGAAATTCAATTTTTCGAACTGTTGAAAAATGTTGACAAATTTTTTTACATGTGTATCTCCATAATATATGTCCATTCGGAAAGTTTCACAAAAAACCAATATTTTTTGTGATCTATGTAAAAAATAGAAAATATATCTTGTGAAAAGCATTATTTTTGTCACTGAATTTTATCTTTTTTACACACGTCACATGATTAGTTGATTTTTCATGAAACCAGCGCGTAGCACGTGAAGATGTATGTGCAAACTTTTTGTTTCAATTTTTTGAAATTTAAAATATGTGTAAGATGTATTTCAAAATAAAGGGAGCATATGCTCAAATGTTCCAAAACACCATCCTTACGAAGATACCTTATGTACTGGGAGTTTAACATTGTAATGGGTTCTATCAGATTGTTGTGTTGCTACACAGATTTTTACCCTCTTCATGGCACTCCGTTGCACTAATCAGTGTTGTGGTAAATGTATTGCCTTTTATTTTGCCCTATTTTCTTGTGTGGGAATGTTTGAAGTATGTGGCGGGAGTATAGGTGAGCCTCCATGAAACTTTGAGTGACTTGCAGATATACCTATCCTTAGCAACAATAGTATAATGGCAATGAGGACACTTCAATTCCAACAATAGCGACCCTCCTCCTCCCTCCCTCCCCCCCCCCCCCCCCCCACGAAAATAGAATGTTGCATTTATATGCTCTTCTTGGCTCAAGCATCAGCAACAGCAACATAACCTTAGTATCTCTCAGCTTGATAGTCTTAATTTGTCATTCTAGACAAACGATAGTAGAACAACAATACATAAAGGAATTTTCCTCTCACTTTTACCTCAAAAAGATTCAAAAATCATAAGACGAATAGAGGGTTAGAGCAAGCTCTCAAGGTCAACAATAGAGCAGAGAGAGTAGAGCAAAAGCAACCAGTCCAAGACGGAAGAAGGAGTCTTTCTATAAGTACCCCAAACAAATCTGACCGTTACAACCACTTTACACTGGAGACTCCGACCCTGATGGCTGGAGAGTCTGGAACACCATATTGGGAACAAGGCTGTAATGTCCCAGGTTTAGAGACGATCGAGGGGTAGATTTTAGAAAGGGATATGCATTGCATTGTAAATTCTGGAGAAATTTCGCGCTTTTAAACAAAAAATTCATCGAAGGGGGACAAGTTTCTCTCTCGACACCTTACAGGGTTAGGGTTTTGAGAGTGCGACAAACTTGCTTCTCATCTAACTAAACTAGGGTTTTGAGAAGAGAGGGGAGAGATTGCATCAAAACCTAAGTTGCATGATTGAATTCAAACTTAAGTTGCATGATTGAATTCAAACCTAAGTTGAATTTGAATTTCAAATTAAAACATTAAATAAATATCTCATAATTCAAATTGTGAGGAAATTCATCAAGTCAATTATAAATAATAAACAACATTGAACAATACAAATAATAAGAAAAGCTCATTAGAGAAAACCTTGAGCTTTATTGATTAACACACAAGATACAATGTTTGTTTACAATATCCAGAAATAAAAATAAAAGAATATTACAACATATTACAAGTATTGAACAATTAGAAAAAGAAAAAGAAAGAAAATTACAAGTTAAGGATCTATCCTAAACTAAACAAGATGAACTTGATCTTCATTTTTGAGCATCTCATTTGTAACTGCATACCCAGAAAGAGCAAATAGTGGTCTATGCCAAGTGGCATTGTCACTTGGCAGGTTAGTAGAATAATGAAATTGAGAAGATATGGATCAGCCCTGCCGAGCTGATCATCTCACAGCCAAGCACATGCCAGATACCAAGTATCTGGTATACACACACACAAGCAGCTCACACAGCCTGTATGCATGCTCAACACCAAGCCATTGTGTGTGCATGCATCACAGCACACACACACAACCAGTGAGTCACCCAAACTAGTCTGTCGACCAGGAGAGCAAGGGAGCACCAAATATAAACTTTCAGAGCCAAACCCTAGCTGTTCATCGACAGCAGCTCCAGGGTAAGAACACCAAGAAACAGAACAGCAAGAGCAGGAAGAACAGCCACTGTTCAACCTATTCCGACAATTCACGAAACAAACCAAGCATCATCGGCTAGCCGGGAGGAGCGGGGCAAGCAGAAACCATCCAGAAGCAAAACCTCTACACCAACACCATTTTCTTGGAGCTGGAGTGAGGTATACAACCCAACAGCCTGAGCAAGATCATGTCTTGCTCATAAATAAGCATGCTATGCATCACAGGAGCACAGAAGGGTAGAGACCCTGTTTGTGTCATCATATGGCCATCTAGCCAATTGGTGCAAGCAAACATAGGGAAAGCCAGAAGGAAATCAACCCAAGGGAACACTGGTTGTGTCCACACAGGGACACAATCAGAGAAATCCAACATGGATTTAATCCCTAACTAGCTACACAGATTCACTTGACAACCTATAGCTAGCGAAACCATCAGACAGATAGACTATAAAATGTCTATTATTGTTTGTCAACAGCAAAGACCACTGGTCATCCAAGAGAGGATTAACCAGAGGGCATCCACCAAGCCACAGCAAGCCACAGAAAATGGGGGAGCTACCTTGACAGCATCACAGTGCTGCCAGGGCCACCTCAACCTACAGCCAACACTTAGAACCACCACATCATCACCAAAATGGTTCAGTAGAGGGCTAGGGTACCAACCAGAGGTTGTCATCCAACTAGCCCTAGTTAATTTAATTGATATGATCATCATTGTGCCACAGTTCACATCATTTATCCAACTATCAAGGCAAATTAAACAGATAAATGAAACAGAATAGCTACTGATGCACAGAGTCTAGCTTGTAGATGATCCAATGGATCATTGCAAGCATCCACTGATGCTTGGGCAAGCACCAGCACACACAGGCTAAGCCTGTATGAAGCACAAACAACACTGGATGAGCACCAGTGAGTCACAGAGAGGAGCACACACTTACTCACAAGCAAGAAATGATCAATTGATCATCAGAGCATCACTAGCTCTTGCTACAGATTGCCACAGCCAAGTATAGCAACAGAAATTAACCAGCCAATGAAGAAATCCAACTATGTCATAACTGAATTCACAGATAATCACATAAATGACATATGAGTGTATCCAGTAGCACATAAAATGTTTGATGAACCACTGGATCATAATACACAAGCTAAGCACATATCAATTCATCACTGAATAACCCTGATAAGCCACAGTAATGCTCAATTGAGCATAATCATGAATTGAGCATAATCAGGAATTGAGCATAATCATGAATTGAGCACAAGAATTAGCCACAATGGCTCTGGCACTTGCAAATTTGCAAGAACTACACACTGTAATCAAGCCAGGGCAATACACATGAATACACTTGAGCATCTGGCGAGCTTATTAACAAGAACAGAGGCACAGAGATAGATTTAGGCAAGAAATGCAAGCATAGCAAGCACTTAGACTAGGAATTCTTGCACAGAGGCATGGCAGGGACTGCACACAGCAGTAGCACGTCATGACAGCACTGGCCAGGGCCAGCAGTCACACAGCAGCAAGCATGGCGCAGCAGCACAGCATAACAGCTCAGGAACAGGCAAGCAAAGCGCAGCAGTAGAGCATAGGCATGGCGAGCATCTCTACACAGAGAGGCAAACCATAGCCAGAGCTAGAGGAGGAAGAAGAACAGGCACAGGAGGGAGAAAGAAGGAAGGTGGCGCACGTACCGGGGCGAGCAGACAGGAGTCGTGGCCATGGCGGCACGCACCAAGAGCTCGGCAGCACCTGGCCAGGCCAGGCCAGGCTCCGACAAGAGCCACAGCACCCCGCACCACCATGGCGAGGTCCATGGCGGCGCCATCGCGCCTGGAACCCTGGGGGCTGCGAGATCGCCACGATCCTGTAACCCTAGCCGCCACAGTGGAGGTCAAGGACGAGCCGGAGCAGCGCTTGCTCCAGATCGACGCGGACAGATCGACGCGCCGAGTCGATGCGCCCCGGCGACAAGCGGCCCCCCGGAATCGCGGCGACGGCGGTGGCGCGCAAATCGCAGAGAGGTGGGGATTAGGGTTGTCGAGCGGCGGGGGAGGCGAGTGGAGCGACCGCTCGGGTCGGTTGGACCCGAGCTGGTCTAACCAAACCCGCTGGGCTCCACTGACAGGTGGGCCCAGGGGCAATTGTGTCATTTCACAAATTCATAAAAATGCTGAAATTTAGAAAATTAATAGTTAATGTTTAATGGCTCTAAAAAAATAATTAAAAATATGAAAACCACTCAGCATAAAATTCTCTATCATAATAAAATATGAAATAGAATTTTTAAGACAAATATGATTAAGCCCAAATTTAATGATTAAAATAATCATTTAAAATCACACCTTATATTTTCATAAAGGGAAATAAGTCCATAAAATTCTTTTGGACTTAAAAACACCTTGACAACATTTCAAGGTTGTATCTTATCCTAAATAAAATATTCCTAAGTTATTCTTAGTATTAACCTCCCACATAAAATAATAAAACACCGGAAAGGGGGGAACAACCCTAAAAGCTGAATCATGCATAATTGCTTCTTTAACCATTGCCCTTATCGGACAATGATGCTATTTTTCAGCAACAGAGGACAAGGGTCAGTCCACACCATCCAAAACACTTTGCAGTGTTCAGGCAAGTTCATCGCTTGCTCATGTCATTTGAGTATTTTTACCAAATTACTTGCAAAGTACTATGTTTATCACGATTGCATAAAAAGCAAAACCACTATTTTCATAACTATGAATATGACTAAGTGGTGGGCAATGGAACCATGGATTGTGTTGATATGGTGGAGGTTCCATTGCAAGGGTTTATATCCATCTAGGATTAAACAACAAATGTCGTCCAGTGATTCTTGTGACGTATAAACCGTATTCACCATAAGATCTGGAATGGGACGGAGTAGTCAAAAGTGTTTCCACCTCTCGTTCATCAACGGATGCGCATTACCGGATGCACTTGATCTCGAGAGAGATGATGCAGGGTGGGAAACCCGTAGAAGTTCCCTCGGGAATGTGGTCTATGATGGGTTGCAACTACCGGCGTAGGAATGTATGGTAGAGCCCTGCATTGTTGTCGTGGTCGGGGCCCATCCTTAATTGGTGTAAGTGAATCGGCGTGGACCCAGGGTCGGAGATTGAAACAAAGGGTGGGTGTTCGATGTAGCGGAGG
Organism: Lolium multiflorum; assembly: GCA_030979885.1. Lineage (NCBI taxonomy): Eukaryota > Viridiplantae > Streptophyta > Magnoliopsida > Poales > Poaceae > Lolium > Lolium multiflorum. The sequence continues at coordinate 273,106,583 of CM061750.1, read as the reverse complement.
AACATGATTGACTAGGACCTTATACCGGGCCTCACACCAAAGGAAGTGTGGACGGGAAAGCTTCGTTGGCACCAAGGTTAAGATCTCTTATGGGTAAAGTAACACACCTCTGCAGAGTGTAACGAATCGTGACCAATCACTCCTTGTTCCGGGATTTGGAATGAACGCTCGGAAAGGAACTCCATGAAGTTCTAGTCAACCGGTGAAGGCTGACGGACATAGTTTTTCGAATAAAAGCAACCTTTTGAAGAAATGGTTATTAAAACTTGCATGGTATCAGACTTTCTGGTCTGGTATCGTAGATAGTGCATTAAACACCTCTTTCCTAATATGAACTTGTTGAGTACGCTCGTACTCATACCACTCTTAAATCCCTGCTTAGATTGTCTGAACCATCTGGAGGAGGACAACGACAACCCTGAAGGAGCCGACATCATCGGCTACGAAGAACCATACCTCTCTGGAGGTGTCGAAGGTGTAGACTACCTTATAGTCTACGGAACCGGGGAGGGTTCCGGAGGAGAACAAGTTTAGATCTAGTAATAATCATAGTAGTACCGAGCAGTGCGAACTCATAGCATTAAGCTGCTCGAGGAGAATAAATGTATAGTCTTGTGAGGCTTTTATATGGTAAGTTAAGTTGGGTCACCTCGAAACCAGGAGTATTCCTCTTATGACCCAGGAGGAGCTCCGGGATGATATGTACATATGGTTTGTAATAATAAATGAATGAGTTATGGACCTGCTATGTTCTGTTGTACTACTCTGAGGGATGTAATATTTGCGGATTGGTACTTCGCGAATGTTATATCAACGACTGGCATACTACAACATGCAGTGGTATGCTGGGTCACCACAGTTGGTATCAGAGCAAAAGCTTTGACCTTAGGTTGGAACCTAGTAAATGGGACGATAACGTTAGGAGTCAAATAGGATTAGTAAAGAATTCTCTAAAAATATAGTATATATTCACTTGAGAATAAAAAAATCATATCTTTTAGTGCGAAAATTCTTTATTATCTCTATTATGATGCATTATTACTAATCTTATATTCTTTCCTTTCTACAGCCAACTATGGCAAGTTCACGTTCGGGACGTAACGTGAAAATGATGGAATCAAACCTGAGTGAATATGATGGAGGACTCGCGGATATTCTTCGTGCTATGTTGCTTGAATTTGGGTGCGATCCCCAAATCCAAGTAACAAAATACATGTACTACGACGGTACAGTGTTAGCAAAGTGTAGGGTAGGATTAAGGCTTCCAGAATCCCTAGGAATGAGTGTAGTAATGCCAGCAGGTGAGGCTAGAACCATCCAAACAGCCTACCACATCGCCATAATGAGAGCCATCACTGATATTCGGGAACATAAGACGAAGGAGCTTATTGGTTCCGAATTCTCTCATATTCCTCATATGGAGGAGGAAGATGATCCTATGCTTAACCACTTCAAATATGCTAAACGCAAACCGGCAGAAGCCGCTAAGTACATGGATAATAGTCACAACCTACTGACAATGTTCTTTCAGCTGAACCGACATTTGTCGGGAGCAATTGACACAATGTTGGAAGAGTTCACTGAGCCCAAGGAAGAGACAAGGGGAAAGGAACCCATGGAGGGAGTGGTGCAAACACCAGTTTATTCAGCTGGTGATTACATTAGTATTGACCATCCAGAACAACAAACCACACCTATTACACCTAGGTACTTTCCTAGTAATACCTATGGAGGAAATGAAGGTGGAGAGGAATCCGGAAACAATCAGCGTTCCGTGACTCCTATAGAAAACTCCACGGGTTGGCGTTGGGGATCAGATACTGGAACCCATAGTGATTCAGTTAGATATAATCCTGAGATGAATGAGGACGCCACAACCCAGAACCAGAACTCTCAGGGTAATAGGGGAGACGAAGAAGGGTATCCGATCTGATCGAGTCGGATACTGATGGTGGATATACCTATGGCGGAGTCACAGGGGAGTACACCCGATGGGTGGATTATGATGCACTGAATGACCAGTTCATGAACATAGATTTCTCCCTGGGATCATCCTCTGATTCCGATTACCAGCCGACGGGGAGACCTTATGTTCCAGATTCTGTCAGGAGGACTACACGTTCGACAGGATGGAAGCCTGGGATGTACCGTGAGTGAAGCACGACTAGAGACTACCATGGGAGGCGAGACTACAATACAGCTGTACCACATGTATTGTAGTGTGTAATATTTGTAGAAATTTTTACATATACTTCAATAAGTGAGTTTGCATACTCACATCGCTACTGAGTATTGTAATAAACCGCTTAAGTATGTATATACATGGTATATGTTTTGTATGATTTGCTTTTGCTTCTTGATTTCCATTGCGTGACTAGTTCTGTGCACAAAGTTGAGCTCAGAAAACTTGCGCATGGAGTAATTATGAGTACCACTTTGTGTTGAGAACTAGGGGGATATGTCGGGAGCGCCGAGTGAGGAGAGCGAAGAACAGCGCCTCGAGCGTGAGGCCAAGCAAAAGGCAGAGGCTGATGAAGCAGCCAGAAACCAGTTTCCACCACCACCACCACCGATGACGCAGCAGAACTTCCTCCAGTATATGCAAATGATGGAGGAAAGGCAAAGGATTACCATGGAGCAGCAGAATAAATTCTTCCATGATCTGCTGCAACAGAATAAATTCTTCCACGATCTGCTGCAACAGAACAAGGTGGAAAGACCTGAGAATCAGGGAGTCACTCTGTCAGACTTCCAGAATACGAAGCCAATCTCATTTGCATACACGCCCGAACCCATGGACGCGGAGGATTGGTTGATGGACACTGAGCGCAAGCTCAACACTGTAGGATGCAACGACCTGGAGAAGGTCAGATACGCAACACACATGTTGTGTGGACCCGCCGCATCATGGTGGGATAATATAGTAGCCGTTTATCCGTCTGATAAGGTATTCACATGGGATGAGTTCAAGAGGAAGCTCAGGGAATCCAATGTCCCTGAGAGCATTGTGGAACTGAAGCGTCGAGAATTTGAAAGTATCGAGCAGAAGGATAAGGCTATCCTGACTTACGTCGGGAGTTTTCGGGATTGTGCGGTATGAGGAGGTCAACACCGAGGACAAGAAGAAGAAGAGGTTTATGCGAGGATTGAATCTCAGTTCAAGGTACAACTCGGGATGTTAAGAGCGGCGAGTTCAGGAGTTGGTGGATGCAGCCATCACTCTTGAAGATGATTTCAAGCAACTGCAAGAGGAGAAGAGGAAGAAGGATAAATTCGAGCCTAAGAGGTTTATCAGCAATAAACCAAACATGGGCTTGAGTTTTAAGCCCAGATTCAACAACAACTACAACAGCAGGAGGAACCAAGCGTTTTAGACTGCTAACCCGATAGTTTGCCGTAGCTGTGGAGGCAAAGCACACTTTTCCAAGGATTGCAAGAAGCCAAGGATAATATGCTTTGGTTGTCGGGAGGAAGGACATATGCTTAGGGATTGCCCTAAGAGAAAGAATGGAGGATGCCAGTCAGGAGGAGGAGGAGGAAACCGAGGCGGGAATACCAGAGGGAATTGGAAGAACAAGAAGCCCTTCGGCAAGTTGAATGTTGGCGTGTAGTCAACACGTCCGTTGGGAACCCCAAGAGGAAGGTGTGATGCGCACAGCAGTAAGTTTTCCCTCAGTAAGAAACCAAGGTTATCGAACCGGTAGGAGCCAAGAAACACGTGAAGGTTGTTGGTGGAGGAATGTAGTGCGCGCAACACCAGTGAAACCGGCGCCAACATGGAACCTGCACAACACAACCAAAGTACTTTGCCCCAACGTAACAGTGAGGTTGTCAATCTCACCGGCTTGCTGTAACAAAGGATTAACCGTATTGTGTGGAAGATGATTGTTTGCGAAGAAAATAGTAAAGAACAATTGCGTAGATTGTATGCTATGTAAAGAATAGGACCGGGTCCACAGTTCACTAGAGGTGTCTCTCCCATAAGATAAAAGCATGTTGGGTGAACAAATTACAGTTGGGCAATTGACAAATAGAAAAGGGCATAACAATGCACATACATGATATGATAAATATAGTGAGATTTAATCGGGCATTACGACAAAGTACATAGACCGCTATCCAACTGCATCTATGCCTAAAAAGTCCACCTTCGGTTATCATCCGAACCCCTTCAGTATTAAGTTGCAAGCAACAGACAATTGCATTAAGTATGGTGCGTAATTTTATCAACAACTACATCCTTAGACATAGCATCAATGTTTTATCCCTAGTGGCAACAACACATCCACAACCTTAGAACTTTTTGTCACTGTCCCAGATTTAATGGAGGCATGAACCCACTATCGAGCATAAATACTCCCTCTTGGAGTTAAGAGCAAAAACTTGGCAGAGCCTCTACTAATAACGGAGAGCATGCAAGATCATAAACAACACATAGGTAATAGATTGATAATCACCATAACATAGTATTCTCTATCCATCGGATCCCGACAAACACAACATATAGTATTGGAGATAGATGATCTTGATCATGTTAGGCAGCTCACATCCAACAATGAAGCACAATTAGGAGAAGACGACCATCTAGCTCTGCTATGGACCCATAGTCCAAGGATGAACTACTCACGCATCAATCCGGGCGGGCATGATGATGTAGAGCCCCTGGGTGATGATTCCCCTCTCCGGCAGGGTGCGGAGGCGATCTCTGAATCCCCAGAGATGGGATTCGGCGGCCTCTCAGTAATTTCGTATCGTGGCTCTCGGTACAGGGGGTTTCGCGACGGAGGCTTTAAGTAGGCGGAAGGGTAGGTCAAAGGGCGTCACGAGGGGCCCACACCGGCCGGCGCGCCAGGGGCCAGGCCGCGCCGCCTTGGTGTGTCCCCACCTCGTGCCCCACTTCGTATCTCTTCGGTCTTCTGGAAGCTTCGTGCAAAAATAGGACCCGGGCGTTGATTTCGTCAGAATATTTCCTTACTAGGATTTGAAACCAAAAGCAATGAAAAACCAATGGCACTTGACATCTTGTTAATAGGTTAGTGCGGAAAATGTATAATAATGTTGTAAAGTATGTGTAAAACACTCAAGTATTGTAATAAAAGTAGCATGGAACATAAGAAATTATCGATACGTTGGAGACGTATCAGTGGTGAACTCCGATCAAGCAGTGATAGGTACGCTTCAGATACTCACTCATCCTGGCAAAGTACTTTTTGATACTGGTGCAACTACGTCATTCATTTCTCAGCAATTCATCATCAAACATGGGATTAGATGCACTAAGTTAGATAAACCCATAACCATACTTTCTGTGGGGGGGAACGATATTAGTAACCCATACCAAACCTGGACAAGTCATTATGATCAATAAGTGTGCATTTGACGCAGACCTGTTCATTTTACCGATGAAGGACATTCATGTCATTCTTGGTATGAACTGGTTAGAGGAAAATGGAGCATTGATAGATTGTACCCATAAGACAGTGTCTCTGAAAAGCCCAGGTGGAGAAAGAATCATATACCAAGGAGATAAACATACTCAGATTGAAGTTGAGTTAAAGTTGAATAGTATGAAGGAGGTGAAACTGAGGACATTCAATTGTCAACGAATTCCAAGATGTGTTTCCTAAGGAATTACCTGGAATGCCCAGATAGGGAGATAGAATTTACTATCGGCCTAATTCCAGGAACAACTCCAATTGCTAAGGCACCATACAAGATGGGGCCTAAGGAGTTGAAAGAACTCAAAGAACAGTTGGATGGCCTGGAACAGAAAGGATTCATACAGGAGAGTATTTCACCATGGGATCACCTGTGATCTTTGTGGATAAAAGAGATGGAGGTCGAAGGATGTGCAAAGACTACAGGAATCTGAATAATGTTACTATCAAGAACAAGTACCCACTTCCTAGAATCCAAGATCTTTTTGATCAAGTTAGAGGCGCGGGAGTCTTTCAAGATTGATCTAAGATCCGGTTATCATCGGATAAAGATCAAGAAGGAAGACGTTAGAAAACAGCCTTTGTCTCGAATACGGACATCATGAATATCTCGTAGTACCTTTTGGATTAACCAATGCCCCAGCAATATTCATGAATCTTATGAATAAGATCTTCATGCCATTTCTATACAAGTTTGTCATCGTATTCATCGATGATATCTTGATATATTCCAAGGACAAAACTGAACATGCTGAACATCTCAGAATAGTGTTACAAACACTAAGAGAACACCAACTGTACGCCAAATTCAGTAAGTGTGAGTGATGTCTACGGGTGCTTCTATTCTTGTAGATAGTGTTGGGCCTCCAAGAGCAGAGGTTTCTAGAACAGCAGCAAGTTTTCCCTTAAGTGGATCACCCAAGGTTTATCGAACTCGGGGAGGAAGAGGTCAAATATATCCCTCTCAAGTAACCACATGCAATCACGATACAAGAAGTCTCTTGTGTCCCCAACACACCTAATACACTTGTCAGATGTATAGGTGCACTAGTTCGGCGAAGAGATGGTAAAACACAGGTGGTATAGTTGGTGGTAATATTGCAGAAAGTAAAGATGAAGTAAAACAGTAAACAAGCGGCGCCAGAAAATAGCTTGCTGGCGTGGAAAGCAATTCTTTGTGATGGAAACAAGGCCTAGGGATCATACTTTCACTAGTGGACACTCTCAACATTGATCGCATAATAAATAACTCTTTCTCATATGTGCTACATATACTCTTGTTTGATAATGAACACCATTCGTTGCGTAGGATTACACGAACCCTCAATGCCGAGTTAACAAGCTCCACAACATTCGATATTCATGTTTAAGTAACCTTAGAGCATAATAGATCATTGCAAAATAAACCAAGAACTAACATAGCGCACACACTGTCCACATTACACTATGAAGGAGGAATAGATCACATCAATACTATCATAATTATAATTAACTCCACAACCTACAAGAGATCATGATCATAGCCTACGACAAGAACCACACGGTGCACACACTAGTCACCTTTACACCATGCAGGAGGAATAGACTACTTTAATAACATCACATAAGTAGCACATAACTAGTAGCGATACAAAGCTCATCATATGGATCTCAATCATGTAAGCGACTCATGAGATCATTGTATTGAAGTACATAGGAGAGATTAACCACATAGCTACCGGTACAGCCCGAGCCTCGATGGAGAACTCTCCCTCCTCATGGGAGCAGCACGCGGTGATGAAGATGGCGGTGGAGATGGCGGTGGTGTCGATGGAGAAGCCTTCGGGGGCACTTCCCCGTCCGGTGGCGTGCGGAACAGGGACTCCTGTCCCCCGGATCTTGGCCCGCGATGGCGGCGGCTCTGGAACTTTTTCTCGTACCGTGGCTTATTCGTCTCGGGGTTTTAGGTCGGGAGGCTTCTTATAGGCGAAGGACGAGTCGGAAGGGCTGCGGGGGCCCACACACTAGCCCGGCGTGCCCTACAGGCCGCCCGCCATGGTGTGTGGGGCCCCTGTGGCCCCCCTCTGGCCTCTCGGGTGTTACGGAGCTTCGTGTAAATATAAGATGCGGCGTTGATTTCGTCCGATTCAGAGAATATTTCCTTACTAGGATTTCTGAAACCAAAAACAACAGAAAAACGGGCCTTCGGCATCTCGTCAATAGGTTAGTTAGGAAAAATGCATAATAATGACATATAATGTGTATAAAACATGTAGATATCATCAATAAAGTAGCATGGAACATAAGAAATTATAGATACGTTGGAGACGTATCAGTGAGTTTTGGCTAGATCAAGTAGAATTTCTTGGTCATGTCATTAGCAAGGATGGGATAGGGTAAACCCAAGTAAGTAGCATCGGTTTTGGATTGGGAAGCACCCAAAATGTCAAGAAATCCGAGGATTCTTGGGAATGGCAGGATACTCGGAGATTCATTGAAGGCTTCTCTAAGATAGCAGGACCAATGACCAAGCTGTTAAGGAAGAACACACCATTCATGTGGTCTAATGAGTGTGAAGAGTTTCGGACTACGAAAGAGAAACTCTCCACACCGGTGTTAGCGATTAGGAAGTTGGCAAGGATTACACCGTGTATTGTGACGCATCCAAACATGGATTGGGATGTGTGCCCATGCAAGATTGGAAGGTAATATCCTATGGATCAAGGCAACTCAGACCTTATGAAGTGAATTATCCAACTCATGATCTAGAGTTAGCAGCAGTCGTTTTTGCACTCAAAACATGGAGACATTTTCTCTATGGAGCCAAGTGTGAGCTCTATACGGATCATAAGAGTCTCAAGTACTTCTTCACCCAGAAGGAACTCAATATGAGGCAGAAAATATGGCTTGAATTGATCAAGGATTACGATTTGACCATTAATTATACTCCAGGAAAGGCTAATGTAGTAGCAGATGCCTTGAGTAGGAAGAGTACTGGAGGAATAGAACAAGAAATATCACAGGAGTTGAAGAAGGAAATAAGCCAAGCCCAAATACAACTTTGGGAGAAAGAAGCTCATGAAGGACTATCGGCTTTACAAGTAGCCGATGAACTTAGTGTGAACTTAAAGAATGAGATAATTATGGGACAACTGGACGATCCATTCATCGTGGAGGAGATGAGGAGGATTGATGAAGGAAGACCATCAGAATTTCACCGAGGTGAAATGGGATCATTATGGTTCCAGAAAAGGATTTGCGTTCCGGATATTGATGAGATCAAGGAAGTTATACTCCGGGAAGCACATCAAACACCATACTCCATACATCCAGGTGACAGATGTACATGGATCTCAAAGAATTATTCTGGTGGAATAACATGAAGAGGGAAATAGCAAATACGTGGCAGAATGCCATACATGTCAAAGAGTTAAAGCTGAACATCAAAGTCCAGCAGGAAAGTTACAACCTTTACCAATACCAGAATGGAAATGGGAAAAAATAGGAATGGATTTCATCACTAGGACTACCCATGACTAATAAAAAGAAGGACATGATATGGGTAATCGTGGGCCGGTTGACGAAAAGTGCACACTTCTTAGCGGTAAACCGGCGGGATAAAGGGAGAAACTCATCAATCTTTACATCAAAGAGATCGTGAGTAAACATGGAGTGCCCAAGAAGATAGTGTCAGATCGAGGATCCGTGTTCACTTCAGCATTTTGGAAGCAATTACATGAAGCTTTAGGATCCAAGTTAGATTATAGCACCGCATATCATCCTCAGACAGAGGACAAACGAGAGAACAAACCAGATATTGGAAGACATGCTTAGGGCTTGTGCCTAGACCCGGAGGATCATGGGAGGAACACTTACCACTAGCGAGTTTTCATACAACAATAGCTATAAGCAGTATCAGATAGCACCATTCGAAGCTCTGTACGGAAGGAAGTGTAGATCACCGATATGTTGGTATGAGGCGGGATCAAGCAAGGAGTTCAATCCTGATTATGTCAAGGAAAAGCAACAAATAATTGACATTATAAGAGATAGGCTGAAGATAGCTCAAAGTCGACAGAAGAGCTACGCCGACCAAAAGAGAAGGACATGGGAGCCACAAGTTGGAGACATGGTATATCTTAAGGTAAGCCCGATGAAAGGTCTTCAGAGATTTGGAGTCAATGGGAAGTTAAGCCCTAGATACATTGGACCTTTCAAAATTTTGAGTCAGAACCGAGGGTTAGCCTTTGAATTGGATCTACCGGGAAGGCTAGCTCAAGTTCACAATGTATTCCATGTGTCGCAACTCAGGAAATGCTTAAAAACCCCAGATGAGCCAGTATCACATGATGAGCGCGAGTTACAACCAGATTTGACCTACATCGAGAAGCCAGCCAAGATTCTCGAGGAGAACTGGAAACAACTCAGGAATAGAGCTATAAAATACTGCAAGATTCAATGGAAGCATCACCCTGAGAGGAAGCCACTGGGAAAAGGAAGAAGACATGAGGAAAACATACCCCGAACTGTTCAGGTATTACAACCACAACTTGAGACAAGTTTTCTTTAAGGGGGAATGTAATGTCCCAGGTTTAGAGACGATCGAGGGTAGATTTTAGAAAGGGATGTGCATTGCATTGTAAATTACGGGGAAATTTCGCGCTTTTAAACAAAAGCTGCATCGAAGGGGGACAAGTTTCTCTCTCGACACCTTACGGGGTTAGGGTTTTGAGAGTGCGACAAACTTGCTTCTCATCTAACTAAACTAGGGTTTTGAGAAGAGAGGGGAGAGATTGCATCAAACTAAGTTGCATGATTGAATTCAAACTTAAGTTGCATGATTGAATTCAAACCTAAGTTGAATTTGAATTTCAAATTCAAACATTAAATAAATATCTCCTAATTCAAATTGTGAGGAAATTCATCAAGTCAATTATAAATAATAAACACCATTGAACAAGATAAATCATAAGTAAAGCTCTTTAGAGAAAACCTTGAGCTTTATTGATTAACACACAAGATACAATGTCATTTACAATATCCAGAAATAAAAATAAAAGAATATTACAACATATTACAAGTATTGAACAATTAGAAAAAGAAAAAGAAAGAAAATTACAAGTTAAGGATCTATCCTAAACTAAACAAGATGAACTAGATCTTCATTTTTGAGCATCTCATTTGTACCTGCACACACACAAAGAGCAAATAGTGGTCTATGCCAAGTGGCATTGTCACTTGGCAGGTTAGTAGAATAATGAAATTGAGAAGATATGGATCAGCCCTGTCGAGCTGATCATCTCCAAGCCAAGCACATGCTAGATACCAAGTATCTGGTATACACACACACAAGCAGCTCACACAGCCTGTATGCATGCTCAACACCAAGCCATTGTGTGTGCATGCATCACAGCACACACACAACCATTGAGTCACCCAACAGCTGCTAGGCAGTGCTGTCGACCAGGGAGAGCAAGGGAGCACCAAATATAAACTTTCCAGAGCCAAACCCTAGCTGTTCATCGACAGCAGCTCCACAGGGTAAGAACACCAAGAACACCAGACTGGCAAACGGGAAAGAACAACCACTGTTGTTCAACCTATTCCGACATTCCAAAGAAACAAAGCATCATCAGCTAGCCGGAGGAGCGGGGCAAGCGAAACCATCCAGAAGCAAACCTCTACACCAACACCATTTTCTTGGAGCTGGAGTGAGGTATACACCCAACAGCCTGAGCAAGATCATGTCTTGCTCATAAATAAGCATGCTATGCATCACAGGAGCACAGAAGGGTAGAGACCCTGTTTGTGTCATCATATGGCCATCAATTGGTGCAAGCAAGCATAGGGAAATCTAGAAGGAAATCAACCCAACACTGGTTGTGTCCACACAGGGTGTCAATCAACATGGATTTAATCCACTCTTAACCTAGATTCACTTGACAACCTATAGCTAGCTAAACCATCAGACAGATAGACTATAAAATGTCTATTATTGTTTGTCAACAGAAAAGACACTCCAAGAGAGGATTAACCAGAGGGCATCCACCAAGCCACAGCAAGCCACAGAAAATGGGGAGCTACCTTGACAGCATCACAGTGCTGCCAGGGCCACCTCAACCCACAGCCAACACTTAGAACCACCACATCATCACCAAAATGGTTCAGTAGAGGGCTAGGGTACCAACCAGAGGTTGTCATCCAGCTAGCCCTAGTTAATTTAATTTATATGATCATCACTGTGCCACAGTTCACATCATTTATCCAACTATCAAGGCAAATTAAACAGATGAATGAAACAGAATAGCTACGATGCACGAGTCTGGCTTAGAGATGATCCAATGGATCATTGCAAGCATCCACTGATGCTTGGGCAAGCACCAGCACACACAGGCTAAGCACTGTATGAAGCACAAACAACACTGGATGAGCACCGGTGAGTCACAGAGAGGAGCACACACTTACTCACAAGCAAGAAATGATCAATTGATCAGAGCATCACTAGCTCTTGCTACAGATTGCCACAGCCAAGTATAGCAACAGAAATTAACCAGCCAATGAAGAAATCCAACTATGTCATAACTAAATTCACAGATAATCACATAAATGACATATGAGTGTATCCAGTAGCACATCAAATGCTTGATGAACCACTGGATCATAATACACAAGCTAAGCACATATCAATTCATCACTGAATAACCCTGATAAGCCACAGTAATGCTCAATTGAGCATAATCATGAATTGAGCATAATCAGGAATTGAGCATAATCATGAATTGAGCACAAGAATTAGCCACAATGGCTCTGGCACTTGCAAATTTGCAAGAACTACACACTGTAATCAAGCCAGGGCAATACACATGAATACACTTGAGCATCTGGCGAGCTTATTAACAAGAACAGAGGCACAGAGATAGAATTAGACAAGAAATGCAAGCATAGCAAGCACTTAGACTAGGAATTCTTGCACAGAGGCATGGCAGTGACTGCACACAGCAGTAGCACAATCCTGGCATGGTCATGACAGCACTGGCCAGGGCCAGCAGTCACACAGCAGCAAGCATGGCGCAGCAGCACAGCATAACAGCTCAGGAACAGGCAAGCAAAGCGCAGCAGTAGAGCATAGGCATGGCGAGCATCTCTACACAGAGAGGCAAACCATAGCCAGAGCTAGAGGAGGAAGAAGAACAGGCACAGGAGGGAGAAAGAAGGAAGGTGGCGCACGTACCGGGGCGAGCAGACAGGAGTCGTGGCCATGGCGGCACGCACCAAGAGCTCGGCAGCACCTGGCCAGGCCAGGCCAGGCTCCGACAAGAGCCACAGCACCCCGCACCACCATGGCGAGGTCCATGGCGGCGCCATCGCGCCTGGAACCCTGGGGGCTGTGAGATCGCCACGATCCTGTAACCCTAGCCGCCACAGTGGAGGTCAAGGACGAGCCGGAGCAGCGCTTGCTCCAGATCGACGCGGACAGATCGACGCGCCGTCATGAGGCGAGTCGATTGCGCCCCACGGCGATCCGGCGGCCCCGGAATCGAGCGGCGACGGCGGTGGCGACGCAAATCGCCAGAGAGGTGGGGGATTAGGGTTCGTCGAGACGGCGCGGGGGAGGCGAGGTGTGAGCGACCGCTCGGGTCGGTTGGACCCGAGCTGGTCTAACTAAACCCGTTGGGCTCCACTGACAGGTGGGCCCAGGGGCAATTGTGTCATTTCACAAATTCATAAAAATGCTGAAATTTAGAAAATTAAGAGTTAATGTTTAATAGCTCTAAAAAAATAATTAAAAAATATGAAAACCACTCAGCATAAAATTCTCTATCATAATAAAATATGAAATAGAATTTTTAAGACAAATATGATTAAGCCCAAATTTAATGATTAAAATAATCATTTAAAATCACACCTTATATTTTCATAAAGGGAAATAAGTCCATAAAATTCTTTTGGACTTTAAAAACACCTTGACAACATTTCAAGGTTGTATCTTATCCTAAATAAAATATTCCTAAGTTATTCTTAGTATTAACCTCCCACATAAAATAATAAAACACCGGAAGGGGGGAACAACCCTAAAAGCTGAATCATGCATAATTGCTTCTTTAACCATTGCCCTTATCGGACAATGATGCTATTTTTCAGCAACAGAGGACAAGGGTCAGTCCACACCATCCTGCATAACTTTGCAGTCAAGCAGGCAAGTTCATCGCTTGCTCATGTCATTTGAGTATTTTACCAAATTACTTGCAAAGTACTATGTTTATCACGATTGCATAAAAAGAAAAACCACTATTTTCATAACTATGAATATGACTAAGTGGTGGGCAATGGAACCATGGATTGTGTTGATATGGTGGAGGTTCCATTGCAAGGGTTTATATCCATCTAGGATTAAACAACAAATGTTGTCTAGTGATTCTTGTGCCGTATAACCGTGTTCACCATAAGATCTGGAATGGGACGGAGTAGTCAAAAGTGTTTCCACCTCTCGTTCATCAACGGATGCGCATTACCGGATGCACTTGATCTCGAGAGACATGATGCAGGGTGGGAAACCCGTAGAAGTTCCCCCGGGAATGTGGTCTATGATGGGTTGCAGCTGCCGGCGTAGGAATGTATGGTAGAGCCCTGCATTGTGTCAAGTAACACACCTCTGCAGAGTGTAACGAATCGTGACCAGTCACTCCTTGTTCCGGGATTTGGACTGCCGGAAAGGAACTCCATGAAGTTCTAGTCAACCGGTGAAGGAGCCGACATCATCGGCTACGAAGAACCAGACCTCTCTGGAGGTGTCGAAGGTGTAGACTACCTTATAGTCTACGGGACCGGGGAGGGTTCCGGAGGAGAACAAGTTTAGATCTAGTAATAATCATAGTAGTACCGAGCAGTGCGAACTCATAGCATTAAGCTGCTCGAGGAGAATAAATGTATAGTCTTGTGAGACTTTTATATTGTAAGTTAAGTTGGGTTCACCTCGAACCCAGGAGTATTCCTCTTAGGACCCAGGAGGAGCTCTGGGATGATATGTACATATGGTTTGTAATAATAAATGAATGAGTTATGGACATGCTATGTTCTGTTGTACTACTCTGAGGGATGTAATATTTGCGGATTGGTACTTCGCGAATGTTATATCAACGGTGGCATACTAAAACATGCGATGTTGTCTGAGGTCACACACTTCAAAACGAAAAAATAAAGGGTTCGGATCGGAGTTACCATCCCCCGACTTGAGTCTACAGTCTAGGAAAAACGAGAAATAGCTAAAGCTGAAAGCGACCATGCTGGAGTATCTAGACTCCGATTTTGATGATCTTTGGCTCATTTCGAAGCTAGAAATGAAAATCCACAAAATCGTACAGTCGTACTTAATCAAGGGATGATAGAAATAAATGATAAAAGATTTTCCTATCTAAAAACGACAAACTTAGCTTTCAGTTACAACTGAATTTTTGTTAGGTACAACTGAGGTTGCAACTAAATTTTTTCAGTTGAAAATGAGTTTGTGACCGAGTTTTCTTCAATTGCAACTGATTTTTCTTCAGTTGCAACTAAATTTTCTTCCACATATAAGTGAGATTGCAACTGAAAGTATTTAGTTGCAAGTGGGGGGTTGCAGCTGAAATTTTAGTTGCTAGTGCGGTTGCAACTGACCTTTTCCAGTTGTAAGTTAGGTTACAACTAAATTATTCCAGTTGCAATTTTGGTTTTCCAGCTATAAGTCTATTTTCAAGTGGGTTTTTCTGGCTTTGTGATCCGCGCTAAGTGAGAGTTGGAAGTGGCTTCCAATGAAGATCTAGTTACATAATCAACTTTCTTTTAGAAAGAATGGCAGTAGGCCCTGTTATGTATCATCGACTATGTTGGGGGGATGACCCCCGGTAGGCCAAAGGCATACCAAACCGGATGGTTTGAGCCATCAAGATACCGGTTTAAAGTTTATTCCGGACTAAGAAATTGAGCTTTTGGTTAGGGAAATGAGCTAAGAAGACACCGGTAAGAAGTGCACTGTAGCACGTCGGCAAGCCTGGTCAAAGATTCTCTCAAGAGCTAGAGGACAAGGATGAGCTAAGCAAAGTAGCTTTAAATGAAGCCCTGACGCCAAAGAGGAAGGTGACCGAAAGCATCCGGAGGGCGTCCAGCCTCTGATTAAAGAAGATACAGCGTCACCGGTGATTAAAGTAACTTTGTAAAGTAGTTTGTCTGTTCAAAGATGCCATTAGGGTTTCTTAGGGTTTCTTCCCCTGTAAGCCACCCTCTCCCCTATATAAGGAGAGGGGGCACACCCCCATCGCGGGTACGTTCATTAGCTATCTTGTATCCAGAAACCTGTAACCTTGTTGTATCATGGAGTAGAAAGATCTAGAGCAGAGTTCTTCCTTGTGTTTTTCTTCTTCTACCTCTGGCCCAGGCCAAGTTCTTGAGGAAAGCATCCGGAAGTTCATCCAATCTAATCAAAAACCCTCCCCCGAATCCTCTAGCGCCCATTCGGCCCCAACTTAGGCCATCATGGCATCTGTCCGTTCGCCACGACGACGGTTGGCGCCCGCCGTGGGGCAAGAAGTGGCGCTGGTTGGAGTTCACATTGGGTGGGCCTCTCGACGTCTCGGCGAAGCGGCACGGTATGCGCTCGTGCGGCGCGTCTACTCCATGGACTTCGCAACAACACGCGGGCTACTTCGCCAGCGGCGTAAGTTTCCCAGAACGGCGCATTATCGGAGTTGTGACCCGTATCTGCCGGCACCATCCTGTGCGCGTTACCTCCGCCAGGTCTTGGTGGCGCCGGATCCGCCAAGGTGGCTATGTGCTGGCCGCACCGCCGGCAGCGTGGAGGTGATGATGGCTGGCGCGGCCGGTGCTGGCAAGGAAGCTGCGGAAGAAGGAGTTGGGCGCGCGGCGTCGACGCGCCCGGCAAAACCACCGCTGGAGCGCGATGAGGGCGCTGCGGGAACATCTTCTGCACCACCGGAGACTCCTCTCCAAGCGGCGATGAGCGTGCTGGCGACGCCCATCGCACAGAACATCGACCCGGCAGCGGCACAAGCAGAACTGGAGGCGACACGCAAGAAGCTGCTCTCCGGGGGCGCGGACATCATTCGGGCTCAACGCGAGCTGAACCTAACCTTACGTGAGTACAACGCTGCCCATGGCTTAGCACGCGCTCGGCTGCTGGGTGCCGGAGAACCGGCTTAAGGCTCGTAATCTAGATCAGGATCTCGTAAGGAAGTTCTTGCTGGCAAAACCCATCTGTAGCATCGTAGAAAAGCCAAGTACAGTAGTCCGGATAAAACTATAAAAGCTGCTAGCCGCTATGGAGATGTGTGAGTCGTTATCCGGAGATGCATTAGCAAAGCAGCAGGATAGAGTTAGAGAGTTGCTTGATACAATACAGGCACAAAATGATGAGCTCGCTAGAATCAACAAAGCAGCGCTCGAGTCAAAATCGATCCGGTCGACAAAAGTTGTCGGAAGCAAGTCCATGGGCGGCATCGTCCCCCCATCGGATAAAAAAGGAAAAAAAGAAATGAATGCGCGGCAGATGACCGTGTATGATCCGGTTCTTGCCGGAGAAACAAAAGCCAGGCCACATGAAGCCGGAGGAAAAAGCTATGGAGCAGGTCGAGGCTATGCCGGAAATGACTATGCCGGAAACAATTATGCCGGTAAATATGAAACCGGGCAAAATTATCGAGCTGCGAGGGCATAACAGAAAACATGCTACAGCCCACTCACACAACATTCCACGGAATCGTTCCGGGCCTGTCATGTGCGCCTGTGGGAAAAGTCCGGGTGGATGTGTCATTCGGAGGACGTGACAATTGCGGGTGGAAAACATTCTGTTTGAAGTGGTGGATTTGGAGAGTCCTTACCATGCACTGTTGGGGAGACCGGCATTGGCGGCATTCATGGCCTCAACTCATACGGCTTATCTCAAGATGAAGATGCCGGCACCTCGTGGACCCTTAACGTGGTGGGAAACTACAAAGTCTCACTGGAGCCATCGCCGGATCGAATCTGGCTGAATCGCTGGTGATAGCGGATGAAAAGAAAAGAATGCAAACCGCTATGGCGCTCGCTCAGTCCTCGCAGCTGAGTTTAGCGGCCATGAGTGGGAACTTGGGCACACCGGCATTCAAGCCGACGAAGGAAACAAAAGACATTGTGCTAGACCCGGCTTACCCGGAGCGCACCGTTCGTATCGGTGCCGGCCTGAATGAAGCATAGGAAAGCGCGCTCGTCAGCTTCCTCCATGAGAATCGGAACATCTTTGCCTGGTCTACTGATGACTTGGTAGGTGTTCCGAGGGAGATGGCTGAGCACTCTCTAAACGTCCAGAAGGATGCTAAGCCGGTGCGACAACCTTTACGCCGGTTCGCTGAAGACAAGAGAAAAATCATTGGAGAAGAAGTGACAAAGTTGCTGGTTGCCGGTTTCATCGTAGAAGTAACGCATACTGAGTGGCTAGCCAATCCGGTGATGGTCGAAAAGAAAATAGAAGAGAACCTTGAAGCAAAAGCTCCAAAGGTGTGGCGCATGTGCATCGACTACACCAATCTAAACAAAGCTTGCCCAAAAGATCATTTCCCTCTACCCCGGATCGATCAAGTGATCGATTCCACCGCTGGTTGTGAACTGTTGTCTTTTCTGGATGCTTATTCCGGATTCCATTGCGGTGACCCAGCATACCACTGCATGTTGTAGTATACAAGTCGTTGATATGATCTTTGTGAAGGGGCTTCCTCACAAATTGCCATATCCCTCAGAGTGGTACAACAGAAACATTGCAGGTCATAACACTCCATACTTTATTACAAGCATAGTCTTACAAGTTGGTATTCTCACGGGTCCTATGAGAACACCCTAAGATACTACTAAAGTACAATTACAACTATACTAAAGATGAAAGAGCTCAACAACTTATTTAGGTAAGTTCTACGTTGCTCGGCTCTATGATACTAGGGTATGTCACTACTCCTCCACCTCCGTGTCATCTGGTCCGTAGACTATCCCATAGTCTACGCCTTCCCTCATGGTAAGATCAGGTTCTTCGTAGACCAGCTCGTAGCTTCCTTCTGGTGCTCCATCGTTGATAGCTTCCACTTCCGGGATCACGGTCTAGCAAGGGTGTCGAAAGAAAGTGAGTGGTACTCAGCAAGTTCTAAAAGAGTAAAGGTGTTTGATCACTAGCTAAGACCATTGATCGAAATCGTGAGGTCAATGCATGTTTTTGAAATCATTTCTTCAAAGGTTGCTTTATTATGAAAACTATGCCGTCAGTCTTCACGGGTTGGCTAGAACTTCACGGAGTTCCTTTCTGCCGCGTTCGCAGTTCCCTTCCCGGACAAGGTGACAGCCACAATTTGATACACTCTGCAGAGTGCGTTACTTTTCCCATAAGAGATCTCATCCTTTTACACCGCAGGACTTGCCCCGTTCACACTTCCTTGGTGTGAGGCCAGGTATAAAGATCCAAGCCCACACCACCTTCTCCGCGACCTCGCAGACCCACCCTTTTGTAAGTCTGTCCTCTCTATATTTATGGGTAGACCAGACACAGGCTCTTGTTCTCACCTTTACCAATAAGGTAGACCGTTCCGAACAATTTTGATGCCCTGTCCTATACACCATAGATAGACCGATCGGACAACCCTTACAATCCTTCATAGACCAATAATAAGTTTACCCTCTCCTGTATCTAATGGTAGACCGTGCAGAACCACATGTCCCCACCTTTGCAAAGATAGACCGATACGGGCAACCCCTATTACAGTCCGTTGGCATGCGAGAGGAAAAGATATAGCTGGCTTCCCAGGCCATTATAGATCCTATGGTCAACGCGATATGTACGGCGCTAGAATCACTGGATGACATTGGTACTTAGTCCTAGATGAATAGTACCCTTGCAATGGAACCTCCACCAATCAACACATACCATGGTTCCATTGCGCCATAGTCATATTCATAATTGGAAAAATAACATTTCATTTTTAATGCAGGAATGATAAGTATATAGCTTTGCATTAAAGTAGTAGAAAATAATCAAGATGACATGAGCAAGGGTGAACTGTGGACTGCGAGATAGTGCGGTTCAATGCGTTGATGGAACCTGGACCTCGGGTTCTGTAAGAAGCATCATTGTCCGGTAAGGACAATGTTATAAAATCAAATGATGCATGCATGGATGTATTATTTTATCCCTTTACCCCATTGAGTTATTACAATTTAGGGTTGTATTTTAGATTTATGTCTTTGACGGTAATTTACAATTGATTTAAAAGTATTAATCATTGTAATTCACACAAAGTACAATAATTCAAAGTAAAATGATTTTACTTGATAATTACCTTAGTCATTCCAAAATAATTTGAAATTATAGAGTTACCTCTATAGTTTTTGGAATAAAAAGAAATATAGTAGTTTTCTGGGAAAAATCTCCCTTTTAAAAGAAATGACTTGGGATAATAGAATTTTATTTTGAAATGTTTGAAAATAAGTATTTGAACTTATTTGAGATTTTTCCTTGAATTTTAAATACAAGGAAATAATAATTTTAAATTCCAAGTTATTATTTAAATTCTTAAAATTCATAATTTTGAATTTGTTTCATAAATTCCATTTCATATTTTATTCTTGTTAAGATTTATTTTTCATTCATAAATCCAATTTTTATTGGATTTTTAGAGTTGTTTATGCTTTATAAAAATTTGGTAAAGTTTTGTTCTTTTATTAAATGTAAAATGACCAAAATACCCCCTGGACCCCTATTGGGCCCAGCCCAATTAAACTAACCCGAGGGACGGCCCAAATAATACTAGGTTCTGGCCCCCTTTTTTTCGAGGGGCGCAGCGATTCACCTCGCGCCCTCTCCACATCGGCCTCCCTCACCCTAGCCTCTAACTCAGCGATCCTGCACTCGATGGCCCTCGTCCTGCTCGATCCGGCCATCGCCGGCCTCCGGCGATCGCCGGGTCTCTACCTGGCGCGGGCAGATCTCGCGATCGCCGTGGTCCTCCTCTCTGGTCTCCCTTTCTCCTGAATGATCTATCTCGCGCAGCTCGGCGCGATCTCGTCCTCCGCGCCCGTGTCCTCTCTCGCGCCTCAATCCGATCACCGGAGAATCGCTCGACGAACGAGATCTCGTTCGCCGACGACGTGCGCGCCTGAGACCGACTGCTCGCAGTCTGTGCCGTCGTCTCCATGCTGTCTGCTGTGGTGGTGTTCGTCGGCGTAACGCCGGCGACTTCCCTGGCTTCGCAGCTGCTATGGCCGCGCGGGCACTGCCTCGCCATGCCATAGCTTCTGCTTCCAGGCGCGGGTAAGGTCCTATGCTCCTCCTCCTTCTCTTCTGTGCGCCTCCCCTTGTTACTGTGCTTCTTCCTCCTCATGCTATGCTTGCTTCTCTGCTACTTCTAGCTTGCTCTACACTTGCCCTGCTCTACTGTGCTTGCTTTGGCTTGATATACCCTGCTGTTCATGCTTATGGGCTTGCTATGCTTACTGGTTTATCATACTTGCTTGCCTAGGTGGACTTGTGTTGCATCTGTGACACTTGTGTGTGTGCCAGAGGTGCCTGTGATATGATTCAGTACTAACTCTGCAAGCCAATGATCCTTTGGATCATTTCTTGCTTGTTGGCTAAACTCTCTGTGTAGCTTGGCTTGCTAGGATTGATCAACTTGATCAATTGATGGTCAGTGATGGCTTACTGGCTAATACTGTGGTTAAATGATTCACTTATCTGGTGATGCTGATGCTCAAGCATCACTGTGCTGTTGCTTACTTGTGCTGTTGCTTATTTCTAGCTATCTAGACTTGCTCTAGTGGCTATGAATTGAGTTGTATTGCTTAACAGCATGCTGTTGTCATGCTTAGCATGGATCTGTGATAAATTCATGCTTAGATTACTTAATTATGATGAACTGCTTATGCAGTGATGATTTAAATGTCTTGCTTGTATATGAGTTTGCTGTTCATGATTCTATTACAAGCAATTAAACTCTGAATCCATTTCTGGATAGTGATGTGATCTATTTATTTTGCTCTTATTTGGTGCTAAGTATGATGTGACCTCAGTAGCCTTGCTACTGACTGGTTGCTCACCTAGTTGGTTGGATTTTTGTTGGCTACTCACTTTGCTTGCATATTAGGGGATCATAGTAAGTATGAATGCCAATATGCTTGCCTGTGAAGAAATCTAGGGTTTCTGATGGTTGCTTGCTTAGGATCTTCTGTGTAGTCTTAGCTGCTAATCTATGCTATCTACTGGTGCTATCTGTGTATGTGATCTTGCTAGTGTGCATCTGTGCATGCTTTCTAGCCTCTGTGCACATGATTTGTATCTGGATGGTTTCTGTCTTAGTAGCTTTTGACTGGCAGTAATCCTTGGTAAAAACCAAGTGATGATCTACCCATATGAGCATCTGCTCATCCCATGCTCATGCATATGATGGATTAGATCCATTGGATCTCTTCCAGGAACTAGGTATACCTTGTTCCAGCTCCTAGAAAGATATGTTTTGTTGATGCAGACTTGGGTTTGTTCACAGCCCTTCACCTCCAGAGCTTGGATGATCTTCTAGGTCACCATGATCTCTGGTGGCTTGAGGAGTTGTGTGTGTTGGTTCTGTTCTGCTCAAGAACAGGATGAACTGAGCAGCTCTTGCTTCACTCTTACCTGATGATCTTATCTGGTGACTGGTCACTGGTTTTAGGGTTTGTGCTCCTTTTATATGATCCCTACTTCTCTCCCTGCATTGACACACAAGCCTGGCATGCTTGGTGACTATGCTTTTGCATGGCCTTGCTTTGCTGCCTAGCACACTTGAGCTGTGTGCTCTCATATGCTGAAACTTGAGCCCCTGGTGTGTGCTCAGGTTTGGTCTGCTTATCTTGTGCTGTCCCTGGTTTTGGACAAGCACAAGTGTGCTGTGACTTGGTTCTGTCCAAACTGAATATTGTGTTAACACTTGTATTCTGGCTAGTGTTGGTGTTTTACTATTGCAGGTTTGTGAAGATGGACATGGCCAGAAGATATACTTCAATTCATATAGCCTAGATTTTAGTTTAAAAATTACATTGTAATCTTCATTTTTATTTCTGTTTATTATTCATTGATTCTTGTATCCAGAATTTTGTAAAGACAATGTAATTTGTTTTGTGATGTCAATAAAGCCCAAGGTTTTTGTTTATGAGCTTTTGATTTATGTAATATTTATATTCTGGAATAATCATTGTATTTGTGATTCACTTTGAAATTCAAAGTGATTTGAATTACTAAGTTGTTTTTAAATTGTGAATTCATTTTTATATTGCTCAATGTTTATTGTTAAATGTAATGACACTTGTCAAAAGAAATCAACTCCCCAAATCAACAAGATACAAAAGAGATCATGTCGAAATTTCCCTAACTCATATTGCCTAACCCTAAGTGCAAAATGAGAGAGAACCTCGATCCCTCTTAGGTTTAGTTGCAATAATGCGCGAAAATTTCCCCCGTTTTGCGATGAAATGCACATCCCATTTCTATATCTACCCTTCGTTGTTCCTATGTTCTGGGTTATTACAGCCTCTCCTTAACAGAAACTTCGTCCCGAAGTTAAGATTGGTACCTGAACATCTCGGGGTAAGACTTCCTGAGTTCTTCTTCCGTCTCCCAAGTTGCTTCTCGCTCAGGATGATGTTGCCATTGCACTTTACAGTATTTGATTGCCCTATTTCTTAACTTCTTCCATTGAACTTCTAAGATCTTTTCAGGCCTTTCCACATAAGTTAGGTCAGATTGCAATTCAATTTCTTCATATGTGATAGGATCGTCCGGTGCCTTCAAACATTTTCTGAGTTGGGATACATGAAATACATTATGAACTTGACTTAGTTGTGCCGGTAACTCCAACTCAAAAGCTGTTCCTCGATTCTGACTGAGTATCTTAAATGGTCCTATATATCGAGGGCTTAATTTTCCTTTTACTCCGAATCTCTTAAGTCCTTTCATTGGGCTAACCTTCAGATAGACCATGTCTCCCACTTTCGGTTCCCAATCTCTTCTCTTTAAGTCGGCGTAACTCTTCTGACGACTCTGAGCTATTTTGAGTCTATCCCGGATCACCTCGATGACGTCTTGTCTCTCTTTGATGTAGTCCGGTGTAAACTCCTTGTTTTCTCCGGTTTCAAACCAACAAATTGGTGATCTACACTTTCTTCCGTACAATGCTTCGTACGGTGCCATCTGAATGCTACTCTGATAACTATTGTTATATGAGAACTCTGCTAAAGGTAAATGGTCCTCCCATGAGCCTCCAAAATTCAGAGCACAAGCTCTAAGCATGTCCTCAAGTATCTGATTGGTTCGGTTTGTCCTCCGGTTTGTGGATGATATGCTGTACTGAAATCCAACTTGGATCCCAAAGATTCTTGTAGTTGTTTCCAGAATGCTGATGTGAAAATCGAACCTCTATCTGAGACTATCTTCTTTGGTACTCCATGTTTACTCACAATTTCCTTCACATAAATATCCACAAGCTTTTCTGCAGTATCTTTTGTGTTTACGGCTATGAAATGAGCACTCTTGGTAAGTCTGTCCACTATTACCCATATCATATCCTTCCTCTTACTAGTCATTGGTAAACCAGTAACAAAATCCATTCCTATTTCATCCCATTTCCATTCCGGTATCTCTAATGGTTTGAGTAATCCCGCAGGACTCTGATGCTCTGCCTTTACTCGTTGACATGTATGACATTCCGAGACATATTGTGCTATTTCTCTTTTCATGTTGTTCCACCAGAACATCTCCTTCAAATCCATATACATCTTAGTACTTCCCGGATGTATGGAATAAGGGGTTTCATGTGCTTCCTTTAATATGATTGATTTCACTTCTGGATCATCTGGTACACAGATCCTTTTCTGGAAGTATAATGAATCAAAATCCCCTAGATGGAATTCCGATGGTCTTCCTTCACCAATCCTTTTTATCTCCTCTTGGATGAACAAATCATCCGCTTGCTTTCGGATAATCTCATATTTCAAGTCTGAGTACATCTCATCCATAATCCTCATGGTTGCTATACTTCCTTTGACATCACCCTGAATAAACAGAATCTGAGCATCTTCTAACTCCTTCCGAAGTTCCTTCGGAATCTCCCATTCCGTAGGTTGATTCTCCGTACTCTTCCTACTTAGGGCATCTGCTACTACATTAGCCTTGCCTGGTGTATAGTTGATCTTAAGGTCGTAATCCTTAATCAACTCCAACCATCTCTTCTGTCTCATGTTTAATTCTTTTTGGGTGAAGAAATACTTCAAACTTTTGTGATCAGTGTATAACTCACACTTGGATCCATATAGAAATTGTCTCCAACTCTTCAAAGCATACACAACTGCCGCTAACTCGAGATCATGTACTGGGTAGTTGTGTTCATGTGGTTTTAATTGTCTTGATCCATAAGCTATCACCTTACGATCTTGCATTAGAACACATCCAAGTCCATTCTTGGAAGCATCACAATACACCGTGTAATCCTTTCCAGGTTCAGGAACTGCTAACACCGGTGCTGTGGTTAACTTATCCTTGAGTGTTTGGAAGCTGGCTTCACACTCATCAGTCCACACAAATGGAGTATTTTTCTTGAGTAACTTGGTCATTGGTCCTGCAATCTTCGAAAATCCTTCAATGAACCTCCGATAATAACCTGCCATACCAAGGAATCCTCGTATTTCCTTAGCACTTTTGGGTGATTTCCATTCCAATACTGACTGAACCTTGCTTGGATTCACTGCTATGCCTTCTTTGGTTATTACATGTCCAAGAAATTCAACACTTTCTAACCAAAATTCGCACTTGCTGAACTTTGCATATAGCTGATGTTCTCTCAAAATCTGCAGAACTATCTTCAAATGCTTGGCATGTTCTTCTTTATCTTTGGAATAGATTAGAATATCATCTATGAACACTATCACAAACTTGTCCAAGTACTTCATGAATATCTTGTTCATCAAATTCATGAAAATAGCTGGTGCATTTGTTAGTCCGAATGGTACAACCAAGTATTCATGGTGTCCATACCTTGATACAAACGCTGTTTTTGGTACATCTTCCTTCTTGATCTTGATTTGATGATATCCTGACCTTAAATCTATCTTCGAGAAGACTCCTGCTCCTTGAACTTGATCAAAAAGGTCTTGTATCCTAGGTAATGGGTACTTGTTCTTGATAGTTACATTGTTCAAATTCCGATAATCTCCACACATTCTCCTTCCTCCATCTCTTTTATCCACAAAAATAACTGGTGTACCCCATGGTGACACACTTTCTTGGATAAATCCCTTCTGTTCCAACTCATCTATCTGAGCTTTCAGTTCCACCAACTCCTTTGGCCCCATTTTATATGGTGGTTGTGCTATTGGTGCTGTGCCTGGAATCAGGTCGATTGTGAATTCTATCTCTCTATCGGGTGGCATTCCTGGTAGTTCCTTAGGAAATACATCTTGGAATTCATTCACTACAGGAATATCTTCAATCTTCACCTCCTTCAGACTATTCAGCTCCAATCCTATTTCCAACTGAGTGTACTTGTCTCCTTGAAACACTATCTGACCTCCTATGGAGTTTCGGAGTGATACTGTCTTGTCTCCACAGTTGATTACTGCGCCATTCTCCGTTAACCAGTCCATTCCTAGGATGACTGATATGTCCTTCATGGGTATGATGAATAGGTCCGCGAAATACACACAGTCACATATGGTTATGACCTGTGCTTCTTTCACGTGGGTTACTAAGATCGTTCCCCCCGCAGATAGGACAGTTATAGGTGTTTCTAACTTAGAACATCTAAGCCCGAATTGTTCCACAAACTCTCGTGCAAGAAATGATGTAGTTGCTCCAGTATCAAATAATACTTTGCCAGGATGAGTAAGAATGCTGAGCGTACCTAAGACTGCTTGATCCGATGCTCCCGCTTGCTCCAAAGTTGTGCAATTCAGCTTTCCATATGGCTTGCCCTTCTTGTTGTTGTTGTTGTTGTTGTAGTTGCGGTTGTTGTTGTTATCTTTGCCACCTCCTCCTCGTCCTTCGGAGTTTTGTCCACTCCATGAAGCCTTGTTAGGACAATCAGGCTTCATGTGTCCATCCTGTCCACAACCATAACAGATGATCCTGGGTTTCCGACATTCCTTTCGGATGTGTCCCCTCTGCCCACAATTGCCACAAATGATATGCGACTTGGGGTTCTGATTCTGACCTCCTCGGTTGTACTGATTACCAGTAGGTCGGAATCGGGGTTTGAAACTACGATCTGGGGTTGGTTTACTGACTGGGTACTTCCTTGGCTCGATACGAGCCCTCTTCCTCCTATCCTCTTGGACCTGCCTGTAGTCATCCTCGAAAGTGATTGCCGAATCAATCAGTTCCTGGAATTCTGCAGTCCGTGCCAACCTCAGTTGCATCTTCATGTATGGATTCATGCCTTTCATGAACCGCTTCTTTCTTTTCTCTTCCGTGTCCACTTCTTCCGGTGCATACCTGGACAATCTGTTGAAATCCCGAACATACTGTATAATGGGTGAAGTGTTCTGACGCAGTTCGTCAAACTCTCTCTTCTTCAGCTCTACCACGCTCTCCGGAACATGGGCATCCCGGAACTTCTTCTTGAATTCCTCCCAGGTGAACACCTTTTCTGGAGGGTGTACTGCCACCAGATTCTCCCACCATGATGCTGCTGGTCCTGATAACAGATAGGTGGCATACCGAATCTTTTCTTCATCATTGCATCCTACGGTCCTCAACTTCCTTTCCGTATCCATGAGCCAGTCTTCTGCATCCATTGGTTCTGGGGCTGATGCAAAAGGTAGTGGTCTTGCATTCTGGAAGTCTGATAAGGTTACTCCCTTGCCTTCATTACCCCTATCATTGATGACGTGGGTAAAGAAATCTTGCATGTTCTTGTTTTGACTCTCCTGGTACCTCCTCCTATCTTCTTCCATTGCCCTCATGTACTGTTGGAAATCTGGATGCATCATTGGGTGTGGTGGTGGTGGTGCATCCTCTGCTCTAGCTGCGGCATCCGCTTCTTCCTTTTCTTTCGCCTCCCGCTCTCTCCGAGCATCTTCGGTTTCAACTAACGCCATTTCCCCTAGTCCTGTAACAAAGAGTGATTACTCATAATTACACCATGCGAATGTTTTCTGAGCTCAACTCATTGCCCAGAACTAGTCACACAATGAAATCAAGAAGCAAATCCAAAACAAACATTTATTATGTATATACACCGTATAATACATAACACACTCACAAACTTATATTACATGTGGTATATATAAACCACTTATTTGGCTCCAAGCCCAAGCCAACGGAAATTTAAAATACGTTCTATTACAATACCACCTAGATTACTTTATTCTTCCTTGGAGCTCTACTCCTCATCGTCTTCATTCGCCTCCGCGTACATCCCTGGGGTCCATCCAGTACAGCGACTAGTCTTCCGGACACCGTCCGGAACAAAGGTCCTTCCAGTAGGTATGTAATCTGAATCGGACGAAGTGCCGAGACAGAGATCAGTCATGCCTAAGTAGCTAGACAATGACTCGTACATATCCCCAGTAGGATACATACCTCCTTCTTCAGTCATCCATGGAGGATTCCTATTCACTTGACCCCTCATCTTCTTCTTCTTCTTTTTCTTTGTTCCAGAACTCTCACCTACTTCGTACTGTGATGGTTTAGATATTCCCATCTCCAAATCTAAAGAAATGGAATCAGTACCTTTCTCTTCCTGCCCGTAGTGTTGGTTAACATTCGGATTAACCGCATCACTCTCATCTCCTGTATCACATGGAATTGGCTCCTCCTCATCACCAAAAGGTTCCCCGAAACGCCAACCCGTTGAGTTTTCAATCGGTGACTCCGAGCAATTTAGGTTCCATGAGTGGTCTCCCCCATATCCAGTATCATATGATGCTGACACGTGTGGGTAGTGCGGGACAAAGTTAGGTGTAAGTGGATCTCTTGTAGGTAGATTTCTCTTGAACCACTGGTCACTCAAATCTACATCACTGTCTGGGTTAAAGAAGGGTGTAGTATGTTGTGGTTGTGCCCTCAAGTCACGCATCCGAGTTTGGACTTTATCAGGGTCCGTGAACTCAGCTAGCATGTGGTCAATCTCACCTCTCATCTTCATGTGTAAAAGGTACATCGTGGTCAATAAAGACTTACAGCTATCCATGTGCTGTGCTGCAGCTTCAGGACTTCTGTGGGCTAACACCAAATGATTAAGAGTGGGATCCTCATCTTCCTCGGCATGAGGTATATGAGAAAACTCTGAACATAGGAGTTCTACTGACTTGTGCTGCCTTATCTCAAGGATTGCCTTGAATAGGCCCATATGATAGGCTGTGGTGATAGTTTTGGCTTCTCCGTATGGCATTATACGACTCATCAGCAGTTTTTCCGGTAGTTGGACCGATACTCTGCACTTGGCTAGGATTTCCCCATCATAGTAAGTATACTTGATAACAGGTATCCGTGGATCGCAATGAAGTTCCTTCAGCATCCCACACAGGAGAGCTGTTATTGGTCCATCATAATCACCGAGCCAACCCTCAACTTTCCTCAAAGTCCTCTTGGGAAAAGTGTTCGCCATTATGGCTGTATACAAAAGCAGAATATTAGTAGTGATAATGCATCATAATAGCTATAATAAAGAATTATCGCACTAAAATATATGGTTTTGCTATTCTCAAGTGAATAACCACCATATTTCTAGAGAATCCTTTACTATTTCTACTAGACTCCTACAGGTTTCTTCCCTATACTAGGTCTTTCCAACCTAAGGTCGCAACATTTGCTCTGATACCAGCTGCGGTGACCCAGCATACCACTGCATGTTGTAGTATACAAGTCGTTGATATGATCTTTGTGAAGGGGCTTCCTCACAAATTGCCATATCCCTCAGAGTGGTACAACAGAAACATTGCAGGTCATAACACTCCATACTTTATTACAAACATAGTCTTACAAGTTGGTATTCTCACAGGTCCTATGAGAACACCCTAAGATACTACTAAAGTACAATTACAACTTATACTAAAGATGAAAGAGCTCAACAACTTATTTAGGTAAGTTCTACGTTGCTCGGCTCTATGATACTAGGGTATGTCACTACTCCTCCACCTCCGTGTCATCTGGTCCGTAGACTATCCCATAGTCTACGCCTTCCACTCCGCCGGTAAGATCAGGTTCTTCGTAGACCAGCTCGTAGCTTCCTTCTGGTGCTCCATCGTTGATAGCTTCCACTTCGGGATCACAGTCTAGCAAGGGTGTCGAAAGAAAGTGAGTACGGAGGTACTCAGCAAGTTCTAAAAGAGTAAAAAGGTGTTTGATGCACTAGCTAAGACCATTGATCAGGAAATCGCAGGTCAATGCATGTTTTTGAAATCATTTCTTCAAAAGGTTGCTTTTATTATGAAAACTATGCCCGCGTCTTCACAAGTTGACTAGAACTTCACGGAGTTCCTTTCCCCGCTGTCATTCCCTTCCCGAACAAGGAGGAACCACAATTTGATACACTCTGCAGAGGTGCGTTACTTTTCCCATAAGAGATCTCATCCTTTTTGCCAACCGCAGGGACTTGCCCCCGTTCACACTTCCTTGGTGTGAGGCCAGTATAAAGATCCAAGCCCACACCACCTTCTCCGCGACCTCGCAGACCCACCCTTTTGTAAGTCTGTCCTCTCCTATATTTATGGGTAGACCGACACAGGCTCTTGTTCTCACCTTTACCAATAAGGTAGACCGTTCCGAACAATTTTGATGCCCTGTCCTATACACCATAGATAGACCGATACGGACAACCCTTACAATCCTTCATAGACCAATAATAAGTTTACCCCTCCTGTATCTAATGGTAGACCGTGCAGGACCACATGTCCCCACCTTTACCAAAGATAGACCGATACGGGCAACCCCTATTACCAGTCCGTTGGCATGCGAGAGGGAAAAGATATAGCTGGCTTCCCCAGAGCCATTATAGATCCTATGGTCAACGCGATATGTACGGCGCTAGAATCACCGGACGGCATTGGTACTTAGTCCTAGATGAATAGTACCCTTGCAATGGAACCTCCACCAATCAACACATACCATGGTTCCATTGCCAGCCACATAGTCATATTCATAATTTGGAAAAGTAACATTTCATTTTTAATGCAGGAATGATAAGTATATAGCTTTGCATTAAAGTAGTAGAAAATAATCAAGATGACATGAGCAAGGGTGAACTTGCCTGTGTACTGCGAGATAGTGCAGTTCAATGCAGTTGATGGAACCTGGACCTCGGGTTCTGTAAGAAGCATCATTGTCCGGTAAGGACAATGTTATAAAATCCAAATGATGCATGCATGGATGTATTATTTTTATGTTGAAACCCTTTACCCCATTGAGTTATTACAATTTAGGGTTGTATTTTAGATTTATGTCTTTGACGGTAATTTACAATTGATTTAAAAGTATTAATCATTGTAATTCACACAAAGTACAATAATTCAAAGTAAAATGATTTTACTTGATAATTACCTTAGTCATTCCAAAATAATTTGAAATTATAGAGTTACCTCTATAGTTTTTGGAATAAAAAGAAATATAGTAGTTTTCTGGGAAAAATCTCCCTTTTAAAAGAAATGACTTGGGATAATAGAATTTTATTTTGAAATGTTTGAAAATAAGTATTTGAACTTATTTGAGATTTTTCCTTGAATTTTAAATACAAGGAAATAATAATTTAAAATTCCAAGTTATTATTTAAATTCTTAAAATTCATAATTTTGAATTTGTTTCATAAATTCCATTTCATATTTTATTCTTGTTAAGATTTATTTTTCATTCATAAATCCAATTTTTATTGGATTTTTAGAGTTGTTTATGCTTTATTAAAATTTGGTAAAGTTTTGGTCTTTTATTAAATGTAAAATGACCAAAATACCCCCTGGACCCCTATTGGGCCCAGCCCAATTAAACTAACCCAGGGACGGCCCAAATAGACTGGCCCTCTTTTGGGTTCGGTGGCGCCGAAGCGGCCCACCTCACTCACTCTCACTCGGCCCTCCTCCTGCGGCGATCCCGTGGCGATGGCGTCGCCGCCATGGCCGCCGCCCTGCTCCGGCCATCGCCGGCCTCCTCCGCCGTAGCCCTCTACAGCTCCTGAACCGCCGCGAGCAGATCTATCGATCTGTCCGCGCCGTTTGTCCCCTCTCGTCCTCTCCTGGCGAATCGCCTCAATCTGGATCCACTGGAGAATCGCCTCGACGAACTCCGGCGAGATCTCGTCCTCGCCGACGACGTGCGCGCCTCCGAGACCGACCTGGCGCGGGTGCTGCTCGCAGCGCCTGTGCCGTCGTCTCCATGCTGTGCTGCTGTGGTGGTGTTCGTCGGCGTAACGCCGGCGACTTTGCCGCACGCTATGGCCGCGCGTGCACGCCTCGCCATGCCATAGCTTCGGGCGCGGGTAAGGTCCTATGCTCCTCCTCCTTCTCTTCTGTGCGCCTCCCCTTGTTACTGTGCTTCTTCCTCCTCATGTTATGCTTGCTTCTCTGCTACTTCTAGCTTGCTCTACACTTGCCCTGCTCTACTGTGCTTGCTTTGGCTTGATATACCCTGCTGTTCATGCTTATGGGCTTGCTATGCTTACTGGTTTATCATACTTGCTTGCCTAGGTGGACTTGTGTTGCATCTGTGACACTTGTGTGTGTGCCAGAGGTGCCTGTGATATGATTCAGTACTAACTCTGCAAGCCAATGATCCTTTGGATCATTTCTTGCTTGTTGGCTAAACTCTCTGTGTAGCTTGGCTTGCTAGGATTGATCAACTTGATCAATTGATGGTCAGTGATGGCTTACTGGCTAATACTGTGGTTAAATGATTCACTTATCTGGTGATGCTGATGCTCAAGCATCCCTGTGCTGTTGCTTACTTGTACTGTTGCTTATTTCTAGCTATCTAGACTTGCTCTAGTGGCTATGAATTGAGTTGTATTGCTTAACAGCATGCTGTTGTCATGCTTAGCATGGATCTGTGATAAATTCATGCTTAGATTACTTAATTATGATGAACTGCTTATGCAGTGATGATTTAAATGTCTTGCTTGTATATGAGTTTGCTGTTCATGATTCTTTTACAAGCAATTAAACTCTGAATCCATTTCTGGATAGTGATGTGATCTATTTATTTTGCTCTTATTTGGTGCTAAGTATGATGTGACCTCAGTAGCCTTGCTACTGACTGGTTGCTCACCTAGTTGGTTGGATTTTTGTTGGCTACTCACTTTGCTTGCATATTAGGGGATCATAGTAAGTATGAATGCCAATATGCTTGCCTGTGAAGAAATCTAGGGTTTCTGATGGTTGCTTGCTTAGGATCTTCTGTGTAGTCTTAGCTGCTAATCTATGCTATCTACTGGTGCTATCTGTGCATGTGATCTTGCTAGTGTGCATCTGTGCATGCTTTCTAGCCTCTGTGCACATGATTTGTATCTGGATGGTTTCTGTCTTAGTAGCTTTTGACTGGCAGTAATCCTTGGTGAAAACCAAGTGATGATCTACCCATATGAGCATCTGCTCATCCCATGCTCATGCATATGATGGATTAGATCCATTGGATCTCTTCCAGGAACTAGGTATACCTTGTTCCAGCTCCTAGAAAGATATGTTTTGTTGATGCAGACTTGGGTTTGTTCACAGCCCTTCACCTCCAGAGCTTGGATGATCTTCTAGGTCACCATGATCTCTGGTGGCTTGAGGAGTTGTGTGTGTTGGTTCTGTTCTGCTCAAGAACAGGATGAACTGAGCAGCTCTTGCTTCACTCTTACCTGATGATCTTATCTGGTCGACTGGTCACTGGTTTTAGGGTTTGTGCTCCTTTTATATGATCCCTACTTCTCTCCCTGCATTGACACACAAGCCTGGCATGCTTGGTGACTATGCTTTTGCATGGCCTTGCTGTTGCTGCCCAGCACACTTGAGCTGTGTGCTCTCATATGCTGAAACTTGAGCCCTGGTGTGTGCTCAGGTTTGGTCTGCTGCTGCCCTTATCTTGTGCTGTCCCTGGTTTTGGACAAGCACAAGTGTGCTGTGACTTGGTTCTGTCCAAACTGAATATTGTGTTAACACTTGTATTCTGGCTAGTGTTGGTGTTTTACTATTGCAGGTTTGTGAAGATGGACATGGCCAGAAGATATACTTCAATTCATATAGCCTAGATTTTAGTTTAAAAATTACATTGTAATCTTCATTTTTATTTCTGTTTATTATTCATTGATTCTTGTATCCAGAATTTTGTAAAGACAATGTAATTTGTTTTGTGATGTCAATAAAGCCCAAGGTTTTTGTTTATGAGCTTTTGATTTATGTAATATTTATATTCTGGAATAATCATTGTATTTGTGATTCACTTTGAAATTCAAAGTGATTTGAATTACTAAGTTGTTTTTAAATTGTGAATTCATTTTTATATTGCTCAATGTTTATTGTTAAATGTAATGACACTTGTCAAAAGAAATCAACTCCCCAAATCAACAAGATACAAAAGAGATCATGTCGAAATTTCCCTAACTCATATTGCCTAACCCTAAGTGCAAAATGAGAGAGAACCTCGATCCCTCTTAGGTTTAGTTGCAATAATGCGCGAAAATTTCCCCCGTTTTGCGATGAAATGCACATCCCATTTCTATATCTACCCTTCGTTGTTCCTATGTTCTGGGTTATTACATCCATCAAATTCCCCTAAAAAGGAAGATCAAATAAAGACTGCTTTCATTACCCCGAACGGGGCTTATTGCTATGTGACTATGCCTTTCGGTTTGCGCAACGCTGGTGCAACGTACCAGCGTTGTATGCAAAAATGCTTGTTTGATCAGATCGGAAAAAATGTGCAGGTCTACGTAGACGATGTCTTGATAAAAACTAAGGAAAAATAAACCTTCATCGATGATCTTAGGCAAACATTTGACAACTTAAGAAGGTTCCGGATGAAACTCAATCCGGCAAAATGCACCTTCGGCGTCCCGCCGGAAGTTACTTGGTTTCCTTGTATCAAGCCGGGCATTGAAGTCAATCCGGTAAAAATCCGGGCAATAGAAAGAATGGCTATACCGCAAGAACTCAAAGATGTGCAAAAGTTTACCGAAAGCTTGGCATCGCTAAGCCGGTTCATAAGAAGGTTGGGAGAAAAAGCTCTGCCGTTATATGCATTGATGAAAAAATCCGATACCTTCGTCTGGACCCCTCAGGCAGACGCGCCGTTTAAAGAACTAAAGACAATGCTCGCAACAGCTCCTATACTGGCTTCACCTTTGGAAAGAGAACCCATGTTGTTGTACATAGCGGCAACAAACCGGGTGGTGAGTGTTGTGGTTGTGGTAGAAATAGAAGAGGAAAGAAAAAACCGTGCAGAGACTGGTATACTACCTGAGCGAGGTGCTCTCCTCTTCAAAACAAAACTACCCGCACTTCCAAAAAATGACCTACGGCGTGTTCATGGCCGCCACGAAGCTTAAACATTACTTCGAAGAGCATCCGATGAAAGTGGTGAGTGAAGCACCAATTTCAGACATCATGTGCTACAAAGAGGCTAGCGACAGGATTGCAAAATGGGCAATTCAGCTGTCACCTTACGTGCCGGTATACGAAAGAAGAGATGCCATAAAATCACAAGCTTTGGCTGATTTCCTGGTCGGGCGGAAATGCAATATAAGCCACCAGAACAGAAACTGGAGTACTGGAAGATGCACTTTGATGGATCCAAACTCATAGAGGGTCTGGGTGCCGGTGTGGTACTCACCTCACCTAAGGGAGATCACCTCCGGTATGTTTTGCAAGTACATTTCAGGGCATCAAACAATGTCGCTGAATATGAGGCTCTGATCCATGTACTTAAGGTCGCAAAAGGATTCGGATCTTGTGGTGCAACAATGTTCCGGAGATTGGGACGCAAAAGATGCCAACATGGCTTCATATCGGTTTCACGTGCAAAAGATTTCCGGCTTCTTTGAAGGGTGTGAGTTTCACCATGTGCCACGGGCTGAAAATGAAGCCGCGGATGCTTTATCCAAGCTAGGCTCATCAAGGCAAGAAATTCCTCCCGGAATAGCCTTGGCTCATTTAAGAACACCATCGATCAAACCAAGTCCGGAATCGGAATCAATTTTTGTACCGGAATCGCATGTTGTGCCAATGGATATTGACGAAGGAAAGTCGGGGACTGCTCCGGCAAACTCGGGGACTGCTCCGGCAAACTCGGGGATTGCTCCGGCAAACCCGGGGACTGCGGCGTCCATACCGGAACAAGCAATGCTGGTGGATTGCATGGAGATAGACGTGCCGGTGTTTCTGGTTCGGGAAACACCATCTTGGGTTAAACCTATTAAGGAATTCCTGATCAACGGTACCTTGTCGGTTGATGAAAATGAATCGAGAAGGATCCAGCGAAGATCCAAAGCGTATACCTTCATCAACGGAGAGGTGTACAAAAGAAGTGTTACCGGTGTCCTTCAAAGATGTGTGGAACCGGAAGAGGGGAAAGAGATGCTTGTGGAAATTCACCAAGGAGAATGCGGGCATCATGCGTCATCAAGGGCGCTGGTTGCTAAAGTATTCCGCCACGGCTTCTACTGGCCAACTGCTTTGGAAATGCTGAGGATTTGGTACGGAAATGTAAGGGTGCCGTAGTTACGCTGCTAAAACCATACCCCAAAGATCCGCTTAAAAACTATACCGTTAACCTGGCCATTCGCTGTGGTCTTCATGGTTGGCCCATTCAAAACTGCAAGGGGGAACGTGACCCACATTTTGGTCATGGTGGATAAATTCACCAAGTGGCTGGAGGTGAAACCTATCGCAAAATGTGATGGGCATACGGCGGTGAAGTTCCTGAAAGATGTTATTCTGCGGTATGGGTACCCACACAACATCATTACGGACAATGGTTCAAACTTTGCCCAAGGAGAATTCAAGAGGTTGTGTGAGGATAATAACATCCGGCTAGATTTGTGCTCAGTGGCGCTGGTGCTTTCCGGCATAAAACCAAGGCTCATTGAACCACTCAAAAAGTCACCGGGATGTTGGCTCGATGAGCTCCCATCAGTGCTATGGAGCATAAGAACGACTCCAAACCAGTCTACCAGGTACACTCCATTCTTTATGGTTTACGGAGCAGAAGCGGTCATACCAACCGACATTCTCCATGACTCACCAAGGGTGCAGCTCTATACCGAACAAGAGGTAAAGAGGCACGAGAAAACGATGTGGACTTGCTAGAAGAAGCAAGAGAGCGGCGTTGGCAAGAACATCCATTTACCAACAGAACTCGACGCTATCATAGCCGGAAGGTTAACCCGAGTGTTTTCCGGAAGGAGATCTCGTGTTACGCCTATTGCAACGCAAGAAGGCCGGCATAAGCTTTCACCCCATGGGAAGGGCCATTCATTTGAGCAGGCTCTACACAATGATGCCTACTACTTAATCGATGCACATGAATGGAAGGAAGGAAAGGCGGACAGATCCGGAGATGAGACCAAGCGTCCGTGGAACGTAGCATTGTTGCGTCCTTTCTATTCCTGAAGTTGTGCTGTAAGAAGTTCCTTTTTGTACCTTATGTTATGAATAAAAGATTCCGGCACCTCGAATGTTTCTCGGGGACTGCCTCTATCAAAGTTGCATGTAATGTGTTTATTTTTTCAGTCTACCGGTTGCTTGTTGGACATTTTTCTTTCCGGTTTAGTAACGTGCTAAACCTACCGAGTCTTCGAATTGTCATTGTCTGAACCCGGCTTCATGGCAAGCAAGATAAACCGGTAGGAATTAATTACGTGAAACACGAAAAGAGAGAGTGGGAACAAACAATCCGGAAAAACTTAACTAACCCCGGAGATGCCGGTTTTTTGTGAAAAAATTCGAATTATTCCTAAGTTCAAGAAAGTGTTCACTTGGCAAAAGAACTTTGTAACTCGTACGCCAAAAGACCCAGAGAGGTAGGCAGAGACAAAGGGAAAGAACCAAGTGTGCATCAAATTGGATGCGGAAACGATTTCGGAATCTTCACAGTGCAAGATAAAAGCAGACAACAAAGGCAACATGCTAAGTTAACAAACCAACTTAACTTGATAAGCTACCGGTATGCAAGACACCGGCATGAAATTGTAGCACAACCAAAAGGCATGACGAGTATTATCTTACATCATAGACCCCGGCATACCGGGGCAGAATTTAACAAACATTGTTTTGAGTCAACAGATACAGCAGAGAACATTTAAACAGCAGGGGCTTCAGGAGGTGCATCGCCGGCTCCAGGAGCTTCCGGAGGAGCATCACCTTCTCCGGCACCCTCGATCTCCTCATCACCGATGTCTTCCTCTTCGTAGTCGCTGAGGTAGTCCTCGACATCGGGAGGCGGAGGGATGAAGGTGCGGATCGGGGCGTGCTCTGCTATCCGGTACGCACGGTCCTTCCGCTTCGCGGTGAGGACCGGATCCTTGTCGGTGGGAGCGTCGCGGCGGAGGCTGTGGAAGGCGTCCAGATCCAGATCTTCGTACCAGGAACAGGCGATGCGTAGCGCATGATCTGCTCCGGCACGGGCGGCTGAGCACTGCCACTCACGGATCCTCCGGCCGGCGTCTTTCAGGCGTTCGGAGGTGAGCTTCAGGTTAGCCGGCACCGCTTCCTCAGGCCACAGCACCTTGAAGATTTTTATCGACACATCGGTCAAATCAACAAGATGCCGGTCCACGGCGCATGTGCTGGATCCGGGCAGAGAGTGCGACCAAGTAATCGTAGGCATCCCAGGGCGCTTCCAGGTTGCTCATGGACTGCTCGATTATGCGCTCCCTCACATTCTTGTGCGCGTGAGGCTGGGAGTCCGGAAAAAGCTCTGCGAGAAGAGAAAGAAGAAAAGATAAGAGAATGTTGCTGGGAGGAAAAAGTTTATAAGCTAGAGATAGAAAAGAAAAAGACTTACGGAGGGCGAGCGCATCAGTTTGTAAAACCAACCGGTCGTACTCCTTTTGCTCCGCAGTTAGGAGGGCGACCCGGTCTTCGGCCGCTTTCCGCGCCTTGCTCTCCTCCTCTAGTTCCGCCCGCAGCACCGCGCTAGAGTTGGTAGAATCCTCCAGGAACTCCGCCAGCTTGGCCTCGGCTGCAGTTTTGGCCTCCTTCAGCTCCTTACCATGACGGAGCCCAGCTTGGATGAGCTGGTCCTTCAGCCCCCTGGAGACGATCTCCTGGGCGTCCAGAGCCTTGCGGTGCTCCCGGATAAGCTGCTCCTTTTCACCTGGAGTCCGGAAAAGAAATGTTAACAAAAATGTAAACGGTAAAACGCAGAAAGGCAAATCAACCGGAAAAGGAGTGATACCTTGAAGGGTGCTGGGCTGGGTCTTGAGGGCCTAGATGGAGGCTTCCGGAACGGCTGTTATGCGAAAAATTCATAAGTGATGAGAAGGAAAATCAATACGTAAAAGGAAGCCGGTTGCACAAGAACAAACCTTGGCAGTGGTTGTGGGCCTCGGCAAGATCCCGGTGCTCCCACAGAAGCTCCTCGAAGAGGCGCTTCCGGACGTCCGCCGTGCTCTGTTTAAGTAAGAATGATAGTATGAAGATGCCGGTTTCTGGTGTTTCTAAGGAAGTTTCGCGCTCAGAGCTACACTCTCAACCCGAAACTCGGGGACTGGGAAGATATACATAATATTGAAAGAGTAAAAACCGGCATGATTTAAAAGAACTTTGAAGTTTGGTAAAACTTACCACCACGTTGTTGGTAGCGTCGTGCCACGAGTTGTCAAATTCTTTGACCGCGCGCCGCAGCCGGCTAAAGTGCTGCGCGGTCTTCCGGGGTCGATCGCCGGCATCTTGTCCATCCCCAGGCCAAGCGTCGCCGCGGACAGATCCGCTCGATTCCACTTTTAAGCGTAATCGAGAAGATGCCCCAGGTTGGCTCCTCCGCGGGTGAGCTCGGTGATCCGGCCCAGTTGAACTAGAGCCGTTTCCCCGGCCACAATGGCAGCTTGACCGGCGTGCAGCACAAGGGACTGCGGGCCGGAGCTGGCGGCGGAAGTCACCGCGGCAACTTTTGGCTTGGAGAGCTTGACGCCCTCCGGAGCTGTGGGCTTGGCCGCCGCGGGATCTTGGCTTGGCGGCGGTGTTGGCTTGGCGGCGGTAGGCTCGCTGGCAGGAGCAGTCGGTGGAGGCTTTGGCGCAGTTTTAGGCGGTGCAGGGGCGTCAAGCGCATCCTGTACCGGAGCAGAGCTTGCCGGCGCGAAAGAGTCCGGCACGGTCTTCGAGAGGGAGGTAGCAGAAGTCTTCTTTTTCTTTTTCTTCGGGATGGAAGGAACCAAGGGTTCCTCCCTCCCGGCAGCTTCAGTATCGGCGCCGGTGTGGCTGGCGCCGGTGTCTTGAGTCTCTGGAGGGGAAGCTTTGTCCTCCTCCGCGCGGTGTTCTGGAAGTTCAGGGGCCGCGCGCCCCGCACTTGTAGTGCCCCCCAGAGGGGAGGCAGAAGAGTTGCCGGCACCGGATGGTACCGGGCTTGGTTGAGAAGGAGCTGAGGTCCTCGCGGCTTCCTCAGAGCTTTCCGGGGGCATGCCGGAGGCGCTCTTGGAAATCTTGAGCGCGGGTCTGAAAAAGATAGAAAAAAGAGGGTTGGAAAAACTAATCGGAAAAAAGAAGGTTGTATAACAAAAGGAAAGGAGGAACGGAAACTTACCCGTCAGCAACCGGCATCTCGCGCTTCTTGTAGTGCCTCACAGAGGGCTTCTTGGGGCGCTTGGCGGCGGGAGCATGGCTCGAACCGGCCTCCGGCTCCGGTGCCTTATGCTTTTGGCCCCGCGAGGTGAGTTTGTAAAGAAACTCCCGGCCGACCTCGGCCTGCAACGGAGCCACGTGCTCCAAAACCTGTGGGTTGGC
This sequence comes from Lolium multiflorum, assembly GCA_030979885.1. Classification (NCBI taxonomy): domain Eukaryota; kingdom Viridiplantae; phylum Streptophyta; class Magnoliopsida; order Poales; family Poaceae; genus Lolium; species Lolium multiflorum. Next base: position 273,066,234 of record CM061750.1, on the reverse strand, counting down.
GCGGGCTGAGGAAGCCTCTACAGAACAGCAAGTATACGAGGAAGCGAAAGAACGACATACCTCAAGAATGGTGACTTCATCTTCAGAATCGGAAGCGTTGGAGGAAAAGTTACCGGGGCGCGAAACATTGGTCCCGCCCATCTTGAGTTGGGTCCAGCGCACGTAGGGGTCCGGATCCACCTCGTCCAAGTCCGGCTTGCGGCAAGGACCTCGTTTCTCCGCAGCGATACGAGGAAAGCGCTCCTTGGCCTGAAAAAGAATAGAAAGACAGTTAGTTATGCATCGAAAGGCTACCGGAAAACAATCCGGATTGCACAAGTTCTTACGTCATCAGTTGGAGGGTTGGTAGAGCTGAGAGGAAGCAAGCCCCACTCCCAGTCCATCGGCATGGCGGTTTGGCAAATCTGCCTAGCCTTGAGGACCACGCCCTCTTTGCTCAATTGGAGGCCGGTGATCTTGGTGGGATCGCGGGGGTCGTACATCTCGCTCATCTTATGAGCCCGGCGCTGGAGGGGAAGCACCCGACGTGAAATGAAGGTGCGGATGATGTCGTCGGAGCAGATATCTGAGTCCTTCCTCAGCTGCTCCATGAAGCGAACAATCCGGTTGGTTTCAATATGATTGTTGCCCGGATTGAAGCCCCAGTTGTCCTTCGTGGGCGTCCCCGGATTGAAAGCCGGCAGATTAGTGAAATCAGTGGCGCCCTTGTTCTTCATGTAGAAAAAGGTCTGTTGCCATGCCCGGCATGACTCGAGACCGGAGAATTTGAAAAGGGGGCTCCCTTGGCGGGAGCCGATGATGCAAGACCCGCATTGAACGACGGGTTTGGGCTTAGGAATTTCCTTGCCCTGGACGGAATTGATCCGGAGGGAGAAGAAGCGAGCAAAGGTCTCGCGAGTAGGGCGGAGACCTATGTAGCCCTCCATGAAAGAAACATAGCAGGAAAGGTAGAAGATGGCATTGCCAGAAAGGTGGTGAGGCTGAATTTGATAAAAATCCAGAAACTGGCGAAAGAAATCGGAAGCAGGCAGGCCGAAGCCGCGCTCGAAGTGAGCAAGGAAAACAACAAACTCACCGGGTTCAAGCACCGGTTCAACCTCATCGCGCGGAAGCCGGCAAGATACTTGTGCCGGTTGATGTCTACGTGTGCTTCTATTCTTGTAGACAGTGTTGGGCCTCCAAGAGCAGAGGTTTGTAGAACAGCAGCAAGTTTCCCTTAAGTGAATCACCCAAGGTTTATCGAACTCAGGGAGGTAGAGGTCAAAGATATTCCTCTCAAGCAACCCTGCAATTAAGATACAAGAAGTCTCTTGTGTCCCCAACACACCTAATACACTTGTCGATGTATAGGTGCACTAGTTCGGCGAAGAGATAGTAAACACAGGTGGTATAGATGGTGGTAATATTGCAGGAAGTAAAGATGCAGTAAAACAGTAAACAAGCGATGTTTGCAGTATTTGGAAACAAGGCCTAGGGATCATACTTTCACTAGTGGACACTCTCAACATTGATCACATAATAAATAAATAACTTCTCCTCTCTTGTGCTACATACACTCTCTTGTTGTATAACAAACACCATTCATTGTGTAGGGCTACAAGAGCTCCCTCAAGCCGGAGTTAACAAGCGCCACAACATTCGGCATTCATATTTAAGTAACCTTTAGAGCATAATAGATCTTTGCAATTTAGACCGAGTACTAACATAGCATACACACCGTCACCATTACACTATGAAAGGGGAATAGATCACATAAATACTATCATAGTAATAGTTAACTCCATAATCTACAAGAGATTACAATCATAACCTACGCCAAGTACTACATGATGCACACACTGTCACCATTACATCATGAAGGAGGAATAGACTACTTTAATAACATCACTAGAGTAGCACATAGATTAATAGTGATACAAAGCTCATCATATGGATCTCAATCATGTAAGGCAGCTCATGAGATCATTGTGTTGAGGTACATGAGAGAGAGATTAACCACATAGCTACCGGTAGAGCCCTTAGCCTCGGAGAACTACTCCCTCCTCATCATGGGAGACATCAGCGATGAAGATGGCGGTGATGTCGATGGAGATGGCTTCTGGGGCACTTCCCCGTCCCGGCGGCGTGTCGGAACAGAGACTTCTGTCCCCCGAACTTGACTTCGCGATGGCGGCGGCTGCGTAACTTTTCTCGTCCCGTGGCTTATGTTTTTAGGGTTTTCGAAGCGGAGAGAATATATAGGCGGAAGGGCAGCCTCGGAGGAGCCAGGGGTGGCCCCCCCATAGGCGGCGCGGGCCGCGCCGCCCTGTGGGGTGGGGCCCCCCGGGATCACCTCTGTCCCTCTCTCTCGGCTCGGAAGCTTCCGTGGAAAATAAGGTCTTGGGCTTTTGTTTCGTCCATTCCGAGAATATTTCGTGTAGGATTTCTCGAACCAAAAACAACAGAAATGGAACTGGCACTTCGGCATCTTGTTAATAGGTTAGTTCCGGAAAATGCATAAAAACATCATAAAGTGTGAACAAAACATGTAGGTATTGTCATAAAACTAGCATGGAACATCAGAAATTATAGATACGTTGGAGACGTATCACCGGTATCCTCCGGGAGCGGTATAGCCAGTCAATTTCGGCATGCGTCACATCAGAGCCCTTCTAGGCTCCGCGAGTGATTTGGGCAAGATCCGCTCCGGAACCTTGGCCGGAGCTGCTGGCCTCGTTGCCCCTACCGGCATCGGCATCCGGAACGTTGGAACAGGATTCCATCTGACCGGCAGAGATTTGTTCCTCGAGAGATATGGAGGGGGTCTCGCTGCGAGAACCGCTAGCAGAAGGTTCAGACAGATAGTCTTCACTAGACATGCAAGTCTACAAGGCACCGGAATCTACCTAAAAAACCGATTTCCCGAGATCTAGCCTCGCGTGAAGATCTACGAATAAGAGAAAAACAAAAAGAAAAGGGAAAGTAAATCCCCAAATGCCCAAGAACAAGAAGGCGAAAAAGGAGAGAACAAAGAAGCATTAGGGCTAACCTGAGGCGGCGCGAGACGCTGAGGACGACAGTCGCCGGAGTTGTGGCGGAATCCCAGTCGCCGACGAGGTCAGGCAAGGAAGGAAAGCAAAGGTCACCGGGGAGCGCCTGAAGCAGTGACAGCAAAGGCTCTGCGGAAAATCTCTGCGCGGCGGTACTCAATGGATTCGCTGCAGAGGTTCGCCAGAGAACAGAGCTCAGGCGACGAGCGGCGGCGGCGAAGGCGCAAGGGGGCAAAGAGCTCTGAGTGCGCGAGGGAGTTGTGAATGCGGAGAAAGGGAGAAGAAGGAACCGCTCTCCCCTTAAATAGGAAGAAGGAGTAGTGGGCCGGCAACCGCCGGGCCGCGGCGGTTCACCTCGTGGGCCGCCACGTGGCGCAAAGATACACGCGCAAAAAGTAAAATGCCACAGGGTTGCCGCACGGATCCGGAATGGCTGGGGATCCACTATGGCACATTTAATGCGAGCGTAGAAGTCGAAAGGAAGTGACCCGTGACACTGGCGCGTCAGAAATAGTGCGCATGTCTCTGACAGGCACTGTACCCAAGAAATCCTCGACTTCGTCGAGGAAGGTTTAAATGTCAAAGATACTGGAGCGATCCGGAGAAAAAGAGCAAGTTCGGCGGTGATGCCGGAAGGTTCTAGCTGGGTGCCGGAAAATTTAAACCGGTACCTTGGGAGATGTGAACCTGGCATGGCCCGTTGGATAGGGTCCACCGGACTATACCAGCTTCGGGGACTAATGTTGGGGGGATGACCTCCGGTAGGCCAAAGGCATACCAAACCGGATGGTTTGAGCCATCAAGATACCAGTTTAAAGTTTATTCCGGACTAAGAACTTGAGCTTTTGGTTAGGGAAATCTTACCGCTATCCCCAAACGGGGTATACCAGAATGAGCTAAAAAGACACCGGTTTGCCGGTAAGAAATGCACTGTAGCACGTCGGCAAGACTGGTCAAAGATTCTCTCAAGAGCTAGAGGACAAGGATGAGCTAAGCAAAGTAGCTTTAAACGAAGCCCTGACGCCAAAGAGGAAGGTGACGCTGAAAGCATCCGGAGGACGTCAGCCTCCCTGATTAAAGAAGATACCGGCGTCACCAGTGATTAAAGTAACTTTGTAAAGTAGTTTGTCTATTCAAAGATACCATTAGGGTTTTCTTAGGGTTTCTTCCCCTGTAAGCCACCCTCTCCCCTATATAAGGAGAGGGGGCACACCCCCATCGCGGGTATGTTCATAAGCTATCTTGTATCCAGAAACCTGTAACCTTGTTGTATCATGGAGTAGAAAGATCTAGAGCAGAGTTCTTCCTTGTGTTTTTCTTCTTCTACCTCTGGCCCAAACCAAGTTCTTGAGGAAAGCATCCGGAAGTTCATCCAATCTAATCAAAAACTCTCCCCCGAATCCTGTAGCGCCTATTCAGCCCCAATTTAAACCATCTCATGGCATCTGTCTGTTCGCCACGACGACAGACTAAGGACGTAAAATTCTCAAGGAATGTGTAAGTGTAATTGTAGCTCTCTAACTTTACAGCAAACGGTACAAAAGCATAGCAGTAGGCTCTGTAACTAACAAATACGGACTAGAAACCACCAGACTAAAAAATAAGAGCCTATGGACCATAGGAGTGAGCGTTAGACGCTCCCAGTCATATATGTTGTACCATCAGGTTCTTCTAGTAATAAACAACATCACTGAATAAAATCACACTCATTTTGTTCTAAAAAGATGCGACATGTTTGTCTATGTTTGTAGAGGCGTTTGGATTTTCTCCTTCCATAGCAGTAAGGGTATGTACAATGGGGTACGTCAGCCTTGCCTTATGTGGCATATAGAATTTTTATTTAGTTGGATGAGAGAGAAGAAGAAAGAGAAGGTTATCTTTTTTTAGCTAATATAATCTCTTATGAAATAAGAGAAGACTATTTTCTCCATTGTACGACTTATCTTCCCAACAGCTGCCTGTTTTCTAATTGGGGAACAGACACTTTTTTTCTAACCAATGAAATGATGACAACTGTCAACTTAATACAAAACTTAATGAATAAGCCTGAGTTGAAAAAAGTGGCTGCCTCGTCCAAATAAAACAGACAGATTTCAGTTCAGCCTATACATCATTCAGCTTCCCAGTATTGAGTCTTCATTTAACATTGAGTTCTAACTGCTTCTTTAAGCCCAAAACAATAAAAGGCACACAAAAAAGGCTAGAAGCCCAGAAAATAGAACGGGGCATCCCCTGTAAGAGCGCGCGCGCACACACACACACGCATGTTAGATCTTCTCCATCAAGAAAACTATCTCGCCTGCTCCAACCACTCAATCCACGCAAAAGGCTGCCACTGCTCCTAATCCACGATCCATGCAAAACTATGGGAGTTCGAGACGCTCCCACAGGAAGAATGGAGGGAAAAAGCCAAGGCTCTACCTGATGATAGAAATTCCAAAGGTTGGTGAACCTAAAGAAGCCAAGGCTCTAGCATGTCTTCAAGATCAGAGCTTGTGCAAGGATAATGGCACCTACCAAATGGCTGTAGAATGTGGTCAGTGTGTTGTGGTTGAAACAACGAGTTCTGCTCCACCTACAACAAATCACCGTTTGCCTCAAGTCATTTCCGTTTTGTAGAGTATTATGAGAGATGTAATGTTGTAGCACATGTACTAGCTGGTCGTGCCGTAGCCAAGATTTTGCTGGAGTCTGGCACACATTCAACAACTTGTATTAAATGATTGTAAAACTGTCTTCTATGAATGAAAGACTCTCTTACAGGTGATATGACGAGGTATGCAAATGCACGAGTACCCAAACTGCAAAAAAGAGAAAATAAAGAATTTTGAGCTCTCATGATATTAAGATAGAAAAGTGACAATGAATCACACGTTTTGGGTGGCATTGCACTGGTGTTAAAAGGGACATATTTTGTAAGAAAAAAATATCATATTACATAGAAAAAGTCACCAAAAGAGTTCACCTTTTGTCCAAGCTGATACTTTCTACACCACCGTGTTAGCTTCCAGAATTGCATTCTTTGCGATTGATACGGATGCAATCAGCCAACAATACAAATAGATGAGGTTGCCGAGAGTTGAAAGACCGAAGACTAATAGATTAAGTTGTTAGAAACTGAAGAAAGAGTGAATCAGGGACCGAAGACTGGTACAAATATGTAAAAAAATAAAAGAGGACAGAGATAAGTGAGAACTCCAGAGTATGCAACACAACAAACTGAATGATGATATTAATGAATAATAAGACACTCAAATGAGCATACAAAAAAGTCACTGAAGAATTTACCTTTTTTCCAGGCTAGTACTTCACGCACAGCCGCATTAACTTGCAGGATTGCATTCTTTGCAATAGATATGGACAAAACCAGACAAGAAAACAAATACATGAGGTTGCCGATAGTTAAAAGACCGAAGACACATAAAATGAATAGACTTCCAAAACATAAGCGAACGAAGAAAATCTCCAAATATGAAGAAAGAGCATCTGAACTCTGAATTCACCAACCTCTTCACTTTGAACTTTCTGAACACTAGAAAAATAGAGTAAAATCTGAAGAGTAAGGAGTGAGATTCCTACATACTGAAAACTAATTAAAGACTAAATGCAGAGATGGGATGGTATTGGGAGTGAAATGAAAAGAGAGAGAGAGAATAATGAAGAATAATATTATTATTTAGGAGTGAAAGAAGATACTAATCCAATCAACAATGAAAAAAGGATGCTCACGATTTAAGAATAAGACATAGATGCTTGACGAATGAATCAAAAAGAGGTGAATGATGAACTGAAGACTCAACTCAAGAAATTCAAATAAAAAGAATGAGGACTGAACTTTGAAATGCCAAGAAATGAGTGACTGAAAAACTGAAATGTTAAACGGAGTTTTAAAATTCCAAGAAATGAGTGACGAATAAGTGAGAGACTTACGAAACAAAACTGAGCCAAAAAGATCAACAAAAAATAAAATAAGATACTGAGTAAATGCCAAAAAAATGAGAGACTGAAATAATGAGACTTAAGAAAATAACTGAATTAGTGATGTACTAAGGTGAACTAATTGAAGAATACTAAAGAATAAACACAGAAACACAACGAATGGACTGAAAAGCTAATGCAACAATCATGCTTGGAATTGAAAAAAAATCAATACACTAAAGACTAATGAAAGTATCTGAAAATAGGAACTGAGAATACTTATGATTGAAGACTATGGACAAATAAATTGAATGAATACTGAAACATATGACTGAAGACTAAGGAAAGAATGAGAAACTACAAAGGCAAAATGAAGAATAGATAATGAAGGACTGAGTAACTAAATTGATAATGAGATAGTTGACAGAATGGCTGAACTATTGAATGTAAAAAAATGAACAAGTTCGAATGACTAGAGAGAATTAAGAATGAACACAGCCACACAGGAATGAGAGCAAATATAAATTGGAGAAAACAAAAGATAAAGACTGAGAAAAAGAAACAGTGAGACTAATGGCAGAGACATAACTGAAACTAAGATTGGCTGACGAAATTGAAATGGATAGACTGATAACTGCCTGACAATACCAATGATAAAGGAATAGACAATGAAGACCGATAGGATTATGACTAAATACCCATGACGACTAAAGAAACATTAAATAAAAACTAAAACTGAAATAACTAAGAACAAGGAAGAAAGAAACTAAGGTAATAAAAATAGAAAAGAACTAGCACAACATAGACGCTTCCGCTGATCTGGCTCTACCACTCTTGCGAAATACAAAGATATGACTGAAAGAAACATATGTCTAGGTAGCGACTTATCAAACTAGCTTAAGAGTACAGTTCAAGAATTATCTCCAATTATATGATGTTATCCTTATGCTTGGAGGATATGGCAGCGATATGCGTTACACATTAGGCTAGCATGCTATAACCACTGATCCACTCACCTTGCACTTGCAAATATCAACCTATGTATTTTTGGCAACCTACATAACAAGTGCGAAGGTAATATAACTGACCAACTAAGAGTCAAAGATATCACAGAACATAATGCAATGGATCAAAAACTTTGCAAGATGGAGACTACAACAGGTGAAGGATATTATCATTACTACATTACAATGTTTTGCAAAGATATTTCCGCAAGCAGAAAGAAAATGGAGCTGGGGAGCGCTCCCTGTTAGTCAAAAAAAAAATATTTTCGCAAGCAAGACCACACTAATAGTCCTGGTGGCAGAAAGAAATTAACAATTATAGTGACTATAAAGGATAAAAATTCTGTAGAAAACTAAGCGCGCCAATTTAAATGCACAAAAAATGACCAACTTATATATGCAATAAGCAGGAAACAATCAGATTTAGAACATGCGTGTAAGAAAGCCAATAAAAGTACAATACAAATCAATGTCTAGATATAGAATATTAACTTGAGTAAAAGCTGAAGAAAATAAGCACACTACAGCCACCACTCCACTCACCTAGCTCCACCCTGACTTAACCACCGGCCCTCTTTCAGAAAAATAATGCACAAACGCCAAACGAAATCAAGTTGAAGAAGAAATGAATCGGTATGTACATAGACCTCAAATTATCCACTAATGACTCAAGGATAATGACTACTTGAAACTGAAGACTAAACTAAAAGAAAAGGAACTGACATAATATATACTGAAAACTAAGGAACTGGTTACACTACTCTGAAGAAAGATGACTATACTCTGAAGAAAGATGCTTCAACGGCAAACTGATTACACCACTTTACCAACAAACTTTTACCTCTTCAATCTACTATATATTTGCCTACCTAGCAAAACTCTTGCGACATAAATTTTCTGCTGGAAATTATTTCAAGAGTATAATGTACAAGGAACTAGTGACATATGGAAATTTCAATCTACCGTACACTGTAACATAATGCATCGTCAACAAGAACGTGATACAAAGACACACAGGATGGGGGATTGGTGGAAACGAGACTAATGAGGGACATGTGCACATATCAAAATTCCCCAAATTCTTGGTTAGTCATTTTGCCCCACACATGAGCAGACAACTACCCGTCTACTTCTATCCCAGTCGACGAAGTGAAACTGAAAAATCATACATGGGCCAGCAGATCTGAAATCCAACAACCATGGAGCTCCAGTCGTGAAATGAAACAAAATCAGTAATCAGGACCTCACCGTCACTCCTACGCTTCAACTCAGCGACTGAATCCATGGCCCGCAACCTAAATAGGAGCACCCCGCCGACGACACCGTAGTCACGCATCCGCAACTCTCAAGCGTCAGTACGGCCACCGGAAAACATACCATCACACTACTCCCGCGCCGGCCACGCCAGCCACGGCTACCACATCCGAACAAAACATCACTCCCGTCGGCGATCAAGTGAGAGAGGGAAACAGAGGAAAAATAACCTTTTTTTTTCAGGGGAGAAGAAAAATAACCTGAGATGACGTAACTCCGCGTCGGCGCCCTTGGCTTCTGTCCCCGCGAGCCACCTCTCTCCCAGAGCGCGCCCGGTGAGGGGCAGACCTCTCCTAATCTCAGCCCCTCCCTTCTCTTCTCTGCTCACTCGTGGAGTCGTGGGGAGTTCAGAAAAAAAGGAGACTAAAGAAATAAAGAGGTGGGTCGAGCGGCGCAGAACAAGCTGTCAGCGATGCGCCAAGATTTGTGCGTACTGAAAAGAGATCAACGGACAGAAAAGTGGCTGTTCTCCAATTGAGAAACAGCTAGCTGTTAGTTAGGAAAAGTGATATAATTTTCTATAAAAATAAATAATTCTTATTTATTATAAGAAATGTCAATAAAATATAATGCATTGTATCTCTAATATTTATCGTCTTCTCTAGATAAAGATAACATCGATTACTAAGAGAAGACATGTTTCTCCTACCACTGTACATACTTCACTAATCTGGATTGATAGAGTAATAGGCTCTTATTTTGGAGTAAGTTGTGTTAGATGTTTGATTGGTATCTCGCTTGGACATGGAAAACGGAAGAACCCCGTTGGACAAAGATAAGCGGCGTGCGTTGAAACTTCAGGCGGATGTTAGGATTAACCAAATTTATAGATTATTTGTATATAATGAGGCGAACATACACGTTCTTAGTGTATTTTTTAGATAAAAGAAATATATTAATATCAAAAGATATCAATTACACCCAGTCTCTGCAACAACACACCACCCTAATGGCACTACGGATGCACACAGCCAAAAACTAGAAAAGAAAACTAAGAAATAAAAGTCCCTCTACAGTATCTCGGGCCTAACAATAGCAATACATCCACCACCAAGACAACACATGAAATACAGACTCTCCAAAAGTGACGCCTCCAAGAAGGGAATAGTGCTCTAACACCGTCGTCGCCCGATCAAAGATCTTAGGTTTTCACCCTGAAGATAGTCCTCGCTCTCAAAACAATGCCTCCAAAAGGCAACATTGGCAAAGATGGCGTGATGCACACGTCAAGCTGGGGTCCCCAAGAGAGGTGATGCGCATGCAAAGAAGTTTTCCTCAGAAAGAAATAAGGTTATCGAACCATAGAAGATGAAGGCCACGTGAAGGTTGTTGGTGAGGAGTGGTGTTGGCGCAACACCAGGATTTCGCCAACGTGGAACCTGCACAACACAATCAAGATACTTTGCCCCAACATAACAGTGGTTGTCAATCTCACCGGCTTGCTGAAAATGGATTAAACGTATGGTGTGGAGAATGATGCTTGTTTGCGAAGAACAACAGAGAACAGAGATTGCAGTAGATTGTATTTCAGATGTAAAGAATGGACCGGGGTCCACAGTTCACTAGTGGTGTCTCTCCAATAAGATAAATCATGTTGGGTGAACAAATTACAAGTGGGCAATTGACAAATAGAGATTCATATACATATCATGATGACTACTATGAGATTTAATCAGGGCATTACGACAAAGAACATAGACCGCCATCCAGCATGCATCTATGCCTAAAGTCCACCTTCAGGTTAGCATCCGCATTTTCCGGATTAAGTTGCAAACAACAACAATTGCATTAAGTATGGCGCGAATGTAATCAACACAAATATCCTTAGACAAAGCATTGATGTTTTATTTCTAGTAGCAACAACACATCCACAACCTTAGAACTTTGTCCATCCCAGATTCAATGGAGGCATGAACTCACTATCGAGCATAAATACTCCCTCTTGGAGTTACAAGTATCAACTCAGAGCCTCTACTAGCAACGGAGAGCATGCAAGAACATAAACAACACATATATGATAGATCAATAATCAACTTGATATAGTATTCAATATTCATCGGATCCCACCAAACACAACATGTAGCATTACAAATAGATGATCCTGATCATGATAGGCAGCTCACAAGATCTAAACATGATAGCACAAGAGGAGAAGAAAACCATCTAGCTACTGCTATGGACCCATAATCAAGGATGAACTACTCACGCATCATTCCGGAGGCGGGCATGGTGATGTAGAGCCCTCTGGTGACGATTCCCTCTCCGGCTCGAGGCGATCTCTGAATCCCCCGAGATGGGATTGGCGGCGGCGGGCGCTGATACGTCTCCAACGTATCGATAATTTCTTATGTTCCATGCTACTTTATTGATGATACCTACATGTTTTATGCACATTATATGTCATATTTATGCATTTTCTGGAACTAACCTATTAACAAGAAGACCGAAGAGATAACGAAGTGGGGCCACGAAGCGGCCAGAGGGCAGGGCGGCGCGGCCCAGGCCTTGGCCGCGCGACCGGCCTCTCGGGCCCTCGTGTGGCCCCCGCGTTGACCTCCGCCTACTTAAAGCTTCCGTCGCGAAACCCCCACCGAGAGCCACGATAAAAACCTTACAGAGACGCCGCGCCGCGAATCCCATCTCGGGGGATTCAGGAGATCCGGCACCCTGCCGAGAGGGGATTCATCTCCCGGAGGACTCTACACCGCCATGGTCGCCTCCGGAGTGATGAGTGAGTAGTTCACCCCTGGACCATGGGTCCATAGCAGTAGCTAGATGGTCGTCTTCTCCTTGTTGTGCTTCATTGTTGGATCTTGTGAGCTGCCTAACATGATCAAGATCATCTATCTGTAATACTATATGTTGTGTTTGTCGGGATCCGATGGATAGAGAGTACTATGATTATGGTGATTATCAATCTATTGTTTATGTGTTGTTTATGATCTTGCATGCTCTCCGTTATTAGTAGAGGCTCTGGCCAAGTTTTACTCTTAACTCCAAGAGGGAGTATTTATGCTCGATAGTGGGTTCATGCCTCCATTGAATCTGGGACAGTGACAGAAAGTTCTAAGGTTGTGGATGTGTTGTTGCCACTAGGGATAAAACATTGATGCTATGTCTAAGGATGTAGTTGTTGATTACATTACGCACCTACTTAATGCAATTGTCTGTTGCTTTGCAACTTAATGTGGAGGGGGTTCGGATGATAACCTGAAGGTGGACTTTTTAGGCATAGATGCAGTTGGATGGCGGTCTATGTACTTTGTCGTAATGCCCAATTAAATCTCACTATATTTATCATATCATGTATATGCATTGTTATGCCTTTCTCTATTTGTCCCGACTGTAATTTGTTCACCCAACATGCTTTTATCTTATGGGAGAGACACCTCTAGTGAACTGTGGACCCCGGTCCTATTCTTTATAGCATACAATCTACTGCAATTGTGTTTCTGTTTTCTTTGCAAACATCTTCCACTCGATACGTTTAATCCTTTGTTACAGCAAGCCGGTGAGATTGACAACCTCACTGTTTCGTTGGGGCAAAGTACTTGGGTTGTGTTGTGCAGGTTCCGCGTTGGCGCCGGAATCCCTGGTGTTGCGCCGCATCACATTTCGCGACCATCAACCTTCAACGTGCTTCTTGGCTCCTACCTGGTTCGATTAAACCTTGGTTTCATACTGAGGGAAAACTTGCCATTGTGCGCATCATACCTTCCTCTTGGGGTTCCCAACGGACGTGTACATCTACGCGCATCAAGCACTTTTTCTGGCGCCGTTGCCGGGGAGATCAAGACACGCTGCAAGGGGAGTCTCCACTTCTCAATCTCTTTACTTTGTTTTTGTCTTGCTTTATTTTATTTACTACTTTGTTTGCTGCACCTAAACAAAACAAAAAAAAATTAGTTGCTAGTTTTACTTTATTTATTGTCTTGCTCTCCATATCAAAAACACAAAAAAAAAAATTTATTTAGTTACTTGCATTTACTTTATCTAGTTTGCTTTATTCATTGTCCTGCACTCTATATTTAAAATACAAAAAAAAAAATTTAGTTACTTTTGTTACCATGTCTAGCTCTGAACCTGTTACTTCTTCACCTGAGGACTTAGTTTTTACTTTCAAACAAGGGGATGAGGAGAGTTTTAAGGATGCTTGGTCTAGAATTTTTACTTCTTATCGTAAAACTAAACCTCAAATGACTCTAAGTTTGCTCCTTAGTAATTTTTATTTTGGTCTTATGGTTCGCTATAGATATGCTTTGGACACTTTAGTAGGAGGAGATTTCCTTCATTGTAATGGGGATCAAGCTTTTAATGCCATAAAGAAATTGGTTGCATCACATGATTCAGCTAATAACTTTGATTCAGCCCTTATTAGCATTTATAATAGATTGAACAATCTCGAGATAAGTACATCTCGCTTAAATGACAATTATCACTGTGTTCGTAATCGTCTTGAACAAGTCTTAGAGAATCCTAAACCTTCATTATGGGACCCTGCTGTTAAAATTGTTATTGGTGATCGAACTCTTCATGCCTACTGTGATATTATGTATGAATTTTGCCTTATGCCTGAAAACATTTATAAATCTTTGAAACTTTGGGGAGTCGATGAAGGGGGAGAAGAAATAACTCTCATTGATAACTCTATTATAATTCCTAAGGGAATAGCTGCAGGTGTGCATACAACCATTCATGGAAGAACAATATCCATTGATTATCTTATTATTGAAACAGGAAAAATCATACTCGGAAGATCCTTGCTGAAACTATTGGGAGCAGTCATTGATGTGGGAGAAGGCACTCTGAAATTCACCTCTATACCAGGGGGAAATCATATATTTCCTAAACCAAAAGGAAAGAAAAACAATAAGAAAGGTAAGGATGAAGCCCAAGGTAAGGTTGACACACCGTCTCTCGATGTTACTTGATTTGCACTTTCTGCGCCTAGCTGAAAGGCGTTAAAGAAAAGCGCTTATGGGAGACAACCCATGTTTTTACCTACAGCAATTTTTGTTTTGTTGAGTCTTGGAAGTTGTTTACTACTGTAGCAACCTCTCCTTATCATGTTTTTGTGCCAAGTAAAGTTTCTATGTCAAAGTTGATGTTATATTTGGGATCGCTGCGCAGAAACAGCATTGCTGTCTGTCACGAATCTGGGCACAGTTCCCTGTAGAAAATTCTAAAAAATCTGCCAATTTACGAGCGTGATCCTCAGATATGTACGCAACTTTCATTAGTTTTGAGTTTTTCCATTTGAGCAAGTCTGGTGCCAACTTTAAATTCGTCTTTACGGACTGTTCTGCTTTTGACAGATTCTGCCTTTTATTTCGCATTGCCTCTTTTGCTATGTTGGATTTATTTCTTTGATCCATTAATGTCCAGTAGCATTATGCAATGTCCAGAAGTGAAAATAATGATTGTGTCACCTCTGAATGAGTGAATTATTAATGATGCACTAACCCTCTAATGAGTTTGCTTGAAGTTTGGTGTGAAGGAAGTTTTCAAGGGTCAAGAGAGGAGAATGATATACTATGATCAAGAGGAGTGAAAGCTCTAAGCTTGGGGATGCCCCCGTGGTTCACCCCTGCATATTTTAAGAAGACTCAAGCGTCTAAGCTTGGGGATGCCCAAGGCATCCCCTTCTTCATCGACAACATCATCAGGTTCCTCCCCTGAAACTATATTTTTATTCAATCACATCTTGTGTTCTTTACTTGGAGCGTCGGTTTGTTTTTGTTTTTTGTTTTGTTTGAATAAGATGGATCCTAGCATTCACTTTGTGGAGAGAGACACGCTCCGCTGTTGCATATGGACACATGTGTCCTTAGGCTTTACTCATAATGTTCAAGGCGAAGTTTCTTCTTCGTTAAATTGTTATATGGTTGGAATTGGAAAATGCTACATGTAGTAATTCTAAAATGTCTTGGATAATGTGATACTTGGCAATTGTTGTGCTCATGTTTAAGCTCTTGCATCATATGCTTTGCACCCATTAATGAAGAAATACATAGAGCTTGCTAAAATTTGATTTGCATATTTGGTTTCTCTAAGGTCTAGATAATATCTAGTATTGAGTTTTGAACAACAAGGAAGACAGTGTAGAGTCTTATAATGTTTACAATATGACTTTTATGTGAGTTTTGCTGCACTTGTTCATCCTTGAGTTTGCTTCAAATAACCTTGCTAGCCTAAACCTTGTATCGAGAGGGAATACTTCTCATGCATCCAAAATCCTTGAGCCAACTACTATGCCATTTGTGTCCACCATACCTACCTACTACATGGTATTTCTCCGCCATTCCAAAGTAAATTGCTTGAGTGCTACCTTTAAAATTCCATCATTCACCTTTGCAATATATAGCTCATGGGACAAAATAGCCTTAAAAACTATCGTAGTATTGAATATGTACTTATGCACTTTATATTTTATTAAGTTGCTTGTTGTGCGATAACCATGCTTCTGGGGAACGCCATCAACTATTGTTGAATATCATGTGAGTTGCTATGCATGTCCGTCTTGTCTGAAGGATCTATCATTTTAGTGGTTGGAGCATGCAAAATTGTTAGAGAAGAACATTGGGCCGCTAACTAAAGCCATGAATCATGGTTGAAGTTTCAGTTTTGGACATATATCCTCAATCTCATATGAGAATAATAATCATTGCTACATGCTTATGCATTTAAGAGAGTCCATTATCTGTTGTCCATGTTGTCCCGGTATGGATGTCTAAGTTGAGAATAATCAAAAGCGAGAAATCCAAAATGCGAGCATTCTCCTTAGACCTTTGTACAAGCGGCATGGAGGTACCCCTTTGTGACACTTGGTTGAAACATGGCATGCGAAGATCCGGTAGTCCAAGCTAAGTAGGACGAGGTGCGGGCACTATTAGTATACTATGCATGAGGCTTGCAACTTGTAAGATATAATTTACATAACTCATATGCTTTATTACTACCGTTGACAAAATTGTTTCATGTTTTCAAAATAAAAGCTCTAGCACAAATACAGCAATCGATGCTTTCCTCTTTGAAGGACCTTTCTTTTACTTTTATTGTTGAGTCAGTTTACCTATCTCCTTCCACCTTAAGAAGCAAACACTTGTGTGAACTGTGCATTGATTCCTACATACTTGCATATTGCACTTATTATATTACTTTATGTTGACAATATCCATGAGATATACATGTTATAAGTGAAAGCAACCGCTGAAACTTAATCTTCCTATGTGTTGCTTCAACACCTTTACTTTGATTTATTGCTTTATGAGTTAACTCTTATGCAAGACTTATTGATGCTTGTCTTGAAGTACTATTCATGAAAAGTCTTTGCTTTATGATTCAGTTGTTTACTCATGTCATTACCTTTGCTTTGATCGCTGCATTCATTACATATGTTTACAAATAGTATGATCAAGATTATGATGGCATGTCACTTCAGAAATTATCTTTGTTATCGTTTTACCTGCTCGGACGAGCAGAACTAAGCTTGGGGATGCTGATACGTCTCCAACGTATCGATAATTTCTTATGTTCCATGCTACTTTATTGATGATACCTACATGTTTTATGCACATTATATGTCATATTTATGCATTTTCTGGAACTAACCTATTAACAAGATGCCGAAGAGCCAGTTCTGTTTTCCGCTGTTTTTGGTTTCAGAAATCCTAGTAAAGAAATATTCTCGGAATTGGACGAAATCTTTTCGCCCAGGGTCCTATTTTGCACGAAGCTTCCAGAAGACCGAAGAGATAACGAAGTGGGGCACGAGGCGGCCGGAGGGCGGGCGGCGCGGCGAGGCCTTGGCGCGCCGAGCCTGGCCTCTGGGCCCTCGTGTGGCCCCGCGTTGACCCTCCGCCTACTTAAAGCTTCGTCGCGAAACCCCCGTACCGAGAGCCACGATACGGAAAACCTTGCAGACGCCGCCGCGCCGTCCCATCTCGGGGATTCGAGATCGCCTCCGGCACCTGCCGGAGAGGGGATTCATCTCCCGGAGGACTCTACACCGCCATGGTCGCCTCCGGAGTGATGAGTGAGTAGTTCACCCCTGGACCATGGGTCCATAGCAGTAGCTAGATGGTCGTCTTCTCCTTGTTGTGCTTCATTGTTGGATCTTGTGAGCTGCCTAACATGATCAAGATCATCTATCTGTAATACTATATGTTGTGTTTGTCGGGATCCGATGGATAGAGAGTACTATGATTATGGTGATTATCAATCTATTGTTTATGTGTTGTTTATGATCTTGCATGCTCTCCGTTATTAGTAGAGGCTCTGGCCAAGTTTTTACTCTTAACTCCAAGAGGGAGTATTTATGCTCGATAGTGGGTTCATGCCTCCATTGAATCTGGGCAGTGACAGAAAGTTCTAAGGTTGTGGATGTGCTGTTGCCACTAGGGATAAAACATTGATGCTATGTCTAAGGATGTAGTTGTTGATTACATTACGCACCATACTTAATGCAATTCTGTTGCTTTGCAACTTAATACTGGAGGGGGTTCGGATGATAACCTGAAGGTGGACTTTTTAGGCATAGATGCGGTTGGATGGCGGTCTATGTACTTTGTCGTAATGCCCAATTAAATCTCACTATATTTATCATATCATGTATATGCATTGTTATGCCTTTCTCTTTGTCAATTGCCCGACTGTAATTTGTTCACCCAACATGCTTTTATCTTATGGGAGAGACACCTCTAGTGAACTGTGGACCCCGGTCCTATTCTTTACATATCATACAAATGCAATTGTGTTTTACTGTTTTCTTTGCAAACATCTTCCACTCGATATGTTTAATCCTTTGTTACAGCAAGCCGGTGAGATTGACAACCTCACTGTTTCGTTGGGGCAAAGTACTTGGGTTGTGTTGTGCAGGTTCCGCGTTGGCGCCGGAATCCCTGGTGTTGCGCCGCATCACATTTCGCGACCATCAACCTTCAACGTGCTTCTGGCTCCTACTGGTTCGATTAAACCTTGGTTTCATACTGAGGGAAAACTTGCCACTGTGCGCATCATACCTTCCTCTTGGGGTTCCCAACGGACGTGTACATCTACGCGCATCCGTCTCTGGAACTTTTTCCGTATCGTGGCTCTCGGTACTAGGGTTTTCGCGACGGAGGGATTAAATATGCGAAGGGGCAGCGCAGGAGGGTGCCCGAGGGGCCCACACCATATGGCGGCACGGCCAGGGGTGGGGCCGCGCCGCCTATGGGGTGCCGCCTCGTCGCCCCTCTTCGTCTCCTCTTCGGACTTCTGGAAGGCTCCGTGCAAAATAAGACCGTGGGCTTTTGTTTCGTCCAATTCCGAGAATATTTCCTGTGTAGGATTTATGAAACCAAAAACAGCAGAAAACAGGAACTGGCGCTTCGGCATCTTGTTAATAGGTTAGTGCCGGAAAATGCATCAAAACATCATAAAGTGTGAACAAAACATGTAGGTATTGTCATAAAACTAGCATGGAACATAAGAAATTATAGATACGTTGGAGACGTATCACTAGGCACAACCAGTTATGATGAGGTCTAAGACCCCGATTGTGGCCCGATCTCGCGAATGACCCAAGAATCAAAGGGGGGAAGAGAGGGAGCGGAAGAACACGAAGAACGCGAAGAACACAACGCACACCAACCCGATACAATCGATACTTACCCTCGTGGCTCGATGGACCACGCCAATAGAATCACCACGGGAGAGACTCGAGGTAGAATCCCGGAGTGAGAGATCGGTGTTGGGGACGGAGACCGGTGAGGGAGAGAGAGTGGGCTACACTAGAATCTCACTCACATAGATCCAATCATCCAACATGGGGTGCCTTGATACAAAGGGGATGAAACCCTAGGGAGACAAAGCTCAAAGTCATGTTTAAGCCTAAATCTTGTCTAAAGAGGTAAGGGGGTGACCTAGGTGCTTATATAGGCATACAAGGCAGCTTGGGTCGAACAGGTAAGTGGTGGACCGACTCGGGCCGTCCCGGTCGAGTCGAACCCGTGCAATCCGGTTTGGGATCCGGTCAGACCGGGCCTGTGACCGGGTGGTCCGGTCCTGGGTCCGGTCGACCGGGCGCCAACCGGGAACTTGCGAAGTTTCCGGTCGCCTTCCGGTACGAGGCAGGGAATCCGGTTGGGCGCCCGGTTGACCGGGCCTGGGACCGGATGACCCGGTTGTGGGTCCGGTCTGACCGGGTCCTGGACCGGCCAGGCTGGGCCTCTTCCTCCCGCCTCTTCTTCCTCTTCCTTCTTCTCTTCTTTCCTTCTTCTTCTTCCCTCCTCCTTGCACCCTGGGAGTTCCTTCTCTCCGGTTCCTCGTTGACTCTTGTACCTAATGACATGTAACACACCGACATGAGGTAGCATTCCATCCAAGGTATTGACGAGGTCGAGTGTCGAGAGGAAGGAGTTCACCTTGACATATATGGCGGGGGTTTGTGTTGTTGGTCCACTTGGGGGACTCCTTGGCCATGGTGTAGCGTCGATGATAGGCGGGGTTGCGCTTGTTGGTCCACTTGGGGGACTCCTTGGCCATGGTGTAGTGTCGACGATAGGCGGGGCTACATCATCTCCCCCCCCCCTTGGGGAAGAGTCGTCCTCGACTCTTGCTCCTCCTCACCGATGAGGTAGACGGGAAGGACTTGTATAGGTGCCCTTGTGTCCTTAGGGATGCTCGTCGTAGTGCGGGCGTCTTTGTTGTAGTCCATAACGGGTCTCCCATGTAGTGGTGGAGGGGCCAAGTCTCGGTCGAAGAAGAACAAGGGGAAAAACAACTTGCAAAAGGAAAGCTTGTGGATGCCAATTTGGTGACCGGCGAACACGAGGCTCTCAATCAAATACGAAGCATCAAGTCGTTTCTCCAAAAGGCATTGGGCAAAAATGGTGATCAAAAGAGTGTCGATGTATCCAAAATGTGGTAGGACAAAAATTTGTGCAAGTAAAAGTTTGCTTTGTAAGGTGTCAAAAATGTTGTGTGTAGCATTGTCCCACACAAATGGAACAATCAAAAGGCAAGTATCGGCGGCAAAATTTGGGGCAAAATTGTTATGTGCAATGGCAAAGCTATGGAGACTTCTAGCTTGGGCAAGTATGGTTGGCGTGAGCCGAGTATGGGTATCCTCAAGTGTCAAAGAATCCATTGCAATTGCCAAAGATGAAATGAGAAATCCAAAGGAGAGCAACTTTTGGTGTGACATGTGGCACAAGGTGCATAATTTGTCTCTCACATGTATGACATGATCCTTGAGATTCTCGGAGTGTATGATGATATCATCAATACATACAACAACCATTGTGCCAACAAGATGTGTCAAGACACGTTGCATAAGAGGCAAAAGAGGTGACGAGGAGTTGGACCAAACCGGAAACTCGACAAGGCAAGTCGGAAACACATGAGGGTGAAGGCTTGTGGGAACATACTCTTTGGTGTGATTCCCGCGGGTTAGGTCCTTGTTGGGGTAGCTCTCAATTGCGCGTTTCGTGAGCTCATGCTCCGTGGCGGTAGAAGTGGTCGTCCGTGTACCTACACATGGAAGAAACAAGACAAAAAGTGTGTGTGCATGGTAGATGAATACATCATCCATCATGATGTTCCATGTCTTGTGCACATCACCATTAGTGTCAAGCAAGATAGTATGAAATGCATGGCTATAGTGCAAATGGCATGAAGGTGCATTCGTGGCATGTGGTAACTCATGATCATCAAAAATTGAGAAGGCTATGGGGGCCATCTCATGGACAATGAAATAAGAATTCTTGCATACCAAGCATAAGAAAGAGCAATTGTTCACAATCTTGGATGCAAGGAACATGGAATAGTTCAAACATTTTGGGCAAAGCATGTTCAACATGTTATCATTGTTGTCTACAACCCTATGGAAAGAGCAAGTGTTCATCAAGGGTGTCACAACACAAGCATGAGCATAATCATTATCATTGCAAGCAAGCGGAGCAAATATGAAACTCTCATAGCATGGCATGTTCATGGTATCACAATCAATCAATTTCACATGATCAACAATGTTATCAAGCAAAGTATCACATGGGAATATGAATGAAGCATGTGACGTAGCAAATGTATCATCAAGATCATGCATGCACTCATAAGTCATCATGTCCACTAGTGGGATCATGGCATCATCAACACCTATATTGTTACCTTTGTAGGCCGACTCATGTGAAGTAGGTGTTGTGGAAGTAGGAGGATCCATTTGGTCGACATGTCCATCTTGGAGCAAGCATGGTGAGATATCATCGTCTTCATGCACCATGTACATCTTCTCCATGAGCGGGAACTCGTCCTCCGTGGAACCTAGTGCAACATAAGAAGACACAAACGAGGGAGAGGTTAATGTGTTAGCAAATGCGATGTCCTCCATGGACCTATCATCTACCTCTCTCAACTCACTTTGTGTATCACTCATGTCCTCCAAATGGAAGCACTCAAACTCACATATGGGGTGGAAGTCACTCAACTCACTATCACTCTCGCTCAAGTGGGCTAAGTGGCTCTCATGCTCACATGGGATTGGTACCAACTCATCGATCAAGCATATAGGAGTAGGTTCGACTTTCTCATCTCCATGCGCCTCCTTGGTTGAAGGGAACTTCCCATGCTCAACCATCTCAACTCCATGCGCCTCCGTGGGTGAAGGGAGAATCCCATGCTCACCATGCTCAACTCCATCGCCTCCTAAGTCGTCCTCAAGTGGTGGCATCTTGGAGACTTGTGCATTGAGCTTGTCGAAGTAGAGCTTCTTGGCGCTTGGCGTTGTGCATTGCCATGCCACGTGACCCTTGGCCTTGCACACCTCACATAGGAGATTGGGACATTCCCGTGGAAGGTGGCCTTGTTGCTTGCACTTGTAGCATCGGAGTCCATAGGCATATGACGAGGTAGGGGCCATTGTGGTGGTGGCGCAAGAGGTAGAAGTCGCCTTATGAGGAAGGTCTTCATGTCGGGGCTCTCGTCTTCTTGCCTCATCACCATGTCTTGAGTGGTGTCGTCGAAGATCATGTGTGGAAGGATGTCGATGTAGACCATGAGGTGGTGGTGGTCGACGACGATCATGAGATGGTGTGAGTCGATGACGGTCCTTGCCATGCCTAGGCGATGGCTCATGTTGGGGGCGCTCTTGATGCTCCATATGATGTCCGTGATGTCGATGATCTTGTGCATAGGCACTCTCATGATGGCGCCTTGTGGAGCTCGGAGAAGTGTGTCGATGCCGAATATGTTGGGGACGCTCTTGATGATCCATATGATGGTGCCATCGTGGAGGTCCTCGATCTTCATATGTAGCTCCATTGGCCAAGTAGGGGTATGTGGGAGCATCGGCGGTATGCATGGTGGGGTCGATGTCGTCCTCGTGGTTGTGCTCCACCATGTCGTCCATGCTTGTTGAGCAAGTGTCGATGTAGAGCTCGTCGATGTCGTCCATGTTGGCGATGCTCTCGGAGCCATAGTCGGTGTAGAGCTCCTCGATGTCGGTCATGTTGGCGATGCTCGCG
Organism: Lolium multiflorum; assembly: GCA_030979885.1. Lineage (NCBI taxonomy): Eukaryota > Viridiplantae > Streptophyta > Magnoliopsida > Poales > Poaceae > Lolium > Lolium multiflorum. The sequence goes on along the minus strand of CM061750.1, from coordinate 273,043,470 downwards.
GAGCCATAGTCGGTGTAGAGCTCCACATGTTCCTCCACATCCGCGGTGCTTGAAGAGGTATCCTCGAAGTGCTCCGTGTACTCCTCCGTATCTTCTTCTTCGCTATACATGTTAGCAAGACGGTATCTATATGGTGTATGTTAGTGGAAGAACACTACCTCGCAATCTTACCGTGGTATGACAAGATTGGGGTGATCCAACAAACCGAGAGTTAGAACAATTGTATCGGGCACTCACACAAAGACACACGCAAAAGCTAGCAAATATGGTGTTAGGTGAGTATGGTGGAAAGCCAAAAGATGAAATCCGAAATCAAGTTTATTGTTAAGGGTGGGTAAGATCCAAAAATTCAAATGTCAAAGCGATGATCACTATAAACACGGAAAAGATGTGGAACTCACACACGGGATAAGCGGGGTTAGTGCGACCAAGGAATGAGCGGAAAAGTGTATGAAGCCCGAAAGCAAGGTTGCTCGGTGTCACACTAACACAAGGAGAGGCAAAGCTTTGGTTGCAAACGAAGAGACAACAAGATTCACACGCGGCCTCTCTTCTCTTTTTCTCTCTTTTGCTTAAAAGCTTTTTCCTCTTTTTGTATTTGGTGGCACTTACACTCTTTTGTGTATTTGTATGTATGATGGCACTCGCACACTTTTGCTCTATGGTGGCACTTGCACTCTTTTTGTGTTTTGGCGGCCTTTTTCTCGCACTATGTTAGCGTTAGCCTTGCTTTTGCTATTTTGCCACTCGAGTTTTGCTTAGAAGCTTGACTCCACACTACACACACACCTCACAATCGGGGCCACGTGCAATGTCTCGCAACACTAGATAAGCAATGCTCGATAGGATAGATCGCAAAAGAAGAGGGGTTACAAGGTGTAATGCAAGTTATACCTAAGATGTTAGGCGGTGATGAACACACAACTTGCGATGATGGCGGTGATGTCAAGAGTTTGCAAGTCCGGGGTGCCGAGGATGTCGTCGCTTGCTTCGGAGCTGCGGGTTAGTTTCACAAACAAGGCACTCAAACCGGAACAAGCAAACACAAGTTAGCGGAAGAAATGGGTCAAAATAGCTTGGCGGCGGTGGCGGTGGTATGCCGGTGGTGGGTGGTGTCGATGCTCTTGCGGATGCGGTGGTGGCGGTGGGGCCGCGGCGGTGTTTACCCGTGGGATGGAGGGTGGCGGTGCTTGCCGGCGATGGGGAGGAGTGGCGGTGGTCGGCGGTGGTGGTGGCTGTGTGGCGGCGCCCGGTCTGGGGCCCGGTTGACCGGCTCCTGGACCGGCCTGCCCGGTTGGCGGCCGGTTGACCGGGTTCTGGGCCGGCCTGCCCGGTCTGCCACCCGGTTGACCGGATTTCTCAACCGGCTGCACGTGTTCTTGAGCCAAATCGGCCAAATCGACCCAAATCGAAGGAAACGATGGAATTGGGGGCTAGAAAGTGGGGGAAATAGTAGATCAAGCACCTCAACACCAAATCCATGGACCAAAACCACTCAAAACGCAACCAAATCGCAGATCCATCCAAAGGCAATTTAGGGCTATTTTTGGGGAAATTTTTAGAGGGGAAATTGGGTGGGTGGGGGTCAAATTCGCGGAAACCAAAGGCTGCTGACCATATGATGAGGTATCTCTGGCTCTGATTACCATATGATGAGGCCTAAGACCCCGATTGTGGCCCGATCTCGCGAATGACCCAAGAATCAAAGGGGGAAGAGAGGGAGAGGCGGAAGAACACGAAGAACGCGAAGAACACAACGCACACCAACCCGATACAATCGATACTTACCCTCGTGGCTCGATGGACCACGCCAATAGAATCACCACGGGAGAGACTCGAGGTAGAATCCCTGAGAGATCGGTGTTGGGGACGGAGACCGGTGAGGGAGAGAGAGTGGGCTACACTAGAATCTCACTCACATAGATCCAATCATCCAACATGGGGTGCCTTGATACAAAGGGGATGAAACCCTAGGGAGACAAAGCTCAAAGTCATGTTTAAGCCTAAATCTTGTCTAAAGAGGTAAGGGGGTGACCTAGGTGCTTATATAGGCATACAAGGCAGCTTGGGTCGAACAGGTAAGTGGTGGACCGACTCGGGCCGTCCCGGTCGAGTCGAACCCGTGCAATCCGGTTTGGGATCCGGTCAGACCGGGCCTGTGACCGGGTGGTCCGGTCCTGGGTCCGGTCGACCGGGCGCCAACCGGGAACTTGCGAAGTTTCCGGTCGCCTTCCGGTACGAGGCAGGGAATCCGGTTGGGCGCCCGGTTGACCGGGCCTGGGACCGGATGACCCGGTTGTGGGTCCGGTCTGACCGGGTCCTGGACCGGCCAGGCTGGGCCTCTTCCTCCCGCCTCTTCTTCCTCTTCCTTCTTCTCTTCTTTCCTTCTTCTTCTTCCCTCCTCCTTGCACCCTGGGAGTTCCTTCTCTCCGGTTCCTCGTTGACTCTTGTACCTAATGACATGTAACACACCGACATGAGGTAGCATTCCATCCAAGGTATTGACGAGGTCGAGTGTCGAGAGGAAGGAGTTCACCTTGACATATATGGCGGGGGTTTGTGTTGTTGGTCCACTTGGGGGACTCCTTGGCCATGGTGTAGCGTCGATGATAGGCGGGGTTGCGCTTGTTGGTCCACTTGGGGGACTCCTTGGCCATGGTGTAGTGTCGACGATAGGCGGGGCTACATCAAGTTAAGGCCAGACCTTGAGTTTACACCCTGAAAGGTAGGACTCTGGACTTCACCTGTGCTGTCGCCCCCACTTTCATACCGCTGCTATGAAGCCCGGAACACCAAGCAAGTCCCTCAACAGCGCGGAGACTTGAACCTCCTTTAGCTAGTCCTCCCATCCGGTTTTCATGATATTCTCTTCTTCTGACTTTCATCATGAATCCATAGTCACTTGGTGTCAATATAGAAAAAGAGCTTCACGCCGCTCCCTCCAAAACCAAACGGTAAGGAATAAAAGCATGGGTGCACGCGACCGAATACCACCGGATCCAGCAAACTACATGCAAAAGATGCGCTGTACTATTCGTCGGCGGAGCCTTCCGGAACTCAACACTCCGGCTAGATGAAAAGGATCAGCATCCGGTAGGTCTTCATCTTCGCAGAAGAAGAACCCTAGGACCACCACCTTCAAACCCGAAGCAGACGAACAGGCCCCCACGCCGCCATCCGCTGACCAACGATGACGAAGGAGAATTCGGTGGACGGCGGAAGCCGCAACCACACCATCCTCGCCCCGCACATCGCCGCCCCCTTCCTCGCGCCGCCAGCAGAAGCCGACGATGGATCTCGGCGGGCACAAGATCCAACAGCCGCCGCCACCACCATCCATCGCCGGAGGCCGTGGAGGAGGAGCCGCCGCCGCACATCCAGGGACGCCGCCCTAGACGTGGAGCACGCCGAAGCCGGGGCACTTTGGCGCCGGGGCCCGCCGCCACCGTGGTCAGCGCCGACGGCAGCGGCGGAGGGAGAGAAACGGAGGGAGGGGCGGTGGAAAGAGAGAGATCGGCCCCCCGGCGGCGCCCTCGGGAGCGCCACGGGAGGGAGATGCGTTTTCCCACGTTCTTAGTGTATAGATACATTTAAATTTAGATACATTCCTACACGATAATACCTTAATGCAAAGAACGTACTGCGATACAACTTTTCCCCCCGGCAGGTACTAAACAGAGCCACAACATTGAACTATTCTAAGATTAATCCAAACTGGATTGACATGGTCCAGGGTAATGGTTGCTTGCAATTTTTAAATGATGCAACAGAGGGCCAACTGAGCAACAATTACATGAAATCATCTGCAATCCAGTTCGAAATCCCAATCCCGTTGAAATAGCTACACATAGATAGAGGGAGATAACTTCGGATAGCAGAGAGAGAAACAGAACACGATAAGGGCCCGCATGTAACTTGGCATCAAGACGCGGCGGTCTCTGCAGCCCCATCGGTTTGCGGCGTCGCAGCCGGCGCGCGGCACGTCGGGCATGACGACCGCAGGCCTCCGGCTAGCCACCGCTCGATGCAGCGCGCGTGGAAGCCGTGGCCGCAGGCCGGCATGACGCGCACGGCGTCCCCGTCCACGAACTCGGCCAGGCATATCGCGCACTCGGCCGCGCCTGCCAGCTTGGTCCCCGCCGCCGAGTACACCAGAGACGGAGGCGGCGATGTCACCTCCGCGGAAAGGGGCTTCTCCGGGTCCCCTTCCGCTGGGCCAGCGCGGCCGCGTCGGCGGCGGCGGAGCAGGTACCTGACAGCGGCGGTGAGCGCCACGGCGAGCGCCAGAGCGGCGAGCAGCGCGGCCAGGATGACAGCCATGTTGCTAGCGAAGTCGCCGGCACCAGAGTAGGGCCCCCAGCTGTTGGTGGCACTGGGTGACGGCGCGGTCGTGCCCTTGTCCGCTGCCCGGTGCTCATGCTCCTGCGATGCCGCCGTTGCCATGGCCTCGCTACCTGCCTCAGTTTGCCTTCTCACTGACGTGTAAATCTCTCAGTCAGGTTCTCGGCTAGCTTGCTACTTGATGAGAGAAGTGAGGCTTAAGCTAAGAGTGGCTGTACCTGAACTGGTACGGTGCATCCATGCTTATATGGATGGCCTGCTGATTTCACGAGTTTTGTGATAGAGCAGGGTGAGGGACTGGATTTGCATTGCGATGTGGTACAGTGGCAGGCACGCCTTTTTGATGTTTTTTTCTATGAACGGGAGAGATCTAGAAGAGTCTCGAAACATACAAGTACTATGTACTCCAAGAGGTACAGAAAGTCCGGATACCGTTTCGTTTCCCTCTGAGGCGATTAGGTTTTCAGTGACAACGGAGGGCCGCCGTTCTCTACCGATGGTGTGCACGTTAGATCAAAGTTTTTCTTGGTAAGGTACGAGGCGGAGCCCTTGTTCACCATGGCGGCGAGTGGTGCGCCGTCGGCGACGGCTCAGACCGACGGAGAACCGCGAGATCCGGAACCTGTGGAAGGAAGTGGTTCAAAAACCACAGAATCTGTGGAGGATCTGATGAGGAACATAAAGCTGACGGCTGCGGAAGCGGATCGTCTGGTTGATGATGATGAGGATGATATGGTGGAGCCATGCTGGGCGATTGCGGGTAAGATCCTGGCGCCGGATCCAAAAGTTTTTCATATCAATGTGATAGAAGATGCGCTGCGCCCGGCATGGGGAAACCCCAAGGGGTTGGTGTTTTCATCGCTGATCTGGCTTCAGAGCGAGATCGGGAGAGGATCTGGAATAGATCACCGTGGACTATTTCAAAATTCACGGTGGTCTTAGAAAATTACGACTCTCGTAGTCAACCTTCTCAACTGAAGTTTGATAGACTGCTGATATGGGTACGAGTGCTTGATCTCCCATACAATAAACTGAATGATAGTTGGGGGAAGAGAATTGCCAGCAAGGTCGGAGATTTTGTTCGACTGGATGCGAACAAGGATGGTCTTGTGAGTGCTCAGTACCTCCGTGCGAGGGTTTTTATCAAGGTCAACGATCCCATCATGCGATGGGTGGGTTTGGACTCCAAGCGCCTGGACAAAACTTTCTGGTATGAATTCTTACCGTATTTCTGCTTCTCCTGTGGGATCCTAGGCCATTAGAAACTAGATGTCCTACACCTGCTGAGAGGAGTGCTGATGGAAGTCTGCCATGGGGACCGCACCTCTGGGCCCTGAATGAGAAAAAGAAGAATAGAGGTCCTCCTTTTGCTGAAGGAGGATATAATGAATCTCTTTATGAGTTTGATGATAGTTTGAATCAAGGGAAAGGATCTCACGAGAATGATAACTCTAGTCTGCAGGAAAATCAAAGAAGTGACAATTGGCAGCAGAGGAAGAGGAAAGAACCTATTTGGTAGAGAGGTGGTCCGCCTCAATTCTATCAAAGGAGGCTGAATAATGCAACCACCGAGGTAGGGAAGAATGAGGCTAATAACAATTCCACAAGGGACTTGGTGATGTTTGACCCAAAAATAATTGGGGAGAAGAGAGATGATGATTTGACAAGTTGCAATGAGGGCTTGACCCCAGATCGAAAGAAGAAACGTGGTAACCCATCTTCTGCAAATTCATTGGCGACGGCCGCGAGACAGCCGCGCCGGACGCAATGAGTTGTGCAAAGTGACGAGGGCTTGGGAACTTTCCGGAAGTTAGAGAGCTTCGCAGCTTTGTGAAACAATATGATCGCTTTACTCTTTGTAATGGAAACAAAAATAAAAGGTAAGAGAGTAGAGAAATTATCTAAGCTTTGCTTTGCTTTGGAGGATTTTGCAGTAGACAGTGATGGCTTAAGTGGTGGCATTAGTTGTTGGCTGCTGTCACGGTTGACATAAAGAGTTTTGACATGCATCATATTGATGCAGTGGTTCAATATGTGGATGGATCAGTTCCCCGTGGCGTTTAGGAGGAAAACAGACATCTTAAGTGGACCTATTGCGGCGCCTCCATGGAATCCGAAATCTTCCGTGGTTGTGTATGGGGGACTTTAATGAAACTTTATATGGCACGAACATTTTAGTGAGCATGCAAGGGAGGAATGGCAGATGAGAGCTGGCATCTCCAACCTTGCGACTCCCTTGGATGCCGTCGACGATGGTTGAGAGGGTGCGCCCGGGAACGCCCTAGAAAAGGACGCACCCCTCCTTGTTCCACGTGTACTAGTACCTTGCACTGTACTACCTTCATTCCAGTTGGTGCATCGTCTCGGTCCAGTTGCGGTGGCCGCTTCAGTCCCAGTTCTGGGGCCCGACTAGGGCGCCTCGAGCCTCTGGCCGCACCCGGCCGGGAAGTGGTGGCGGCGCGGCTGCCAAACGGCGGAGGGTGAGGAGGCGCGGCGAGGGAGCCCTTCCGCGTTGGGCGATTCTTCAAGGGCTGCACGGTGGTGGTGCGTGGGCGGCGGGCGCGGGGATCCGGCGGGCGGCGCCAGCCTGCCGACACGGCGGCGCGGCGGTGCCGACGGCCGACCGTGCGGGCTAATCAGGCTGCGCAGGCCCGATCTAGGTAGCGTGGGATGTGGCCTGCTTGCTAGATCCCGCCGGGTCTGCGGTGGAGGTTGCTTCAACCTTTTTGTCGGCGTTGGACGGCGGATAGCGCGTGGGGGCCTGTTCGTCTGCTTCCAGATAAAGGTGGCTGTCTAGGGTTCTTCTTGTGCGAAGATGAAGATCATTCGAGGCTGGTTTCTCTCGATCTGGCCGGAATGTTAAGTTCCGGAATGCTCCACCGGCGAATGTACCAGTGCAACGATGCCTGCAGTTTGCTGGATGTGAGGTATTCGGTCGTGCGCACCCATGTTTTTATTCCGACCGTTTGGTTCCGGAGGGAGCGACGCGAAGCTCTTTTCTGTGTTGCCACCAGATGACATTTTGGTCCATGGTGAAGTCAAAGGTGGAGAATATCATGATGGTCGGATTGGAGGAATAGCAATGGAGGATCTAGTCGTGCGCTGTTGAGGGGCTTGCTTGGTGTTCGGGCTTCAACAGCGGTATGCAAGTGGGGGCGACAACACTGGGGAAGTTCAGCGTCTACCTTTCAGGGTGAAAATCCAAGGTCTGGCCTTAATTGGTTGTGCCTGGCAATTGCCTTGTTGAAGACATTGTTTTGAGAGCGGGGACTATCTTCAGGGTGAAAACCTAAGATCTTTGATCGGGCGACGACCGCGCTTGTGCACTGTTCCCTTCTTGGAGGCGTTGCTTTTGGAGAGCCTGGAGTTCAGGTGTTGTCTTGGTGGTGGATGTACCGTTGTTGCTAGGGCTGGAATACCGTAGCGGGACTTTTCTTTTATGTAATTCTTCTTTCTTTTTTTGTTGTGTGCATCCGTAATGCTATTAGAGTATTGCGTTGTTGCAGAGGCTAGGTGTAATTGGTATCTTCTTGATATTAATATATACTCCTTATCGAAAAAAATCTTCATTTTGGCGGCTGCAATCATCGTTCTCATGTCTGCCAATAGCATCCATTGTCTAGCCGATGATCATTGGGTCAACGCCGATCTTGTGATCGTTTAGTGATTCCACCCGCATCTCCACTGAAATCCAACACGATCTGTCATTGACATCTATGCTTATGCTGCCCTGCGCCAGCTTTTTAAGAGCAACAACGCCATGAAGAATGCCCTCGACACCGAGCTTCACAACATGGCTCAAGGCGAAACCCCGTAACAAACATCTGAATTTAGATAAATCTAGTGCATGCTGGAATTTGTGGGCATCTGGCCTTTGGCCCATGGCCCATTATCAAATTCTGAAACTCACATGGCCCATATCATAAATCAATGGCAACACTAGTGGGGGTTAAAGTTTAGTCTCACATTGCTAGTTGGGAGAGAGTTGGAGTGGTATATAAGGTGGGTTGTTCTAGTCCTAGTAAGTGAGTGAGAAGAGAGAGAGCCCTCGCGCACTCCTCCTCCTCCGCCCGCCTCGCCTCGCCTCGACACGCCGCGCCGCGCCGCGGGTTGCGGGAATCTCGCCGAGCCGAGCTTATCTTTTTGCAGTTTGGAAAATTAATTGTGTAATCAATTCTGAGTCATTAACGGACGCGTTACTCAGCCGTTTTGCCTTCCGGATTTTCTGGATCGTGGCTGTGCCGACTCGGACGTGGGCTGCGCCCCACGACCTTCCCGAACCGCACTATATAAGTGCGGACGAGAACCCTAGCCTGTACGTGTCACATATGCGACTACTTGTTTCCAGTTCATTGCGCCGCCGCCTTCGTCTTCCTCATCCCGTCCGTCGGCGTGCACCGACTGCCGGGACAGTAGGCCTCCGGAACCCTGCCTCTCGTGAACCTGTACGGGTGAGGGGCAATCAGGTTTTTGGGGAGCGCTCCGGCGCGACTACTGGCAGCACGACGTCGTCTTCGGACGACGAGTTCCTCCACACCGACAACTTCTTCCCGGATCTAGCAACTTCTTCGACAACCTCAACATGGGCGACAACGACGCTACTGTGAAGTATGTGATCTTGTCGTTTCTCTTTTCAGTTTCTGTTAGAGTTCCTTGTTCTAGTATATGTGGTAGATGCGATCGGTTTGTCTACTTTAGATGTGATCTGTTCATCTATCTTACTAGACTGCACGTTTAGTTTATTTATTTACATAGTCATGATTTATCATTTACTTGTACGGATTATTTCATATGGAAATTTGCTTATATATTCAACAATCCAAAAACCTGATTTTAGGCAAATCAATTCAAGCAGCGTTGCTGCCGCTACTCGACCTCCCCTCTTTGATGGTATGCATTACAAGAGGTGGCGCACAAAGGCAGTTCTATGGTTTACAAACCTAGGCTGTTTTAGCGCCACAGATGCTAGACCTGAGGGGCCTCTCTCTGCAGAGGAGCAGGAAAAGTTTGAGAAGGTCGACGCCATGTTTAAGGCGGCCTTGTTCAGCATTCTTGGGGACAACATTGTTGACCCGTACATGGCTTTCGACCATGGTAAAGATGCGTGGGATGCGCTCGAGGCCAAATTTGGGGTCTCGGACGCTGGCACTGAATTGTATGTCATGGAGCAATACTATGACTACAGGATGACTGATGAGCGCTCCGTGGTTGAGCAGGCTCATGAGATTCAGTCCCTTGCCAAAGAACTTGAGCAGTTTAAGTGTACCTTACCAGACAAATTTGTGGCCGGTGGCATTATTGCCAAGCTTCCTCCCTCGTGGAGGAACTTTGCTACTTCTCTGAAACATAAGAGACAAGAGTTTTCCGTTTCGGATCTCATTGGCTCGCTTCATGTGGAAGAGAAGGCGAGAGCAAAGGACACACACGCTCGTAGTTTTGAGGGAGGTTCTAGTGCCAATGTGGTACAGAAGAAAAACTTCCAATCTCACAAGTCTAAGAATAAGAACAATGGAAAAGGCAAGTTTGACGAGAAGAACAAAGCCTCCAACTCAACCAACTTCAAGAGGAAGACTCCTTATAAGAAGAAAGGGAACTGCCATGTTTGTGGCGCTCCTGGACATTGGGCTCCTGATTGCCCAGAACGCCATGATCGGCGTGGGAACAACGGCAAGTCCGCAAATGTTGTTATTGGCGTTGATACTGAGATGAAGGACGTTGGGTACGGTATTTCTCCTACTGTCCTTTCAGTATGTAACTCTCCTGATTGGTGGATAGACACCGGAGCCAATACACATGTATGTTCTGATGTGTCTATGTTTTCTTCTTATCAGGTCGCAAGGACTTCCTCCATGCTGATGGGAAACGGCTCACGTGCTTCTGTTCGTGGTGTTGGTACGGTGGATCTGAAGTTTACTTCGGGAAAGACCATCCAGCTGAAGAATGTGCAGCACGTCCCTTCCATTAATAAGAATCTCGTTAGCGGATCGCTTTTATGTCGAGATGGTTTTAAGTTGGTCTTTGAGTCCAATAAAGTTGTAATTTCCAAGTGTGGACAATTTGTTGGAAAGGGTTATGTGTGCGGAGGCTTGTTCCGCTTATCTTTGTCAGACTTATGTACTCAAATTGTTAATCATGTTTGCAATGATAGTGAGTCCGATATTTGGCATTCACGACTTTGTCATATTAACTTTGGGTGCATGACGCGGCTAGCGAATATGAATATAATTCCGAAATTTGCTATTGTCAAGAAATCCAAGTGCCAAGTATGTGTGCAAGCTAAGCAACCACGTAAGTCTCACAAGACTGCGGAGGCAAGAGACTTGGCACCGCTGGAGCTTATACATTCGGATCTTTGTGAAATGAATGGTGAATTGACAAAAGGAGGAAAAAGATACTTCATGACTTTAATTGATGACTCTACTCGATATTGTTATGTGTACCTCCTGAAATCTAAAGATGAAGCTCTTAATTACTTCAAAATCTTTAAAGCTGAAGCAGAAAACCAACTTGATCGAAAGATCAAGCGGCTAAGGTCTGATCGTGGTGGAGAGTATTTTTCCAACGAGTTTGATTCTTTTTGTGCGGAACATGGTATTATCCATGAGAGGACGCCTCCCTACTCACCTCAGTCAAATGGGGTGGCCGAAAGAAGAATCGTACTCTAACTAATTTGGTTAACGCCATGTTAGATACATCGGGTCTATCCAAGGCATGGTGGGGGAGGCGATATTGACTGCATGTCATGTCCTAAACCGTGTCCCCACAAAGAACAAAACCATTACTCCTTTTGAGGAATGGGAAAGGAAAAGGTTGAAACTCTCTTATCTACGAACTTGGGGCTGTATGGCGAAAGTAAATGTGCCAATACCCAAGAAGCGCAAGCTTGGACCAAAAACCGTGGATTGTGTTCTTCTGGGATATGCATTTCATAGCATTGGCTATAGATTTTTGATAGTAAAATCTGAGGTATCCGACATGCATGTTGGTACAATTATGGAGTCGAATGATGCGACTTTCTTTGAGGATATCTTTCCTATGAAGGAAACGTCTAGCTCATCAATTCAGGAGATGCCCAGTTCATCTACTCAGGAATTATTTCCTGAACCTACCATGGCTATAGAACACTTTGAAAATCCTGTGGAGGATGACAATGAAGCTCCCAAAAGGAGCAAGAGACAGAGGACTGCAAAGTCCTTTGGACATGATTTCATTGTGTACCTCGTGGACGACACTCCCACTTCTATTTCAGAAGCCTATGCATCTCAGGATGCTGACTACTGGAAGGAAGCTGTCCGTAGCGAGATGGATTCCATCTTAGCTAATGGAACTTGGGAGGTCACTGATCGTCCTTATGGGTGCAAACCTGTAGGATGCAAGTGGGTGTTCAAGAAAAAGCTTAGGCCCGATGGTACTATTGAAAAGTACAAGGCACGTCTTGTGGCCAAGGGTTATACTCAGAAAGAAGGCGAAGACTTCTTTGATACATACTCACCTGTAGCTCGACTGACCACTATTCGAGTACTACTTTCCTTGGCTGCCTCCCATGGTCTTCTCGTTCATCAAATGGATGTTAAGACAGCTTTCCTAAATGGAGAGCTCGATGAGGAAATTTATATGGAGCAGCCTGATGGATTTGTAGTAGATGGTCAAGAAGGAAAGGTGTGTAAGTTGTTGAAGTCTTTGTATGGGCTTAAGCAAGCGCCTAAGCAGTGGCATGAGAAGTTTGAAAGAACTTTAACCGCTGAAGGCTTTGTTGTAAACGAAGCTGACAAGTGTGTATACTATCGCCATGGTGGGGGCGAGGGAGTTATTCTTTGTCTCTATGTCGATGACATATTGATATTTGGGACCAGCCTTACTGTGATTAAGGAGGTCAAGGAGTTCCTATCTCGTTGTTTTGAGATGAAGGACTTGGGAGTAGCTGATGTGATCTTAAACATCAAGCTGCTGAAGGATGACGATGGTGGGATTACATTGCTTCAGTCCCACTATGTGGAAAAGATCCTGAGTCGCTTCGGGTATAGCGACTGCAAATCTTCTCCAACGCCTTATGATCCTAGTGTGATAATTCGTAAGAATAAAAGGATTGCTAGAGATCAATTGCGATATTCGCAGATCATTGGCTCGCTTATGTATTTAGCCAGCCACGAGGCCTGACATCTCCTTTGCTGTAAGTAAACTCAGCCGTTTTGTGTCTAGACCTGGAGATGTTCATTGGCATGCTCTTGAGAGAGTTTTGCGCTATTTGAAAGGCACTGCGAGTTATGGCATTCACTATACTGGGTATCCAAGGGTACTTGAGGGTTATAGTGATGCAAATTGGATATCTGATGCTGATGAGACTAAGGCCACAAGTGGTTATTTGTTTACACTTGGAGGTGGCGCTGTTTCTTGGAAGTCTTGCAAGCAGACCATCATTACGAGGTCAACTATGGAAGCAGAACTCACAGCATTAGACACAACCACTGTTGAAGCAGAGTGGCTTCGTGAGCTCTTGATGGACTTACCTGTGGTTGAGAAACCAATACCCGCTATTCCTATGAACTGTGATAATCAAACTGTGATCGTCAAAGTAAATAGTTCTAAGGATAATATGAAGTCATCAAGGCATGTGAAGAGGAGACTGAAAACTGTCAGGAAAATGAGAAACTCCGGAGTTATAGCGTTGGATTATATCCATACGTCTAGAAACCTGGCAGACCCCTTCACAAAGGGACTATCACGAAATGTGATAGAAAATGCATCGAGGGAGATGGGTATGAGACCCACACTATGAGCTGCCCACGGTGGTAACCCACTCTATGTGATCGGAGATCCCGTGAATTAGAGCTGGGAGACAAGCTGTTGGTCAGCTGAGAGGAGAGTATATATCCCTATAGCAATTTTACCACTCCGTAAGATGCAATACTCTCCTAATCTGCATGGCAGGTTGATAATTATCTTAATGTGTTCTAAGTGGCTTATTTTAGCAAAGATGTTGTCCTGCAGAACATCTTTTGAAGAACACACCTATATGAGTCCGATTGTTAAACGTCGCAATCTATGAGAGTTGGGTGCTCTCTAGTAAACTCATGAAAGGCCCTGGAGTATGACGTATAAGCTCCAAACCGCGAGGAAGCCTCGCGGCAGCCTAGTATCGGTCTAGGCTTTGTATGAAGCTAGTGCGCAAAAAACTTGTAGTTCAAGGCATAGTCCACTATCCAAGTTGCAATCTAGTGTAATATGAAGCTTTAAGTGGAAGTTCAACTTAACAGTCTCCACGACATACCGGTATATAAAACAATGTTCTGGAAACTTATTGATGAGATGTGCCAATGAGAGTTTGTGGGGGATTGCTGGAATTTGTGGGCATTTGGCCTTTGGCCCATGGCCCATTATCAAATTCTGAAACTCACATGGCCCATATCATAAATCAGTGGCAACACTAGTGGGGGCTAAAGTTTAGTCCCACATTGCTAGTTGGGAGAGAGTTGGAGTGGTATATAAGGTGGGCTGTTCTAGTCCTAGTAAGTGAGTGAGAAAGAGAGAGCCCTCGCGCACTCCTCCTCCTCCGCCCGCCTCGCCACGCCTCGCCTCGTCACGACACGACGCGCCGCGGGTGCGGGAATCTCGCCGAGCCGAGCTTATCTTTTTGCTGTTTGGGAAATTAATTGTGTAATCAATTCTGAGTCATTAACGGACGCGTTACTCAGCCGTTTTGCCTTCCGGATTTTCTGGATCGTGGCTGTGCCGACTCGGACGTGGGCTGCGCCCCACGACCTTCCCGAACCGCACTATATAAGCGCGGACGAGAACCCTAACCTGTACGTGTCACATATGCGACTACCTATTTCCAGTTCATTGCGCCGCCGCCTTCGTCTTCCTCATCCCGTCCGTCGGCGTGCACCGACTGCCGGGACAGTAGGCCTCCGGAACCCTGCCTCTCGTGAACCTGTACGGGTGAGGGGCAATCAGGTTTTTGGGGAGCGCTCCGGCGCGACTACTGGCAGCACGACGTCGTCTTCGGACGACGAGTTTCTCCACACCGACAACTTCTTCCCGGATGTTAGCAACTTCTTCGACAACCTCAACATGGGCGACAACGACGCTACTGTGAAGTATGTGATCTTGTCGTTTCTCTTTCAGTTTCTGTTAGAGTTCCTTTTTCTAGTATATGTGGTAGATGCGATTGGTTTGTCTACTTTAGATATGATCTGTTCATCTACTTTACTAGACTGCACGTTTAGTTTATTTATTTACATAGTCATGATTTATCATTTACTTGTACGGATTATTTTATATGGAAATTTGCTTATATATTCAAAAGCGCATACATACATCTGAATATAGAAAAAATTCCGACATCCTTTTCACCACGGAGGGAACATATTAGTTGTTGAGTTGCCTCTCGACCATCAAGTGAAATTTCAGAGCGTCTTCGATAACGAGCCTTTTGAGCTTAAGAAACAATTATTTATCATATTATTGAGGGATAACACCAACCTTGTTAATAGATTGCATCTTTCTGATCTCAAGAACCTCAGGGCGGCATGTCATGTAAGGGCGGTAGACTTTCCCAGTCAAGGTTTTTTTTTTCTCGGAGACATATTTTACCTCAGGGTAACGAAAATCCGGTTACATGAAATTTGAGTACTTCTAGCCAAGGTGTCAAAAAATCTGACACGAAAAAAGGAAATTTCTAGCCAATATATTACCATAGCTTTTTAAGGAACGCAGTGGTAATACCATCCCGCGAATTGCATAAGGTCGTGTACGAAACACAGTTCCGTATCAGTTTTTTCTTTTTAACCAAAAACCAGAATAAACTGAAAAAAAGGTTATTTCGCTGGAATGGGGCACCTAACCACGGCGTCCCAGTAAGCTTATGTGTATAAAGCATACAGCTATTGTTATCACAGTCTGTTGCTTAAATTCAAATCAACCAGAATATCTTTGACCAGTTTCGGCGTTTCTCGTGGGGTAACGAAACTACGGTTTTCGGTGAGGTTTCGGATATTCTGGCCGAGAAAAATTCCTGCTCCCAGTACATGCAATTTGATAAGTACATGGATGTTGCATTTGACAGTGAGCATGAGGTCTTCAGCATCCATGATGGTGATCTGATGCCTGAGTAGCCAGAAATTTTCCTTTAGATTGTCCTGTGGCTGCGCTGCAAGTACTCAAGTACCTCTTCATCCGTGGAAATCTCTTTGCTTTCGGCCTTTCGCCATAGAGTTAACCCAAGACAGCTGTAGTTTGTTCAGGTGCTTCATTAGTTTCAAGATACCCTTCTTGAACACACTAAAATCACATTGACGGAGAATTGCAATGTTAAGTGCGCCTCTGAGTTGCATCATTTGTCGTAAGGCATTGGGTTGCGTGCTATCCCGAATACGTAGTTCCTCCTGCTTTTGCAAATTTGAGAGATTCTGCATGTCAGGTACTATCTCCTAAACAAAGAATGCACTTGCATAAAGATGCCTCAGGTGAATCGAATTTGAGGTGCCATTGGGAGGATGGAGGTAAGGAGAATTGCACTTGCCATCCAGCACCTGCAGTAGGTGGATCTGGTACACTCTGGAAGGCAGTGATTCTGTTCGTGGACACATCGAGATACTCGAGGTGTCGGAGCAGGACGGTCTCAGCGGGCAGAAATGCATGTTTGCACATGATAAGCAAATAACTCTCATACTCTGCGATTGAGAAAATCTCAGCTAAAACTTCAAAAAAATCATCCAAATCGCTGAAATATGCAAAGAACAGATTTGCACGAACCCGCTGAAGGAAAATGGTGATCAGAGGGACGTGAGAGATGCAATGCCAAATCTATCTTCAACTTCAGCAGGTTGTTAATCCTGATTGTCAGGTGACGAGAACATCTGGTGGCACTTCTCTTCAAGGAAGAAATGGTTTCTTTGAAGAAAGTCTCGTGTATTCAATCTATCCTGAAGCAGCAACCAACAAAAAACCCTATGTTTCTGCTGACAGCATGATTTCCATAACCAGTTGAAGGCAGGGTGTATAGGAGTTGGATATTTGACAGCCATAAAAGTCGCATAAGCCTTAGATACAGAAAAATTACTACCCCATGAGCATATCTGCTCCAATTCTTCCTTTCTAAACACATAGTCATCTGGAAACACTGCACAATATGCGAAACACATCTTGAAGAGGGGATCAAGATTCTAATACCTCAGCCACATTGGTGCCGAGATCCCAGGATGTGTCGCTGATCCCACAAGGTGTCATTTAGGACATACTAGAGGAGCGTCTTGGATTTTCTCGTTTAAATTTTCCGTGTCATATGTATACCTTTAGTTGCACGTGTGATATTATATAGATTTGTAGGCTAACCTCACTAAGCGGTCACCACTCCAAGACGCGCCGTTCTCTGATTTTCTCGTTTAAATTTTCCGTGTCATATGTATACCTTTAGTTGCACGTGTGATATTATATAGATTTGTAGGCTAACCTCACTAAGCGGTCACCACTCCCATGGAGATTTATTACACCAAACTAAACAGGGAATGTGTATACAGAGCTAAACCATGATAAACAAATGTCTTGGAAGAACAACAACATATGTAACAAACACTAACAAAACAAAAGCTAACAATGGACAAACTTTTGAAAAAGCATATATGTAAAGTTCTTGACACAAATAATTTGCTAAATACCAATAAAATGTATATACATTTTTCTCATACTTGTTTTCAAAAGCAGTGTGGATTTAACAGGGCATAAAACAAGACCCAAGACCTCGAGAGGAGCTACTTTATCTAGAAGGCAAGTCGAGCTGAGATAACTGAAATCCATGATGTATGTTCAGAAATTTCATAGAGAGAGACATGTTGGGCAAGGAAAGTCCACATATGTATGCCAGCAGAAATGAAACATAACAAGTCGCACATTTTTATGCTGCTATTTATTTACTGGTGATCATATCTTATATGTCTCAGCTACACCTACACCTTGTCTATTATCACATCATCTTTTTCGTCTCTCTTATATGCATTAGAATAAAAGAATTATAAATTTGTATGGTACATGTGGAGAGAAAATGATAGATTAAGCACGAACAGACAAACTGATCTTTCAACTACAACCATGACAAGAGTTCAGCATTATCGATGGATGGCTCTCCACTGGTGGTTGATGCGCGTAGATGTACATGTCCGTTGGAAACCCCAAGAGGAAGGTATGATGCGCACAACAGTAAATTTCCCTCAGTATGAAACCAAGGTTATCGAACCAGTAGGAGCCAAGAAGCACGTGAAGGTTGTTGGTGGAGGAGTGTAGTGCGGCGCAACACCAGTGAAACCGGCGCCAACGTGGAACCTGCACAACACAATCAAAGTACTTTGCCCCAACGTAACAGTGAGGTTGTCAATCTCACCGGCTTGCTGAAAACAAAGGATTAAACGTATCGAGTGGAAGATGGTGTTTGTTTGCAAAGAACAGTAAGCAGTAGAATGTATTCAGATGTAAAAGAATGGACCGGGGTCCACAATTCACTAGTGGTGTCTCTCCAATAAGATAACTAACATGCTGGGTG
This sequence comes from Lolium multiflorum, assembly GCA_030979885.1. Classification (NCBI taxonomy): domain Eukaryota; kingdom Viridiplantae; phylum Streptophyta; class Magnoliopsida; order Poales; family Poaceae; genus Lolium; species Lolium multiflorum. The sequence continues at coordinate 273,025,595 of CM061750.1, read as the reverse complement.
AACAAATTACAGGCGAGCAATTGACAAATAAAGATTCAATACATATCAACGATGATTACAATGTGATTTAATCAGGGCATTACGACAAAATACATAGACCGCTATCCAGCATGCATCAATGCCTAAATAATCCACCTTCAGGTTATCATCCGAACCCCTTCCGGTATTAAGTTGCGAACAACAGATAATTGCATTAAGTATGGCGCGTAATGTAATCAACACAAATATACTTAGACAAAGCATCAATGTTTTATCCCTAGTAGCAACAGCACATCCACAACCTTAGAACTTTCTGTCACTGTCCCAGATTTAATGGAGGCATGAACCCACTATCGAGCATAATTACTCCCTCTTGGAGTTACAAGTATCAACTTGGCCAGAGCCTCTACTAGCAACGGAGAGCATGCAAGAACATAAACAACACATATATGATAGATTGATAATCAACTTAACATAATATTCTATATTCATCGGATCTCGCCAAACACAACATGTAGCATTACAAATAGATGATCTTGATCATGTTAGGCAGCTCACAAGATCTATAACAATGATAGCACAAGCGGAGAAGACAACCATCTAGCTACTGCTATGGACCCATAGTCCAAGGATGAACTACTCACGCATCAATCCGGAGGCGGGCATGATGATGTAGAGCCCCTCCGGTGATGATTCCCCTCTCCGGCAGGGTGCCGGAGGCGATCTCCTGAATCCCCGAGATGGGATTCGCGGCGGCGGCGTCTCTGGAAGGTTTTCCGTATCGTGGCTCTCGGTCTTGGAAGCTTCGTGTAAAAATAGGCCCAAGGCGTTGATTTCGTCCAATTGAGAATATTTCCTTACTAGGATTTCTGAAACCAAAAACAGCAGAAAACAACAACTGGCACTTCGGCATCTTGTTAATAGGTTAGTGCCGGAAAATGTATAATAATGCTGTAAAGTATGTATAAAACATTCAAGTATTGTAATAAAAGTAGCATGGAACATAAGAAATTATAGATACGTTATATCAAGCATCCCCAAGCTTAGTTCCTACTCGTCCTCGAGTAGGTAAACGATAACACAAATAATTTCTGAAGTGACATGCTACCAACATAATCTTGATCAACATTATTGTAAAGCATATGAGATGAATGGAGTGATCTGAACAAAAGATTGCTAACAAAGATAATGACTAAGAAAATGAATCATATAGCAAAACTTTTCATGAATAGTACTTTCAAACAAGTATCAATAAGAGTTGCATAAGAGCTAACTCATAAGCAATAAATTCTAAGTAGAATGCATTGAAGCAACACAAAGGATGATTAAGTTTCAGCGAATGCTTTCAACTTGTAACATGTATATCTCATGGACATTTGTCAACATAGAGTAATATAACAGGTGCAATAAGTAAACATGTAAGAATCAATGCACACAGTTAACACAAGTGTTTGCTTCTAAGATAGAAAGAAGTGGGTAAACTGACTCAACAATAAAGTAAAAGATTGGCCCTTCGCAGAGGAAGCATGGATTACTATTTTTGTGCTAGAGCTTTTGTTTTGAAAACATAGAAACAATTTTGTCAATGGTAGTAATAATTCATATGTGCTATGCATTATACTTCCAACAAGTTGCATGTCTCATGCATAGAGTACTAATAGTGCTCGCACCTTGTCCTACTTAGCTCGGAAACACGGATTCTCATCGCATAACATATGCTTCAACCAAGGGTCACAAAGGGGTACCTCTATGCCGCCTGTACAAGTGTCTAAGGAGAAAGCACGCATTAGATTTCTCGCTTTTGATTATTCTCAACTTAGACATCCATACGGGACAACATAGACAACAGATAATGGACTCCTCTTTTTAATGCTTAAGCATGCAACAACAGTTAATATTCTCATAAGAGATTGAGGTTGTATGTCCAAACTGAAACTTCCACCATGATACATGGCTTTAGTTAGCGGCCCAATGTTCTTCTCTAACATATGCATACTCAAACCATTTGATCATGAAGTCCACTTACTTCGGACAAGACGAACATGCATAGCATCTCACATGATATCCAACAAAGATAAAGTTGATGGCGTCCCCAGAAAACATGGTTACCGCTCAACAAGCAACATATAAGAATTAAGACACATAACTACATATTCATCACCACAATAGTTTTTAAGCTATTTGTCCCATGAGCTATATATTGTAAAGGTAGAGGAATGAAATTTTAAAGGTAGCACTCAAGTAATTTACTTTGGAATGGCAGAAAAATACCACATAGTAGGTAGATATGAGTGGACACAAATAGCATGGAGTTTGGCTCAAGGTGTTTGGATGCACGAGAAGCATTTCCTCTCAGTACAAGGTTTGAGCTAGCAAGGTTGTTTGAAGAAAACACAAGTATGAACAGGTACATCAAAACTCACACAAGAATATATTGCAAGCATTATAAGGCTCTACACTGTCTTCCTTGTTGTTCAAACACTTTACCGAAAATATCTAGACTTAGAGAGAACAATCATGCAAACCAAATTAAACAAGCTCTACGGTAGTTCTTCATTAATAGATTAAACTACATGATGCAAGAGCTTAAACATGATCTAATGAGAGCTCAAACAATTGCCAAATTATCAAACCATATGCAGCACTTTCCAATTCCAACCAAATAGCAATCTAACGAAGCAATAAGCTTTCGCCATGAACATTAAAGCACAATTAAGAACACAAGTGTTCCATATGAAAAAGCGGAGCGTAATATCTCCAATATAAGAATGGCGGGATCCAACTTTATTCAAAACAAAACAAAAATAAAAACAAACCGACGCTCCAAGTAAAGAACATAAGAATGTGACGGAATAAAAATATAGTTTCACTAGAAGTGACCTGATAATGTTGTCGATGAAGAAGGGGATGCCTTGGGCATCCCCAAGCTTAGATGCTTGAGTCTTCTTAAAATATGCAGGGATGAACCACCGGGGCATCCCCAAGCTTAGACCTTTCACTCTTCTTGATCATAGTATATCATCCTCTTCTCTTGACCCTTGAAAACTTCCTTCACACAAACTTCAAGCAAACTCATTAGAGGGTTAGTGCATAACCATAAATTCACATATTCAGAGGTGACACAATCATTCTAAACACTTCTGGAGATTGCACAAAGCTTCTGAAATTTAATGGAACAAAGAAACTCATTCAACATAGCAAAAGCGGCAATGCGAAATAAAGGCAGAATCTGTCAAAAACAGAACAGTACGTAAAGATGCATCTGGAAGGGGCATAACTTGCTCAAATGGAAAAACTCAAAACTAATGAAAGTTGCGTACATATCTGAGGATCATGCTCGTAAATTTGCAGATTTTTTAGATTTGTTTACAGAGACTTATGCCAGAATTCGTGACATACAGCAATGCTGTTTCTACGCAACGATCCCAAATATAGCATCAACTTTAGCATAAAAACTTTACTTGGCACAAAAACATGATAAGGAGAGGTTGCTACAGTAGTAAACAACTTCCAAGACTCAAAAATACAGTAAATAAAATAAAACATGGGTTATCTCCCAAGAAGTGCTTTTTTAACGCCTTTAGGCGCAGAAAGTACAAATCAAGTAACATCAAGAGAAGAAGCATCAACATCATAGCTTGTTCTAATAATAGAATCAAAAGTCAACTTCATTATCTTTCTAGGGAAGTGTTCCATACCTTTCTTGAGAGGAAATTGATATTTAATATTACCTTCTCTCATATCAATAACAGCACCAACGGTTCGAAGAAAAGGTCTTCCCAACACAATAGGACAAGATGCATTGCATTCGATATCCAAGACAACAAAATCAACGGGGACAAGGTTATTGTTAACCGTAATACGCACATTATCAATCCTCCCCAAAGGTTTCTTTTTAACATTATCGGCAAGATTAACATCCAAATAACAATTCTTCAATGGTGGCAAGTCAAGCATATCATAAATCTTCTTAGGCAACAGAAATACTTGCACCAAGATCACATAAAGCATTACATTCAAAGTCATTGAATTTCATTTTAATGATGGGCTCCCAACCATCTTCTAACTTCCTAGGGATAGAAGCTTCAAGTTTTAATTTCTCTTCCCTAGCTTTAATGAGAGCATTTGTAATATGTTTTGTAAAGGCTAAATTTATAGCACTAGCATTGGGACTTCTAGCAAGTTTTTGTAAGAACTTTATAACTTCAGTAATATGACAATCATCAAAATCTAAACCATTATGTTCTACAGCAATGGAATCATTGTCACCAATATTTTGAAAAATTTCAGCAGTTTCATCACAAACAGCAGTTTCAGCAGTTTCAGGCAATTTTGTACGCTTTGCACTAGGAGTAGAAACATTGCCAACACCAATTATTTTACCATTGATAGTAGGAGGTGCAGCAACATGTGAAGAATCAACATTACTAGTGGTGGTAATAGTCCATACTTTAGCTACATTATTTTCTTTAGCAAGTTTTTCTTTTTCTTCTCTATCCCACCTAGCATGCAATTCAGCCAACAGTCTAATATTATCATTAATTCTAACTTGGATGGCATTTGTTTTAGCAAACCTAGCATCTTCAACTTTCTCAGGCATAACTTTCAATTTTAAAAGATCAACATCAAGAGCAAGACTATCAACCTTAGAAGCAAGAATATCAATTTTATCAAGCTTTTCTTCAATAGTTTTATTGAAAGCAGTTTGTGTACTAATAAATTCTTTAAGCATCACTTCAAGACCAGAGGGTACACTCTTATTATTGTTGTAAGAATTACCATAAGAATTACCATAATCATTACTATTAGAAGGATATGGCCTAAAGTTGTTGTTACTATAATTATTCCTATAAGCATTGTTGTTGAAATTATTACTTTTAATGAAATTCACATCAACATTTTATTCTTGAGCAACCAATGAAGCTAAAGGAACATTATTAGGATCAATATGAGATCTACCATTTGCAAGCATAGACATAATAGCATCAATCTTATCACCCAAAGAAGAGGTTTCTTCAACAGAATTTACCTTCTTACCTTGAGGAGTTCTTTCAGTGTGCCATTCAGAGTAATTGATCATCATATCATCAAGTAATTTAGTCGCGGCGCCCAAGGTGATGGACATAAAAGTACCTCCAGCAGCTGAATCCAATAGGTTACTTGAGGAAAAATTCAATCCTGCATAAAAGGTTTGGATGATCATCCAAGTAGTCAGTTCATGGGTTGGGCAATTCTTTACCAAAGATTTCATTCTCTCCCATGCTTGAGCAACATGTTCATTATCAAATTGTTTAAAATTCATTATGCTACTTCTCAAAGATATAATCTTAGCAGGAGGATAATATTTACTAATAAAAGCATCTTTACACTTAGTCCATGAATCAATACTATTCTTAGGCAAAGATAGCAACCAATCTTTAGCTCTTCCTCTTAATGAGAAAAGAAACAATTTCAGTTTTATAATATCACCATGTATATCCTTATACTTTTGCATTTCACAAAGTTCAACAAAATTATTAAGATGGGCAGCATCATCAGTACTAACACCAGAAAATTGCTCTCTCATAACAAGATTCAGTAAAGCATGTTTAATTTCATAGAATTATGCTGTAGTAGCAGGTGGAGCAATAGGAGTACATATAAAATTATTATTATTTGTGCTCGTGAAGTCACACAACTTAGTATTTTCAGGAGTACCCATTATAACAGTAATAAAGTAAACTAGGCAAATAAAGTAAAGACAAGTAACTAATTTTTGTGTTTTTGATATAGAGAACAAGATAGTAAATAAAGTAAAGCTAGCAACTAATTTTTGTGTGTTTTGTTTAAGTGCAGCAAACAAAGTAGTAAATAAAATAAAGCAAGACAAAAACAAAGTAAAGAGATTGGAAGTGGAGACTCCTTGCAGCGTGTCTTGATCTCGGCAACGGCGCCAGAAATTTATGCTTGATGCGCGTAGATGTACACGTCCGTTGGGAACCCCAAGAGGAAGGTATGATGCGCACAGATAAGTTTCCCTCAGTATGAAACCAAGGTTATCGAACCAGTAGGAGCCAAGAAGCACGTGAAGGTTGTTGGTGGAGGAGTGTAGTGCGGCGGAACACCAGTGAAACCGGCGCCAACGTGGAACCTGCACAACACAATCAAAGTACTTTGCTCCAACGTAACAGTGAGGTTGTCAATCTCACCGGCTTGCTGAAAACAAAGGATTAAACGTATCGAGTGGAAGATGGTGTTTGTTTGCAAAGAACAGTAAAAGCAGTAGAATGTATTCAGATGTAAAAGAATGGACCGGGGTCCACAATTCACTAGTGGTGTCTCTCCAATAAGATAACTAACATGCTGGGTGAACAAATTACAGGCGAGCAATTTACAAATAAAGATTCAATACATATCAACGATGATTACTATGTGATTTAATGAGGGCATTACGACAAAATACATAGACCGCTATCCAGCATGCATCTATGCCTAAATAATCCACCTTCAGGTTATCATCCGAACCCCTTCCGGTATTAAGTTGCGAACAACAGATAATTGCATTAAGTATGGCGCGTAATGTAATCAACACAAATATACTTAGACAAAGCATCAATGTTTTATCCCTAGTAGCAACAACACATCCACAACCTTAAAACTTTCTGTCACTGTCCCAGATTTAATGGAGGCATGAACCCACTATCGAGCATAATTACTCCCTCTTGGAGTTACAAGTATCAACTTGGCCAGAGCCTCTACTAGCAACGGAGAGCATGCAAGAACATAAACAACACATATATGATAGATTGATAATCAACTTAACATAATATTCTATATTCATCGGATCTCGCCAAACACAACATGTAGCATTACAAATAGATGATCTTGATCATGTTAGGCAGCTCACAAGATCTATAACAATGATAGCACAAGCGGAGAAGACAACCATCTAGCTACTGCTATGGACCCATAGTCCAAGGATGAACTACTCACGCATCAATCCGGAGCGGGCATGATGATGTAGAGCCCCTCCGGTGATGATTCCCCTCTCCGGCAGGGTGCCGGAGGCGATCTCCTGAATCCCCGAGATGGGATTCGCGACGGCGGCGTCTCTGGAAGGTTTTTCGTATCGTGGCTCTCGGTCTTCTGGAAGCTTCGTGTAAAAATAGGCCCTGGGCGTTGATTTCGTCCAATTCCGAGAATATTTTCTTACTAGGATTTCTGAAACCAAAAACAGCAGAAAACAACAACTGGCACTTCGGCATCTTGTTAATAGGTTAGTGCCGGAAAATGTATAATAATGCTGTAAAGTATGTATAAAACATTCAAGTATTGTAATAAAAGCAGCATGGAACATAAGAAATTATAGATACGTTTGCGACGTATCAGTGGTACACCTCAAGTTGAATCCTTGCTCGCTCCAATATTTGTGCACACGCTGAAACAATGTCCAACAGCGTATACAAAACAAATAACAATGAACTCTGTTAGATGAGAAATCATCTTGCAAAAGGCTGCATCGTTTATTTAATAACTATATTATTTCTCAAACAGACATCCTATTGTGTAACACAAAGCAACAAAACTCCTAAGCTAGATTTCTCGACACAAAACAAAAAAAAGTCCCAATATAAATTGCACGAAACCCAGGAGATACACCCACACTTACGAAGTTGGATTCTGAAAAGACTTCAGATTTGACCCAAACTCTTCAAATGACATGTTGTATAGAGAAGGAGATTATCATATAAATCAGAGATCTAATGTAACCTGATCTAATGTAACCTTTTATACATTAAAATTACAAATCTGAAGACCTATGAAGCCACAAATAGTGAGCAACAATTTTTTGCTACATGGCTTGAATTCTTAGTTTTATTCCTTGTTGTGTCAAAAAGACCCTAAAACATAAGTTATAGGATAACGATTACAATTATTAAAAAAAAGATCAGAGCCAACAAAAATGGTTACCTCTAAGGAATCAAAACCTCACCATGCATGCTTCCTTTAAATCAAACCAACTCAAGCCTTATGTTCACGGAAACACGTGTATTGCAAAACAAAGAAATCATGTGATGACTAAAATACATGAACACTTGTACCACTCGTACGGATATATCAGATTTCACAAAGTAAAGACATTTTTTTCCTATTTGAAACATCCGGATTATTGTTACCTTTTAAAAGTTGCAGGGTCTACTGTTTTTCGGTGCATGCTTATAGAATATTTTAGTCTTAGGTATGAGCAAAGGTTTTTCCTCTTTCATACAAATATGAAAGCAGAAATATATAATTTAGAATATGTTTACCCATTTAGCTGCATTTAAACTAATTATTTTCTTGTGTAAACATCATACGAAGTATATACCCACTTATTATACCCAAATTTTCTTGATTCTGCAAAGTACAAACACATCTGGCTCTTGTTCAGCAATCTGAGTATCAACTGTAATATGCATGCATGTTGCACGGGAAAACATGGTCTACAACTTTAGGCAACATCTTGCAACACGGTGTATTGTTTACATTCAGTAAGCGATGATACTACTTTTATTGTAGCGGCGGATCCACAGAAGAAAAAAGACAAACAACCATATAATACTGAAAATAAAACACCAACATCTATAGAATTTATCACAGAACAGTTGCAGATCATCTGCAACTTCTTTTCTTATACCCAACAACAATTTATATTACACCATACTCCACAACTCCATAGGCCTCTTACATGATCTTCTTATGTTCGGTTGTTTCTTTTACTTAGCCTAACCGGTGCACCCCATTCAAATAACCATCAAATAAAAGAAAATTTGCTAGCCTGATGAACTCGTTATGTTGTTACCGGAGTCTGACACAATAGTAATAACCTATTTTCTTACTAAAATAAAATTGAACTTGTAAACAGCCTGTTGTTTGGTGACATTTCCTACAGCAGAGTAATAAAATATAACATATTTAATCACCAGGAGGAAACATCGAACATCACAGTAGTAACATGTGGACTTATGAACATGATGTAGGAAAATAGAGTATCTGCTATTGTTAGTGCCCTCGCAAATGCGAGGGCAATGTTTGAATATATCTAAAATGTTATGATTCTATATATATTTATGTGTACGAACAGAATTAATATGCTTCTATAGCCACAGATAGTATTATGCTAAATAAAAATTCACTTGTGCATACACATCTTTAATCATCTATAATATTTGAATTAATAATTAATATTTCCACAAAAGGAGAGTATCAATGATTATATGTTCCATTTCCATACTATTGATATCAAAGTACTACATATGATGAAATCAAATATTGCAATCTAGTATCGGAAACTATAAATGTAGCTCGGGCTACCTACATGTAGGCCATTTTTTGAAAAAATTGAAAATGACATTTAGAGTTCTGAAAATTTCTGATTAAAATTATTTGTTGATTCTAATATATGCCTCGTTTTAGACAAATTAAGATACAATCTCCTATATTTTTCTTTTAATTATATTGTAAACATATTCCGAATAACGGAAATCCATATATGTTTGTGATCAAATGTAATGATACTACTCTAATTTTTTTAATCGCTGCAATATTCTACAGTGTGATATGTGTAAAACAAAGGTAGTCATTTTTTTGCTTTGTTGATCCCATTCTCCGGTATCTTTCACCCTTCGATGCATTTTTTTCTCTACGTTGTCATTTATATGTATTGTCTTGTGAGGTAACCTGAGCGCGCCGACATCAAAAGTGACTTGTACTTGATTTTGTTGCATGGCGATTTTTTCAACCACATTATTATTGCTCATTTTTTATGTATACATCGATTTTCCTTTTTTGACGCAAATATACATCAATTTCCTTAATTATGTACATGTTGGAAAGAAAGGTGAGAGTCGGACCGTGTCCTAGTATTTTATAATGTTTTCAAAATTTGCGTATCATTTTTAAGATGTTGAATTTTAGTTAATAATACTGATATATTTCTAGTACGGCATGGCATGAATATATTCAGAACCTATCTTTAGTTTTTTTTTTCAGTTCTACCACGTGCTCAAGCAGGAAATTTACATGTTTTACCTAGGTCTTAAAACGTTATTAGTCCAAATAGTTTAATAAATCAACCTGGCCTGGAGCTAGTCCGAATCAAGTTTTTTTTTTTGCGGGGAGTCCGAATCAAGTTGGTCTCCATGCATTTGGTTTCCAAGCTAGTACGTGTGTTATTCCTGTACATATTAGATGCACACCGTGTATAGTAAGGACTCTTTATTTACTTTTTTATGGACTCTTCCATTAAATATATGGGGCACGGGCTGTACAAAAGAAAATCTCCTGAAACGTATCAACGTGATTTATGGTTACGTGCCACAAGTTTAGATTTGCACATATATATTGTTGTACGTAACACTCCTTAACTTTTAATCTCAGACGTTAAGATTAAAAACATCGGTTTATGTTTTTTAGGCATATGTGGATTAACCTGGTGCCTCGAAAAAACACCTTTATTTTGCTTTTAGTATATAATAGATGAGTGCAAAGTCATGTATGCTTACTGAGCTGATAAATAAACTAACTTGCTCATAGGGAGCAAACGCTGCAAACCTGACCTTCTGTAATCACTTCTAGTTTGCAGAAAACACATGCATACATAAAAAGGCAAACTATACAAACCTAAGAAAACAATGCATCATATTTAGCAGCCATGATTGATTTACAAAGATGGAGGCCTCCGTGTAGATATCTACTGACTCAATTAGTATCATGCTTGTACAGGGCTGTGGGAAAATGTAATGGACTGGATTAGGATACAATATAAGAGCTTAAGTTGTTCACCAAACAAATACTGACCTAGTATGATTTTCCTTGTTAGTTCGTTTTCAATAATTGTTCATGTCACTTTTTTCACCATTGCCGACTTCTTAACTTGGAATGGGGCTGACGGAGCATGGTTTCCATGTAGAGATGATCAATGGTGCACAATAGCATGATTGGGCATTGGTATGATCTTGCTAATAGAGTCCTATCATAGTTGAGCAATGGTCAATATGCGTTTGAACAGAGCCACCAAATATTTTGTTAGGATATATTATTTTCTACCTCCGGTAGAGCAAATATATAACTGTGTTTGTAGTTCAATGGTAAAAATATACATCGATGGTGCAAACTATAGGTGATAAAACTGCTGCATCTCCATTTTGCAAGGAGTAAAACTAATAACAGTATTCAGAGGTAGAAAAACATGATCGATAAGAATGGAATTATGGGAATCATGCATTTGTTGTGCTCCAAATATGTTAATGCGGCAGGCACAGCGGGAGATAACAGGAAGATCACCCATAGGATATAGTTGAAGTAGTTGTCATGATATATTGAAAAACTAATGCAATATATATGTAAGGGTGCCTATTTGAAATAACGAAAGTCATAACTCACTGTTGTAGGTTGGGTGAAAAATATGGCAATCGTTACCACCATGTTGAACAGAACCATCACGGGCGTGGACTTAGCAGCCAAACATTCTTCATACAGTGGGAGACAATCAAGAGTCGTTTTACAACACCTTGTGGTCGCAGACCATTCCTGATATCATCATCCTAGAGAAGAAAAATTAATTCAGAAGTGTGACATGCTATCGTTCTAGCAAGAAGCTGTGTTTTTAAAATCAAAATGTGGCAATGAATGATCTGAATTGCCCGTACTCTATGACATGTCAGATGCATAAATATGTGGCAATGTTAGGGAGCAAAGATGCACTACCATTTGATGGTATAATTTATACTTCCATGTCCATGTAATGGAAAATTGAGTCAATGTGCTAACATAAAATTTGCAATAAAGTACAAATTTATGGAACTTTTTTATCGATTAGTCAAAACAGGAGAAAATTCCATAGATACAAACATCGTTTTTTCCTTACCTGGGGAAGATTAACTGCTCCTTGCATATGAACCAAATCTTGCATGCCGATCAGGCCTCTCTATTATTGCAGCTGTTGTCCAGCACGTAGGACTATCCAATTTTCTGAAAACAAAAAAAATCTATAGTTATGTATACAGATGCGCTTAGAGCTTTCAACAGAAATATACAGCATGTCTAAACTTATCCCAGACACACCCTGACGCCCAACAATCCCTGAGCCCGAGAGCACCATCTTTGCCAAGCGGCTTGGTGGATCAAAGAAGTCGACTGGGAACCGTAGAACTCCACGTTTCTAGAACAGTCTCATGTCGCCGGAGAGAAGCCCCAATAGGATTTGGCAACCTCGGATCCTAACCCATCCGCCACACAATTCATCCTCCTCGGATCACCGGCATCACCGCATCGAAGCAGTCCAGTAGCCACCCCACCACCTGCCCCCTGCACTGCAGACCAAGTGGTCAGGTTAAATCGAGCAAGCCCAATCCCCCCCCAAAATCCCCCAAAAAACTTCGCCAAATTCTGAATGGCGCGCGCCAGCATACTTGGGGAAGGGGGTCTGAGGCGGCGATGATGGTGGGGCAGACGGAGATGGAGGCCCGCTTGCGGTCGGGGTCGGAGTAGAAGCCGGGCAGCGAGCCGAAGGGTGAAGGCGGTGTCCTTGATGTCGAGGCCCAGAGGCGGCAGAGGACTCCGTGGAGATCTGCTCGTCTCCACCGACACGGCCAGCAACTGCGGGTGAACAAGGGTTGCGTTGGGTTGGGAATAGGCGGATGAGAAGCTGGGCGCAGTGCGACCTCATGGTGAGGCGAAGGTGAAGAAGGTCGGCGTTTGGGCGGGGACACGCGGAGAGACTAGGCTGGGATCATGAGAACAAACGGGCCAGCGAGAAGAAACAACTGCCACGAAGAAGACGGGCGGCTACCGCGACGCCACCCAAGCCCGCGGCGCGCCACAGCTCAAACACCACCGCAACGCCAGCCAGACCCGCACGCACCGTCGCAAATCTCAGCGATTCCTGTTGCCGCAACCAAAAGAACACGGAAGGAAGAGGAAGACCGGAGCCTCAGTCAAAAGAATCTCAAACCGACCCCGCGAGCCCTCTCCTCGCTAACACGTCGCACATGCGACCACCGACGCTGAAACGGCGACACGAAGTAGCGCACGGTGGGGTCCGCGAAAAGGACGCATAGCTCAACCAGGGACGCGCCCAACCCTCACTAGTAGGAAAACATTATAGGTAGAAACAACAACTGTGGAGCACGAAACTCTCCATGCGCCATAAAATTATTTCTATGGCGCACCAACATTCATGCGCCACAAAAATTTGACTGTTTCTGTGGCGCACCGTCAGCTCCATGCATCACAGAATGTCGACTTTCTGTGGCGCACTGTGGCCGATGCGCCACAGAATTTCCACGAGGCCCACGCGGGGTCCAGCACTGCACATGGTCGAAGAGAATTCTGTGGCGCATGGTGGCATGTGCGCCATAGAAGTTCATGTTTCTGTGGCGCACCAAAAATATTCGCCACAGAATTCTAAAGGATTTTTTCTTCTCACGCAACTCCACCCCCCCCCCCGGATCGCCTTTTTAGCTGTAAAATAAGAAAGAAATAGATAGAAATTTCGAAAAATAAAATCCTTCTTGATTCCCATATAATATGTCATCTAGCATCACTGAAAAATAACAAACATGAATTTCGACTTTTTTTGCAAAATTGCGTGGGAAAATCATCAAATTGGTTTTCTGGTCGCATACGAACTCGAAAAAAATGCACAATATATCAAAATGATCCCATGAAAATTCTACATTCAAATTCACTCGTGCTTGCCTGGTTGGACAATTTTTAGAATCGCCAAATTTGAAAAGAGTAAAAAGTTATGGCCAGTTAAAGAGTTTTTCTTGCAAAATACAAAAAAAAAGAAAAAAAATTCTGTGGCGCACCAACTGTCCGTGCGCCACAGAAGTTTGGCCAGAAATTTTTGAATTTTTCTGGCGCCAATCTCCTCTTCTCTTCTCCACCACTTCTCCTCTCACTTCTCCTCCCACCACCACCACCACCTCCCTTCTCCGGCAACCACCACCTTCTCCGGCGAGCACCTCCGGCGACCACATCCGGCGACCACCACCACCTCCTCCGACGAGCACCTCCGGCCACCACCACCACCACCTCCTCCGGCGAGCACCTCTGGCCACCACCAGCACCTCCGGTCACCACCACCACCAACTCCGGCCACCACCATCACCACCACCAACACCACCACCACCATCTCCTCCTCCTCCTCCGGCCACCACCACCACCACCACCACCTCCTCCTCCTCCTCCTTCGACCAACACAACCACCACCGCCTCCTCCTCCTCCTCCTCCTCCTCCACCACCACCATAAAAAAACTGCGAAATTCACCCCAGATCCAGATCGATCTAGATCTAGATCTGGCCGCCACTTTTTTTTGAAATTCGAAAAAAAAAATTTGTGTCGCATATTGGCATTGTGCGAGAATTCTGTGGCGCATATTGGCATGGTGCCCCACAGAAATTTCAAAAATTCTGTAACACACGTACATATGCGCCACAGAATTCTAATACTAGTCTCGTGATAACTGTGGTGACGGGCTCGTGCGCCACAGAAAGTGATTTCCGTGCGCCATAGTTAGCCCTTTTTCCACTAGTGCCTGGGAGCTTAGTGCTCTTTAGGGATTCCCAGTGGCCTTCTTTGCCCTTCCGGCGTATAGTGAGAGCCCAATTATACGTGTTGGTAATGGCGAGCAGCACATTTTCTTGGCTGTTTCTTATGCGATTTCATCCATCGGTGATAGCTCATCCTCCTCTTCGATGTCATTCCATTCATCCACTAGCACTAGTGGAAAATGGGGCATCCATCTAAGCCATTGGTACCGGTTCCCTTACGAACCGGTGCCAATGGGGCAATCTGCACCGGTTCGCGGGCTCAGGCGTGCGAGGAGCATTGGCACCGGTTCTTAAAGGGCTTTCGTACCGGTTCGTGTTAGGAACCGGTACGAAATGTCTTCGTCCATTTGTCAGACGCTTGGTGGGGCCCGGGCAGGACCTTTGGTACCGGTTTGTAACACGAACCGGTACCAAAGGGTCCCCCTATATCATCATCGAGCCCGTCCCTGGTCGTCCCCTGGCCGGCTCCTTTCCTGTTCTTCCTCTCACACACAAAATTTTTGCACCTCTCACACTCCAATAAATCACTAATTTTTCTCCACCATTTTAACAAGAATAAGGGCATTCATCTATCCAACGGTTAGCACTATCATCCTTTCTTCCGGCGTTCCTAATTTTGCACATCTCTTTGGTAGTTTTAACTCGTACTATTTTTCTAGTGCTAGCAAGGTGTTCGATGAAATTCCTAAGTTAGGGATTTTACTTTTTTATAATCAATTTGAGCTGAAATTATGGTATATTTTGTAGGTTTTAATTAGTATCATCCCCGTCTTACCGCCGTCGATCGCCAGCGTCGTCCCCTAGCCGGCACCGTACAACCTCGGTGAGCCTCTTCTTTTTTATAAAAAAACTTAGTTTTATCTGATGAACTTGAATATTAATTTAGTTTGTCACTCATATATCCACGATGTTGTGTAATTAATGATATTTGATATACATATAAAATGCAGATGAATCGACAATGGATGTACGGTGACCGGTGCCGTCCCGACTTCATTAATGGCATGCATTATTTTCTCAACGTGGCTGAGGCAAACAGGCAGTCGAATGGTTTCATCTATTGTCCATGTAGTTCCTGTAAGAATATGACGGATTACTCTACCTCAAAGACCATTCACGTCCACCTGCTGCAGAACGGTTTCATGCCCAGCTATAATTGTTGGACCAAGCACGGAGAAAGAGGGATTATATTGGAAGACAACGAAGAAGAAGAGGATAGTGACAACTATCCTATGTTCACTGAAGACGGTGATAGTAGAATGGGGGAAGACGAAGCTGAAGAAGAGCCCATATTTGATGAGCCCATTTTTGATGACCCCGATGACGATTTGGGTCGGGCCATTCTTGATGCGAAGATAAGCTGCGGAAGTGAAAAGGAGAGGTTGAAGTTGCAGAAAATGTTAGAGGATCACAAGACACTGTTGTACCCAAATTGCGAAGATGGCCAGAAAAAGCTGGGTACCACGCTGGAATTGCTGCAATGGAAGGCAGAGAATGGTACTTCTGACAAGGGATTTGAAAAGTTGCTGAAAATAATAAAGAAGATGCTTCCAGGGGAGAACGTATTGCCCTCTAGTACGTACGAAGCAAAGAAGGTTGTCTGCCCTCTAGGATTAGAGGTGCAGAAGATACATGCATGCATCAATGACTGCATCCTCTACCGCGGGGAGTACGAGAATTTGAATGCATGCCCGGTATGTAGTGCATTGAGGTATAAGATCAGGCGAGATGACCCTGGCGATGTTGAGGGCGAGTCCACCCCCAGGAAGAGGGTTCCTGCGAAGGTGATGTGGTATGCTCCTATAATTCCACGGTTGAAACGTTTGTTCCAAAACAAAGAGCATGCCAAGTTGTTGCGATGGCACAAAGAGGACCGTAAGAAAGATTTGATGCTGAGACACCCCGCTGATGGGTCGCAGTGGAGAAAAATCGACAGAGAGTTCAAGTCATTTTCAGATGACGCAAGGAACTTAAGATTTGGTCTAAGTACCGATGGCTTTAATCCTTTCGGTGAGCAGAGCTCCAGTCATAGCACCTGGCCAGTGACTCTATGTATCTATAACCTTCCTCCTTGGTTGTGCATGAAGCGGAAGTTCATTATGATGCCAGTGCTCATCCAGGGCCCGAGGCAACCCGGCAACGACATTGATGTGTACCTGAGGCCGTTGGTTGAAGAACTTTTACAGTTGTGGCGTGACGAAGGTGTACCTGTGTGGGATGAGCACGAACAAAAGGAATTTAACCTACGGGCGTTGTTGTTTGTAACCATCAATGATTGGCCTGCTCTTAGTAACATTTCAGGGCAGTCAAACAAGGGATACAACGCATGCACACACTGTTTAGGTGAGACTGACACTATATATTTAGGAAACAAGAATGTGTACCTAGGGCATCGTCGATTTCTTCCAAAACAACATCACGTAAGAAAGAGAGGAAAGCATTTCGGAGGTGAGGCAGATAACCGGACGAAGCCTACCCGCCCTACTGGGGAAGTTATATATGATATGGTCAAGGATTTAAAAGTGATCTTTGGAAAGGGTCCCGGCGGACAATCTGTTCCGAATGTTGATGGACATGTACCCATGTGGAAGAAGAAGTCGATATTTTGGGAGCTACCCTACTGGAAATTCTTAGAGGTTCACTCTGCAATCGACGTGATGCACGTGACGAAAAATCTTTGCGTGAACCTGCTAAACTTCTTGGGCGTGTATGGGAAGACAAAAGATACACCGGATGCACGGCAGGACCAGCAAAGTATCCACGAAGGAAGCAACCTGAATCCAGAGAAGTATCAAGGTCCTGCCAGCTACGCTCTTACCAAAGAAGAGAAGGAGATCTTTTTTGAAGTCCTGAGTAGCATCAAGGTCCCGTCTGGCTTCTCGTCGAATATAAAGGGAATAATAAACATGTCTGAGAAAAAGTTTCAAAACCTAAAGTCTCATGACTGCCACGTGATTATGACACAATTACTTCCGGTTGCATTGAGGGGGCTTCTGCCGGAAAATGTTCGAGTACCCATTGTGAAGCTATGTGCTTTCCTCAATGCAATTTCTCAGAAGGTGATCAATCCACTTACTCTACAAAATTTACAGAAGGATGTGGTCCAATGTCTAGTCAGCTTCGAGTTGGTGTTCCCACCATCCTTCTTCAATATTATGACACATCTCCTAGTTCACCTGGTCGAAGAGATTGGCGTTCTCGGTCCTGTATTTCTACACAACATGTTCCCTTTTGAGAGATTCATGGGAGTCTTAAAGAAGTATGTTCATAACCGTGCTAGGCCAGAAGGAAGCATCTCCAAGGGCTATGGAACAGAGGAGGTCATTGAGTTTTGTGTTGACTTTATTCCTGACCTTAAGCCGATCGGTGTTCCTGAATCACGCTATGAGGGGAGACTGCGTGGAAAAGGCACGCTAGGAAAGAAAGCAATAACGTGTATGGACGGACATTCTTTCACTCAAGCACACTACACAGTTCTACATAATTCCATCTTGGTGGCTCCGTACAAAGAGGAACACAAGGATATCTTACGCTCTAAATACCCGGAGGAACGTGAAGATTGGATCGATGGAGAACACATGAAGACTTTCGGCGGTTGGTTGCAAACACGTCTCATGAATGCCACTGATGACGAGCAGCTATACTTGTTGGCCAAGCAACCTTCTTCGACTATATCGACTTTTCAAGGGTACGAGATTAATGGGAACACATTTTACACGTTCGCCCAAGATAAAAAGAGCACCAACCAAAACAGTGGTGTCCGCTTTGATGCAGCAGATGACAATGGGAAGAAGGTCACATATTATGGGTACATAGAGGAGATATGGGAACTTGAATATGGACCTAATTTCAAGGTCCCTTTGTTCCGGTGCAAATGGTTCAACCTGAAAGATGGGGTACAGGTAGACCCGCAGTACGGAATGACTACAGTGGATCTCAAGAATCTAGGGTACGACACCGAACCATTCGTCCTAGCCAGTGAAGTGGCTCAGGTTTTTTATGTGAAGGACATGTCTAGCAAACCGAAGAAAAGAAAAGAAAGGCAAGAGGACACATCATACGATGAGCCAAAGCGGCACATAGTTCTTTCAGGAAAAAGAAACATCGTGGGAGTAGAGGACAAGACAGACATGTCAGAAGATTATAATAAGTTTGATGATATTCCACCCTTCAAGGTGAAAACTGACCCAAGCATCATCTTAAATAATGAAGATTGTCCATGGTTGCGTCGCAGTCAGAAGAAAGGGAAACAGACGAAGAAAACTCGGAAAACTAGCTAGATAGGGATCATAACTTGTGTATCTTAATATGGAAATCACTTTTGTGTAATGATGTTAACAATGGAGCTTTCACGGGCTTGCATGGAAATTTTTCCAAGGCGGAACTTCCGAATATGCCATATATAGGGCATGTGCACCAAGGGCATATTCGAGAAGTTCCGCCACGGGAGATTTCCCTATCCTTCCACAACATTGTTAGAGGAGATGGAGTCTTTCACGGGCTTCCAGGGAAATTTTTCCGAGGCGGAACTTCCGAAGATGCCATAGGTCGTGTGCACCAAGGGCATCTTCGAGAAGTTCCGCCACGGGAGATTTCCCAACCCTTTCCTCCATCCATGGGGATGAAACTCTCCATCCATGTTGGCTTGTTGAGCTGCTTGCCATGGCGATGCTCCTTTTATAGGCACGGCGCCGCTTCTACTTTGTCTTCTTCCTTCGAGCAGGGCGTCGTGCGCTACATGCTTTATCTCATCGAGCAGGGCGTCCTTATCATGCCGACAGCTTTAGTACCGGTTGCACCCACCAGCCGGTACTAAAGGTTACCCACGCGTCCTTATCCCACCGACAGCTTTGTTACATGACAGAAAACCACCTTTAGTACCGGTTGCACCCACCAGCCGGTACTAAAGGTTACCCACGCGTCCTTATCCCACCGACAGCTTTGTTACATGACAGAAAACCACCTTTAGTACCGGTTGCACCCACCAGCCGGTACTAAAGGGTTTCCCGCCTATTTTTTCACCGGTTCCCGCCTCCGTCATCCCGCCATTTTTTCACTATATATATGTAGGCTTGGCCTCCATTTACATATCACATCTAGACTCATATCTGCAAACCTCATCATTCTCTCCCATGGCTTCCATCGTATATCTAACCCCCCGGGAGGCGGAGGCGCTTTGCGCCTCGAACTACCCCTGCCCGCCGGGCTACCGCGTCCCGACCGGCTGGTTGCTAAGCGTCGGAGGCGTACCGGTCCCTCCAGTCCCTCTAGGTGTGGCGCGCGAGATGGCCATCACGAACCACTACTACTTCGAGCTCACGCCAGAGCAGCGGAGGAATCCCCAGTGGCATCCCGACTACAGCCCGACTTGGGAAAGCTTCTTCATCAATCGGCGTGAGAGGGCGCTTGCCAGGCACGAGGAGGGCGGCCCGCCTCCTTCGAACTTCAACGAGGCCGGCCGTCGGCTGTGGTGGCGCGGCCGGACTCTCCAGGGCGTCATGGCCTACCGTGGCCCCCGCCTGCGCTACCCTCAGTCCCAGCCCACGCGTGCTCTCCCGCCGAGGTTCGACTACCGCGACCCCGATGCCAGCGACGATGATGACGGCGACTACGACGACTACAGTGGCGAGTACTATAGGGCTAGGCACGAGTATGACTGAATGACTCCAACAGTCAAATCTGGCCATGTATCTTAATTTTCAGTTGAGCTATGTACTTTTAATTCGAGTTCAATCGTAACAAAATTGTATTCCCACCCTTTCTTTCTCGCCTTTTTTCTCCCACGCGCGGCATCGTGGCGGGCAAGTTTCCCGCGCGACGTCGGGGCGGGAAACTTTCCCGCGCGGACGGCGTCGTGGCGGGAGTAAAGAAAAGAAAAAGAAAAGAAAAAGAAAAGAAAAGGAAAAAATAAATAGAAAATAAATAGAAAAGAAAAAGAAAAGCAAAAGAAAAAATAAATAGAAAAGAAATAGAAAAGAAAAGAAAAATAAAAGCAATAGAAAAAATAAATAGAAAAGAAATAGAAAAGAAAAGAAAAAGAAAAGCAATACAAAAAATAAATAGAAAAGAAATAGAAAATAAAAAAAGAAACAGGAAAAGAAAAGAAAAGAAACAGAAAAGAAAAATAAAAGCAATAGAAAAAATAAATAGAAAAGAAATAGAAAAGAAAAGAAAAAGAAAAGCAATACAAAAAATAAATAGAAAAGAAATAGAAAAAAAAAAAGAAAGAAAAGAAAAGAAAAGAAACAGAAAAGAAAAAGAAACAGAAAAGAAAAGAAAAAAGAAATAGAAAAGAAACAGCAAAAGAAAAGAAAACAGAAAACAAAAAGAAAAACAAAAAAAAAGCCTTTGGCACCGGTTGGTGCCACCAACCGGTACGAAGGGTGGTCGCCTCTATGTCACACTTAGCCGCGCGGGCAACTTCCCCAAATCCTCCATTTCTTCCGCGCGGAGAGACCGTGCGCGCGCCGTCCGTCGTCGTCGCCGTCGCAAGCCGTCGCCGCCAAGCCGCCACGCCGTCACACCGCCAAGCCGCACCACGCCGTCGCCGCGTCCCCTTCACTCCGTCACCGTCACCGGCCGCTCCCCCTCCGCCGACAACCGAGAGAGGTCGTCCTCCCTTGTCTCCTCCTCCGGCAGCGCCTCCGCCTGCGCCGCGCCTACGCCGCAGCAACCGCCGCCTCGCCTCCCAGGCTCCAACCGCCGCCTACGCCGCGCAGCAATGGAGGACGCGCGCGTCTGCGGGCAGTGGCGCGTGCCGGCGCCCTCTCAACCGCGGCTGCGTACCACGTATTCGACGAAATGGCAGCCGGCTCCAGCGCGCGCCACGCGCCCGCGCCGCACTCGTGCCGCACCGCTGGCCTCGGCAGCTTCCTCCCGCCGCGCGCGCCCGGTGGCGCGCGGAACGCGGGAGGCGCACTGAAACGCGGTGGGCGCGGTGAGCTCCAGCAGCAGCGGCGGGCACGCACGCGGGTCGACCTGGGCGCGAGGTGGACGTGGCCGCGGCGGTGGCCGTACAGCGTGCCGGTGAGACACGCGCCGAGGCCGACTTGCCGGTGCCGGCCAGAGATCGCCGCAGCCAGCGCCGTGCGCGGCGCGACAGGCCGTACATGCGGCCCGGCTTGTTGTTGTTCTTTCGGTGCTGCTGCTTGAGTGGCTTGGTCAGGGGAGACGCGAAGTCCTCCGGTGGAACGACGGGCAGGTGGAGGAGAAAGCAATGGAGGCCTCCTCCTCGTTCTCGCCTGCTTACCCGACCTGATCTTGACGAACCCGTCCTCGCCGACAACGGTACTTGTGGCGCCATGGCTGCTGCTCTTGCCGAGAACCGGCCACTTGAACCGCAGAAGTTCGTGCAGCGGGGAAGATTACCGCCACACACGCTGGGCGCTGCCTCCGCCGCGACATAGAGTTAGGGTCAAGAAAAAGAGAGAAGAGCGACAGGAGGAGGAGCGCCAAGTGTTAGGGTTAGGGTCGAGAAAAAGAGAGAAGAGCGAGGAGCACCGAGTGTTAGGGTTAGGGTTGAGAAAAAGAGAGAAGAGCGAGAGGAGGAGCTCGAGTGTTAGGGTTAGGGTCCGTAATGGTGTCGAGTCTGTTGCGGTGCCACCTCGACATAGAGTTAGGGTCGAGAAATAGAGCGCCGAACAGGAGGAGCGCCGAGTGTTAGGGTTAGGGTTTTTGCTTTCTTCATTTCAATTGTTATCCATCTAGCAATCTGTTATATGATCATGACATGATGAATGAAATATAATTGCTTTCTTAATTTTGTAGTGACATTG
This sequence comes from Lolium multiflorum, assembly GCA_030979885.1. Taxonomy (NCBI): domain Eukaryota; kingdom Viridiplantae; phylum Streptophyta; class Magnoliopsida; order Poales; family Poaceae; genus Lolium; species Lolium multiflorum. The sequence continues at coordinate 273,003,263 of CM061750.1, read as the reverse complement.
AGCTATGGCGGACGGCACCTTCGTCCGAGATGAGGAGGGGGAAGAAGCGGTGCAGAAATTGATATATGAGAGTGCCCGTGGGGCTGATGGAGATGAAACAGATTTTGCCGACTTTCTGAATGATTTCGGCGAGGGACTTGAGTCCGAACAAGTTAGAAGAGACAACGAAGTTTCCATAACAAACTCCGCCGAGGTGTATATTTATGTATCAAGTCTATGTTCATATCACTAGATGCATTCATTTATTTGTATTTCACTTATTAACGAATAATTTTTCTATTAGCCTTCTGGAACATCGAGCAAGTCTGTTAAAACAAAACGAGGCCCGACGCGAGTTCTAAAGGGCGAGGGTAGGTTAGCCCTCACGGCATTTAAGGATAATGGTGAACCGGTGCATCCCAAAGATCACTGCACCAAATTTACAAGTCAAGCTGGAGTTCTTGTTAGGGACCATGTACCGATCAGCATTCGAGAGTGGCATAAGCCGAAGAAAGCGGACAATGAAGCTAGTTATGTCAACGACGCGATGAAAAAGTTTCTTTGGGAAACTCTGCTGACACGCTTCAGCCTACCGGAAGACATGACGGAAGGCCAGAAGAATAAAGTCAAGGAATGGACTCTCAAGAAGATGGCCATACAATTCCAGACTTGGAAGAAAAATTTATGGGACAAATATAAGAATGAAGATCCAGTATTCGATGATAATCTAGTGAAGATAAAGGATCACTGGCAAGAATTTAAGAGGTATAAGCAATCGTCTACTTTTGTGTCTCGATCGGTCACAAATAAGAAAAATGCTGCAAAGAAGACAATTTGGCATCATATGGGGTCAGGTGGCTACAAGACTGCCATTCCGAGGTGGATAGCGTATGAAAATGAACTGATGGCTGCAGGAATCACTCCACAGACATGGGACTGGCCCGAACGGTCCAAGTTCTGGTTGTTCGCGCATGGGGCAGGGTTGGACCCAAAGACAGGGCTGATCGTTGCGAAGGGAAAATGGAAGGAAAAGATTGAGCAAATCGTACCGAAGCTTGTAGCTGCAATTGAACAGGTTCGAAAGGGAGAGTACATTCCCGATAGAGAGAATGACGAGCTGACACTCGCTCTGGGGAATCCTGAACACGTTGGACGGGTACGAGCTCGCCCAGGTCTCACCATGAAGGAAGCGTTCCCGGAGTCCGCTGACACTTATAGAAGCCGTTCGCGGAAGAAGAAGAAGGACGCCGACATTGTAACGGAATTGTTAACTAGGGTGGAGGCGCTTGAGAAAAATCAGAGGCCACCTGACCAGCCGATGTTCCTACAGGATCCTCAAGCCGATGCCGCCCCATCTCAGCGAAGAAGCAGTGTGGGTTCCACGCATCTTGACGGGTGTGGAGGAAGCTACCCCGTGGATTATGTCACGGAGAAGACAGATTGCGAGCTCTATATGTTATTCAGAACCGCGTCTGTTAAGGTGGCGGTCGGTTATGTTTACCCAAGTGAAGAAGGAGCAACGCACCACCATATGCCCATTCCACCTGGCTGTGTTCGTGTCGGGGTGGATGAAGTTGTTCCGGCTTTTGAATCAGTGGAGCTTGATATTCCTAGAGGTGACGATGAGAGGACACTTGCCGATGTCAAGCACGGTTTCGCCCTATGGCCGAAGAAGTACGTCGTCCTTCTGCAAAGGCCACCGACTCCTCATAGCAGTCCACATGAGCATCAAAGGCCTTCGACTCCTCCTCCTAGCAGTCCACATGAGCAGCAAAGTCCATACCTACCTGAGAGGGACCCCAGCATGAGTCCACCACCTCGAGATCCTCCGCGTAAGACAGCGCCTGGTAAGCGGAATGGTACGCCGCCTAAGAAGAGATCTAGAAAGGAGAAACCACTGCCGCCTATTGAGAAGTTACCTTGGGAAAAAACTCCCGAGGAAAACCAGGAAGCCGTTGAGTCCCAGCGGAGGGCCTTTTTTGCTAAGAAAGAGCCAGAGATACCTTTTGAGAAGACACTAGATCCGGTGAAGGTTTATCGTACAGTCGAGAATCTGTATAACCCTGAACCATCGCCGCCATCTGACTATAGGCGTTCTATTGAAAGGTCGTACGACCAAATGATGGAGGCGAAAAACCCCACTACCAGCTCGGGTATCAGGGAGATAAAAGGGATACACCAAGTCTACCAGCTCGGAGAACAACCCGTTAAATCGGTCCCCCCTCTAAAGGTGTTTGACGAGAAGGCCGTTCAAAGTTCTCGACAAATCTCAACCGATTACGCCATGGCTAAGGTAGTATATCAATATGTTCAAGGGAAAGATTTGGTCGAGAATCTCAGCAAGCTACCAACAAGTATGCGTAACTTGCATACGTGGTACGGTGTTGCCGCAAAGGGAGGGATGGAGACTATCATGGTGCGAGTTAAGGAAGAGCACTACTTCCAAGAATACTCTGTGAGCGTTGACTTCTCCGAGCTTTTCCAGTTATACAATCTTCGGGCCCTCGACAAATCTATCGTCAGTTGCTATTGTCTGTAAGTTATTTATTTATATAATTTGAGAAGTCTTTAGCTCAGCTCCTTGATTATCTGCAAATTATAATCTTTTGTGCGCTATGTTATGCAGATTGAAGATGCTCGAATGCAAAAGGGATGAAATCAAGGACATTGGGTTCATTGACCCGGACACAATGCATGTCAAGACCATAGAAGAACCCCTCTATAACAGGGATACACCGGAGACTTTGCTAAGGTTTTTGAAGCGACAACGTGACAAAAAGACAATACTTTGGCCTTACAACTTCCAGTGAGTGTTACTCTCTTATAACACATTCTATTTTGCTCACTTATATATATGACACTACATATTTAAACGTGCGCAGGTTTCACTTTATTCTTATCGTCATTAAAATGTACGAAGGAGAAGTTGAAGTCTTTGACTCACTAACCAAAGAGCCTATACAATACAAGTCTTGTTTTCTTATGCTCAAAAGGTAATTCAAATTCTTATCGGTTTTTTTGTTAGTTTCCTGATATCAACTGATTGATAACTCTTTTGTGCATTTTCTTTTGTCGGGCAGCGTATGGGAAACTTTCATCAAGGAAGATCAGTCCCATGATTGGAAACCGAAGCTGATATGGCGTGCGAACAAAGTAAGTAGTACTACCTAGGTCCACACACCTTTATCATACTTCATTATTGTTTGACTGAATTATATTCTTGTACAGAAATGCGCAAAACAACCACCGGGGACTAATCTATGTGGATACTACGTTTGCGAGTACATCCACAGAATTGTCAGCGAGAGAGCGAATAATGAAAGAAATAGAGAGGTACGAAAATAATATTCACAAATTTATTTTCTTACCATAAGTTGTGCTGAGTTTCAGTAATAATTGTTTGATTTGTGATTTGATATAACACACATAGCTCATGTATTCATCTTATTCTTTTACAGTTGAGAAGAAAGCGGGAGAAGATCGGAATCGAGGAGCGCTTCAAAGCAATCGGCGATGAATTGGCGGGATTTTTCCTTCGGGAAGTCATACCACCATCCGGAGAGTACCACTATGCATAAAGATCTTCTCCAGCTCCTCGATTGCTTTGTGTGTATATATAGTTTGACTCGGAGTGTACCACTATGGTACATGTGTGTAATAGATCGATCTTCATGCTTGTACTATGGTGCATCGACTTGATTTGCATCGGAGAGTACTACTTATGCAATTACATGTGTGTTATATTATATGCACCAACTTTATATGCATCACCTTGACCCAAACGCATTTCCGGTGCATCGACGCGATATGAAACGCTCCGATACCCCTAAACCCCTGCAGAAACCCTAAACCCTGAATTCTCTGCCGCGGCAGAGATTCTTGAATTTTTCCTGCCGAGGCAGCCTACCTTTGCCACCGGTTTGTAGTACAAACCGGTACGAAAGGTCCATCGACGTGCGCTCTCCTGGGCGCCCACGTGGAGGGCCATCTATACCGGTTCGTAAGGAACCGGTAGGAAAGGGGGGGGCCTTTTGCACCGGATATTTTATACCGGTTGCTAAACCGGTGCAAATGGCCCTCTGGAACCGGTATTGATCAGCGTTTTTCCACTAGTGTAGCTGAGCGCAATCTTCGCGCTCGTCTAAAAAAATGCTGAACATCTTGAAATCCGAATGCGAGAGACGATACACTTATGCCATGTGCCGACCGCTGTAACAACACATGTGGATCGAGTTTCACCATGATCAGCTCCTCTGATCTGGGTTTTTTTTTTGTGGACGAAGGGAATCTCTACTACGTGTTCCCCCTTCTCCCCATATTTTGGTCGTCCTTTTGGTTGTTCGCCCACCTTGCCTCATTTGCACTGTAGCCCCTCAACTTCTTTGGAATTAAGAGTATCCCCACTCGTTGGCGCTCTCCACGTCCAAATCCGGACGAAACAACCGCCGGATTGGACGAAATTAAGTCGTGGGGAGTACCGTATTTCCAGTCGTCCACCCGGAGTTCGGCGGATAGAGTTTAAATTCAAACAAATCGCCGTCCCGCGCTACAAGTACGGCCAGTTGATCGGCAAAAGGAGCAAAAGGATCAGCCACAGATCGGCGATCGGAGGGAAATTACACGGAGACAGGCTCGTCGGCAGTCCCGGCCGGCACGGCGGTGTCCGACGGACCAGTTTCCTCACACGCCGTGGCCGAAGCGGCTGCGGCGGCCGACGAGGAAGCAGCGGCAGTGGACGTCGAAGCAGCCGCAGTCGACGAGGTAGATGGTGAGGTAGACGAGGTAGGAGCCGGTGGAGACGACGAAGGACTGGCCGGAGGGGCTCGGAGGATGTCGCTGCGGTGGCCCTGGTACCAATTCCTCGTCTCCTCGTCCATCAGTTCCATGTCGCCGCCGCCCATCAGGAACGCCAAGTCTGTGTTCCTCTTCTTCGCCGCCGCCGTCGTCTTCAGCAGGGCGATCCGGGCGCCTTGGTTGGCGAGCATCTCCCGCCACCTGCCGTCGAACTTGTCGTTCCTCCCGTCGGCGTGCGACCTCAAGTCGGCCCAGCACTTATCGATCGACGCCTGCATCCTGTCGGCGGGATTGCCCGTCTTTTTGATCTCTTTGAGCTTCTTCTGGCCGAGTTCAGGGCGCCCTTCCGCCGCGCCAGCCGCCGGGGCGTCGGGGTTGTACGGCTCGGTCTTGCTCTTCGAGAGGGTCGTGCGGGTTTCCTTCCACTTCTCGCAGTTCTCGAGGCGGGCGTAGACGTTCAGGAACTTGAACTGCATGCCGGTGTCGTCCGTGTACATGTCCAAAGCACGGCGCAGCTGGGGAAAAAGAGTACGGCGATACGGGTCAGCTCACGACGGTGTGCCTCGATGATGCAGGGTCGACGGAGCGTACCTTTTGCTCCAAGTCGTGGCCGCTGATCGGCCGTTCTTCGACCTCCTCCTGTATGCCGTGCCATTTGCTGCACGCCGTCTGCATGATCCCCCAATGGGTGGCCATTGCCTTGTCTCCCCGGTACACGTTCATGTTCGTCTTGTTGAAGTAGGGATCGACGAGTTTGCGTTCCTCGTACGCCTGCTTCACTCGAAGCCAATACGTGTCGAACGACTGATTGGCTCCGATTATGCCGTTCATGGACACGGTCATCCAAGCTTCGGCGAGGCACTCCTCTTCCTTCGGCGTCCATTTGATACGCGGTTCGGCAGGCGGCGACTCCTTCTTCCTCTTCTTCTTCCCCTTCGACAGGTTGACGGCGGCTTGAGTTGTCTCTCCTTCTTCTTCGTCTTCTTCTTCGACGGCTTGGCTTCCGTCGGCAACATCCTCCACATGATCCTTGCGCGCTGCCACAGCTGCCGTCGCCCTCGCCTCCTCTTGCGTGAAGAACCCCGGGCTCGCGGCGGCGGCGTCCATGAAGAACCTCGGGCTCGCAGCGGCGGCCATGGAGCCGGAGGTGATCATCTCGTGGATCGCCTCTTCGTTCGGCGCCGCCGTCGCACCGAACGGGAGCGGCCCTCGTCGCATGACCGGCGAGGTGCCCTCGAACTGGCCGCCGCTGCCGCCGATGTCAAGCTCGGGCGGCGACGGCGTGAACCTGGACGGTTGGACGTAGGCGCCCTCTTGGAACATGGCAGTCGGCGACGGCGAGTACATCGTAGGGGAGAAGGACGACGGGGAACTGCTTGTACCTTGCGCCGGCCATTGGCCGGGGAACATGGAGCCGCCGCCGCCGCTGAAGGCCATGCTCATCTTCCTCGCTTGCTCCTCCTGGGCCGCCGCCGCCGACCTCTTAGCGGCGGCTTTTTTCACCCTCTCCGCCCTGCCGCTTGTTTCCACCTCGCGCCGTTTCTCGTCCGCCGCCCACTCTGCGTTCGTCATGCCCGGCGGCCGCTCCTTCTTCGCCCGCGGCTTCCTCGTCGTCCCCTTCGGCGGCATTGTGGTGGACGAGAAGATGAGGAGGAGAGCGGTGGTGGACGAGAAGACGCCGCCGGGAACTGGAACTGGAAGACGAGGGGAATGGACAAATTCGGCGGGAGAGAATGGGGATATGCAAGCAAATTGGAGGGAATGGAGGGAATGGAGGATTTGGTTTTCCTGTCGCCGACTACGCGGGTCCACACGGCGTTTCGCGCCAAAAAGTTTCATCCGGAGTCCCCGAGCGCGCCCCGGGGGACCGGGGATGGCGTGGGCTCGCCGGATGGATGAAGGGCCAAATCCGGACGAAAACGAGGAACCGGGGGCGCTACTGGGCCGATTTACGCCGTCCGGATGGAAAAACCGTCGCTCGGGGCCTTGATGGCGTGTAACTCACACGTTCGTTGGGAACCCCAAGAGGAAGGTATGATGCGCACAGTAGCAAGTTTTCCCTCAGAAAGAAACCAAGGTTTAATCGAACCAGGAGGAGCCAAGAAGCACGTTGAAGGTTGATGGTGGCGAAATGTGATGCGGCGCAACAACGGGATTCGGCGCCAACGTGGAATCTGCACAACAAAACCAAAGTACTTTGCCCCAACGAAACAGTGAGGTTGTCAATCTCACCGGCTTGCTGTAACAAAGGATTAAACGTATCGAGTGGAAGATGATTGTTTGCAAGAAAACAGTAAAACACAATTGCAGTAGATTGTATGCTATGTAAAGAATAGGACCGGGGTCCACAGTTCACTAGAGGTGTCTCTCCCATAAGATAAAAGCATGTTGGGTGAACAAATTACAGTCGGGCAATTGACAAATAGAGAAGGGCATAACAATGCATATACATGATATGATAAATATAGTGAGATTTAATCCGGGCATTACGACAAAGTACATAGACCGCCATCCAACTGCATCTATGCCTAAAAAGTCCACCTTCAGGTTATCATCCGAACCCCATTCAGTATTAAGTTGCAAAGCAACAGACAATTGCATTAAGTATGGTGCGTAATGTAATCGACAACTACATCCTTAGACATAGAATCAATGTTTTATCCCTAGTGGCAACAACACATCACAACCTTAGAACTTTCTGTCACTGTCCCAGGTGTCAATGAAGGCATGAACCCACTATCGAGCATAAATACTCCCTCTTGGAGTTAAGAGTACAAACTTGGCCAGAGCCTCTACTAATAACGGAGAGCATGCAAGATCATAAACAACACATAAACAATAGATTGATAATCAGCATAACATAGTATTCTCTATCCATCGGATCCCGACAAACACAACATATAGTATTACATATAGATGATCTTGATCATGTTAGGCAGCTCACAAGATCCAACAATGAAGCACAACAAGGACAAGACGACCATCTAGCTACTGCTATGGACCCATGGTCCAGGGGTGAACTACTCACTCATCACTCCGGAGGCGATCATGGCGATGAAGAGTCCTCCGGAGATGAATCCCCTCTCCGGCAGGGTGCCGAAGGCGATCTCCTGAATCCCCGAGATGGGATTCGCGGCGGCGCGTCTCTGGAAGGTTTTCCGTATCGTGGCTCTCGGTTGGGGTTTCGCGACGGAGGCTTTAAGTAGGCGAAAGGGTAGGTCGGGGGCGGCGCAGGGGCCCACACCACAGGCCGGCGCGGGCAGGGCCTGGGCCGCGCCGCCTATGGTGTGGCCACCTCGTGGCCCCACTTCCTTCCCTCTTCGGTCTTCTGGAAGCTCCGTGCAAAAATAGGACCCTGGGCGGTGATTTCGTCCAATTCCGAGAATATTTCCTTACTAGGATTTCTGAAACCAAAAACAAAACAACAACTGGCTCTTCGGCATCTTGTTAATAGGTTAGTTCAGAAAATGCATAAATATGACATATAATGTGCATAAAACATGTAGGTATCATCAATAAAGTAGCATGGAACATAAGAAATTATCGATACGTTGGAGACGTATCAGCATCCCCAAGCTTAGTTCTGCTCGTCCCGAGCAGGTAAAACGATAACAAAGATAATTTCTGAAGTGACATGCCATCATAATCTTGATCATACTATTTGTAAACATATGTAATGAATGCAGCGATCAAAACAAAAGTAATGACATGAGTAAACAAGTGAATCATATGACAAAGACTTTTCATGAATAGTAGTTCAAGACAAGCATCAATAAGTCTTGCATAAGAGTTAACTCATAAAGCAATAAATCAAAGTAAAGGTATTGAAGCAACACAAAGGAAGATTAAGTTTCAGCGGTTGCTTTCAACTTATAACATGTATATCTCATGGATATTGTCAACATAAAGTAATATAACAAGTGCAATATGCAAGTATGTAGGAATCAATGCACAGTTCACACAAGTGTTTGCTTCTTGAGGTGGAGAGAGATAGGTAAACTGACTCAACAATAAAAGTAAAAGAATGGTCCTTCAAAGAGGAAAGCATCGATTGCTGTATTTGTGCTAGAGCTTTTATTTTGAAAACATGAAACAATTTTGTCAACGGTAGTAATAAAGCATATGAGTTATGTAAATTATATCTTACAAGTTGCAAGCCTCATGCATAGTGTACTAATAGTGCCCGCACCTCGTCCTACTTAGCTTGGACTACCGGATCTTTGCATGCCATGTTTCAACCAAGTGTCACAAAGGGGTACCTCCATGCCGCCTGTACAAAGGTCTAAGGAGAATGCTCGCATTTTGGATTTCTCGCTTTTGATTATTCTCAACTTAGACATCCAAACCGGGACAACATGGACAACAGATAATGGACTCCTCTTAAATGCATAAGCATGTAGCAACAATTATTATTCTCATACGAGATTGAGGATATATGTCCAAAACTGAAACTTCAACCATGATTCATGGCTTTAGTTAGCGGCCCAATGTTCTTCTCTAACAATTTTGCATGCTCCAACCACTAAGGTGATAGATCCTTCAAACAAGACGGACATGCATAGCAACTCACATGATATTCAACAATAGTTGATGGCGTTCCCAGAAGCATGGTTATCGCACAACAAGCAACTTAATAAAAGATAAAGTGCATAAGTACATATTCAATAATACGATAGTTTTTAAGGCTATTTTGTCCCATGAGCTATATATTGCAAAGGTGAATGATGGAATTTTAAAGGTAGCACTCAAGCAATTTACTTTGGAATGGCGGAGAAATACCATGTAGTAGGTAGGTATGGTGGACACAAATGGCATAGTGGTTGGCTCAAGGATTTTGGATGCATGAGAAGTATTCCCTCTCGATACAAGGTTTAGGCTAGCAAGGTTATTTGAAGCAAACTCAAGGATGAAACGGTGCAGCAAAACTCACATAAAAGACATATTGTAAACATTATAAGACTCTACACCGTCTTCCTTGTTGTTCAAAACTCAATACTAGATATTATCTAGACCTTAGAGAGACCAAATATGCAAATCCAATTTTAGCAGGCTCTATGTATTTCTTCATTAATGGGTGCAAAGCATATGATGCAAGATCTTAAACATGAGCACAACAATTGCCAAGTATCACATTATCCAAGACATTTTAGAATTACTACATGTAACATTTTTCAATTCCAACCATATAACAATTTAACGAAGAAGAAACTTCGCCTTGAACATTATGAGTAAAGCCTAAGGACATATTTGTCCATATGCAACAGCGGAGCGTGTCTCTCTCCCACAAAGTGAATGCTAGGATCCATTTTATTCAAACAAAAACAAAAACAAAAACAAGCCGACGCTCCAAGTAAAGAACACAAGATGTGATTGAATAAAAATATAGTTTCAGGGGAGGAACCTGATGATGTTGTCGATGAAGAAGGGGATGCCTTGGGCATCCCCAAGCTTAACGCTTGAGTCTTCTTAAAATATGCGGGGTGAACCACGGGGCATCCCCAAGCTTAGAGCTTTCACTCCTCTTGATCATAGTATATCATTCTCCTCTCTTGACCCTTGAAAACTTCCTTCACACCAAACTTCAAGCAAACTCATTAGAGGGTTAGTGCACAATTAATAATTCACATATTCAGAGGTGACACAAACATTATTTACACTTCTGGACATTGCATAAAGCTACTGGACATTAATGGATCAAAAAATGAATCCAACATAGCAAAAGAGGCAATGCGAAATAAAAGGCAGAATCTGTCAAAAACAGAACAGTCCGTAAAGACGAATTTAAAGCTGGCACCAGACTTGCTCAACTGGAAAAACTCAAAACTAATGAAAGTTGCGTACATATCTGAGGATCACGCTCGTAAATTGACAGATTTTTTCGAATTTTCTACAGAGGCCTGTGCCCAGATTCGTGACAGACAGCAATGCTGTTTCTGCGCAGCGATCCCAAATATAACATCAACTTTGACATAGAAACTTTGCTTGGCACAAAAACATGATAAGAAGAGGTTGCTACAGTAGTAAACAACTTCCAAGACTCAAATTTAAAACAAAGTACTGTAGTAAAAACATGGGTTGTCTCCCATAAGCGCTTTCTTTAACGCCTTTCAGCTAGGCGCAGAAAGTGCAAATCAAGTAACATCGAGTAGAAGCATCAACATCATAACTTGTTCTAATAATAGAATCAAAAGGCAACTTCATTCTCTTTCTAGGGAAGTGTTCCATACCTTTCTTGAGAGGAAATTGATATTTAATATTACCTTCCCTCATATCAATAACAGCACCAACGGTTCGAAGAAAAGGTCTTCCCAATACAATAGGACAAGATGCATTGCATTCGATATCCAAGACAACAAAATCAACGGGGACAAGGTTATTGTTAACCGTAATGCGCACATTATCAATCCTCCCCAAAGGTTTCTTTTTAACATTATCGGCAAGATTAACATCCAAATAACAATTCTTCAATGGTGGCAAGTCAAGAATATCATAAATCTTTTTAGGCATAACAGAAATACTTGCACCAAGATCACATAAAGCATTACATTCAAAGTCATTGAATTTCATTTTAATGATGGGCTCCCAACCATCTTCTAACTTTCTAGGAATAGAAGTTTCAAGTTTTAGTTTCTCTTCTCTAGCTTTTATGAGAGCATTTGTAATATGTTTTGTAAAGGCTAAATTTATAGCACTAGCATTAGGACTTTTAGCAAGTTTTTGTAAGAACTTTATAACTTCAGAGATGTGGCAATCATCAAAATCTAAATCATTATGAGCTACAGCAATGGGATCATTGTTCCCAAGGTTGGAAAAAATTTCAGCAGTTTTATCACAAGCAGTTTCAGCAGTTTTAGCAATTTCAGGCAGTTTTGTTCGCTTTGCACTAGAAGTAGAAACATTGCCAACACCAATTATTTTACCATTGATAGTAGGAGGTGCAGCAACATGTGAAGAATTAGCATTACTAGTGGTGGTAATAGTCCAAACTTTAGCTACATTATTCTCTTTAGCTAGTTTTTCATTTTCTTCTCTATCCCACCTAGCACGCAATTCAGCCATTAATCTTATATTCTCATTAATTCTAACTTGGATGGTATTTGCTGTAGTAGTAATCTTATTATCAATATCACTATTAGGCATAACTTTCAAATTTAAAAGATTAACATCAGAGGCAAGTCTATCAACTCTAGAAGCAATAATATCAATTTTATCAAGCTTTTCCTCAACAGATTTGTTAAAAGCAGTTTGTGTACTAATAAATTCTTTAAGCATAGCTTCAAGACCAGAGGGTACACTCCTATTATTGTTGTAAGAATTCCCATAAGAATTACCATAACCATTACCATTAGCAGAGGATATGGCCTATAGTTATTACCAGAGTTGTTCCTATAAGCATTGTTGTTGAAATTATTTTTTTTAATGAAATTCACATCAACATTTTCTTCTTGAGCAACCAATGAAGCTAAAGGAACATTATTTGGATCAACATTAGATCTACCATTCACAAGCATAGACATAATCACATCAATCTTATCACTCAAGGAAGAGGTTTCTTCAACAGAATTTACCTTCTTACCTTGTGGAGCTCTTTCCGTGTGCCATTCAGAGTAATTTATCATCATATCATCAAGAAGTTTTGTAGCCGCCCCCAAAGTGATGGACATAAAGGTACCTCCAGCAGCTGAATCCAATAAATTCCGCGAAGAAAAATTTAGTCATGCATAGAAGGTTTGGATGATCATCCAAGTAGTCAGTCCATGGGTTGGGCAATTCTTTACCAAAGTTTTCATTCTCTCCCATGCTTGAGCAACATGTTCAGTATCTAATTGCTTAAAATTCATTATGCTACTTCTCAAAGATATAATTTTAGCGGGAGGATAATATCTACCAATAAAAGCATCCTTACATTTAGTCCATGAATCAATACTATTCTTAGGCAAAGATAGCAACCAATCTTTAGCTCTTCCTCTTAATGAGAAAGGAAACACTTTCAATTTAATAATATCACCATCTACATCCTTATACTTTTGCATTTCACAAAGTTCAAAAAAATTATTGAGATGGGCAGCAGCATCATCAGAACTAACACCAGAAAATTGATCTCTCATAACCAGGTTCAGTAAAGCAGGTTTAATTTCAAAGAATTCTGCTGTAGTAGCAGGTGGAGCAATAGGTGTGCATAGGAAATCATTATTATTTGCATTTGTGAAGTCACACAACTTAGTATTTTCAGGAGTATTCATTTTAGCAACGGTAAATAAAACAAACTAGATAAAGTAAATGCAAGTAACTAATTTTTTTGTGTTTTTGATATAGAGAGCAAGACAATAAATAAAGTAAAACTAGCAACTAATTTTTTTGTGTTTTGTTTAGGTGCAGCAAACAAAGTAGTAAATAAAATAAAACAAGACAAAAACAAAGTAAAGAGATTGAGAAGTGGAGACTCCCCTTGCAGCGTGTCTTGATCTCCCCGGCAACGGCGCCAGAAAAAGAGCTTGATGGCGTGTAACTCACACGTTCGTTGGGAACCCCAAGAGGAAGGTATGATGCGCACGGTAGCAAGTTTTCCCTCAGAAAGAAACCAAGGTTTAATCGAACCAGGAGGAGCCAAGAAGCACGTTGAAGGTTGATGGTGGCGAAATGTGATGCGGCGCAACAACAGGGATTCCGGCGCCAACGTGGAATCTGCACAACAAAACCAAAGTACTTTGCCCCAACGCAACAGTGAGGTTGTCAATCTCACCGGCTTGCTGTAACAAAGGATTAAACGTATCGAGTGGAAGATGATTGTTTGCAAGAAAACAGTAAAACACAATTGCAGTAGATTGTATGCTATGTAAAGAATAGGACCGGGGTCCACAGTTCACTAGAGGTGTCTCTCCCATAAGATAAAAGCATGTTGGGTGAACAAATTACAGTCGGGCAATTGACAAATAGAGAAGGGCATAACAATGCATATACATGATATGATAAATATAGTGAGATTTAATCCGGGCATTACGACAAAGTACATAGACCGCCATCCAACTGCATCTATGCCTAAAAAGTCCACCTTCAGGTTATCATCCGAACCCCATTCAGTATTAAGTTGCAAAGCAACAGACAATTGCATTAAGTATGGTGCGTAATGTAATCGACAACTACATCCTTAGACATAGAATCAATGTTTTATCCCTAGTGGCAACAGCACATCACAACCTTAGAACTTTCTGTCACTGTCCCAGGTGTCAATGAAGGCATGAACCCACTATCGAGCATAAATACTCCCTCTTGGAGTTAAGAGTACAAACTTGGCCAGAGCCTCTACTAATAACGGAGAGCATGCAAGATCATAAACAACACATAAACAATAGATTGATAATCACCATAACATAGTATTCTCTATCCATCGGATCCCGACAAACACAACATATAGTATTACATATAGATGATCTTGATCATGTTAGGCAGCTCACAAGATCCAACAATGAAGCACAACAAGGAGAAGACGACCATCTAGCTACTGCTATGGACCCATGGTCCGGTGAACTACTCACTCATCACTCCGGAGGCGATCATGGCGATGAAGAATCCTCCGGGAGATGAATCCCCTCTCCGGCAGGGTGGGCGATCTCCTGAATCCCCGAGATGGGATTCGCGGCGGGCGTCTCTGGAAGTTTTCCGTATCGTGGCTCTCGGTACTGGGGTTTCGCGACGGAGGCTTTAAGTAGGCGAAAGGGTAGGTCAGGGGGCGGCGCGAGGGGCCCATACCACAGGCCGGCGCGGCCATGGCCTGGGCCGCGCCGCCCTATGGTGTGGCCACCTCGTGGCCCCACTTCCTTCCCTCTTCGGTCTTCTGGAAGCTCCGTGCAAAAATAGGACCCTGGGCGGTGATTTCGTCCAATTCCGAGAATATTTCCTTACTAGGATTTCTGAAACCAAAAACAGCAGAAAACAGCAACTGGCTCTTCGGCATCTTGTTAATAGGTTAGTTCCAGAAAATGCATAAATATGACATATAATGTGCATAAAACATGTAGGTATCATCAATAAAGTAGCATGGAACATAAGAAATTATCGATACGTTGGAGACGTATCAGGCCTCATCGGGGAGACGAGTGGAGATGCTCTAACCCACAATCCACGACTTAGGGTGTGTTTGGTAGCCCGGGTGAGCACAGATTTTCCCATCTCAACCGAGATATTTGAGAGAGAACGTGTTTGTTAGGTCGGGTCGAGCCTTCCCAGCTTGCCGACCTCATACGAAAACGCCTCGAGACAGGCTGAGGAGCGAAGCTCAAATCGAGCTTCTCTCCTCGCCGGGCTCTTCTCATCCCGCGAAACACTGTTTCGGGCCAATTCCGCACCCCAGGACCCCCACCCGGCCCGTTCTTTCTCCCTTCCGCACCCTCGTCCTCCTCTCTCTCCCATCGACGACGGCTCCTCCACCAGCGCCGCCTGCTCGCACCGGGCGCCAGCGCGGCCTCCTCGCACCGGCGCTGCGCCGCCTCCCTGCGCCCCGCCTCCTCTCCCACGCGAGCGCCGCCTCCTGCGCGACGACGGCGTCCACGGGTCCCTGTTCAACTCCGGGATCATGGCTGCGACGACGGCCTCGGCGGCCCAGCTTGCGGCGGCGGCTCTCTCACGCACGGAGGAGGAGAGGCTCAACCTTCCGGCGGCGGCTCTCTCACCGGCGGCTCTCTCGCCGGCGGTGGCTCCTCAGGCCTGAGCCCAAGCCGGTGGACCCGATTGCTTTTAAATTTTTCTGTACAGGGACCGGATTGCTTTTTCTTTTAGTATAGCACTGCTCAGGTCATACATGAGAACCAAACAACTTCTCCACTCAGAATTTCTCAACTCATACGGTCTGCCAAACAAGCCAAAATTCTCAACTCAACATAGTTGAGGTCAGCAGGGATAAGGTGAGAAACGCTTTCTGAGAGGAGCCGACCTACCAAACACACCCTTATACTTTCTCTATCGTTTGCCTCTCGAGATTCTGGAGATGACCCGCTGCGCCGGCTCCCTGTGCCGTCCCCAAGATTCATGCCGCCACGCCTCACCCAACCGCCAGCTTTCCAACGCCGCCGCTTGAGCCCCGGACGCCGCCACGCCGTCTACCCTGAGTGGCTGGCTTCCCGCCGACGGCCTGCCTGAGGATCAGATCGATGGTTGTGGTGCCAGACCGATGGGCGCCGGGCGTGAGGAAGACAACACAGACATCAGCGACGGTGACTACGCTCCACCGGTTTTTAGGTCTACTCCACTGTTTTTATCCCGTCCTCAACAGCCTGTACGATTTCTCCTCCCAGCAATTCTTGCGCTCACTCCTCTGCCCACCTCGCTGATGCCGCCATCCCCATGGCACATGCCCGGTGGCCGACCTAAAGCGCCCCAACGACCGGCGGCAGTCGTCCCTTACCGACGCTCTAATTGCGGAGCAAGTGCACCCTCGGCAGGCTTGAGGAGCTCGCAGGCGCGCTGCGGCAATCATCTCGCGGTTGTGAACATCGCGCCGCCCAACCGTGCCCCTCCTCCATGCTGGCAATCTCGTCAGAATTTGGTCGCGCCCGTCCTTGGTGTCGCCAGATCTGGCCACTCCGGTTGTCGGTGCCGTTGGATCTGACAGCCATGGGCCACTCACTGCGGCGGCCGGTCTGCAAGGTAATCACGGAGACAGCGAAGCAGTCTATCGAGTACTAGGGTTCGACATGAGGTTGGACCAAAATCAAGGTGCGTTTCGGAAGCTCTTTCCACTATTACCATTGCCTTATCTTTTGATTCTTATTGCTTATGGACTCATGGTACGATGGATGTGTAGGTGTTGAGACCCATGTCCTCTGAGGCAGCGTTCGTCATTCATTTCATTGGGGGATTTTCGTTGGAGGGTCAGGTACTATTTCTTCCCTGAGTCTTGCAGAAAAGTTGGTTCATAAAGAATGTCTGATGAATCAAATTTAGCTTTGTCAATTGTACGCTTACGCTTCTCAGCGAATGAATTTGTGAGGTTCATTAGTTTCATTAAAGCTAAAACGACATTTGATTTGTACATACCCATATAACATGTGGTTCCAACCGAATGATGCATTTTCATTTTCCATAAATTCAAGGATACAACAATATCATACTGAATTGTACAGTTACCTGATTTCATGATGTAATACCCAACTGCTTCCTGCTACTAGCACTTGATATCCTACAACATAAGCTATGATTGATTCATTTTAGATATACTTTGTCTTGGCCTGCTGCTACTTCTACAAATGCTGACTTACCATTCTACAAATTCAGGGGAGCTTTGATGATTGCTATAATGCTAGCGGTTTGATCATTTCTACATCGCAAACGATGTCACATGTAGGTTTGATAGGTTCTTGAGAAACTTGGTTGAACCTGTAAATAGTACACTCCAACTATTAAATATGTATTTGATCCACCATACTAAGTATGTGAAATTTTCGGTTCGTCAACTCTTTGGGTTCTCTCATCCATCTTCTGGCAGTAATATTAGCCGGGGTGAACTTTGGTTACTTTGGTGATTATCAATGAAGTGATACTTATTTAATCTTATTCTTATTTTTATTCAATAATTGTATATTATGTGCCTTATGCAAACTACTGTGCCAGGATCAAGATATGTTGTGCAGCGAAGTGGAAACGTGCTGATGGCCTTTAATAACAAGGTATGTTTTTGAAAGAATGTTTGGTTCGAAATTACAGTGTGTTTGTCAGGTTTCCTCTTATAAGTGGTTATTTCATTCCTCCCCTTTCTTCCCAAGGAATCTCCTGTTACCACCCGATTTTGGCCAAATCAGGAGGTGGGCCGTAAGTGAAGATGGGCTTGAAGGACGTACACGTGAAGCATCTTCGAAGCGGCCTTGCGCTGAGAGTTTGGGCTAAGTCGCCCGTGTATCTGTAAATTATTAGATCGCGTTGTAATTTAGATTAAAGAGATAGAGTCCGGCCCGTGCACGGTTAGGTGCACGCCTCAATTAGAAAGTCCCTTGGACTATAAATATGTATCTAGGGTTATCGGAAAAGGAGGACAATCACCGTTCAAACAAAACAAACCAATCTCGGCGCATCGCCACCCCTTTCCTACGAGGGTTCTTACCGGTAAGCATCATGCTGCCTAGATCGCATCTCGCGATCTAGGCAGCGTAAGCTTAGTATTGTTCATGCGTTGCTCGTACTGAAGCCTTTTTGATGGCGAGCAACGTGGTTATCATAGATGTGTTAGGGTTAGCATTGTTCTTCACGTAATATGCTATCGTAGTGCAACCCTTGCATATCTAGCTGCCCTTACGTCTATCCAGACGTAAGGGCAGCATCTTGCTTGATCATGCTTAGTAGATCCGATCCGTTATAGTTGCTCCCTGCATCTGCAGGGATTAGTTTAATATCTGCATAGTTAGGCCTTATGCTGGGGTCGGAGGATCCGGTGGTGCGTTAGATGATGTTTACCGTCCCTGCGAGGGATGTTCCGGGGATCAACGTTATGTTGGTTTTTAGGCCTCTCGTAGGGGTAGTTTGCACCGTCTCTCGTAGCTGCTAGGCCCGATCGCACGTAGGACGTTCCGATTATGCGGTGAAAACCCTAAACTGTCGTGGATCGCTTCAGCTTTGTCCTGATCAAGCAGGATCCCCATGCCATTGCTAATCCATCAAGGACCATGGGGCGATCGGCTCTTTGAGCCGATCCACAGGGAAACCTGAGAGCCGATAAGGCTCGTATTTAATGTGCACGTGTCTACCATGCAGGAACAATCGAAGCACTAACACCTTCCTGACCAGGTCTAGGTCAGGTGGCACGCCCAGCAACCGCCAGGACGCGGCCAGAAGATTTGCGGGACGACGCGAGGTGCCAGGGATCCACTAAGCGGCCCTAGGAGCCTCCCGGCTCTTCGTGTTACTTAACCAAAGCCCGTCGGGGGGTTTTGGAGGGTAACACATTCTGGCACGCCCGGTGGGACATCTTCTTCAACATCCATGTCAGCGTCGACATCCGAGGTGGCGGAGAAACCGATCACGTATGAGGATCTCCCCACGGAACACAAGAAGAAGTACGATGACCTGAAGGTCATCCTCGAGGCCGAACTCATCGGCTCCTTTGAGAAGACCCGGTCGCACGGCGTCAGGTTCAAAGGATTCGCACCACAAGGCATCCTCGATGGGTTGGATCTGTCTCTCCCTTCAGAGGAACGTACCAGAGCCCTGCGTCAGGAGATCAACTACATGGTGGCCCATTCACTGCATCGGCACTCTGAGAGCCTGGTGAACACTTTGGAGCGCGTTGCGCTCCGGGTGGTGCAAGAGATCATGGAGCGTCGTTACTCCCCTTCAGGACCTGTTCTAGGGACTCACCAGGGAGAGATGCAACTCCACACCAGGCCGCCTCTGCCGTACGCAACGGCGGCTCCACCACAACAAAGCTCGCCGGCATACGTCGTCTACAAGGATGGGGGTGACCCGGGCGACTACCAGTTCTTACCTGACCCGCCCAAGGAAATCCCACACGGATACGTGTGTGCGTATGTGCCGGACTGCAACAACTGGACGCAGGCGATCCAGGCTCCACCAGGAGGGATTGCCGGAGCAGGAGCAATTGTTCCGGCAGGAAGGATAACTGCAACAGCGGGGAGTCTAGGAGCAGAAGCTGAGAAACAAGCGTGGCTAGCCAAGTACGCCACTGCACCAATCCGAGAAAGCTCAGCTGCTACTACCTCCACCGCAGATCAGATCAGCGCAGTCCTGAGAGATCAATTCGGCATCTTGCCGAAGAAGAAGATAATCGGCTATTCCAAGCCGTACCCCAATGAGTTCGACCTGATCCCACTACCGCCTAAGTACCGGCTTCCGGACTTCAACAAAGTGGGTCAGCTCCATCGAGCACGTGAGCCGATACCTGGCCCAGCTGGGCATGGCTTCGGCATCGGATCAGTTACGGGTGAGGTGCTTCTCGCAATCCCTCACCGGTCCAGCTTTTGGGTGGTACACCTCTTTGCAGCCAAATTCAGTGCAATCATGGAAGCAGCTGGAGGAACTGTTCCACACCCAATACCATTCAGAGACTACTGAAGCTGGTATTGCCGAACTAGCACAGGTTCGGCAAAAGCGAGGAGAGACAGTGGCTGAGTACATTCAGCGTTTCAGAACTGTCAAGAACCGATGCTATTCGGTTCATATAACTGAGAAAGAGGCAGTCGAGCTGGCCGTGGCAGGCCTGGCAGCGTCGTTCAAGGATCTAACGTTCCAAGTTGAGTACAACTCGCTGACGCACCTGGTCAATAGACTGACCTTATATGAGCAGCGCCATCCAGAACTGTACCAAGACAAGTTCAAGCGCGCGATCAGCCTGGTCAATGCCGATGAAGATGAAGATTCTACGGAAGATCAGGAAGTTGCAGTAGCCGAGTGGACTCGGACGCCAGTACCTGTGTCCTGCCAATGGGTGAATCCACCAGGGCCTCCAAGAGGGTTGGACTTTGACGTAACCAAAACCGAACAGATCTTCGATCTGTTCTGAAAAGAAACAGTTGAAGCTACCCGAAGGCCACAAGATACCTACGGCACAGGAGATGAACAAGAAGCCATACTGCAAATGGCATCATACGTTCGCGCACGCCACCAACGACTGCAAAGTACTGCGCGCACAAATTCAGATGGCGATAGAAGCAGGCCGATTAACTTTCGGACAGTTTGCCATGAAGGTAGACAGGCGTCCGTTTCCGGACGTCAACATGGTGGACCTAAGCCACTCCATAAGAGAACCAGGGTTCTCTTTCGATGTCAATATGGCAGGGTTCGTGATTCGCCATGGCGCGGACAAAGCAGAGAGCAGCCATTCTCGTGGCAAGGATAAAGAGGAGGCCGTTCCACGCGACCGGCCCCAAGACGATGATAGACGGTACCTGACCGAGGAGGAGGTGAAAAGCATACGGTATCCACGCCCATTATCCGTGCGTCTCCTCAACAAATATGAGCAGCAGTACGACCGACGTCGACGCTACGACGAAGACAATGAGAAACATCGTCGGTCTGATGTGGAAAACAGGACGTATCGTCAGCATCACAGGAACGACGACGGGTACGAACGTGTAACATCCCAAAAATTTAAAACAAAGAGAAAATGAATTCCCTTTTTCCAAAAATGAGAACCAACAAAAACTTTTATTAAATTAAGTTTGGTACATAGTGAGCATGCTTATATGTGGTGATATTGCCATGATTGTTTATTTATTGCATTGAACCTAATTCCCAAAACCCTAAACCCTAATCTTCTCACAACAAAATAGTATCAAATAAGAAGGAACTCAAATGAAGTAAAATATGTGGGCCAATAACCCTAACATGCAAATATTGACTAATAACATGCTTACTCTTCAAGATATAGGTGAACCATTGTGATACTCCACTAAACCCTAAACCTCCCCCCCCTCTTTTCACCATCATAGTTAAAATAAAATAAAAGGAAAATAAATAAGAAAAAGAGGCATATGTGCCTATGGCTATTTTTATAAATCTTTACCCCAAGCTCCTTTACTTTGTTTAGTGGTTTGGAAAACCTTTATAAACCTTATCTAGTGTTTCTCAAACCAATTCCAAGTTAAAACCAAAGCAAATAAACAGAAATTAAAACCTATGCATAGGAGCATATGTGGCACATAGCTATTTTTTCCAAAACTTGACCTAAGCACCTATACCTTGACTAAATGGTTTGAAAACCTTACTAAACCCCAAACTAATACTAAATCAACCATGAACCATGACATTTGATCATGGATAAAGAAAATAAAATAAAAAGATGAAATGCACATATGTGCACATGGCCAAAAATACAAATTTGAGCCAAAGACCATCAAACTTGTTTCCATTGCTTGGATTGTTTTCTTATATCATATTAAACCTCAACCACATCAAGGGGATCAAGAAAAACCAAAACAAATAGAAAATAAGAAGATTTTCCAATACACATATGTGGGTATGGCCATTTTTCCAAATCTTGAACCTAGACCATTATGGCTTGCACCATTGGTTGTGTTTGGTTACTAAACACATATAAACACCTTTGGAATCAAACAAACTCAAATCAAATCAAATTTGAATGAAATATGAGCTCACATGCATTAATGGTCATTTGGCCACATTATAAAATGTTCCCCACTTTAACCCCTGGTTTTTACTTTTCTTCAAACTAAACTTGGTAAAACAAAGCCATGTCATCCAAGAACATGTCAAGGTGAGTAACTTTCATGTTGACCACCAAGGTCAGAGTTGACTAGGTTGACCAGTATGAGAGTGACAAGTGGCAACATTGAAACAAAGAGAAGATCATCCCCATTTTGAAATTTCACAAACCACTTCAAATTTGACCACCACCACCACCAGTAGACTTCAATTATTATATGTTTACAACCCACCAAAATTTAATCAAAAATTCACATCTTTTCTTCTTGCGGCCATTTCATCGAACACCTTTGGTGCACCAACCTGCCAACCCTATACCTTGCTTTATCCAGTGTGTAATTGCCCCAACTATCAACCCTATGTCATCACCAGACCACTCTTTCACCCAGTAAGCAATGCCAGGCCTTGGTACCTCATGTACCTTGATGTATTTGACAAAACCTTGCCATGCCGTGGTGGCCATGGCATACCTCATGCCATTCCCCTCTCCACCCCTCTCCAGCCCATCACACCATGTCTAGGACACTCACCACACCTCCCTGGTCACGCTCGTGCAAGCCCTGGACCAAGATGACGTCGACAATGCCCAGAACATGCCGTGCCCAAACGTGCCAGGACGCGCCAGAGCGTGCATGGACGCGCCCTGGACACGCCGGTACACGCACGCGCGCCGTTGACTCTGGCCGTCCCCAACCCTCTCCTCTCTCCTACGCACGCACCACGGTACCCTCTACCTCCAGGACAACCCCATTGGACCGCCGGTGCCCTGTAGACGACGACGCCGTCGACGCCATCCGCCACTGCTGCCAGAGTGCGAGGACGATGGCGATCGCCACAGGCCACCATTCTCTGCGCCGTCAAGTCCCACGCCCTCACCATGACATCGCCTACCCGCCTGCGTCAGCTTCCAACCCTCTCGACCACTGTATCGCCGTCGTCATCGTCGACCTGCCCCGCTCCGCCTCGGACCCTCTCGACCCTATAAATAGAGACCACCCTGGCCCTCAATCCTCACACCAATCGACTTCCCTCACCTCACAACCCCTCCTCGAGCAGCGCCGCCCCTCAATTTAAGCCGTAGCTGCCCAATTGCACGCCGGAGTTCCGCAGCACCGCCGCAGAAGCTCGCCGGAGCTAGAAGCCATCCCCGGAGACGCCACTGCTACCAGGAGGACCGCCGTCCTCGACAACGTCACCTCGCGACAACGCCGTCGCTCGCCGGAGCCCAGGGTCGCCGCCGACCCCCTACCGTCGTCGCCAGTAAGGTCCCCTCTCGCCGGAGACGACGATGCCTAGCGTCCGTCCGATCCCACCCTAATCCAACGATCCACATCGAAACATACCGCTTCGGGTTTTAACACTGGCTGACAGTTGGGGCCCTCCCTGTCAGGCGGCCCGCGTGCACCGTTGGCATAGCTGGGCCGGCCCAATCTTTTTCCTCTCTGTGGCCCAACACCGTTTCCCGCCAAGCCCACCATTCAAATAAATAAATTTCGAAATTAATTATTTCTTCTCAGATGCTGTTTTGAAAATTAAATAGAATAAAATCTACCAAACCAAATTGAACAAATTTTATATATTTGGAAAGATTAGGAAATTATCTAAACCACTACACTGGTCTCAACCTTAGATTTAGTATAGAATTTAAATGATAAAAATAACAAGGCAGGGACTTTTCGGCCTTAGATTAATTCTTAAAAATCAACCAAAAATGCTTTTTAGTTAATTCCAACTCCTATAATTCACCTTTCACTTGTACTAATTGTTTCTGCAAAAATATGCCATGCTTACTTTGAATGATCATGGCCTAGTTTAATTAAAAGACCTTATGGCTATTTCTAGTCAAAGATATTGTCCAAAACTATTAACCAAGCTTAGGGGAATATTTCTCTCATTTAAATCTTGTCATGAACAATTCAAAATAAGCTAGAGACTCTGGTCATTTAGGTCTCATATGAATTGTGGATAATATTAGATCCTTACCATGTTAAAAATTAAATGGTATGAGGTGCTACACCTCATTTAAATCATTAGTATGTGGTATTAAACTATATGAGGTGTAGCCTCTCATTTAAATAATTATTCCAAGGGATTCAATGAGAATTAATGACACATGTAGTAATAATCCATAGATTCTTATTTAAAAATATTCAATCATTTTCATAATAGTATTTAAATTATTCAAGGCTACTTATTAAATCTTATGAGATGTAGTGATCTCATTTAAATCTTGTCTCAACTAAGTTAATATGGGGTATAGACTATGGTCAATTTTAAACTCATATTAAATTAGTTGATGATATTAAATCATTAATCATGAGTAATAAAAAGGCATGAGGGGTGTACCTCATTTAAATCATTTCCCAATTGACACTTGTGAAGAGGTTGACTTTAGTCAACCTAGGTCACATCTTATTCATGAAGGAAATTAAATCTTAATAATATTTAATGAGAGGAAATTATTTTCTCTCAAGAAATAAATAGAAACTCTAATTAATATTTATAATGAGATGAAAATATTTTTCTTAAGAATAAAATTAAATCAACTCACCTAATAAGCATGTTGATTGATAGCTTAGTAGGAATGATTTATGTGTGTGCTTAGTCTAGTACTTAGGCTTTGTGTAGTAATTGTGTGTATTATACTCGTATTTAGACGCTAGTACCGAGGAGTACACCGAGGAGGAGGAGGTCTACTTCCAGGAAGAAGAAGACCACTTTGATCAGTACACCACCCAAGGCAAGCTAATATTATTGCTAAGTGCAAAGCTCTACCAGAGCAAGGCACCACCACTTTTTACTTTATGCTTAATGATCCCAACCCAAGTTTTACCTTACAAGCTTTAATGTTTTTGGTTTATCAAAGTTTACTTTTGGTTCATGATTCACTTGGTCTAGAGTAGAACAAGATCAGCAAATTTAGCCTAGAGCAATGAAAGCTAGATAGCACCCCTCATGATTAGTTGCTAGTGCTAACAAATAAAATTGACTACTCTAGATGGGAACTTGTGAAATGAAATGACTTTGAAAACCTTGGAATGATGAGTCATTCTATTGAAAGATTTTGAAGGTGAATGTGACTTGTGAATGACATGGTGAACTTTACAAAAACTGATGGTTGGGTTCGGATGCGATACCATTCCAATTTTGCAAGTACCCCCACAATACCTGATTATGGGTAAGGGCTTAACTGGAAGTTTATGTATCTTAGTATGGGTTCCCTCTAAACAAGCGTCATCGGGGTTATGCCAAGGGCTGCCTCCAAAGAAACATGACATGAGGTGAAATGACGTGAATGAGGTGAATTGTCCGGCCCAAGCCCTGTGCAGTTCCCAGGCTGACTGTCTGTCTTCAGGAGGCCAAGCTCATGGGGAGAGGTGCCTATACTAGGATATGTAAGTGAAAGGTTATGGTTGGTAGTCCGCACACGGAGTGTGATAAATCAGGGCCAGTTAACCCTGACGGATTATTGCAAATGTTGTGGCACAAGTGTACGACCTCTGCAGAGTGTAGAACTATTCGAATAGCCGTGTCCACGGTTACGGACGATTGGAAAGGCCATACTGTTCCGTCATCAGACCATTTTCAAAAATGTGACATGTGAAGGGTGACTTGTGATCTGAACTTGAAATGGTGACTTTGACTTGAATCACAACAGAGTTGTGGGAATGACACTAATGTTCCCACTTGAGTTAGTCTAGCGATTCAAGCATCTTTACTAAATGTTTATGAAATAAACTTGGCTTTATGCAAATAAACCTAGAGCTTAGCATCCCCTTACTATAGTTGATAGTGCTTACATTAGTATTAGTTTGCGAGTACTTTAAAGTACTCATGGCTTTGTCCCTGGCTATTCAAATGGCCAGACTATGAAGGAGAACAGCAGTACGAGGAAGATGGACAGCAGGACGTCTACGACAACTAGGATCACTCCTGACGTCAACAGTTGCCTGTGGAATAGATGGACCGCAATCGTTACTTCGCTTCCGCTATGTGTTTTGTAATAGGATCTCTAGATCCACTATGATGTATTAAGACTGGATCATGTGATCCCTCTATGTAAGACAATTATGTGATGTAATGAATGATGTGTTGAGATATCAATCTATTATGTCTCGCAAAAACAATATTCCTGGGATTGCGATGAATGGCATAATAGGCATCTGGACTTAAAAATCCGGGTGTTGACAAGTTGGTATCAGAGCCATTGTTGACCTTAGGAGACCCTAGTTAGAATGGACGTCCTGAAAAATTTAGTTTCAAAAACAAATAAAGTGAATATTTATGAAAAAAATTATTCTCACTCTTATCCTTGAGATCTTTTTCGAAGAAAGAAATCCATACTCTACTTTTCCTGGTAAAATTACATAAAATTTTGCACACTTGATCACTTCTCTAACTTACTTATCCTAATTGCTCACAGATGGAATACCAATGGGAATGCTATCAGCTTGGTCATGGAGGAGAACTGAAGTTCGAAAAGGATTTGAAGCAACTAGTGGAATATCTAGGACACCCGTACCCCGAGTTCTTCGGAACATCCTTCAATAATCAGTTGGGAGGACCACCTCGGTGGGAAGTTTCTGCTGATCTAGGAAGAAAGCTTGGAGCCCCGGTATGGGAAACCATATGGTTTTCTGTAACGGGAAACACTTGGAAGGAAGGACTAGACAAAGCTATGCAAGAAGCAATTTCCCGTCTGTGTGGACAAAATAAGGACAAGATCAAGAACACTCGTTTCCTCTACTACCCAAGACATGACTCCATGGGAAGACCGATGACCATGCCCCCACCACAACCAGAGATGAACCCCTATAAAGCCCCTCATGACTTCAGGCAGTACAAAACCCGCAGGGATTTGGACAACGCCCTCGCACTTCGCCAAGCACCTCAACCGTAAAGACAAAGAATTCCCCCCCTGAAGAGTAGTATTATTAAAGCACTATCGTAGGTGTGAGTTTGTATCAGGATCCCTTTTGTATAGTAGCGCGATGAATGGTTCTTAAAACCACCGGTGTGTTAGCCTTGTAATGTGTGATGCTTGGTATAAATAAAAAAGTGTTGTGGGTTTTTACCCCCTCAACACTACTCAAGTTTTGAAAACTTTGTGAACTTTAACTCAAATAAACCATAGAAATTTCCCTCTTATCTTATCATCTATCTCAATCTTCAGATGGCCCCACCAAACCGCAACCAAGACGCAATGATGCAGATGCTCCAGATGATGATGGAAGATCGCGAAGCCACGAGAGCTGAACGACAAGCCAACTTAGCTGCACTGCAACAGATAGCTCAGAACAATCAAGGCCATGGAAACCATGATCACCCAGGATCAAAGCTCAAGAACTTTCAGAACACCAACCCTCCGATGTTTAGCAAGACTGAAGAGCCACTTGACGCAGATGACTGGCTCCAGACAATGGAGAACAACCTCGAAGTTGCGCAAGTTGAAGCCGCAGAGAAAGTACTGTTTGCCACCCACTATCTGTCAGGACCTGCAAGAGCCTGGTGGACAAGTGCCCGCGCAATGAATGCTGGACAAATGATGAACTGGGAAGACTTCAAGCTGAAGTTTAGCAAATATCATGTGCCCCAAGGACTGATCAAGAAGATGAGAGACGAGTTCCGCGAACTCAAACAAGGAAGGATGTCCGTGGTGGAATACCGCGACAGGTTTCTTACACTGTCAAGGTACGCCCCGGATGAGACCGACACCAATGAAAAGAGAAAGGAAAGATTTCTGAATGGACTGCATGACGAGATGCAAACTGTGTTAGTGAACATTCCGTTCGCTGACTTAGAAGCCCTGGTAGACTCAGCCATACAAATGGAAGGAAAGTTACATCAAGCCAATGAAAACCGCAAGCGCAGGATGATGAACCAGAATGGACCCCACCATACCCAGAAGTACCGCAACAACTCCTCTGGAGGATTCACCCCAAGATACAATAAACCCCCTGCTCAGAATTATCGCCCCAACTACCCCAACCACAATGGAGGACCCCCGAAGCCCGGAGGCAACAACAACAACAACAACCACAACAACAACAGTAACAACAAGGGAAACAATAACAACCTCAATAATGCCCCAAAGACTGGAAGCAACGCTGTCCCCGTCAACCCCAAAGACAAGACCACAGTCAACTGCTATGAATGTGGAGTTGTGGGTCACTTCTCCAATGAGTGCCCCAAGAAGCTTGCCAGGATTGCCGCCAATACCGCCGCACCTGCTCAGCAACAGCGCCGCTTTGCCGGAAGGAGGAATCAGAACAACAACAATGGCCGTCTCTACCACATGACTGCCACTGAAGCTCATGAAGCACCCCAGACCATGCCAAGTATGTCTTCCTGTTAATCCAAAATTCTCAATCTCTCTTAGGAACCTAACTTTTCTTAAAATCTCGGGACGAGATTTGTTTAAGGGGGAAGGGATTGTAACATCCCAAAAATTTAAAACAAAGAGAAAATGAATTCCCTTTTTCCAAAAATGAGAACCAACAAAAACTTTTATTAAATTAAGTTTGGTACATAGTGAGCATGCTTATATGTGGTGATATTGCCATGATTGTTTATTTATTGCATTGAACCTAATTCCCAAAACCCTAAACCCTAATCTTCTCACAACAAAATAGTATCAAATAAGAAGGAACTCAAATGAAGTAAAATATGTGGGCCAATAACCCTAACATGCAAATATTGACTAATAACATGCTTACTCTTCAAGATATAGGTGAACCATTGTGATACTCCACTAAACCCTAAACCTCCCCCCCCTCTTTTCACCATCATAGTTAAAATAAAATAAAAGGAAAATAAATAAGAAAAAGAGGCATATGTGCCTATGGCTATTTTTATAAATCTTTACCCCAAGCTCCTTTACTTTGTTTAGTGGTTTGGAAAACCTTTATAAACCTTATCTAGTGTTTCTCAAACCAATTCCAAGTTAAAACCAAAGCAAATAAACAGAAATTAAAACCTATGCATAGGAGCATATGTGGCACATAGCTATTTTTTCCAAAACTTGACCTAAGCACCTATACCTTGACTAAATGGTTTGAAAACCTTACTAAACCCCAAACTAATACTAAATCAACCATGAACCATGACATTTGATCATGGATAAAGAAAATAAAATAAAAAGATGAAATGCACATATGTGCACATGGCCAAAAATACAAATTTGAGCCAAAGACCATCAAACTTGTTTCCATTGCTTGGATTGTTTTCTTATATCATATTAAACCTCAACCACATCAAGGGGATCAAGAAAAACCAAATCAAATAGAAAATAAGAAGATTTTCCAATACACATATGTGGGTATGGCCATTTTTCCAAATCTTGAACCTAGACCATTATGGCTTGCACCATTGGTTGTGTTTGGTTACTAAACACATATAAACACCTTTGGAATCAAACAAACTCAAATCAAATCAAATTTGAATGAAATATGAGCTCACATGCATTAATGGTCATTTGGCCACATTATAAAATGTTCCCCACTTTAACCCCTGGTTTTTACTTTTCTTCAAACTAAACTTGGTAAAACAAAGCCATGTCATCCAAGAACATGTCAAGGTGAGTAACTTTCATGTTGACCACCAAGGTCAGAGTTGACTAGGTTGACCAGTATGAGAGTGACAAGTGGCAACATTGAAACAAAGAGAAGATCATCCCCATTTTGAAATTTCACAAACCACTTCAAATTTGACCACCACCACCACCAGTAGACTTCAATTATTATATGTTTACAACCCACCAAAATTTAATCAAAAATTCACATCTTTTCTTCTTGCGGCCATTTCATCGAACACCTTTGGTGCACCAACCTGCCAACCCTATACCTTGCTTTATCCAGTGTGTAATTGCCCCAACTATCAACCCTATGTCATCACCAGACCACTCTTTCACCCAGTAAGCAATGCCAGGCCTTGGTACCTCATGTACCTTGATGTATTTGACAAAACCTTGCCATGCCGTGGTGGCCATGGCATACCTCATGCCATTCCCCTCTCCACCCCTCTCCAGCCCATCACACCATGTCTAGGACACTCACCACACCTCCCTGGTCACGCTCGTGCAAGCCCTGGACCAAGATGACGTCGACAATGCCCAGAACATGCCGTGCCCAAACGTGCCAGGACGCGCCAGAGCGTGCATGGACGCGCCCTGGACACGCCGGTACACGCACGCGCGCCGTTGACTCTGGCCGTCCCCAACCCTCTCCTCTCTCCTACGCACGCACCACGGTACCCTCTACCTCCAGGACAACCCCATTGGACCGCCGGTGCCCTGTAGACGACGACGCCGTCGACGCCATCCGCCACTGCTGCCAGAGTGCGAGGACGATGGCGATCGCCACAGGCCACCATTCTCTGCGCCGTCAAGTCCCACGCCCTCACCATGACATCGCCTACCCGCCTGCGTCAGCTTCCAACCCTCTCGACCACTGTATCGCCGTCGTCATCGTCGACCTGCCCCGCTCCGCCTCGGACCCTCTCGACCCTATAAATAGAGACCACCCTGGCCCTCAATCCTCACACCAATCGACTTCCCTCACCTCACAACCCCTCCTCGAGCAGCGCCGCCCCTCAATTTAAGCCGTAGCTGCCCAATTGCACGCCGGAGTTCCGCAGCACCGCCGCAGAAGCTCGCCGGAGCTAGAAGCCATCCCCGGAGACGCCACTGCTACCAGGAGGACCGCCGTCCTCGACAACGTCACCTCGCGACAACGCCGTCGCTCGCCGGAGCCCAGGGTCGCCGCCGACCCCCTACCGTCGTCGCCAGTAAGGTCCCCTCTCGCCGGAGACGACGATGCCTAGCGTCCGTCCGATCCCACCCTAATCCAACGATCCACATCGAAACATACCGCTTCGGGTTTTAACACTGGCTGACAGTTGGGGCCCTCCCTGTCAGGCGGCCCGCGTGCACCGTTGGCATAGCTGGGCCGGCCCAATCTTTTTCCTCTCTGTGGCCCAACACCGTTTCCCGCCAAGCCCACCATTCAAATAAATAAATTTCGAAATTAATTATTTCTTCTCAGATGCTGTTTTGAAAATTAAATAGAATAAAATCTACCAAACCAAATTGAACAAATTTTATATATTTGGAAAGATTAGGAAATTATCTAAACCACTACACTGGTCTCAACCTTAGATTTAGTATAGAATTTAAATGATAAAAATAACAAGGCAGGGACTTTTCGGCCTTAGATTAATTCTTAAAAATCAACCAAAAATGCTTTTTAGTTAATTCCAACTCCTATAATTCACCTTTCACTTGTACTAATTGTTTCTGCAAAAATATGCCATGCTTACTTTGAATGATCATGGCCTAGTTTAATTAAAAGACCTTATGGCTATTTCTAGTCAAAGATATTGTCCAAAACTATTAACCAAGCTTAGGGGAATATTTCTCTCATTTAAATCTTGTCATGAACAATTCAAAATAAGCTAGAGACTCTGGTCATTTAGGTCTCATATGAATTGTGGATAATATTAGATCCTTACCATGTTAAAAATTAAATGGTATGAGGTGCTACACCTCATTTAAATCATTAGTATGTGGTATTAAACTATATGAGGTGTAGCCTCTCATTTAAATAATTATTCCAAGGGATTCAATGAGAATTAATGACACATGTAGTAATAATCCATAGATTCTTATTTAAAAATATTCAATCATTTTCATAATAGTATTTAAATTATTCAAGGCTACTTATTAAATCTTATGAGATGTAGTGATCTCATTTAAATCTTGTCTCAACTAAGTTAATATGGGGTATAGACTATGGTCAATTTTAAACTCATATTAAATTAGTTGATGATATTAAATCATTAATCATGAGTAATAAAAAGGCATGAGGGGTGTACCTCATTTAAATCATTTCCCAATTGACACTTGTGAAGAGGTTGACTTTAGTCAACCTAGGTCACATCTTATTCATGAAGGAAATTAAATCTTAATAATATTTAATGAGAGGAAATTATTTTCTCTCAAGAAATAAATAGAAACTCTAATTAATATTTATAATGAGATGAAAATATTTTTCTTAAGAATAAAATTAAATCAACTCACCTAATAAGCATGTTGATTGATAGCTTAGTAGGAATGATTTATGTGTGTGCTTAGTCTAGTACTTAGGCTTTGTGTAGTAATTGTGTGTATTATACTCGTATTTAGACGCTAGTACCGAGGAGTACACCGAGGAGGAGGAGGTCTACTTCCAGGAAGAAGAAGACCACTTTGATCAGTACACCACCCAAGGCAAGCTAATATTATTGCTAAGTGCAAAGCTCTACCAGAGCAAGGCACCACCACTTTTTACTTTATGCTTAATGATCCCAACCCAAGTTTTACCTTACAAGCTTTAATGTTTTTGGTTTATCAAAGTTTACTTTTGGTTCATGATTCACTTGGTCTAGAGTAGAACAAGATCAGCAAATTTAGCCTAGAGCAATGAAAGCTAGATAGCACCCCTCATGATTAGTTGCTAGTGCTAACAAATAAAATTGACTACTCTAGATGGGAACTTGTGAAATGAAATGACTTTGAAAACCTTGGAATGATGAGTCATTCTATTGAAAGATTTTGAAGGTGAATGTGACTTGTGAATGACATGGTGAACTTTACAAAAACTGATGGTTGGGTTCGGATGCGATACCATTCCAATTTTGCAAGTACCCCCACAATACCTGATTATGGGTAAGGGCTTAACTGGAAGTTTATGTATCTTAGTATGGGTTCCCTCTAAACAAGCGTCATCGGGGTTATGCCAAGGGCTGCCTCAAAGAAACATGACATGAGGTGAAATGACGTGAATGAGGTGAACTGTCCGGCCCAAGCCCTGTGCGGTTCCCAGACTTCTGTCTTCACTGGGAGGCCAAGCTCATGGGGAGAGGTGCCTATACTAGGATATGTAAGTGAAAGGTTATGGTTGGTAGTCCGCACACGGAGTGTGATAAATCAGGGCCAGTTAACCCTGACGGATTATTGCAAATGTTGTGGCACAAGTGTACGACCTCTGCAGAGTGTAGAACTATTCGAATAGCCGTGTCCACGGTTACGGACGATTGGAAAGGCCATACTGTTCCGTCATCAGACCATTTTCAAAAATGTGACATGTGAAGGGTGACTTGTGATCTGAACTTGAAATGGTGACTTTGACTTGAATCACAACAGAGTTGTGGGAATGACACTAATGTTCCCACTTGAGTTAGTCTAGCGATTCAAGCATCTTTACTAAATGTTTATGAAATAAACTTGGCTTTATGCAAATAAACCTAGAGCTTAGCATCCCCTTACTATAGTTGATAGTGCTTACATTAGTATTAGTTTGCGAGTACTTTAAAGTACTCATGGCTTTGTCCCTGGCTATTCAAATGGCCAGACTATGAAGGAACAGCAGTACGAGGAAGATGGACAGGGGACGTCTACGACAACTAGGATCACTCCTGACGTCAACAGTTGCCTGTGGAATAGATGGACCGCAATCGTTACTTCGCTTCCGCTATGTGTTTTGTAATAGGATCTCTAGATCCACTATGATGTATTAAGACTGGATCATGTGATCCCTCTATGTAAGACAATTATGTGATGTAATGAATGATGTGTTGAGATATCAATCTATTATGTCTCGCAAAAACAATATTCCTGGGATTGCGATGAATGGCATAATAGGCATCTGGACTTAAAAATCCGGGTGTTGACAGAACGTCGCGCCAGAGGGAGGTCAAAGGAGCAAGACAACGTGGACAAGCACTGGTGTCCCTTCTTCAAACATTGCTGGGACTCGGGAATGAGCCGATTGCCAACAATCGAGAACTGCCCAGAATGCACACACAAAGGAGAAGGACGAACGAAGTTTCAGTGTTTGAGCGTCTAGGACCTCTCCACATCAGAGTAAACGAGCTGAGTCATCTCAAGAAGAAGACTTCGAGGAGTCAGATGGAGAAGAAGATAGGTATCACCGACCAAGGTGGTGCCCTGATGGACTCAGCCATTCTCAGAAGCGGCGGGTGCAGCGGCTGCGAAACTTGGAAAAGCCGAGGCACAGTACCTGTACACGTTGAGAAGAGCGCGGCCCGATCTGGCCGCGAAAATCCAGCAAACAGTAGAGACGAGGCGCCCGCCAAAGAAAGTATGGCGCCCCAACAGGCGAAAGCCGATGCACAGGCATCGGCTGATGCCGATGCAGAGACATCGGCTGATACAAACATGGTATTCATACTCCCGTCAGAGTTTCGCGCTCCAAGCGACGAGGAAGTTTCAGTGGCTCAATTCGACTGCGGTCCACGACCAGTTATTTTTGAAAAGCCACAAGATAGAAGCTACAGGCATCTGAAAGCCCTATACTTGAAGGGTTACATCAATGGGCAGCCTATCAGCAAGATGTTGGTTGATACCGGAGCGGCAGTCAACATAATGCCGTATTCCATGCTACGTCGTTTGGGGCATTCCAGCGACGATCTGATCAAGACCAACATCACATTAAGCGACTTCAACGGCCAGGCGTCAGAAGCGAAAGGTGTTCTGAATGTAGAGCTTACTGTAGGCCGGAAAACCATACCTACCGCGTTCTTCATCGTTGACAGCAAAAGCAATTATGCCGTCCTATTGGGAAGGGACTGGATTCATGCTAACTGTTGTATCCCGTCTACGATGCACCAATGTATCATACAGTGGGACGGAGATGAAGTGGAAGTCGTTCAAGCGGATGACTCAATCGAGATATCATTAGCTGCCATGAGCGTGTGGGAAGCAGATGACCAAGAGCCGCTCTCTGGGATCAGTTTAGAGGGTTGTGAGCGCATCGAAGCCTCGAAGAATGGGGTAAGGCTGGTTTTATCCACCGGCCTAACGGAATAGCACGTCCAAGACATTGGACATACGTGGCAAGGCCGATCCCTGCGATCGGCCCTCAAAAAATGAAAAGCAAAGGATCTTATCTCCAACATGCCACAGTGGAAATCCAAGAAGTTGCAAACCATCGTCAAGCATTGCAACAAAAAAGGAGGCCGATTCTGGCAATCGGCCGAAATTATCCTCAACATACCTTCGTCTGTGTTCAGCATTGATCCAACGGATGCCTGAAGAGCCGATACCATCAATTACTTGACAGAATCGGCTCGGGGGGCACATAGATGGATGATATACGAGGATACGGAGCTGGGAACGGATGTCAAATTTCCAGCAGAGCAGCTCAAGTATGGGGGCCGATACATAAACAAATCGGCCACAAAAAATCGAAAACATCGAAATTTTTGAGCACAGCCGATGCACGGCCATCGACTTAAGGGATGCGACCGTCACACGCAGGAGCCTAATGGAGCAGTCATCAGGCAGCGAGGCTCCACTGAAGGGCAAACATGCCGGCGGCTCTCCTCAGTAGAATTGTTGATGGCTCCGTTAGCAAACCCCCAAGCGGATCATTGTGTTGGCAATATCGGGTCGCGGCCCTGATCAATAGCAGGAGCAGCACAAACACGCAGTTCAGGTTAAGGGCGAGCCCGACGAAGCAGCATGTCTCTTCTGAGACCAGGAGGATAGTCGATGATGAGGCGATCGGCTACGGCATGTCACGACCAAAATGGGGGAAAGCATCAGGGAAACGTCCTCACCAAGCTGCATCAGCCTGCCAAAGATGATGAGCCAATATGATCGGCGAGACGCAGGACTTGAACGGAAGAAGCTCGGGGGGCAGTTGGCCCTGAAGGATCCTTCACTATAGGAAGCCGATTTTTTCGGAATCGGCTGGCCCTGCATCACAGCTTGTCTGAGGAACGGTGCTGATGTCGCCAAAAATATCAGTTTCCACATACAAGTCAATTGAGTGACACGCACAGGGCTCTATTGTAGGCACCTGCCCGGAACCAGATGGCCAGCCCGCTGGGTTGGCTGGTAAGAGTCATGATCTTGTTTGAGGTCTCATGGGGCAAAGCCGACGCTTGGCCGTCGACTCAAGGGATATGGTGGTTACAAGCAGAGGTCTTATGGAGCAGCCATCACCAAATCGGCAGTGTTTGCGCAAGCCTGCGGATCAGGTTAGGGTCATGAGAACAACCGATGATCATCCGATGATCTCCTAGAGCCGAACCATTCGCACCAGAAGCTGCATCAGTTTGCCCAAGATGATGAACCAATCAAAACAGCAAGGTGCATGAATGGAGCTGGGAGGGGCTGAAAGGCCACTACATTGAGGTTCCTTGATTCAAGGGAGCTGCTGACCTTTCCAAAATCTGCCAGGTGCTGGCTCCTTGAGCGTAAGCGTTCTCGCCTTGTTTTTAAGCTGGAGTAGCTCGGGGGGCAGCTAGCTCTGAAACATCGATGATCTGGAGAGCCGATTTTGTGGAGTTCAGCTAACACAGCGATACAGTTGGGAAGCCGATGGTGGCTGATACGTCTCAACGTATCGATAATTTCTTATGTTCCATGCCACTTTATTGATGATACCTACATGTTTTATAT
The DNA here is from genome assembly GCA_030979885.1 of Lolium multiflorum. Classification (NCBI taxonomy): domain Eukaryota; kingdom Viridiplantae; phylum Streptophyta; class Magnoliopsida; order Poales; family Poaceae; genus Lolium; species Lolium multiflorum. The sequence goes on along the minus strand of CM061750.1, from coordinate 272,966,860 downwards.
ACATTATATGTCATATTTATGCATTTGGAACTAACCTATTAACAAGATGCCGAAGTGCCAGTTCCTGTTTTGCTGTTTTTGGTTTCAGAAATCCTAACGAAATATTCTCGGAATCGGACGAAATCAACGCCCAGGTTCCTATTTTCCGAAGCTTCCAGAACACCGGGAAGGACCGGAGGGGGGCCACGAGGCCCAGGGAGGTGGCCGGCGCGGCCTAGGGTTGGCCCGCGCCGCCTTACCCCCTGGCCGCCTCTTCGACCTTCGGCCGCCTCTTCGCCTATATAAAGCCCCTGCATCGAAAACCCTTACGGAGGAGCCACGATACGAAAAAAGTTCCGAGCCGCCGCCATCGCAAAGCCAAGATCGGGGACAGGAGTCTCTGTTCCGGCACCTGCCGGACGGGGAAGTGCCCGGAAGGCTTCTTCATCGACACCGCTGCCATCTCCACCGCCATCTTCATCACCGCTGCTGCTCCCATGAAGAGGGAGTAGTTCTCCATTGAGGCTCGGGGCTGTACCGGTAGCTATGTGGTTAATCTCTCTCCTATGTACCTCAATACAATGATCTCATGAGCTGCTTTACATGATTGAGATTCATATGAGTTTTGTATCACTACTATCTATGTGCTACTCTAGCAAAGTTATTAAAGTAGTTTTATTCCTCCTTCATGTGTGCAAAGGTGACAGTGCGTGCACCGTGTTAGTACTTGGTTTATGCTATGATCATGATCTCTTGTAGATTGCGAAGTTAACTATTGCTATGATAATATTGATGTGATCTATTCCTCCTACATATGCATGAAGGTGACAGTGTGCATGCTATGCTAGTACTTGGTTTAGTCATTTTGATCTATCTTACACTTAAGGTTACTTAAACATGAGCATTATTGTGGAGCTTGTTAACTCCGGCATTGAGGGTTCGTGTAATCCTACGCAATGTGTTCATCATCCAACAAAAGTGTAGAGTATGCATTTATCTATTCTATTATGTGATCATTGTTGAGAGTGTCCACTAGTGAAAGCAGGATCCCTAGGCCTTGCTTCCAAGCATCGAATCTCCGTTTGTTTACTGTTTTATTGCATGTTTACTCGCTGCCATATTTTATTCAGATTGCTATTACCACTCATATACATCCATATTACTTGTATTTCACTATCTCTTCGCCGAACTAGTGCACCTATACACCTGACAAGTGTATTTGGTGTGTTGGGGACACAAGAGACTTCTTGCTTTGTGATTGCAGGGTTGCTTGAGAGGATATCTTTGACCTCTTCCTCCTGAGTTCGATAAACCTTGGGTAATCCACTTAAGGAAAACTTGCTGCTGTTCTACAAACCTCTGCACTTGGAGGCCCAACACTGTCTACAAGAATAGAAGCACCCGTAGACATCAAGCACTTTTCTGGCGCCGTTGCCGGGGACCAGAAAGCTACACAAAGGGATTTCCTCCCTCGTCAACCACGCGCCAGTCCTGGACAGCATCAAGCAATTTTCTGGCGCCGTTGCCGGGGAGGAAAGGTAAAAGGTACTCACCCTCCGGATCTCGGCTACTAAGCTATTTTCTGGCGCCATTGTAAGTACTCGAAGCTATTTCCTTTAGACTCTGCAATTGCGACATTTGGTTTCTTGTTTACACTAGTTAGGCATAATGGAAAACAACAAAAATATGAGAGATCTTTATGAACTTTATCTTGAATTAGGACATGATGTGTTTGAAGAGAGAATTAAAAAACCCATGGAACTTTATATGCATGATAATGGGAATGTTATTAGTATGAATGCTTTGAACACCATTGTTGCTAATGCTATGGAAAATTCTAAGCTTGGGGAAGCTGGCTTTGATGAGCATGATATTTTTAGTCCCCAAGCATTGAGGAGAAAATTTACTTTGATGATACTTTGCCTCCTATTTATGATGATTATAATGATAGTAGTCTTTTGTTACCACCTGTTATGGAGGATAAATTTGATTATGATTACAATATACCTCCTATATTTGATAGCTACTTTGTTGAATTTGCTCCCACTACAACTAATAAAATTGATTATGCTTATGTTGGGAGTAGTAATTATTTTATGCATGAGACTCATGATAAGAATGCTTTATGTGATGGTTATATTGTTGAGTTTGCTCATGATGCTACTGAAAGTTATTATGAGAGAGGAAAATATGGTTGTAAAAATTTTCATGTTACTAAAACACCTCTCTATGTGCTGAAATTTTTGAAGCTACACTTGTTTTATCTTCCTATGCTTGTTACTTTGCTCTTCATGAACTTGTTTATTTACAAGATTCCTATGCATAGGAAGCATGTTAGACTTAAATGTGTTTTGAATTTGCCTCTTGATGCTCTCTTTTGCTTCAACTTCTATTTCTTGCGAGTGCATCATTAAAACTGCTGAGCCCATCTTAATGGCTATAAAGAAAGAACTTCTTGGGAGATAACCCATGTGTTTATTTTACTACAGCAATTTTTGTTTTGTTGAGTCTTGGAAGTTGTTTACTACTGTAGCAACCTCTACTTATCATGTTTTTGTGCCAAGTAAAGTTTCTATGTCAAAGTTGATGTTATATTTGGGATCGCTGCGCAGAAACAGCATTGCTGTCTGTCACGAATCTGGGCATAATTCTCTGTAGAAAATTCGAAAAAATCTGCCAATTTACGAGCGTGATCCTCAGATATGTACGCAACTTTCATTAGTTTTGAGTTTTCCATTTGAGCAAGTCTGGTGCCATTTATAAATTCGTCTTTACGGACTGTTCTGTTTTTGACAGATTCTGTCTTTTATTTCGCATTGCCGCTTTTGTTAAGTTGAATGAGTTTCTTTGTTCCATTAACTTTCAGAAGTTATGTGCAATGTCCAGAAGTGAAAAGAATGTTTGTGTCACCTCTGAACATGTGAATTTTTGATTATGCACTAACCCTCTAATGAGTTTGCTTGAAGTTTGGTGTGAAGGAAGTTTTCAAGGGTCAAGAGAGGAGGATGATATACTACGATCAAGAAGAATGAAAAGTCTAAGCTTGGGGATGCCCCGGTGGTTCATCCCTGCATATTTCAAGAAGACTCAAGCATCTAAGCTTGGGATGCCCAAGGCATCCCCTTCTTCATCGACAACTTATCAGGTTTCTTCTAGTGAAACTATATTTTTATTCCATCACATCCTATGTATTTTACTTGGAGCGTCTGTGTGCTTTTATTTTTGTTTTTGTTTTATTATCTTAGTTCTCTGAATAAGTTCATCCTTGTGTGGGAGAGAGACACGCTCCGCTGGTTCGTATGAACACATGTGTTCTTAGCTCATAATATTCATGGCGAAGTTTCCTCTTCGTTAAATTGTTATATGGTTGGAATTGGAAAATGCTACATGTAGTAATTGGTAAAATGTCTTGGATAATGTGATACTTGGCAATTGTTGTGCTCATGTTTAAGCTCTTGCATCATATACTTTGCACCTATTAGTGAAGAAATACATAGAGCATGCTAAAATTTGGTTTGCATAATTGGTTTCTCTAAGGTCTAGATAATTTCTAGTATTGAGTTTGAACAACAAGGAAGACGGTGTAGAGTCTTATAATGTTTACAATATGTCTTTTATGTGAGTTTTGCTGCACCGTTTCATCCTTGAGTTTGCTTCAAATAACCTTGCTAGCCTAAACCTTGTATCGAGAGGGAATACTTCTCATGCATCCAAAATCCTTGAGCCAACTACTATGCCATTTGTGTCCACCATACCTACCTACTACATGGTATTTCTCCGCCATTCCAAAGTAAATTGCTTGAGTGCTACCTTTAAACAATTCAAAAGTTATTACCTCTTATTTGTGTCAATGTTTTATAGCTCATGAGGAAGTATGTGGTGTTTTATCTTTCGATCTTGTCATTTACTTTTGAGACTTTCACAATGGACTAGTGGCTTCATCCGCTTATCCAATAATTTTGCAAAAAGAGCTGGCAATGAGGTTCCCAGCCTCAATTAATTAACTTGCATTAATAATTCTCTTCACATGTTTTGCTCTGATTCATCAGTAAGCAACTTAATTTTGCAAATAGACACTCCTCCATGGTATGTGAATGTTGGAAGGCACCCGAGGATTCGGTTAGCCATGGCTTGTGTAAGCAAAAGGTTGGGAGGAGTGTCATCCATAAATAAAGAAAAACTAAACTAAAGTACATGTGTAAACAAAAGAGAAGAGGGATGATCTACCTTGCTGGTAGAGATAACGTCCTTCATGGGAGCCGCTCTTGAAAGTCTGGTTGATGAGGTGGTTAGAGTACCCGCTACCATTCGTTGACAACAACAAACACCTCTCAAAACTTTACTTTTATGCTCTCTTTATGTTTTCAAAACCAAAGCTCTAGCACAAATATAGCAATCGATGCTTTCCTCTTTGAAGGACCTTTCTTTTACTTTTATTGTTGAGTCAGTTTACCTATCTCCCTCCACCTCAAGAGGCAAACACTTGTGTGAACTGTGCATTGATTCCTACATACTTGCATATTGCACTTGTTATATTACTCTATGTTGACAAATATCCATGAGATATACATGTTATAAGTTGAAAGCAACTGCTGAAACTTAATCTTCCTTTGTGTTGCTTCAATACCTCTACTTTGAATTATTGCTTTACGAGTTAACTCTTATGCAAGACTTATTGATGCTTGTCTTGAAGTACTATTCATGAAAAGTCTTTGCTATATGATTCGGTTGTTTACTCATGTCATTACCATTGTTTTGATCGCTGCATTCATTACATATGCTTACAATAGTATGATCAAGGTTATGATGGCATGTCACTTAAGAAATCATCTTTGTTATCGTTTTACCTGCTCGGGACAGAACTAAGCAGGGATGCTGATACGTCTCCAACGTATCGATAATTTCTTATGTTCCATGCCACTTTATTGATGATACCTACATGTTTTATATACATTATATGTCATATTTATGCATTTTCGGAACTAACCTATTAACAAGATGCCGAAGTGCAGTTCCTGTTTTCTGCTGTTTTTGGTTTCAGAAATCCTAGTAACGAAATATTCTCGGAATCGGACGAAATCAACGCCCAGGTTCCTATTTTTCCAGAAGCTTCCAGAACACCGGGAAGGACCAGAGGGGGGCCACAGGCCCACAGGAGGGTGGCCGGCGCGGCCTAGGGCTGGCCCGCGCCGCCTTACCCTGGCCGCCTCTTCGACCCTCGCGCCGCCTCTTCGCCTATATAAAGCCCCTGCATCGAAAACCTTACGGAGGGAGCCACGATACGAAAAAAGTTCCAGAGCCGCCGCCATAAGCCAAGATCTGGGGGACAGGAGTCTCGTTCGGCACCCTGCCGGACGGGGAAGTGCCCCGGAAGGCTTCTTCATCGACACCGCTGCCATCTCCACCGCCATCTTCATCACCGCTGCTGCTCCCATGAAGAGGAGTAGTTCTCCATTGAGGCTCGGGGCTGTACCGGTAGCTATGTGGTTAATCTCTCTCCTATGTACCTCAATACAATGATCTCATGAGCTGCTTTACATGATTGAGATTCATATGAGTTTTGTATCACTACTATCTATGTGCTACTCTAGCAAAGTTATTAAAGTAGTTTTATTCCTCCTGCATGTGTGCAAAGGTGACAGTGCGTGCACCGTGTTAGTACTTGGTTTATGCTATGATCATGATCTCTTGTAGATTGCGAAGTTAACTATTGCTATGATAATATTGATGTGATCTATTCCTCCTACATATGCATGAAGGTGACAGTGTGCATGCTATGCTAGTACTTGGTTTAGTCATTTTGATCTATCTTACACTTAAGGTTACTTAAACATGAGCATTATTGTGGAGCTTGTTAACTCCGGCATTGAGGGTTCGTGTAATCCTACGCAATGTGTTCATCATCCAACAAAAGTGTAGAGTATGCATTTATCTATTCTATTATGTGATCATTGTTGAGAGTGTCCACTAGTGAAAGCAGGATCCCTAGGCCTTGCTTCCAAGCATCGAATCTCCGTTTGTTTACTGTTTTGTTGCATGTTTACCCGCTGCCATATTTTATTCAGATTGCTATTACCACTCATATACATCCATATTACTTGTATTTCACTATCTCTTCGCCGAACTAGTGCACCTATACACCTGACAAGTGTATTTGGTGTGTTGGGGACACAAGAGACTTCTTGCTTTGTGATTACAGGGGTTGAGAGGGATATCTTTGACCTCTTCCTCACGAGTTCGAATAAACCTGGAACTGCTGCTTTCCAAATCTGCCAGGAGCTGGCCTTTGAGCCTAACACAGCGATACAGTTGGGAGCCGATGGTGGCTCAATCGGCTGGTCTGCTTTTATCCTCGCCTGGACTAAGGCTCGGGGGGCAGCTCGCCCTTAAGGTTCCTTGTTCTATGGAGCCGATTTGGTTGAAATCGGCTTGCTCTGCATCACAACTCGTCGAGAGAGGGTGAATTATTGCAGAAGGGAATGGCTGGAGGTAATGGGAGGAAGCAACGATCGCTGACGGGCTCTGGACCAGGTGTGACTACAAAGAAATGAAGCATTACAAGGACAGTTGTGGGCGAATAATGCCTGTTCCGCAAAAGTATTAGCTTCAGTATCGGAGTTGTTCTAACGACGGTCCTAAGACCTCCTAGAAGGCAAAGAGGATCCGGAAGACGAGGATGCCGCTAAAGTCCAACATTCCGTTCAGTTGGATCTGCATTTCCAGGATCTAGGATTTGCACGATTGTGGCTCGTCCGGGAGGTGGAGGTCCGGATGGATCTACCTCGAATTTGCCATGAGAGTCCGATGCATTGCCATCGGCTCCTTAAGCACCGACCAGATTGGCAGTCGGCAGGCTCAGTATGAAGGGCAATCGGCTAAATTACCATGAAGAAGGTCGACAAAATCGAGTTGGGGAAATTCTTCATTGATAAACTAGATTTCTTACATAAAGAGCTGATTGCTCTCAAAAGGAGATCCTAGGGGCTACATTGCCCCGTCTACTACTGCTGGCCCTAAGCTAAGATCCTATCTAGGGGCCGTTGCTGCCCTCGTCGTCGTCGCCATCATCGCCGTCGTCGGCGCTGCTCCCGGCCGGCTCATCGTCGCTGCTGTAGCGACCGCCGGCAGGACCTTCGTTGTCCTCGTCTTCTTCATCAGCGTCGTCGTCATCGCTGTCGAAATCGCTGAGATTGCCGGGCCAGGGGCGTGGCGCTTGGCCGGCGGCTCGTCGGAGGCTGTCATCTTCTTCCTCCTCCTCCTGCTCCTCCTCTTCGGAGGAGGGGCCCCGTCCCAGGGAAGGTGGTCGTCGTCACTTTCCTCCACCGCTTCCTCCTTGGCGAGGAAGCGGAGGTCGCTCTCCCCGTCGGTCGAGGACTGGTCGTCCTCGACCAGGTAGAGAAGTCGTGGCTTGGCTCGTCCCCGGCCTCGATGGCGCGGCGGATGTTGGCCGCATGGGCTTCCTCCGGGTTCCACTCCGGCGTCGGCTCGCGGAAGGGGGAGGACTGCGCAGAAAGATCCGATGAAGAGGAGGACATGGTGGCGCAGGAGGGTTTTTTGCTTTGGAAATGCTAGTGCCAGGAGGATGAGGAAGAGAACTACAGGAAGTGGCCGAATAAAAGGGGGAGTATATGGTTTAATGCCTAAGCAGTTCCCGAGGACGTGGTGCCAGAACCGTCAAGTCGTGCAGAGAAGGCGAGGAGGCAAGACGTCATCATGAAGAAAGCTGCGACGGTTCTGCCACGACATGACCCTTCGAAGGAGACAGATGGTTTTGCCATTGTCATTATCAAAACCAGGGGGCATGTGTTACCACCCGATTTTGGCCAAATCAGGAATTGGGCCGTAAGTGAAGATGGGCTTGAAGGACGTACACGTGAAGCATCTTCGAAGCGGCCTTGCGCTGAGAGTTTGGGCTAAGTCGCCCGTGTATCTGTAAATTATTAGATCGCGTTGTAATTTAGATTAAAGAGATAGAGTCCGGCCCGTGCACGGTTAGGTGCACGCCTCAATTAGAAAGTCCCTTGGACTATAAATATGTATCTAGGGTTATCGGAAAAGGAGGACAATCACCGTTCAAACAAAACAAACCAATCTCGGCGCATCGCCACCCCTTTCCTACGAGGGTTCTTACCGGTAAGCATCATGCTGCCTAGATCGCATCTCGCGATCTAGGCAGCGTAAGCTTAGTATTGTTCATGCGTTGCTCGTACTGAAGCCTTTTTGATGGCGAGCAACGTGGTTATCATAGATGTGTTAGGGTTAGCATTGTTCTTCACGTAATATGCTATCGTAGTGCAACCCTTGCATATCTAGCTGCCCTTACGTCTATCCAGACGTAAGGGCAGCATCTTGCTTGATCATGCTTAGTAGATCCGATCCGTTATAGTTGCTCCCTGCATCTGCAGGGATTAGTTTAATATCTGCATAGTTAGGCCTTATGCTGGGGTCGGAGGATCCGGTGGTGCGTTAGATGCTGTTTACCGTCCCTGCGAGGGATGTTCCGGGGATCAACGTTATGTTGGTTTTTAGGCCTCTCGTAGGGGTAGTTTGCACCGTCTCTCGTAGCTGCTAGGCCCGATCGCACGTAGGACGTTCCGATTATGCGGTGAAAACCCTAAACTGTCGTGGATCGCTTCAGCTTTGTCCGGATCAAGCAGGATCCCCATGCCATTGCTAATCCATCAAGGACCATGGGGCGATCGGCTCTTTGAGCCGATCCACAGGGAAACCTGAGAGCCGATAAGGCTCGTATTTAATGTGCACGTGTCTACCATGCAGGAATAATCGAAGCACTAACACCTTCCTACCAGGTCTAGGTCAGTGGCACGCCCGAGCAACCGCCGGGACGCGCGCGAGAAGATTTGCGGGACGACGCGAGGTGCCGGGGATCCACTAAGCGGCCCTAGGAGCCTCCGCTCTTCGTGTGTTAACCAAAGCCGTCGGGGTTTGGAGGGTAACATCTCCTCAAGTTTAGAGTGTCCGACCATAGTAGCATTTTACATCAAACCCCATTTTCCTTAAGTAGTTTGAAAATTTTCATCGGTTAAGCGGATACTTGGCTTTCTTTATTTATTCAACAATGTTTGTCTTGCTATTTTATAGTATTCGGTAGAAGATGAGGTTCAGCCTCTTTTGAAAAATAAATAAATTATAATGGCCACTTACCTTTAGACTTTTCTTAGGTTTCATTGTTGCATGATGAGGTTAATTAAATTGGGTGGAAGACTCCTACTTATGACATACAAGTGGTATATCTACATAACTAAGTGTGGAAAGTATGTTAAGTAAACTATGTGATATTTGTAGAAATCTATACCTAATAATAAAGGAGCTAAGGTTTCTGCCAAAATTTTCATCCAACTTTTGTTGGACCGTTTTACCCTCCCACCAATCCGTATAATACACACACCTGCCATACCATAACGGTTCGTTTATTTTTTCGCACGCTTCTTCCGCTCGATGAGAGCAAAGGGGAGTTCTACTATCAAAAAAAAGGAGTTCTTGGCCGGAATCCAGCCGATCGGTTAGAAATCCATGTGGATATCAGCAGGGGGACTTCGCGAAGACTGGAGCTTATCACCAACTCCTCGACCTCGTCGACCCACGCGAGACAGCCGGCGGTATAGCTCCCGCTGTGTCGCCGTCTGGCCCCATGCGCTGCCAGCCCCGTGCCTTGCCTGACGGTCCCCTTGCAGCGCCCTGGTCCTCCACACAGTCTTCCATGCGGCTGCTGTGTTTCACTCGAAGCTCCGTTCCATCCTGATTGCTGGTTAGTCGTCAACTGCGTTGGTGGCCTGGTTCACATTATTAATTCAATGGGCCGTGCGGGTCGTTCCCATGAAATCCGTCCCGTCCAAATAATATCTTGGATTTTGCCGTGTTAGTTAGTCCCACCTCGCTACATCATACCTTCCTCCACCGGTTTATATACATCAGATTTGTAGAATGGGCAAGCCACCTCCAAGAATAACAAGGAAGGAATTATACGGCATAGCCTCCAAGTGAAATAGAATAGAGATACGAGGAGGGGTGTGTGCCAGCAGGAAAGGAGCTCAAGATGGATCGCCAATGGAATAGAGATCCAGGAGCTCGAGACGGCGATGGGCGAAGGCTCGTGCTGGTGGCGATAGGGAAATCTAGCGTTGCTCTAGGGCGGTCGACTTGGGCCTTAATCGATATGCATGATCAGCCCGTGAGCACTTGGGCTGATGGGAAGGAGTAATAAGCCTGTGGGTTTCTTTGCTCTCGATAAAGCAATCAAAGCAAAGGATGTTCCTGGAAAAAAAATGCCAACCATTTTCAACAAATTGGGAAATTTGGTGATATGCTTTTTACACCAATACAACATATCCAAACGAATATTACTACATCATATCCGGATTAAGTGCCGTGTTTGAAGGTCAAATTTGGGAATTTTTTATATCCATATTAAGAGTGGTGTCAATGAAAATGGATTTACAAAACCATAGAACAAAATACCAAACCAAAATAGGGTATGCAAATAATTTTTTAGAGTTTAGCAATAGCATGCTAGAAACATGCAATATGATGATGAAAAAAATAAAATAACAACAAAATCAAATGAGGGTATTATCACAACCCAACGCTAGCATCATGCTAACGAAGACTTATTTTACACGTATTCACGATGTTATTTCCTCTAAGCGTTGCAACACACGGGTAATTTTCCAATAAAATTAGGCATAACTCGTCGAGCACCCGTTGGTCGGGATTATAAATAGAGTTGTTTAAGTAAAAATATTTTCAGTAGAAAATTCTTCAAGGTCAAAATATATTCCCAACCCACATTAATTCATCGACATATTTTCTACTAAAAACTAAGACAAAAAACTCTAGGAAAACATGGCTTGGTCCACTTTTGGAAAAAACTTAGGTCATCATTTTTATTCTAATTTTTTTTTGAATTTACGAGGTAATTAACTTTTCAAAAGCTTTATTTCAAATCACTTTAAAAGAGTATTAGATTTATTACATCGTATTGATACGCGTAGATACGTCCGTTGGGAACCCCAAGTGGAAGGTATGATGCGTATAGAAGCAAGTTTCCCTCGGTATGAAACCAAGGTTTATCGAACCGTAGGAGCCAAGAAGCACGTTGAAGGTTGATGGTGGAGAAATGTGATGCGGCGCAACACCAGGGATTCCGCGCCAACGTGGAACCTGCACAACACAACCAAAGTACTTTGCCCCAACGAAACAGTGAGGTTGTCAATCTCACCGGCTTGCTGTAACAAAGGATTAACCGTATTGTGTGGAAGATGATTGTTTGCAAGAAAACAGTAAAACAAGTATTGCAGTAGATTGTATGCGATGTAAAGAATAGGACCGGGATCCACAGTTCACTAGAGGTGTCTCTCCCATAAGATAAAAGCATGTTGGGTGAACAAATTACAGTCGGGCAATTGACAAAATAGAAGGGTATAACAATGCATATACATGATATGATAAATATAGTGAGATTTAATTGGGCATTACGACAAAGTACATAGACCGCCATCCAACTGCATCTATGCCTAAAAAGTCCACCTTCAGGTTATCATCCGAACCCTATTCAGTATTAAGTTGCAAAGCAACAGACAATTGCATTAAGTATGGTGCGTAATGTAATCGACAACTACATCCTTAGACATAGAATCAATGTTTTATCCCTAGTGGCAACAGCACACCACAACCTTAGAACTTTCTGTCACTGTCCCAGGTGTCAATGAAGGCATGAACCCACTATCGAGCATAAATACTCCCTCTTGGAGTTAAGAGCAAAAACTTGGCAGAGCCTCTACTAATAACGGAGAGCATGCAAGATCATAAACAACACATAAGTAATAGATTGATAATCACCATAACATAGTATTCTCTATCCATCGGATCCCGACAAACACAACATATAGTATTACAGATAGATGATCTTGATCATGTTAGGCAGCTCACAAGATCCAACAATGAAGCACAATTAGGAGAAGACGACCATCTAGCTACTGCTATGGACCCATAGTCCAGGGGTGAACTACTCACTCATCACTCCGGAGGCGATCATGGCGATGAAGAGTCCTCGGAGATGAATCCCCTCTCCGGCAGGGTGCCGGAGGCGATCTCCTGAATCCCCGAGATGGGATTCGCGGCGGCGGCGTCTCTGGAAGGTTTTCCGTATCGTGGCTCTCGGTACTGGGGGTTTCGCGACGGAGGCTTTAAGTAGGCGAAAGGGCAGCCTCGGAGGGGGTCTGGTGGGGCCGGACACTAGGGCGGCGCGGCCAAGGCTGGGCGCCGCCGCCATGTGGGCCCCTCGTGGCCCCTCTCTGCGGCTCTCGGTTGTTTTGGATGCTTCCGGGCAAAATAGGAACCTGGGCGTTGATTTCGTCCAATTCAGAATATTTCCTTACTAGGATTTATGAAACCAAAAACACAGCAACGGCTCTTCGGCATCTTGTTAATAGGTTAGTGCCGGAAAATGCGTAAATACGACATATAATGTGCATAAAACATGTAGATATTATCAATAATGTAGCATGGAACATAAGAAATTATCGATACGTTGGAGACGTATCAGCATCCCCAAGCTTAGTTCTGCTCGTCCCGAGCAGGTAAAACGATAACAAAGATAATTTCTGAAGTGACATGCCATCATAATCTTGATCATACTATTTGTAAACATATGTAATGAATGCAGCGATCAAAAACAATGGTAATGACATGAGTAAACAAATGAATCATAAAGCAAAGACTTTTCATGAATAGTACTTCAAGACAAGCATCAATAAGTCTTGCATAAGAGTTAACTCATAAAGCAATAAATCAAAGTAAAGGTATTGAAGCAACACAAAGGAAGATTAAGTTTCAGCGGTTGCTTTCAACTTATAACATGTATATCTCATGGATAGTGTCAACATAAAGTAATATAACAAGTGCAATATGCAAGTATGTAGGAATCAATGCACGGTTCACACAAGTGTTTGCTTCTTGAGGTGGAGAGAGATAGGTAAACTGACTCAACAATAAAAGTAAAAGAAAGGTCCTTCAAGAGGAAAGCATCGATTGCTGTATTTGTGCTAGAGCTTTTATTTTGAAAACATGAAACAATTTTGTCAACGGTAGTAATAAAGCATATGAGTTATGTAAATTATATCTTACAAGTTGCAAGCCTCATGCATAGTATACTAATAGTGCCGCAACTTGTCCTACTTAGCTTGGACTACCGGATCTTTGCAATGCACATGTTTCAACCAAGTGTCACAAAGGGGTACCTCCATGCCGCTTGTACAAAGGTCTAAGGAGAAAGCTCGCATTTTGGATTTCTCGCTTTTGATTATTCTCAACTTAGACATCCATACCGGGACAACATGGACAACAGATAATGGACAATCTTTAATGCATAAGCATGTAGCAACAATTATTATTCTCATATGAGATTGAGGATATATGTCCAAACTGAAACTTCCACCATGATTCATGGCTTTAGTTAGCGGCCCAATGTTCTTCTCTAACAATATGCATGCTCCAACCATTAAGGTGGTAGATCTCTCTTACTTCAGACAAGACGGACATGCATAGCAACTCACATGATATTCAACAAAGAATAGTTGATGGCGTCCCCAGAAGCATGGTTATCGCACAACAAGCAACTTAATAAAAGATAAAGTGCATAAGTACATATTCAATACCACAATAGTTTTTAAGGCTATTTTGTCCCATGAGCTATATATTGCAAAGGCGAATGATGGAATTTTAAAGGTAGCACTCAAGCAATTTACTTTGGAATGGCGGAGAAATACCATGTAGTAGGTAGGTATGGTGGACACAAATGGCATAGTGGTTGGCTCAAGGATTTTGGATGCATGAGAAGTATTCCCTCTCGATACAAGGTTTAGGCTAGCAAGGTTATTTGAAGCAAACTCAAGGATGAACCGGTGCAGCAAAACTCACATAAAAGACATATTGTAAACATTATAAGACTCTACACCGTCTTCCTTGTTGTTCAAAACTCAATACTAGAATTATCTAGACCTTAGAGAGACCAAATATGCAAATCAGATTTTAGCAAGCTCTATGTATTTCTTCATTAATGGGTGCAAAGTATATGATGCAAGAGCTTAAACATGAGCACAACAATTGCCAAGTATCACATTATCCAAGACATTTTAGAATTACTACATGTAGCATTTTCCAATTCCAACCATATAACAATTTAACGAAGAAGAAACTTCGCCATGAACATTATGAGTAAAACCTAAGGACATATTTGTCCATATGCAACAGCGGAGCGTGTCTCTCTCCCACAAAGTGAATGCTAGGATCCATTTTATTCAAACAAAACAAAAACAAAAACAAACCGACGCTCCAAGCAAAGAACACAAGATGTGATTGAATAAAAATATAGTTTCAGGGGAGGAACCTGATGATGTTGTCGATGAAGAAGGGGATGTCTTGGGCATCCCCAAGCTTAGACGCTTGAGTCTTCTTAAAATATGCAGGGATGAACCACGGGGGCATCCCCAAGCTTAGAGCTTTCACTCCTCTTGATCATAGTATATCATACTCCTCTCTTGACCCTTGAAAACTTCCTTCACACCAAACTTCAAGCAAACTCATTAGAGTTAGTGCACAATTAAAATTCACATATTCAGAGGTGACACAATCATTCTTAACACTTCTGGACATTGCACAAAGCTACTGGACATTAATGGATCAAAGAAATTCATCCAACATAGCAAATACGACAATGCGAAATAAAAGGCAGAATCTGTCAAAAACAGAACAGTCCGTAAAGACGAACCAGAAAGGTGCACTAGACTTGCTCAAATGGAAAAACTCAAAACTAATGAAAGTTGCGTACATATCTGAGGATCACGCTCGTAATTTGCAGATTTTTTCGAATTTTCTACAGAGACTTATGCCAGAATTCGTGACAGACAGCAATGCTGTTTCTGCGCAGCGATCCCAAATATAACACCAACTTTAACATAGAAACTTTACTTGGCACAAAAACATGATAAGGAGAGGTTGCTACAGTAGTAAACAACTTCAAGACTCAACAAAACAAAAATTGCTGTAGTAAAATAAACACATGGGTTATCTCCCAAGAAGTTCTTTCTTTATAGCCATTAAGATGGGCTCAACAATTTTAATGATACTCTCGCAAGAAACAAGAGTTGAAGCAAAAGAGAGCATCAAGGAGCAAATTCAAATCACATTTAAGCCTAACCCACTTCCTATAAAGGAATCTTGTACACAAATAAATTCATGAAGAACAAAGTGGCAAGCATAGAAAAGCAACATAAGCGCAATTTCAAGATTCTCAACATAAAGAGGGAAACTTAATATTATTAAGATGCATATAACCATGTTTCCCTCTCTCATAATAACTTTCAGTAGCATCATGAACAAACTCAACAATATAACTATCACATACAACATTCTTGTCATGAGCCACATGCATAAAATTATTACTCTCCACATAAGCATAATCAATTTTATTAGTTGTAGTGGGAGCAAATTCAACAAAATAGCTATCATTATTATTCTCATCACCATAATCATCATACATAGGAGGCATATTGTAATCATAATTAATTTTCTCCTCAATAGTAGGTGGACTGAAAATATCATATTCATCATTACAAGCATCATATATAGGAGGTAAAGTATCATCCAAGTAAATTTTCTCCTCCATGCTTGGGGGACTAAAAATATCACAACCAGCTTCCCCAAGCTTAAATTCTTCCATAGATTTAGCAATAATGGTGTTCAAAGAGTTCATGCTAATAACATTGCTACAACTATTTTGCAAACAAAGTTCCATGGGTTTTTTAATTTTTCTCTTCAAACACCTCAGTTGTACTCATTCCCAGCTCCTTAGTTTTTCCTCAGTTTTACCCAAACGTTTGTCTGAACCGCAGAAGGAGCTCGGACGGAAGGAATCCGTTAAGTTGACCGTTCCGTGCTGATGAGTGGGGTCGTGTCGTTTGTGGGGTCGCGTCGTGTGGGACCGCGTCGTGTGGGGCTGGTAGGAAGGGACCGCGTGGGACAGGACGAGGCCGTGTTTGTGGGGCCGTAGCGTGTAGGGCCGTAGCGTGTGGAGCCGTGTGGGTCCGGGACGGGGGCACAAGTGGTTTCTGTCTCTTTCGCCCAGATTAGCAGTTTTCAATGTACCTTTTTCCTCTCTATCGCTCGATCTCATTCATATTTGATAGCCCAAATTGGTAGCAAATCTAGAGAAGCTTCTCCTTCTGTTTTTTAACGCCATTCATTTCTTTATGCCTTCGTTTTTACCCAATCAGGTAGGAAATCTAGGGCACAAATCCAGAGAGAAAATATAGGATAAGCTGCATACAGCAACCAACATAGCATAGATATATTCAGGACAGATCCAAATGTAGTACCGATAGATCCAACATAAGCTACATTTTACATGAATTTAAGCTGCTCTACAGATAGAGCAGTCACATACAGAGAGTGCAGTAGGCACGTTCAACGCCTCCAGGTAGCGCGTGTGACTCGCTTGGAGGTTGCGCAGGTGAATCCCAAGTGCTTTGTGTTTGGCCATGTACGCATGCACGTTCACGGTCCTTCCAACTCTAGCGCCATATCTGCCAATGGATTCAACATGGTTCAGCAGGGTGTTGAAGTCGGTGTCGCGGAGCCTCCTGTTGCAGAAGGGGCACTTGTAAATGCCTCGAGCAAAGGGGCCATCGTATTGGCCGGACTGCAGCCTCCTGAGGACGTGACGAGTCTTGGTGTGGAAGGACTGCGTCGTGATACGTCTCCAACGTATCGATAATTTCTTATGTTCCATGCCACATTATTGATGTTATCTACATGTTTTATACACATTATATGTCATATTTATGCATTTTTCTGGAACTAACCTATTAACAAGATGCCGAAGTGCCAGTTCTGTTTTCTGCTGTTTTTGGTTTCAGAAATCCTAGTAACGAAATATTCTCGGAATCGGACGAAATCAAGACCCAGGTTCCTATTTTTCCCGGAACCATCCAGAACACACGAGAACCCCAGAGAGGGGCCACGGGGCCCCCGAGATGATACCGCGCGAGGGGGCGCCGCCTATGGTGTGGCCCCCCCTGTGACCCTCTGCGCCGCCTCTTCGCCTATATAAAGTCTCCGTCGCGAAAACCCTATTGCGTACGACGAAACCCACGAGAAACCTTCAGAGCCGCCGTCATCGCGAAGCCAAGATGCGGGGGACAGGAGTCTCATTCCGGCACCACTGCCGGGCGGGGAAGTGCCCCGGAAGGCTTCTCCATCGACACCGCTGCCATCTCCACCGCCATCTTCATCATGCTGCTCCCATGAGGAGGGAGTAGTTCTCCATCGAGGCTCGGGGCTGTACCGGTAGCTATGTGGTTCATCTCTCTCCTATGTAGTTCAATACAATAATCTCATGAGCTGCCTTACATGATTGAGATTCATATGATGATGCTTGTAATCTAGATGTCATTATGCTAGTCAAGTGAGTTTTACTTATGTGATCTCCGGAGACTCCTTGTCCCACGTGTGTAAAGGTGACAGTGTGTGCACCGTGTGGGTCTCTTAGGCTATATTTCACGAAGTACTTATTCACTGTTGAAGGCGTAGTGAAGTGCTTATTTATATCTCTTTATGATTGCAATGTGCATCGTATCACAATTTATCTATGTGCTACTCTAGCAGAGTTATTAAAGTAGTTTTATTCCTCCTGCATGTGTGCAAAGGTGACAGTGCGTGCACCGTGTTAGTACTTGGTTTATGCTATGATCATGATCTCTTGTAGATTGCGAAGTTAACTATTGCTATGATAATATTGATGTGATCTATTCCTCCTACATATGCATGAAGGTGACAGTGTGCATGCTATGCTAGTACTTGGTTTAGTCTTTTGATCTATCTTACACTTAAGGTTACTTAAACATGAGCATTATTGTGGAGCTTGTTAACTCCGGCATTGAGGGTTCGTGTAATCCTACGCAATGTGTTCATCATCCAACAAAAGTGTAGAGTATGCATTTATCTATTCTGTTATGTGATCAATGTTGAGAGTGTCCACTAGTGAAAGTGTAATCCCTAGGCCTTGTTCCTAAATACTGCTATCGCTGCTTGTTTACTGTTTTACTGTGTTACTACTGCTGCAATACTACCACCATCAACTACACGCCAGCAAGCTATTTTCTGGCACCGTTGCTACTGCTCATACATATTCATACCACCTGTATTTCACTATCTCTTCGCCGAACTAGTGCACCTATTTGGTGTGTTGGGGACACAAGAGACTTCTTGCTTTGTGGTTGCAGGGTTGCATGAGAGGGATATCTTTGACCTCTTCCTCCCTGAGTTCGATAAACCTTGGTGATCCACTTAAGGGAAAACTTGCTGCTGTTCTACAAACCTCTGCACTTGGAGGCCCAACTGCTGTCTACAGGAAGGGGAACGTAGACATCAAGCTATTTTATGGCGCCGTTGCCGGGGAGAAAGGTAAAAGGTACTCACACTCCGGATCTCGGCTACTAAGCTATTTTCCGGCGCCGTTGTAAGTACTCGAAGCTATTTCCTTTAGACTCTGCAATTGCGACATTTGGTTTCTTGTTTACACTAGTTAGGCATAATGGAAAACAACAAAAATATGAGAGATCTTTATGAACTTTATCTTGAATTAGGACATGATGTGTTTGAAGAGAATTAAAAAACCCATGGAACTTTATATGCATGCTAATGGGAATGTTATTAATATGAATGCTTTGAACACTATTGTTGCTAATGCTATGGAAAATTCTAAGCTTGGGGAGGTCGGTTTTGATGAGCATGATATTTTTAGTCCCCCAAGCATTGAGGAGGAAATTTACTTTGATGATACTTTGCCTCCCATTTATGATGATTATAATGATAGTAGTCTTTTGTTACCACCTGTTATGGAGGATAAATTTGATTATGATTACAATATACCTCCTATATTTGATAGCTACTTTGTTGAATTTGCTCCCACTATAATTAATAAGAATGACTATGCCTATGTTGGGAGTAGTAATTATTTTATGCATGAGACTCATGATAAGAATGCTTTAAGTGATAGTTATATTGTTGAGTTTGCTCATGATGCTACTGAAAGTTATTATGAGAGAGGAAAATATGGTTGTAGAAATTTTCATGTTACTAAAACACCTCTCTATGTGCTGAAATTTTTGAAGCTACACTTGTTTTATCTTCCTATGCTTGTTACTTTGCTCTTCATGAACTTGTTTATTTACAAGATTCCTATGCATAGGAAGCATGTTAGACTTAAATGTGTTTTGAATTTGCCTCTTGATGCTCTCTTTTGCTTCAAATACTATTTCTTGCAATTGCATCATTAAAACTGCTAAGCCCATCTTAATGGCTATAAAGAAAGAACTTCTTGGGAGATAACCCATGTGTTTTTTTACTACAGTACTTTGTTTTATATTTGTGTCTTGGAAGTTGTTTACTACTGTAGCAACCTCTCCCTATCATGTTTTTGTGCCAAGTAAAGTTTCTATGTCAAAGTTGATGTTATATTTGGGATCGCAGAAACAGCATTGCTGTCTGTCACGAATCTGGGCACAGTTCTCTGTAGAAAATTCGAAAAAATCTGCCAATTTACGAGCGTGATCCTCAGATATGTATGCAACTTTCATTAGTTTTGAGTTTTTCCATTTGAGCAAGTCTGGTGCCAGCTTTAAATTCGTCTTTACGGACTGTTCTGTTTTGACAGATTCTGCCTTTTATTTCGCATTGCCTCTTTTGCTATGTTGGATTTATTTCTTTGATCCATTAATGTCCAGTAGCTTTATGCAATGTCCAGAAGTGAAAAGAATGTTTGTGTCACCTCTGAACATGTGAATTTTTGATTATGCACTAACCCTCTAATGAGTTTGCTTGAAGTTTGGTGTGAAGGAAGTTTTCAAGGGTCAATAGAAGAAGGTGATATAATGTGATCGAGAAGAGTGAAAGGTCTAAGCTTGGGGATGCCCCGTGGTTCACCCCTGCATATTTTAAGAAGACTCAAGCATCTAAGCTTGGGGATGCCCAAGGCATCCCCTTCTTCATCGACAACTTATCGGGTTTCTTCTAGTGAAACTATATTTTTATTCGGTCACATCTTATGTATTTTACTTGGAGCGTCTGTGTGCTTTTATTTTTGTTTTTGTTTTGTTATCTTAGTTCTCTGAATAAGTTCATCCTTGTGTGGGAGAGAGACACGCTCCGCTGGTTCGTATGAACACATGTGTTCTTAGCTCATAATATTCATGGCGAATTTCTTCGTTAAATTGTTATATGGTTGGAATTGGAAAATGCTACATGTAGTAATTGGTAAAATGTCTTGGATAATGTGATACTTGGCAATTGTTGTGCTCATGTTTAAGCTCTTGCATCATATGCTTTGCACCTATTAGTGAAGAAATACATAGAGCATGCTAAAATTTGGTTTGCATAATTGGTCTCTCTAAGGTCTAGATAATTTCTAGTAAAGAGTTTGAACAACAAGGAAGACGGTGTAGAGTCTTATAATGTTTACAATATGTCTTTTATGTGAGTTTTGCTGCCGGTTCATCCTTGTGTTTGTTTCAAATAACCTTGCTAGCCTAAACCTTGTATCGAGAGGGAATACTTCTCATGCATCCAAATACTTGAGCCAATATTCATGCCATTTGTGTCCACCATACCTACCTACTACATGGTATTCTCCGCCATTCCAAAGTAAATTGCTTGAGTGCTACCTTTAAACAATTCAAAAGTTATTACCTCTTATTTGTGTCAATGTTTTATAGCTCATGAGGAAGTATGTGGTGTTTATCTTTCAATCTTGTTGGGCAATTTTCACCAATGGACTAGTGGCTTCATCCGCTTATCCAATAATTTTGCAAAAAGAGCTGGCAATGGGATTCCCAGTCCCAAATTAATTAACAAAAATAGACACTCCTCCATGGTATGTGATTGTTGGACGGCACCCGAAGGATTCGGTTAGCCATGGCTTGAGAAAGCAAAGGTGGGGAGGAGTGTCATCATAATAAAACTATAATAAAAAGGCACTCCTTCATGGTATGAGATTGTTGGTAGGCACCCGAGGATTCGGTTAGCCATGGTTTGTGAAAGAAAGGTTGGAAGGAGTGCCACCAAAAAAAAATAAAATGGGAGCCGCTCTTTGAAGGTTTGTCTGGCAAGGGGGTTAGAGTACCCGCTACCATTCGTTGACAACAACAAACACCTCTCAAAACTTTACTTTTATGCTCTCTTTATGTTTTCAAAATAAAAGCTCTAGCACAAATATAGCAATCGATGCTTTCCTCTTTGAAGGACCTTTCTTTTACTTTTATGTTGAGTCAGTTCACCTATCTCTCTCCATCCCAAGAAGCAAACACTTGTGTGAACTGTGCATTGATTCCTACATACTTGCATATTGCACTTGTTATATTACTTTATGTTGACAATATCCATGAGATATACATGTTACAAGTTGAAAGCAACCGCTGAAACTTAATCTTCTTTTGTGTTGCTTCAATACCTTTACTTTGATTTATTGCTTTATGAGTTAACTCTTATGCAAGACTTATTGATGCTTGTCTTGAAGTACTATTCATGAAAAGTCTTTGCTTTATGATTTAGTTGTTTACTCATGTCATTACCATTGTTTTGATCGCTGCATTCATTACATATGTTTACAATATGATCAAGTTTATGATGGCATGTCATAAGAAATTATCTTTGTTATCGTTTTACTGCTCGGGACGAGCAGAACTTGGGGATGCTGATACGTCTCCAACGTATCGATAATTTCTTATGTTCCATGCCACATTATTGATGTTATCTACATGTTTTATACACATTATATGTCATATTTATGCATTTTCTGGAACTAACCTATTAACAAGATGCCGAAGTGCCAGTTCATGTTTCTGCTGTTTTTGGTTTCGAAATCCTAGTAACGAAATATTCGGAATCGGACGAAATCAAGACCCAGATTCCTATTTTCCCGGAACCATCCAGAACACACGAGAACCGCCAGAGAGGGGCCACAGGGCCCCCAGATGATACCTTGGCGCGGCCCGGAGGGGGCGCGCCGCCTATGGTGTGGCCCTGTCAGCCCTCTGCGCCGCCTCTTCGCCTATATAAAGTCTCCGTCGCGAAAACCCTGTGCGTACGACGAAACCCACGAAACCTTCCGAGCCGCCGTCATCGAAGCCAAGATGCGGGGGACAGGAGTCTCTGTTCGGCACCCCGGACGGGGAAGTGCCCCGGAAGGCTTCTCCATCGACACCGCTGCCATCTCCACCGCCATCTTCATCACCGTTGCTGCTCCCATGAGGAGGGAGTAGTTCTCCATCGAGGCTCGGGGCTGTACCGGTAGCTATGTGGTTCATCTCTCTCCTATGTAGTTCAATACAATAATCTCATGAGCTGCCTTACATGATTGAGATTCATATGATGATGCTTGTAATCTAGATGTCATTATGCTAGTCAAGTGAGTTTTACTTATGTGATCTCCGGAGACTCCTTGTCCCACGTGTGTAAAGGTGACAGTGTGTGCACCGTGTGGGTCTCTTAGGCTATATTTCACGAAGTACTTATTCACTGTTGAAGAGCGTAGTGAAGTGCTTATTTATATCTCTTTATGATTGCAATGTGCATCGTATCACAATTTATCTATGTGCTACTCTAGTTATTAAAGTAGTTTTATTCCTCCTGCATGTGTGCAAAGGTGACAGTGCGTGCACCGTGTTAGTACTTGGTTTATGCTATGATCATGATCTCTTGTAGATTGCGAAGTTAACTATTGCTATGATAATATTGATGTGATCTATTCCTCCTACATATGCATGAAGGTGACAGTGTGCATGCTATGCTAGTACTTGGTTTAGTCTTTTGATCTATCTTACACTTAAGGTTACTTAAACATGAGCATTATTGTGGAGCTTGTTAACTCCGGCATTGAGGGTTCGTGTAATCCTACGCAATGTGTTCATCATCCAACAAAAGTGTAGAGTATGCATTTATCTATTTGTTATGTGATCAATGTTGAGAGTGTCCACTAGTGAAAGTGTAATCCCTAGGCCTTGTTCCTAAATACGGCTATCGCTGCTTGTTTTTCTCTTTGTGTTACTACTGCTGCAATACTACCACCATCAACTACGCCAGCAAGCTATTTTTAGCACCGTTGCTACTGCTCATACATATTCATACCACCTGTATTTCACTATCTCTTCGCCGAACTAGTGCACCTATTTGGTGTGTTGGGGACACAAGAGACTTCTTGCTTTGTGGTTGGGGGTTGCATGAGAGGATATCTTTGACCTCTTCCTCCGAGTTCGATAAACCTTGGTGATCCACTTAAGGAAAACTTGCCTGTTCTACAAACCTCTCCTTGAGGACGTGACGAGTCTTGGGTGGAAGGACTCGTCGTCGCTGTCGACGTCGCTGCTCTCCACCTGTCACGTAGCACCAAAGATCGTGCAAAAAACACGGAGTCAATTGCAACGATGATTGAACAGAGAGTGAACAAAAAATCATGCATGATAATATGGGCTCGAAAAAAAGAGGTAGCCTCAGTTACATTGGACACACTTATATCCAGGATTTGAGTAAGTAAACCAAAGATCATGCACAACAAATTTGTACACACCAATTGTTTACTGACCAAACCCTGAATCAATTTAGGGATGCCCAAATATTCATCATCATCGACACAAATCTTAAACAAAAGCAAATCACAAACACTAATAACGCAAGATCTAACACAAAAGGATCGAACTAGGAACAGACGAACAGTAATAACGCAAGATCTAACACAAAAGGATTGAACTAGGAACAGACGAACAGTAATAACGCAAGATCTAACACAAAAGGATTGAACTAGGAACAGACGAACAGTAATAACGCAAGATCTAACAAAAAGGATTGAACTAGGAAGAGACGAACAGTAATAACGCAAGATCTAACACAAAAGGATTGAACTAGGAACAGACGAACCGTAATAACGCTAGATCTAACACAAAATGATTGAAATGAGATAAGAACAAGGGAACAAAGGGTTACCTCCGGCTCGTAGTCGACGATGGTGGTGTCGTAGGGGTTCTCCGGCGCGTCGTACTGCACTGGTTCGTACGGGTCCCAATCGACGGGGGACTGGACGGGGGCGGCGGCCGATGCGCCGGCTGCTACGTTGGAAGCAGCGATAGGGGCCTGGACGGGGGCGGCGGCCGATGCGCCGGCTGCTACGTTGGGAGCGACAGGGGCCTGGACGGGGGCGGCGGCCGATGCGCCGGCTGCTACGTTGGAAGCAGCGACATGGGCCTGGACGGGGGCGGCGGCCGATGCGCCGACAATGGGCATCTCATTCTTCTCCATCGCCGGCGGTTTTCTTCGGGGTTTTTTCTTCGGTTGTGGAGAAGATGATGGGACAGGAGAGGCGGTTGCAGTGACAGTGAGAACGTGCGTCGAGGGAGAGAAAGAGGGGCTCTATAAAGACGAAGGTGGCGTGTACCGCAACACGCGTCCGCTATGCACGGCTGCAGCGTGCACCGCTACACGAGTCTAACCCTGGGACGTTTGGTGTACTCAGTTATAACCTCGGGCCTTATACAGAAATTTTATCTGTACTCAGTTTTCCCCTCGAGGACTTAGACCGGCAAGTGCAATATACTCAGTTTTACCCTCAAGTAGCTGGTCAACAGAGAGTCAACAAATGAGATTAACATAGCTAATTGAGTCATTTCATGCGCAAAAAAATCCAAAAAAATAAAAACATAGTGGCAACTACTCATGGAGTCTTCCTACGCAACCTGCCACCTAGAAAACCTTAACAAACATATATAAATCAAGTTTTACCACAAATTGCCACTTCTCAGAATCACTAGTGTAGCTATGAAGATGCAT
This sequence comes from Lolium multiflorum, assembly GCA_030979885.1. Classification (NCBI taxonomy): domain Eukaryota; kingdom Viridiplantae; phylum Streptophyta; class Magnoliopsida; order Poales; family Poaceae; genus Lolium; species Lolium multiflorum. Next base: position 272,941,990 of record CM061750.1, on the reverse strand, counting down.
GGTTTTCCACCCAAACCCCTTTGCAAAACATCTTTCCCAAAACATAGTTTGTCTAAATGATGCCATAATTGTCACACTCATGTATATTTGAATTGCAAATAATTTGATGTAGCCCAATATGAATTATATTGTACAAAACACACATTTTTCATTTTGTAATTCTTTTGTTTGAATCCCTTAGTCTATTTACTATTTATGTGCCCTTGGATTCTTAGTACTACTCAGTTTTGCCCTCAAGTACTGTCACAAATGCTCTGAGAAGCCCAAACTTATCCTGATTGGTTGAGCCGTTGTCACACGGATCGACTCCACGAACCGTTGATCCACTGATCTAACGGGCAGTATACCCCTATCCGTCTCTTCGTGGCAACCTCTCTCTCTCTCTCTCTCTCTCTCTCTCTCTTCGTGGCCACCCATCTCTCTCTCTGTCGGTGGAGAATAAACATGAGGCATACATATTTGCGGATTTCGGTGATTGCATTATTTGTCACCCCTCTAACAATTATCAACTATCTTGAGCTGTCCTTTTCTTTTAGGGAATATAGTTTGGGATATAGTATTGGTATTTTGAAACGGCCTAAAAGTGGTATAATTTTGTTATAAACATGAGGCATACATTTTTGCTGATTTCGGCGATTGCATTATTTGTCACCCCTCTAACAATTATCAACTATCTTTAGCTGTCTTTTTCTTTTAGGGAATATAGTTTGGGATATGGTATTGGTATTTTGGAAAGGCCTAAAAGTGGTATAATTTTGGTATAAACATGAGGCATACATATTTGCGGATTTCGGGGATTGCATTATTTGTCACCCCTCTAACAATTATCAACTATCTTGAGCTGTCCTTTTCTTTTAGGGAATATAGTTTGGGATATAGTATTGGTATTTTGAAACGGCCTAAAAGTGGTATAATTTTGTTATAAACATGAGGCATACATTTTTGCTGATTTCGGCGATTGCATTATTTGTCACCCCTCTAACAATTATCAACTATCTTTAGCTGTCCTTTTCTTTTAGGGAATATAGTTTGGGATATGGTATTGGTATTTTGGAAAGGCCTAAAAGTGGTATAATTTTGGTATAAACATGAGGCATACATATTTGCGGATTTCGGGGATTGCATTATTTGTCACCCCTCTAACAATTATCAACTATCTTGAGCTGTCCTTTTCTTTTAGGGAATATAGTTTGGGATATAGTATTGGTATTTTGAAACGGCCTAAAAGTGGTATAATTTTGTTATAAACATGAGGCATACATTTTTGCTGATTTCGGTGATTGCATTATTTGTCACCCCTCTAACAATTATCAACTATCTTTAGCTGTCCTTTTCTTTTAGGAAATATAGTTTGGGATATGGTATTGGTATTTTGGAAAGGCCTAAAAGTGGTATAATTTTGGTATAAACATGAGGCATACATATTTGCGGATTTCGGGGATTGCATTATTTGTCACCCCTCTAACAATTATCAACTATCTTTAGCTTTCCTTTTCTTTTAGGGAATATAGTTGGTAATTTCGGTGAATGCACACACTAACTTTGAAAACAACTACAAGTACATGTAACTGAATAATGGATTTGTAACAAGGTATCCCTTGTAACAACTTCTAGCGCCTGGTGAGCAATGATAAGAATCCGATCGTAATTATACAACAAAAAAAACAACCAGCCATCAGATTAGCTTGCTTCTTCAACTCGATCAGCTGCCTTAACTGCTTGTTCATTTTCTTCAGTTCTCCCTTCACTTCCACCAGTTCTGCATTGGGAGCATTAGGCATAATCGGAAGGTCCCTAATCGGAACGGCTCCTCTCTCCGCCGCATTCTCTACAGCAAGTCCCCCCCCTCCCAAATTGCGCCCCCCAATAGCGCCAATTGATTCCTGCAACTGAAGCCTCTGAACGTACACATCGATCCACTCGAAATGCCTGCATTTCTTCAAGATCTGAAAACAACAACGTGAACCCTAAATCCCAAATTCGAGGGAATAACAAGAAAATCGAGAGAAAATAGAGAAATTGGAGCGAGATCTAACCTTATCCCCCTCTCTATATGGCAAGCTCTCGCATGCAACGAACTCACGTCCACGGTTGCCGTTCTCGTCCGTCTTACAGATCGACCGCTTCAGAGGCTCCTGGCGTGGGCAGTCAGGGCATCTTGTCAAAGGCACGGGTCCATACTGCGGCCATGAAGAACGGGAGGTCGAAGAGAAACTAGACATCACCCGCGTGCCGGAGAAGGGCTGCCGCTGGCGGAGAAGAAGAACAATGGGGCGCGGAGAAAGAAAGGGGAAGCAATGGCACGGGCACGGGCGCGGGGCTAGCTCGGGCTCCCATTTTGCAACGGTCACCTGGGTAAGCTGTGGGTCCGGCGCGCTAACGTGGACAAGTTGTGGGTCCCACGATGATCTGGATAAGTGGAGACATGTCCACTGCGGGGCACCAACAGCGGCCCCACTTGCCAGCACCAACCAACGTCAACTAAACGGGATTCCTTCCGTCCGGCTCTTCTGCGGGTTATAGACAAGGGGTTGGGGAAAACTGAGGAAAAACTAAGGATGGGGAAAACTGAGTACAACTAAGGAGCCGAGGGCACGAAAATAGAAATCCTTTTTAATTTTCTCTTCAAACACATCATGTCCTAATTCAAGATAAAGTTCATAAAGATCTCTATTTTTGTTGTTGTTTTCCATTAAGCCTAACTAGTGAAAATAAAAACAAGTACATGGCTAGACATGATAACAAAATAAATTAAATGCAAGTAACTAATTTTTTGTGTTTTTAATATGAAGCAAACAAGACAGTAAATAAAATAAAGTAGAGCAAGACAAAAACAAAGTAAAGAGATTGGGAAGTGGAGACTCCCCTTGCAGCGTGTCTTGATCTCCCGGCAACGCGCAGAAATTTAGCTTGATACGCGTAGATGCACACGTCCGTTGGGAACCCCAAGTGGAAGGTATGATGCGTATAGAAGAAAGTTTCCCTCAGTATGAAACCAAGGTTTATCGAACCAGTAGGAGCCAAGAAGCACGTTGAAGGTTGATGGTGGCGAAATGTAGTGCGGCAACACCGGGATCCGGCGCCAACGTGGAACCTGCACAACACACCAAAGTACTTTGCCTAGCAAAGCAGTGAGATGGTCAATCTCACCAAACTTTTGTAACAAAGGATTGTATTGTGTGGAAGATGATTGTTTTGAAAACAGTAAAACAAGTATTGCGAGATTGTATGCGATGTAAAGAATAGGACCGGGGTCCACAGTTCACTAGAGGTGTCTCTCCCAAGATAAAAGCATGTTGGGTGAACAAATTACAGTCGGGCAATTGACAAAATAGAGAAGGGCATAACAATGCATATACATGATATGATAAATATAGTGAGATTTAATTGGGCATTACGACAAAGTACATAGACCGCCAAATATGCATCTATACCTAAAAGTCCACCTTGAGTTATCATCCGAACCCCATTCAGTATTAAGTTGCAAAGCAACAGACAATTGCATTAAGTATGGTGCGTAATGTAATCGAACAACTACATCCTTAGACATAGAATCAATGTTTTATCCTAGTGGCAACAACACATCACAACCTTAGAACTTTCTGTCACTGTCCAGGTGTCAATGAAGGCATGAACCCACTATCGAGCATAAATACTCCCTCTTGGAGTTAAGAGCAAAAACTTGGCCAGAGCCTCTACTAATAACGGAGATCATGCAAGATCATAAACAACACATAAGTAATAGATTGATAATCACCATAACATAGTATTCTCTATCCATCGGATCCCGACAAACACAACATATAGTATTACAGATAGATGATGTTGATCATGTTAGGCAGCTCACAAGATCCAACAATGAAGCACAATTAGGAGAAGACGACCATCTAGCTACTGCTATGGACCCATAGTCCGGGTGAACTACTCACTCATCACTCCGGAGGCGATCATGGCGATGAAGAGTCCTCGGGAGATGAATCCCCTCTCCGGCGGGGTGCGGAGCGATCTCCTGAATCCCCGAGATGGGATTGCGGCGGCGCGTCTGCGGAAGGTTTCCGTATCGTGGCTCTCGGACTGGGGGTTTCGCGACGGAGGGTTTAAGTAGGCGAAAGGGCAGCCTCGGAGGGTCGGTGGGGCCAGACACTAGGCGGCGCGGCCGGGGCCTGGGCCGCGCCGCCACCATGTGTGGGCCTCGTGGCCCCTCGACGCTCTCGGGTGTTCTGGATGCTTCTGGCAAAATAGGAACCTGGGCGTTGATTTCGTCCAATTCCGAGAATATTTCCTTACTAGGATTTTTGAAACCAAAAACAACTGGCTCTTCGGCATCTTGTTAATAGGTTAGTTCAGAAAATGCGTAAATACGACATATAATGTGCATAAAACATGTAGATATCATCAATAATGTAGCATGGAACATAAGAAATTATCGATACGTTGGAGATGTATCACGTATTCTGCAAGATGAATGTGAAGTCCTGGGCCAATTTTTACCATTTTCTTACATCTCAGTGATCTGCCTTATATCTTCACGTGTGTCTATATATGTTTTTACATCTTAAATTTTTTCTTATTTATTTATAATTATAAAGTTCAGTTTGCTAGAGCAATATTTTTGTTATCTATTTAAAGTTAATATTTTGTCCGCTTCCGCAGCAACGCGCGGGCATTGCCCTAGTATATTTAAAAGTACCAAAAATCAAAGTCGCAGGTAAATCTAGCAGAAGGGTGGCTGAATAGACATATTTACACAGTTTATGAACTTTAAACTGACGTGAGTTTGTGCCTTTTGGTTTCCAAATGATGTACTGGACTCCCTGCACATTTATACTGTCATAATGCTACATCTTATCCACTTATGTGGATTGCATGGTTGTTAACTTGCTATCATGGTCACCTAATCATGATACTACAACAGGTGAGCTTGGATCTGTACCAATAGTGGAGGGGCGTCCCTTGAGACCAAGGCGGTTGGAGCAGCGGACTATCGTCCTAGCGTTGTGAGTCACCGGGAAATAAACTTTCTATCCCTAAATATATCGTCCTAGCATCCTTGCATACAACGGCCATGTCGAAGTAAGGGTGCCCGTTACCAGCTTTAGAATTTTGGTGTGTCCAGATGGAGAATCTAGGATAGTCACCTCATCAAGGAAAAGAAATCATGGGCTGTTTCATGTAATTCTGCTATTCCACATGTTCTAATTATTCCAAAAGATCCACCGTGTTCTAATATCCATCTAGATCTAGATCCAGTATGGAATCCGTTTCACAACAGATTTGTGTTTTATTTTGGCTTCCACTACTTGCTGGAAAACTTTAGTGAGTTTGATAAGATTTTTAGCAGGCAAAATCAGTGACATTAGGAAAAATCTTCATTACACAATAGGTTTTCTCGCAGTGTAAATATACACTAAGGTATTTCTTTTTCATTACTCAGTTTAAGCTGCTATTTTGGACAAGCGAGATGACTACATGGAAACATTGATGATTTTTGTAGTGTGCACTAACTGAAGTTGGCCTGCTGCTCCCACGTACGCTGTAGTCTCCCTTGGGTGATTTGGATTCTGAGATTTTCTTTGATTACCATTGGGCATTGGTTTCTTGTTCTACATATTGGGGCTTTCTTAATTCTGGTGTTTGGCCTAAGTGATTGGGGATTGATATTGTGAATGTCTGAGTCTGTGGGCATCTGAAGCTGCATGCTCCATTGGCTAAAACTTGCTGGTAGGCAATGGTTTGAACAACTGTTGTGTTCTACATTTATTAGTTCAATATATATCAGCTAGCAGTATTGGATGCTAAGAAAATTGTTATGACCGGTCTTAGTTACGTGAGAAGGGGGCCCAACCGTGGGCCCAATTAGGGGCTTAGCCCATTATCAGTTTAGGGTTTTAGCTCTTTATATATTGGTTGTAACGAGGAAAACAATCAAGCAATAATAATATTCATTATTGCCGACTCCCTGAGGAGTTGGTCTCCTAACCCTAGCCGCCGCCCCTCCTCTCCATCCCGCGCACGACGGCGCCCTGCCGCCGGCGTCCGCCGCCTCGCCTGCACGTCTCTCCCTCCTTCCCCTACAAGCTACGCCCTAGGACGGGTAGAGCAGTTGGTTCTACCAAAAATGATTATGTTCATTCATTTTAATTCCAAGAGACAGTCATTTTCTTATAGTCTTACTGCCGTTTCAGTTCGATATCTTCTCAAATTCAAAGCAATTGGCATGTCAAATTACTTCTTAACCAGGTTTGGTTTCTATTCACACATTGTCCCATATATCCATGTTATGACTTTTGTCGTATACCCTGGTTTCCTTATAATTGTAGTAGCATCCACAAAAACAGATTAACTCACATGTCGCTTTTTATATTGTATCCTAATACATGTTTCTAAACTAATCAATTTATATGTTTTATTTTTTGTATTTTCCAACCTATCTACAACTTATGATGTCAGAACTCATTTGTAATGTACACATTGGATCGTAGTTGATCTTTATTCTCACATGTCAGTTATGTTTTTTGATGTGGATATGCTTAAGTTGATGTGGTGCGTGGCATATGCTCAAAGCTCTTGGTCATCTATGGAAATACACACCGGGAAGATCAATTGCTCCAAAGTGAAGATTATGAGAGGCTGACTATAGAACAAACTAATGTGCAGAGGATGCATTAATTCTGCCTTTTGTGCTCAGCCCCTTAAACAACCCATCTCATAGCTGGGCAAAGGGCGCAAAGTAATCAACACGAATCTCTCCGCTACACCTATGGGCATTTAAAGATGTTGAACTGATCCTTTGGCCCTACCGTATACATTATCACATTGTTCCAGAAGCAATGTTAGAGATCATGATGGGCAAAGGGCGCAAAACATCACTCCCTTTGGTGTGTGACTACTAAATGTAAACTCAAGTCATACTTATCTCTAGAGGACCATCCATTATTTTGGTAATGCAACAAATGCTAATATTGTGATGTTCAATTATATTTTTTTCGAAATATACATAAGTATGTTTCGTTTAAGAATATATTTTTATAAATTACTATGGTAGATGTGACTTCTAGATTTCTTGCCTTTTGAGTAGCTTAAGGTACATCTGTGGAGAGGTGTGTTGCACAAACATCTGTTTTTTAGTAAAATTTTAAGAATGGTGTTATTTTTGGAATATTATGTGGCTCTCTTTTCATACATGTGAACTTTCATGTGCATCAAATTTACATTTGTGACCCGTGGCATTCAACCCTTTTTCTTGGTTTCCATGGTCATCCTCTTTTTGGAGCGGTTAAGGAATTGCTGCCTAAAAAAGTAGCATCCGCACCAGTGCCGTACCGATAGAGTTTTTTTTACCTCAACCATTATTGAAGATTTGCTAATCCTCTTTTGTACGGTTGACACAAAAGGCTATAATCCAGAGCTGTCTCTGGCTATTTATGAATATCAAAGTGTTGTTTAGACTAATCAGAAAAGAAGTACTCCTTGGGTTATACATGTGTTTCGAGCATTCATGTTTTGTGAACAATAATAAATCCAAAATGAGAGGTTGTTGAGTTGACAGTTATGACGACCCAGAACACAGGTGTGATACTTACCGTTGAAGAGTAACAAGAAGACCTAGAACTTAGAATCACGCAGATGCATTACAATGCTATCTTGTTATTACGTTCGGTATTATTATGCTGTAGTATATTATGATATCTCTGATTTATTTTGATACCTGTGGCAACGCACGAGCATTTGTACTAGTATATTAAAAAATGTGAAGATACCAATTAAATCTAGCTTTTGCTACGATACAATACCTTAATATTAGTACACATGCACATATTTTTCTAAAAAAAAAGAAGAATATAAAAAAAAGAAAAAGCAAATCCCGTTATAATGTTCCACTTCTTGCAGCAATAACACAAACATCACCAAGACAACACTTAAAGTTTAAATTCTCAAAAAACGACTCCTCAAAGAAGGAATCAGTGCCCAAATGTCGTCATCACCCGATCATATATCTTAGATTTTCACCTCGAAAAAAGTTATCGCTCATAAAACAATGCCTTCAACAAGTCTATTGTCTTTTTCTTTTTTCAAGTATCCGCAGGAGAGCAGCATGTTATGTATTAATCTTAAAAGAAGAAAAACTTTGATCCAGTTTATGAGATAAACCGAACCCAAAACTCTTACAAATGAAGCTGTCCGGCGAGCCAAACACACCCGAAAGCACAGGACATACGCATACACGCCTTGCCCAACCACCGGCCTGAAGGCACGAGATTAGGACACAAGGCCTCTAGACTATGTCAACACTAAAGCAAAACATCTTGGAGCAACCGAGCTCCAGGATGGCACACATCAACGTACGACTCACCCATGGCGCCTAGAAGATCGGCGAGTTGATAACAGGACCTGACTGAACCTGAGGATTGCGTCGTCCAAGTACTATAGAAGCAAGTGTACCTTGCGCTTGAGACCTAGACACCAATGGCTAAACATGGGACTTCGCGAGCAACCCGGACAACGCCTCCAAGAAGGGAACGACACCATAGCGCCGCTCCTGCCTGAACTAAGAACTCAGTCTAGGGTTTCCCCCATTACTCAGGAGTGGACATGATGGACGGGTCTAAGCGACGCCTTCAGGAAAGTGACGGCGCCCGCAGGCGTCGCAGGCGTCTTGCATCAGCACATGGATTTCTCCCAGCCCTTCCATCCGCCCCACGCCCCAAAGAGACAACAAAGGGCCATCTGCCGGACATCACCAACGAGAGGAGCACTTGACATCGGCGAGGAAGTTGCCAACCACCTTGAGCTTAACCCGACCAGCCCTAGGATGGTACCGACCTGCCTCCACTTTCCTGAGTTGGGAGGCGAGCAACACACCGTAGGCATCGGGCAGCCCATCCCAGGGCAGCACTGAGCGCCAGAGAATAGCCGCCAAAGCGAGCGAGCCCTGGCTGGACCTAAATTGGCCTCGTTCGAGATCCATCCGGCTCCGGAGCACGACACCGCTGCCAACCGCCCACACCATGCGCCTGCTGCATGACCGCACCACTTCCCATCCATCGCGCTGACCCAGCGAGTGGCCCAGACCAGGCCCTAGAAGAGCCTAGATCGGGCCATGTCGCTGCAGCCGCAAGCGCGAGGAGCCACCCATGCGCGACAGACGTTGTGGAACGCCGTCGCCTAGCCTACCCGGCCGCACCGCCGAGAACCGCCGCAACCCCACCGTGCACAGCGGCCTGACACTCATCCTCATGCAAAGACGAGCGGTCGGAGGTGCAGCTCGACTCCCTACGTCTTTGACGGTCCGGCGCTGCTGGCGGCAGCCAGGGAAGCATGTGGTAGCTGTTTAATTAGGTTTGGTGGGGCGTCTTTGGAGTCGCTCGCGCGAGCGACCCGGGAGGAAAGATCTTTCTTCTCCTAATAAGTTCATTGTCAGGCACAACTAATTAAGGCAAGACATTGAATTTTCACACTGAAAGATAAGATATTAAATTTCTCTTGTGTTGACGCCCCTACTTGCATGCCGCTGCTACGAAACCCGAAACATCAAGAAAGTTCACTATCATCACAAAGCCTCAAACGACAAGCAGTAGTACTCAGATCTCGCCTTTCATACCATTCTCCTTCACCATGGAACAAAGAAGACATGTTCCAGGATGGCAAGAGATAGCAGATCTTCTCGCCGCTCCCTCCTGAAACCAAACGATCAGGAAAAAAACATGGACGCACACGATCGAATCACATCCGATCTAGGAATCTCTAGACGTGATTCGCCGAAGGGAGTTTGCCGGCAGAGCTTTCCAAAACTCAACATTCCGGACAGATGAAGGAGGATAAGCATCTGGCAAATCTTTGTTTTGGCGCGAGAAGAGCCTAGTCTGCAAGCTCCGTTAGATCTGCCTAGTGGGAATTGCTGACATCTAAAGGTATAATTGCTACACACTTATGGAGCTCTCACAGGGCATCCACGTTAGGCACGTCGCTTGCACGGGTTGGGCCGCTGGCCTCGCTAGCCTTCCAGCGATTGGGCCACGTGTTGTACATCGGTTGGACACGAAGTCGTGCGAAGAGAGAGAATGAAACTGAGACAAAAAGAGTGCCCAGGCCAAACCTATCCCTATCCTCCCAATCCCGTAGCCGCCGCCTCCCTAGATCCCGCAGCCACCGCCTCGCTCCCCACCGCCGCCTCGCTCCCCACCGCGCCTCCCCAGCCGCAGTCGTCGCCTCGCTCCCTGCCGCCGGTCTGCTCTCCGGCGAGCGTTGTGGGCCGCGTCCTCCCCCTCATCAAGGCCAAGGACGAGCGGTGGAGGTTGGTGTTGAACCACAAGGGCCTCGCCGTGGCGGGCTCGGCTCTGCTGGCACGGCCATGCCGTGTTCATCGGCTCCGGCGAGGCAGGGGACGTGGGCGTCGGCCGCGGCCGTTCTCGGCGGCTTGCTGGCCGTGATGAGATCCAAGAGGACATGGTTGGCATGGCGGCCATCTCCTCGGTGTTCATCGGTTCCGTCGAGGTAGGGACTTGGGCGTCGGCCGCCCTCGGCGGCGCGCTGGCCGCGGCGGTGAACACATGGAGCCGCTCTTTGAGTTTTACCGCAAGATTTAGGAGGACATCAAGGCCAACCTCTCTGAACCGCTGTCCTCACAGTCAAGAATACGTCCACCTACAGGTCTGTAGCACACCCCTCTACCTATCAGCACAAATTTCCTCATGTTTTTTGAAGAGGAAGATTGTTTTCTGTTGTTGGTTCCCAAAGTCCTCCTCGATCCGCACTATGTAAGGTCATGCATCTAGGTAAACCATCATGTTCCTATTTATATGTTTCCATCAATAATCATCACGTCTAAAAAGTTCCCTAGATTTTTTGGATCATCGTTACTCTCAGAAAAGCTAAAAGCTAGGTGACTAGATTTTTTTTGGATCATCCGGTCTATATTTAACTTCGCTGAACATGACATTTTGGTTTGCAGATTCTGTATTGTATGGACTTCCTCTTCATGTATTATTCGATGTCGAGGTCGACAAAGTGTAGCATTGAACTGGTGCATATGTGTATATGAAATCTGTAGCAGGTACATGAATTTTACTTGGCATAAAGATTTCAGATTGCTGCAGATTGTTCCCTCTTTATTTTTCTGCCCTTTGCTTTATATACTGAAGCTTTGGGTATTTTTATAATCATAGGTTGAATTTGTTGACCTTTTGTTTGACCTTTTGCAGGCTATCGGGTAAGTATCCTCCCCACAAAAAGAAACTTGTAGCTATTTGATATATGAAAGAAAGCACATTACGAGCTCCCCTTTTTTTACAAAACTTTCTTAATAGAAAGAGTTAAGGAAATTGGTTAATCATAGATTATTAGCTGAATCGATTAAGATGATTTGTTAAAACAATGTCCAAGCATAGATGAATCATCCTCTGTTGATCATGGCCTTTAACCTTGCTTCTGTAATGTGATAAACTACGATTGTCCATAGTGAGATAGCTGCCTCTTTCTTAGTAGTTGCCTAGATATTTTAATTAATTACACGAAGCCAACTTTGCTTTGGTTCCCCATAAAATATAACTGATGTATCCATCTATTTGATTTTCTGCATTTTTTTGATCTTTTGGTTCAGGAGAGATAGGAAAATATCAGAATTGAGTTGTTTCCTGAAGTATATTAGCCAGCGGGCCTCACCTCGCGTTGCTAAAGTAGTTGATAGTAGCTTCAAACTTTCTTAGATAGTATTTTCTTGAGATTTAGGATGTACCTTTCGAGTCTCAGTTATCAAATGAGTGATTTATTTATTTTACTGCTGGTAAGGAATGATAACTTTGGCCTATTAAAAATTTGAACTGTTCACCTTAGATTCCTAAATTCATTCATGCTGGCATAATTTATTATGTTTCTAACTATGAACACTAATTCTTCTCTGGTTTCGTCTTTACCCGTGAACGTTATAACAAGACATGTTGATTCCTATGTTTTGCATCTATACCACTCTGTTTACAGTAACATTAAAAAATTGTTGGTTACCCCTATCCTATGGAAACTATTGCAGTGGTGCTGGAGTGTCTGCTGCTGCAAAAATGAAAGTTTATTCAAAGGAACTGAAGCAAGTCTTTACAGATGCGGGAGAATCCTTGAGGATTTGATGCACAAGGTCTTCTACGGAACGAAAAGAAGAGTATACAATGACCTACAGGCCTAGATAGCAAGATATAGGTAGCCTTTTCTCTTTTTTGCCTCTTTTTTTTGCATAACTACATACTATCTTTCATTAATTTGTTTGTGCAGTTCACTATTAGCCTACGGTTCATTGAAGTTACTTATTTTCGGTTTATTGCTATAGCCGGCAGGTGTATTTTATGGCTACCAACTTGCATCCAGATAAACTTAAACTGAATCCAGTAGCCTGTTTGGTTGGTGTCTTGTGTGTGATACGCCTGACCTGTAGACTTCCTCGGAACTGCATGTGTGTTGTTGCTGAATTTTGCATGGCCACAACTTGATTGCTCTAATGCTGCATGCTCCCATGTGAGCTTCATTATTATCAAGCTGAGTTAGGATTTCGTCAACCATAAGTATTAACATTGAAGTGAAGAATTGGATGTACCAAAGCATGTTTAGAACCCTGCATCATTGTTGTTGTCAACATGAGCGCATATTCTTTTTTGCGTCCGTTTATTTGAAGATGTTAAGGTGTGATCCCAACTGCTTAGGTTTGAGAGGTAGCAGTTTTTTACACTATCGGTGACAAGATTTCAGTGGTTGCCTATGTGGTGCAGGTGCTCCCATGCCTGCTGCATGTACTTCCTCTATGAGCTCGCCTCCTCTCCTGTTCTGGCCATGGCCTCCCGCACCGTGGTGCGGTGGTAGGCTATGGTTGTCCGGCCCCTGCTACGGGTAGCTTGCTCTCGTTAGACTATGGCCACCGTGAGCTTACTATGAAGTTCGCAACTTTTTTCGCTCCATTGCCTCACCAAGGTAATACACTAGATTTATCCAGGAGGTGTTCGACGGTAATATAATTTTTTCGCTCTTATCAATCTTTGCTAATGTGGATGTTGTTAGGCTCTCCTTCAATGACATTGTGCATGTTATTAAAATATAGTTCATGGTGACTAAAATACAGTTGATAAATTTAGAAGAATATTGTGCAATTTTTCTTTTCTTTATAAGAATATGGTGACTAAAACATAGGCCTGGATAAATAAATGTGAGGTCTCCATCATTTTCTCTTTATCCTCTGAACTGCTGCAAATTTTTAAAATATGTTTAGGCTACATGTACTCTAATTCCAGAGAGTGAGTTTTCTCAGTATTTGCTTTTTTAAAAATGATGATAATAACTAATATTATTAGGATATCCAACTGCATTACAATATAGATTCCATCATGAAATTTAGTTCATAGTGAATCTGATGTTTCAAATTCTGCTGCTCCCAAGCATTTGGTGTTCTGCTTATTCTGTACTCTTTGCCTCAGAGATAAGAAGATTGTGATAGCTGCAGCTGAAGATGAATAAAGGGGTACTCAAAAACTTGAGTAAGCCATATATTTGAAGGTATATTGTTTCCACTTTCTTCTATCCTTTTTGTTCCTGGTCTCATTTGCTGGGAGGTTTTTATCGAGCCATTTCCAAATATCTTTTACTAGATATTATTGGAAGGATTCAGTATGGTCTCAGACATCATACTTGTCCACACCATGCATCAGACAATGCCTTCGAACCCGAGACGGTTATGCTCAAGGATCCTCTGTTTTCTTTTACAGAAGATGATTCTGCTGATCATTTATGTACCTTACTGTTTCTGGCTGTGTAAATCTGTAGGGGCAATGCAATGTGGCTGGCTCTTTCGGATGAGCGTGCGGTTCATTTTGATGCAGAATCACTCTGTGCTATATGACATAAAGAGTCAATCATTGCTATTTTGTGGGAACATCACCTAAGACAGCCCATGGTACTCCTGCTCATCGCTTCTTAATAATCTGTATAGTTTGGTGAATTTATATTTATTGTACTAAAGCTTCCATTTTCTCCTTGTGTTCATTTTATTGGTAAGTGCAAGTTACAAAAATTTCAGCTTTGTTGACATTGACAAGGGGCTGTGGACCTGCAGTTCTCCACGAATGATGAGGCCGCCGTGAGAGAGAGGTTTCATGTTTTGGTATCATTATGTCCACTGCTAATTTCTGTGGTGAATTTTGCTTCAATATTTTTTTATTTATCCTACTACCTTATTATCACCTAACTATTGTAATAATTGGAAGTCTACTTATGTTTCTAATAGTTTTCGACAGGAAAATAAGGGCTGAGCTTTTGATCACATTTAGGTTCAAGAAAAAAGTTCTCCCTCCGATCCATATAGTACATAAGTACAAAGTATCTGGCACTTACTATTGATCGGAGGGAGTAACTGATTTATTAATATGTTGAAAGACACCGGAATGTATGCCTTAATATATGAAATCATTGGTATTTGTTTCTATTCTTTTATAACTTAGTAGTTCCTATCTAGCTTTATATGGCACATGCAATAGTAGCACTGCTAAATATGCAATCATTAATATTTGTTTCTATTCTCTTATATTTTTATCATATAATTGAGAGCATAGTTTTTGGCATATCTCTGAAATCATTAATATTTCATCGAAGGCTTCTTCAGATGGCCTGAGCTCTGAATGCTGTACTGATAAAAAGTCTTTGTATTCTGTGCGTTTAAATATATGCTTTGGGCTGGCTAAAGAAATGAATATGCTGGGAATTTATGAAGCTGGAATAATTATACTTGTACCTAGGCTTCTACCATTTGACCAATTGCCTGCCTAATTTTTGTTCTCATATTTTGTTCAACCGAATCCTGGTGTGTAACATGGTACCCTTCTACAGACCGCTATTTCTTGATTGGATTGCAGTGAAAAATTTATTGTGCAGTTCTTAGAGAATTAATGTATTATTTAAATTCACTGGATGCATTTTAGTAAATTGCGCATATCTTGATCGTTGTTATGGCAAGTGGCTTGGTGAGAAAAGATAGATAATGTAGGGCGGTTATATGCTTGCCTGACGTGCACACGTATGCATGGTGCAGATGGCCAAGCAGATGCACGCCAATGTAGTAAAAAGGAACAAATATGGTACTTTGTTCTGTTACTTTGTTTCTCTCTATTGTAGTAAATTATATATAAAAATTGCAAAAGGTTCAGTTGGCACAAAAACTTGCATTTTATTTTTTAGAAATTAATTGAATATGAAGCCAACTACTCAGATGCGTCCAGTCTTTTTATTATGGGGGTCTTTCATTTTGCTTCTAATGGCTGCTTGCCAGCTAATAGAAATAATATTTTTGTTGTTTCTTGGCTGAACTTTTCCCATATCATGAAGTTGAGCTTTGTCGAAAGATATTGTTTGCGTGCCAAATTTTCTTCTTCAGTTGTACTTGTGATTGATCAACGGTTTGCTCATGGTTTCATTTGGTGTATAATTCTACCACAGGTGTCGGGATGCAGAGGCGAGTAGCAAGCTTTTTAAGTTGCGGCTCAAAAGTGAATCGCCAACCCCTACAACTCATTGTGTAGCTGACAAAAGTCGTTTTATATTCATCACAAGTCGTTGTATAGTCCCGAGTAAATATACAACGACTTGGTGACTGTACAGCGACTCAAAGAGAGAAGTTGATATTTGATGCATACAGATGCTGGCTGCAGCAATCCAGTGTCTAAATTTCCCTCGGCAGTCCAAGGAAATACGAATAAAAATTTGTTTAGGGTACATTGTGTTACTGCTACGTTATGTATGCTTTTTATTATTAGCAGATGGTATTGTATTGTGCTATAGTTTGTTTGTACGGCTTTGGCTAGATGCAGTTTACTGGAGACTATTCCTTATTTTTGTGCATTTAGTATTTTTGTACAGAAATAACAAAGCTTAAGGGTTCCTATTTTATAATAGGTAAGTTGAATATAAGGTTCAGAGTCTATGCTCCATATTGTTTTTGTAGCTATGATCAGCGCGGTGAAGACCATGTCAAGTTATGATTTACTACACGCAGCGGCAAGATATGGTCTATATATGCTTAATTACACTTCATTTAGGTGCACAGGAGAACAAAACTCACTTTACTTAATAAACTGAAGATAGATCTGAAAACGCCACGATTTTCCCTCTAATTAGCAGAGAGTTTGCTTGGCCAACCAGATAACACATACGAGAAAGAGGATCATACCGATTAGTTGCGTGCCTTCCTTTTCCCTGGGGGTGATCCATAAATTGATGCCCTCAGAGCTCCTCATTTCGGTCCGGCGTCCTGGTCTAGCTTCGAATCCTGAATCCTGCTGTTCTGGTACGTCTCCAATCTCCACTGGTGCTCATGAGCCGCATCGTTGCTCTTGAAAGCCGCACAACGGCGGTCAGGAATCCAGGTAGCTTCCCAGACTTGCCCTTCAGAGCAGGCCATTCTCTCTACTCTGTCGATACTACCGAAGTCAGCTTGATGGGCTACCCGCGTTCCGATAGTAAACTTAGGCCGTTCCCAAACCGGTTTCTTATCGCAGATTCTGCCGACGTGGCACCGTAATTTATTAAGCTATCTTTTAGGCAAAAAAGTCTTGGTGCTTCTCCCTATGCAACGCAACGCAGCGATCCATGTGCCTGCAGCCCCGCCTTGCTCCATCGATTCATCCCCTCCCTACAAGCTGACCTTCCCTACACGGCAATGTTGTCCAAGAGTGGGGGATAAATGGGGGAGTGTGGTCATTCCCGCTCGATGTTTGCAAGGCCTATTAGATTTACATTTTCTTTGTGTCGTGACTTTTGAATACCATGCCGTGTCAATTTATTGCTTAAGATGATTTTGGCAAATCGTTTCTTGATTTGGTTGCTCTCTCAGAATCAACAATTGTTAGTTTCTATAATATATATTCCTCCTGTTTGCCAGGTTGTATATAAATGTTTGTTTTTCTATTTATAATTTACTATGGTTCGTTACAAGTTCTTTTTAAAACCTAAAAATCAGTATCATTTTCTTACATAGACACGAGTCTCACGGGATCGTGCGCCAAGGCGCACATCTAAATCTAGTGTGACATGGTCGAGCACGAGCAACAACCGCTTGCCAGTCAACGGCATAAGCTCCCTGACAGTCTTCAGTGCCATTGGCATCTCTTCCAAAGTCCAAACAGGTGCATCATGTGAACCTTGAGTTACTTGTTGAGCTGGTGTGTGCCGGAGAGGCCGGTGTGCCCACATACGCACTGGGAACTGGGCGTTGATGATCCCGTACGTGGTGAAAGTCTGGAAGATGAGCTGCGTGAGCGCTGTCTTGCAAACACCTTCCGCGCCGATAAAAGGGAGGACGCCAACCCCAAGGCGGTAGTGCAGGGGAGTTCAGGGTTTCTGCCTAAAATGCTAGGTCGTTTGCCAATAGAGGATTAAGAAATGGTCAGTACAAGAAATATCACCAACTGTAAACTGGTATCCAATTCATAAATAATGTTAAATGGTATTGCTACATTTGTAATGGCCATTTTTCTTGCAACATTATGTGCTTCTATGCCAACTAATAAACTGTTTGGTACCAATCAAACCAAAGAAGATTATCAAAGTAGGCAGTGGATATGCACAGCCAAACAGTACCACTACGATGTATGTTCAAATTGAGAAGTCCACTACGTTGCAGAGCTTGTAAATCAATCTTTTTTTTTTACATGATGAAAATCCATCTTCTCTGTATCTGCAAGACTGGAACGTCCGCCGTGTCGAACAGCCGGCCACACCACCACGGTGTCCACTTCTCTCGCGACAAACCGCAAAAGACGGCGCCATACAAGAGGCTTCCAGTTAGCGCTTGTGTTCCCCACTGGTATCCAAACATGGCCGTGGCTTATCTCAAACCCCGACATACGCTATCAACGAGCGTCTGACTATTCGTTCATACCAACGCTCCGACACCATAATCTCTCTTTGTTTCCATCACCACGCTTGCCGCTAAAACCACACACATCATTGTCTCCTTATGCGCGCGATTCCCATATTTATATCCATGATTAACCTGCAACACTGCGCATCAGCTAGCTTCCACTACCAAGTAAGTACCAATCGAGGTTTCTGCAACGGCAAACATGAGCAAGCCACAGGCGCTCCTCGACCTGATGACGGCTGTCGACGCCGGCCTTGTGGCAGTCGACGCCGGCAGCGCTAACTTGGCGCCTAAACGTCGTGGGAGCTACGGCCGCAGCCGGCAGACCGCGCCGGTTGCGGCGGCGCCGCAAACCCCGCCCGCGTCGTCGCCGGCGATGGACGCAAGCTTCGAGTTCAGCACTGCGGTCAGCAACAGCTTCGCGTCGCCCGCCAGCATGGTCTTCTCGGACGGCCAGCTCCGGGCGCACCAGTTCCCCGCGGTGCGGTCGTCGGGGGCCAGCAGTCAGGTGGCGTCGCCCGTGTTGAGCTCCTCCATGGAAAGCAGCAGGGCAGCGTTGACGGGGAGCAAGCGTGTTAGCTTCGCGGCGGACGGCGCGGGGAAGACGGCAGCCAAATCCAGCGGCGCGCAGAAGAAGAGGAGGCGGCTTGCTAGGTTGCATGGGGTCGGCGTGCGGGATGTGCGTGATCAAGCGGTGGAGCCGGCCATGCACGGCAACCGTAAGCTTGTAGTGTCCGTTTGATTGGATTCAGTTAGTTCGGTGATCGATCTTGAGCATGCACGCGCATATGAGCGATCGTGCATGCAGGATACTGTGTCGTTTTGTCCGCCAAAGTTTGGATGAGTTGTGTACCATTGTAGTCACTGCTCACAGTGCTGGATTCTTTTAGAGGCTGCTATCATTAAGGCACCTCAATTTCGGAAATACACTTTTGATCCTAGGTGCATATGCTTCTGGCTTTCGAAAAAAGCATTTTAAAATGTTCTAAATATCAAACAAAAAATTCGCTCATACATGTTGACATTTTAGGCGTGCACGTCAATTTCGGGGAAAACCGACATCTTTTGTGTCTGTGTAATAAAAAAGATAACAAATTTCTTAATAAGAGTTATTTTTTAGCACTGGATTTGTCTTTACGCACGACAAAAAAAAAATGTTTTTATGAAACGACTTTACCAAGCATATAGAATGTTGATATGTGCATGCGACATTTTTGCTGATTTTTAACATTTTGAAATGTGTTCAAAAGCATTTCAAAATACAGGAGCATCTACTCCCATGTGCAAAAACCCTTGTCCAATTTCTTCTTCTTTTCAAATGCTACTCCAGTATGAAACCAATGTTATTTACAGTATATTTCATCAAGTTACGTATCTGAAAACTTATATAAGTTAGAAAAATTTCGCATTATGAAACAGTTGACGGAACTCCAACAATTGATGACAGCGCGCCATGGGTTTGATTTTGATATAACACAAAGCCACTTTTGCAGACAATATGTAGTCAAATCCAAGATGTCAGGTTGCGGGTTGACTTTAACAAACTACATTATTGTTCATTTGCCAAATATACTACAACCTACCTTGTGTCGACCGCGACGGTATGCGCTAGCCTATGGCTGCCCTGCCGGTGTAGGAGGCCTCGACGGGAGGGGGCTTGCTCCGGGTGAAAGCTCAGCCCGACTTGGTCGGTGCCGGCAATGGCGACGCCCCGAGGCGCCGTTCCCCTTCTTGAAGGCATCGTTGTGGAGCTCCTACCTCTCCTAGCTTCAAGGCTTCGTGCTCTCCGGGTGAAAACCCAAGCTCTTGCCTCGGCCGGAGCGGGCGACGGCGGCGATCTCGTCGCTTCCTTCCGTTCTTTGGAGGGCGCTCGGCGAGGGTGGTTTGTTTGCCGGACTGCGTTGCCTTACCGTCTGGTTGGAGGATGCCGAGGCGGCGGCCTCGGGTAGGTGGCTGTGAGCCGGGGCGGCGGCCCCGGAAGGCGGTGCGGCACGGCTCGGTCGGACGCGTCCTAGAGGGGACGGACGAACGTTATGTCGGGGCGGCGGCCCCGGATGAGTTGGTGTGATGCCTGTGGTCTGCAGCCGTTTGCCCTGTGCAGCTTGGGTTGCGGGTGGACGGTTCGTGCGGCGTTGCAGTTCGAGAGCGAGCGGTGGTACGTCGGGGCGGCAGCCCCGGAAAGCAGGGCGCGACGGAGCAGCGGTATGTCGGAGCGGCGGCTCCGAATGTTCGTCATCTTCGAGGGTGCTTGACCTTGGGTCGCGTGGGCGATAAGGTGACTCTCGATGGTGGGCTTGGGTGGCAACGACAATGGTGTTGAGCATGGTTTGGTTGCTGCAAGACCGTGTTAGTCGGCTCCGTTCCTTCGTGGGCGGTTCGACGGTGAAGGTCCTTTTCGGCGCAGGTCTTGTGCATCTCCTCTCCGGGCTCGTCGTCAGAATCGGAGCTACCGGCCTTTTCTTGGGGAGCCCTCTATTTGAAATAGGCTAACTCAAGCTTCGTGTTTGTGTAGCTTGTGTGGATAGCCAGGGTGGCTCGGTGTGCCCTTCGCGGCGTCGTGTGGGTGGGTGTGGGCTTGGCCCTGTCTTTCTAGGTTTTTCCCGGTTTTTCCTAAAAACCGGGCACCTTCTGTTAACTAATGGATGAGCCAAAGCTTTTGCCTGTTTAAAAAATGTTCCTGACTTGGTTTATAGGTTTAGTATAGTCTCTATGCACAATTTGTATTACTCCCTCCGTTCCTTTCTATAGTGCCTATTGTTTTTTGGCACGGAAATTAGCGCAAGCCTTTTTTGACACAAAATCCCTAGCGATATCACACATAAAATAGGAAACTGAAAACAGATCTCAGAAATACATGACCAGATCGGTTTCCAGATTTTCTGGACTTGACCTGATCGATGGAAGGGGTTCTTTGCAAAAAAAAACATAGCTTTACTCTTATATTCTGAAACAAATGCGAAAACTTATATTCTGAAACAAATGCGAAAAAACAATAGACATTATAGAAAGGAACGGAGAGTATTGTTTTTGGATGCGGCCTCACTAGGGCTAGCTAGACCAATCAAGTCCTCACCCTAAATATAGAAAGTATAGCACATGCACATCAAATACGTATTAATTACATGCATTTAAAAAAGTGATAACTCTTAAAAGCTATGTCGAATTACGATCCGTTTCTTGTTGGACCTCTACCCTTAAGATCTTTAAAATAGATCTTATTTTTATATCTTTCGGTAGTTTTCTTTAAAACAACTTAGTACGAAGAGTTACTTACATGTTTTAAAAAAATGGCAGCAAACTTAGATTTCTAGATACTCACTTAGCAACGACAACCAACAACTTCATAGTACTAGACCCGCAACTTAATACTACTAGTTGCCTACCATAATTTCTAGTATCATTGATAACTTGGTTTCTCATTAGACCCGCAACTTCATAGTACTAGACTCACAAGTTTGCACTACTTGTTTCCTACCATAATTTTTTATCATCATTGGTCCCTTGGTTTCTCAGGTAGACAACTTAGTATCAATGAAAATACAATTTTATAACAAACAGTGCGCAACTTAGCCGCAATCATAGGCAACTTCACGACAACGGTACCACGACATTGATGCTAACCAACTTAGTACTATTGGTAGCAAAGCTTTGTAAGATGGTTGACAAGTTGTTGTTGATGGTGTTTTGATTGCATCCATCCTCAATCAGTTGCAACTAGAAGACACGGCTGCCACACTCCTTGATATAAGTCGTTGGCTGGTTGTGTTTCACTTATCCCCACTCCGAACATAAATTTCTCTCGTGGAACAATGGACGTCATGACTGTCCCTCTATGGTGGCCCTACCCGACGTTGCCCGTTCCGGTGGACTTCGCCCTGATGCCCAACGGCCGCAGCTTGAGCAGGCGACCACTAGTGGGAGAAGAAGGAGGCCGGGATTACATAACTGGTTTGTCTCATCTGAGCTCCATGGTGGCAAAACACAACTTAGCACATGTATGCCGAAACAATTACTATCATCAAATGCAACCTATCATCTCCAACATGCAACTTTTCTTGATTTAGCTACAACCCAATTGGTAAATGGATGCAACTTAATAAAAAGAAAACTTGTTACATGTGGTTTTTTAGTTGCATACCCTACAAAGTTGCATTTGGTGCAGCTTTTGTAATAAGTTGTTGTCACTCTAGCGTGGTAGGAAACTTCATAGATGTGGTATGCAGGTTAGCACTAGGAGTATGCAAGTTAACTAGAGGTATACAACAGCAATAATGGGTACAACATAGAAAATGTGTGTAGCATCAATTTACTGTCTACAAACACGACTTATCAAATATGTGAAGAAAAATTTATTGTGTGCAAAGTAAACAGCTCTATGTGGAGAAACAATTTGTTATCTTTACGCAGCCGCCTCCAAGAGGTACACCTCCATCTTGACCAACTAGGATGTGGCCGGTGCTGCGAGTTAGTACATGAGGCACAACACGGGCTCTAAGAGTCGAAAGGGATGTCGCTTTGATATCGACGATGCCCAACCTCCGCGGCCAGTCCGAACGGTAGTGGGTTGTAGCTCCTAAACAATGGGTAGGGTGAACAATGGCGGGTCAAAACTAAATTTGACATTGGATACAATGAAGCCTTTTATAATCAAGATGTTTTTCACTAAATCCACATCATGTAAAAGTTCTTAAGCCGTACTCCGTTTAGTCTTAAACTTGGTTCATGAGTTCTCTTTCCATGAATATTAGTGAGATATGTTGTATCATCTCTATGCTAGGACTTGATGCCCATCTAAATGTATATAAATTACACAATATTACTTCAATTTTGTGTCCCTAGCTCAATTAAAGTGTTTGTTAGGCACAATGGTGTGTAAGTAATAAGAAGCTTAAATAATAAATAAATTAAGTGATTATTTTTATTTTTAAAATAAGAAAGTGATGAAAATAAAAGTGCAAACAAAGTAGATATATATAAATGTGTTTCTTATGGATAAAAATGGACGAGGGTTTAGGATTTCACTTGATCTCTTTTAAACATGGTTGTATGAGTGTGACTATACTCTATGCCAAATGCTCAATTTATTACTAAATCTATCACTTCATCAGATAAACCGTTGATTCCTTTGAAGTATTAGTGAGCTATTCAATTTGTTTTGTAAGGATCGTTTTGGAGGTAGTTCAATGGAAGATGCCTCTATGCACATACATTGTTTTTGTGAGATATGTGATATGCAAAAGTTTAAAAATGCTGATAATGCTAATGTTAAGCTTAAATTGTTCCTATTTTCATTATGAGGCAAAGCTAGAGAATGGTTGCTATATTTACCTAATGGAAGTATTAACTCTTTACATAACCTCAAAGAATCTTTCATTACAAAATATTATCCTCTTGTCAAAAAAATCAAAACCAAAATAGTATATTATCTTATAGGCAAAATGATAATTAATATGTTGCAAATTCATGGGAAAGAATAAAGTGATGTTAAATACTTGCCCCTTGCATGGAGTTGATGAATGGACTGTCTTGCACTCCTTTTATAATGGTTTAAACTTTATGTCTAGAAGATTTTAAGATTCTGCTGCGGGTGGTGCTTTCATGACTATAACTATTGGTGAGGCTAAAACTATATTGGAAAGCATGATTTTGAACTATAGTCAATGACATACTGAAAGAGCACCAAACACTTCATCTAAAAAAGTTAATTCTATTGAGGAATAGAATGTTTAAACGCTAAGGTTTGTACTTCGATAACTATGTTTAATAAGAGAAAATAAATTAATGTTCCTTTAAATGAACTTGTTGCTGATTTGGAGAGTGTGAGTGTTAAATTTGTTACAAATTATGACAAAAATGTGTTTAGAAACAACTCTTCTAGCAACTATGCTAGGGTAACTTATGTTTCAAGTAACAATCTTGTTTATGGAAGCAATTCTAATGATTATTTAAGTACTATAAGATCTTTTATGTCCACTTGGAAGACCTTAATGATGATTTTGTTGCTAGATTTGAGAAGTTCGATGCTTTGTGTGAGAAAGTTGATATTTTGTCTCAAGATTTTGCATCCCTAAAGATTTTAGTGCGTCACGAGAGGCCTCATGAAGAGACAATCAAGTTTGGGAAAGAGGTGATTTGAGAGATCTTGGGGAACACTTAGAATGATGAGAGCCACCACTAACGAAAATCACAAGGAAGAATTAAGAAACATAGTGGTATTAAAAAAGATTAGGAGATTAAAATACTTAATAATATACCTAATGACCCTCTACTTAACCTTGAAATATGTTTTTGCCATGAGTTATTAACTATGATCCAAAAATATGCCAGTGATTCCTCTATTAATATTCAGCAAGCAGGTTTTGGATCTTACATGGCTGATCTTGTGATTAAGAGAAGATAAATAGGTAAAAACAAGAAGCTATGATGCCACCTAAGCCTGGGAATATGGGAACCAAAGATACATGTCACTCATGAAATATTACATACATGGTTGTGCTTGATTGGGGCGTAGTGTGAGTGCCATAAAAAATATTTATATGATTCATTGAACATTGGTCCTATGAAAAAAATACAAATTGATTTAAAACTTTCTTATTATCCACACTATGCATTATTTAGGTAAGAGTTTATAATGCCATGATTGAACTGCATATGACTTGTCATGTTGACTAATTATCATGCACATGGAGTATAAAAATCCTGGCCTATAACCCTTAAAGACCTTTTCTTGAACTACATATGCAATGATTGATTCAAGGATGGGGATATCAAGTTTTAGTACCCACATAAGAGGTGCATAGAGAAATTTCTAAGAAATAAGGAGTGACAAAGAAAAATTCCCCTTTAAGATGAAAGGTATGGAGTCTAGATTTAAAGAAATCCCTTTGCGGAAGGCATACCGTTTTTAGGATTTTTGTAGCTTTATAGGTATATTTTTAATTTTTTTATTAGTATTTAACTACCAAGTTCAACCCATTTGGATGTTAGTTTGTACTTACAAATGCTTGGGTAAGGATTTTTATGTGCATTATTTTTTACCATATGAAAAGTCCTTAGAAATTCACGTAAATTGAAATGAGTTGTTCTATTTATCTAAATGTCTTGTCATCCTCTACATGTCCACATTTTTCTCGGATTTGTCTGTAAAATCATCTTCCATCTTGCATTTTTGACAGATTTTTGCTGAGTTACAAAAGTGGCTTCTTTGAGGTTCCCATTTGATTCTTTATGGTTCTTTGTGTTATTCAGTTTGTTGCTCCAATAGAATTACTCTCTATACATCAATACAAAATTTATTTGGGTGTTTATTCACTTCTATCTATTTTATTGCCACCAACCCCGCAAAGAGTGGATCAGTTTTTGTAATCAAAGTTTTTTCACAAGAAATGAAGCCAAACAAATTGAGTATCTGATCAAGGAATGGTTAAAACCATAAGTTTGGGGATGTCCAAGTCATTTCCCTGCACTAACTCAAATCTCGGTTTTGCAAATCTTTGAACTCTATTTTGAGCACTGAGGAAATCTATGAGCTTGGAGCATCTTCCCCAGTCTTTTTATATTTGTTTTCTTTAAAGTTGCATCTATAAACATGAATAAATAACACTAATATTATTATTATCACATTCTATACTTTAGCTACTAGAATAAAATTTTCTAAGAATTACAATTTCTTTGAATGTTATGGAAAATGGTAAAGAAGAAAATAAGTTAAAGTGGATTGTTGTACCCATTGGGTATTTATTTTATTATGAAAAAGGGTTCTTGAAAATCTAGTTATTTAGTGATATATCATATTGGAGTTAATATTATAATTATTGTTTACTTTTTTAATTTAGAGGTGGTCTATCCTAATAGCAAGGTTGCATGATTTAAAGTAGAAGGTCAATATATCCTTCTCTAGCCTCCATCAATACTAAGTATGATATGTACTTGTGTAACCAAACCCCTTGGGACAAGTTATTAAAAAATTCACTATATCTATCTTACCCAATGGTTGAAATACCATACCAGCTAAATTTCACCATATTACTATAGACTCGATTCGGGTTCATTGTTGTGTCGATGTTTATTCTTAATAGTGTCCATAACATTTTGATCTTTTCATGCCAACCTTTATTTGAGCTTCCATGAGCATGAATAATGTGCTTGGCACAAATGAACACGAGAGTTGGCCAAAGGGATGCAGTTGTCCCAAATTAATAAACCAATAAAGTACTCATCAAGGTAAAGACAAATTTTTTGTGGGGACCCGAGGATTCAGTTAGACATGGTTGTGTTTGAAGGTTGGGAGGAGTAATAAAAAATAAATGAGAGACATTCTTGAAAAAGCAAACTTCGCATTTCTATTCCTATGTCTTGTGTCTTCGTATTAATTCATTCTCCCCTGTGTGAGAAGATTAGCCAATATTACCATGAGTCCAAAGACAAAGTCTTATATCACCATCCATCATTCATATGATCAACTAATACGTGTCAAAAATAATTTAACACTATGCACACACTTTACTAAAGTCTTGATTCATTGCTCATTGGATATCAATGCTTACGGTAGAATTTTTTGTGTTGCATATAATCGTCATTGCTTTATGAGGCGCTATCACTTAATAATTCATTTGTGATTGATATTAACTCTCAATAGTTATTCTACACTTTAGGAGCAATGATAATTAAGATATGAACTAAATGGTTAGGATGCCAAAGTCCATGTTGTTTTATCACCTTTATGCTTGAGAACGAGCATATCTTAAACACAAGGAATGACTTTGATACATGAAAAATGTTTCATAAACTTTGGTATATTTGATATGATTATATAATATATGCATGATATGTGAGGTTCCTAGTATTTTTATATTGATTTATGGGGATGTGCAGCAAAGTCCCATTTCATTAAATGTTAGACTCTAGTGAAGCCCCTGTTTTCATATATTTGAGTTTAAAGGGACCTTAAGGACTCTAAATTGAGGTGGATTTTGTAGCTTCAATGGCTAAGGAAAATGTTAGAGGATGAAGAAGCAGAAAACGAGAGGCACGTTGGCCGCAGAGGGCCCATGATGCAACCACCCTAGCCGACGCCATGGGGCCCGCATTGGGTCTCGAGGCATCCTTTGCTCCATTTTCAACGCCACTAGATGATTTTAACCTAAAACCATCTATAAATATGATCCCTATCATGGAGTCGCAAGGAGGCGGTCGCAAAAGAAAAAAAAGAGAAAGCAAACAAGAGATGAAAACGAGATGGGAGGGGAAACAGTTGGATTCGCCCACAAGTGCATCTCCATCTCGATCAACACCATCACCGATGTCACCATATGAAAGAGAGTTGTCCACCTCGTACTATGAGATTGTGGAGAAGTATCTTGGATCATCTCTCCTATGTTCTTTACTAATTAGTATCACATGGGCACTATATGATGGTCGATCTTTAGTTATCGGATGAGAAATGAGACGTAATGAAGTATTATGTGTTTGATGTTTTAATAGATGCATATGGTATCCCGTTCATCTCTGTTGTATTCAGGATAAAACTTGTATGCAGGAACTTATTTGGAAGATGTGTGTATTATTTGGAGTAACATGGTGCCATGCATGTGAAACTGACACAAATATGGGTGCTAGTAAGGTTTTTACATTTTCATTGGCTAACTCATGAGAGATAA
This sequence comes from Lolium multiflorum, assembly GCA_030979885.1. NCBI lineage: Eukaryota > Viridiplantae > Streptophyta > Magnoliopsida > Poales > Poaceae > Lolium > Lolium multiflorum. The sequence continues at coordinate 272,914,447 of CM061750.1, read as the reverse complement.
AAAAGATTATGTATGCTATTGTTCATCTAGTGATATTCTAGGTTGCCTTGTTTCCTTAAGATAGTTTACTAAACTGATTTCATGACAAAGTTTTTAAGGCAATACTATATTTATCCTTAAACTTTGTTCGAAAAGGCTCTCTTTGCAAGAGAGTATTATTAAGATGTGTTGCATCATCTTTATGATAGAGATGATGCCCGTATAAATGTTTATCAATTACGCAATATTACTCTATCACTTCCTACTTGTTATTGAGTGCTATATATTCCACCGCCATGTTTATGAGAGGATCAAAGCGAAACCATGAACCATTCCATTTTAAACCACAGCTTACCTTCTTATGTTTTACACTTATATTTTTACTACTTTATTATTTCAAGAAAATACAAAAATATGTTGTTACTTGCTTTATTTATTTAAGTTTTGTATTACTTATACCCTATTGTGCACGACAAACACTTTGATGGAGTTGGGCACACAAGCTATATACACTACTTGACATTTTCTTAAAAGAGGAATGAAGGAAGAATTAAACTTTTCCCAGGAGGTCAGATATAAACATAAGCCACCCTTGTGGTGAAAATCACCCTTGGCATCACTATGGGATTCAGGTCCCAACACTTGGTAAACGCATGTAGTTTCATTGCCATCGTGTGACAAAGCACCACCACAGAGAACACCTTCATGCATTTCGACTTTTTGGCTCACACGACACAGCAATGCACAAAGGCACCTCAAGATTGGCGATACGCGTTCCTCCTCAGGCGTGGTGTAGGGAGCTACATGCCCACTGGAACCTGGTCTTTCCATGTCCAGGGTCTTGATCAAGCCTCCCACTAAATGTGTATTCATTGGAGGGAGTTGATGAGGCAATCGCACGATTATGCTGCTGTCACGGCTGGACATCCGCATGTACGGGGAAGCGTCCACAGTTATTGCAAGTTGGGTGTTGTGTTGAAGCACTGTGACATCCAGGTGCCATGCACACTCAGGTCTTCCACAGCAGGTAGGGAGCATCAAGGGAGATCAGAACAATTTCTCCTCCTAAACCAAACGGTAGCGCCACCTATGAATGTGAGAGAGAATTTTGCTATTCCAGTTTGTAAGGGTGGAAGATTGGACCCTTCGCTCACCCGTTGCCATGGTCCCGCCTAAAAGTGCATGGCATCCCTATGTGTAGTTTTCCTAATTAGTGAAAATTCATATAGACTAATGTTTGCATTAATATTTGTAGGATTTGTCCATAGGCAATGCTTGAACCATATGTTGGTTTCAAGGTTGCAAGAAGAAGAAAATGAAGGATATAAAGTGATAAGTATGTATTGAAGAAGAGGATGGAGTGAGATCTCTAGTATCTTCCAAGACATCAATGTAAGGAAAAAGAAGATATGATGTGCAAGTTTAAGATGAACCATCTCGAATAGACATTATGGGGAGAAATGCGCAAGACTTCATCTAGCGAGCAAAACGGAAAGGTGTTACACATATTATTAATCATCATCATCATCATCATTATAATCATCTAGCCTCGATTGAATGCGCAAGTTTAAAGTTTCTCTTGATACGGTTTCTTTCTTAGGTCTCGTGTTGTGTTGTTGAGAGAACGGTTGCATAGGATGAGATGGTCGTACTATCAAGAGAGCTCTCGAGTGAGTAACTCGATCGTATCATTCAGAGAGAGCAAACCTTTGCATCCTTGGCCTCATATTTGTTGTTTTTATTTGGATCTTATCCATGTGGTTATTTAAGAACCACGGTTATTTCAATGACAAGGTCTAACTCATCAAAAATAGATTTCGCATGAAATACTTGTTGTGTGTATTCGGTGTTGGAGGTTTTGCAGTTTAGTCTTCTATAGAGAGGTCAAATATTTGATCCTTTTATCGTTCTCCCTTATTTGGACTATGATGGTTCTGTTTGCATGATCTTGTGAAACTTGTTTCTAGCTTTAGCTTGAGCCAAGATCATCAGGTGGTTGGATGCAAAGAAGTGTTTGAAGTTTCGTACCATGGTATTAAATACTTTTCCTTGGTGTTTGGTACCGGACAAGTATAGGTCTACTTAGGAGAATTTGTTGAAAACTTACACTGCTCTATTTTCTTTTGCAGTATAGCGATACTTACGAGGGGGCAAATCACTACCCCAATCTTGTAAAACTTATGAACCATGCACAGTTTCAGTTGTTATTTTTGATTTTAATTCAGGATGCCTATTTATATACCTTACATCACAATCCCGGGAGAAGGTGTTTTGCCGAGACATAACGATTGATATCCTGAAACATTAGTATTTGTTATAGTCGTCTTACAATAAGGGATCTCATGATCTAATATTACATAACAGTTGATCTACAGATCAACCTTCAAAATCGTAGCGGAAGCGAAGTAGTAGTGGTCCATCTATTCCACAGGCAACGCTTCGTCAGGAGACGATCCTAGTTATCATAGTGATCCTGCATCAAATACTTTGATCTTTGGTGTTCTTCTTCATAGTCGACCATTTGAATAGCAAGGGACAAAGCCATGAGTACTTTTAAAGTACTAGCAAACTAATACTAATGTAAGTACTAGTAGCTCTAATCAGGGTTCTGTCTAGGGTTATTGCCTTAAAAGCAATTTACTATTTCTAAACACTTGGCAATAAGAATATTCTATTTACTTAACCAGCTAAGTGGACATAGTGTGCTTCCCACAACTCAATTGTGATCAAGTCAAATTAAATATTTCAAGTCCACCATTCATTTTTAAAGGAGGCTTTCTTAATATGAGAGCAAGTATCATATCAACCGTCCCTATACTGGTTCTGAAAGCCTATTAGAATAGTTTACCACTATAAAATTAGTACACTTGTCAAAACAACTTTTGGATATCAGTTGAGATAGCCTGGATAATCTCTGCTCAAGTATGGGATCATCAACAGTAACTTCACTTACCACCCTGTCCTGAGCACCTCCCTCACAGGCAAGCATCACGGTGCAATATAATCACAAAGGCTACACTGAGCTGGGCATTGTTCTCCCTTTTCACATCTTTCCCATTTCCGGAGGCAGCTGGCCTCAACCCTCTGGCGCTTGTTTAGAAGACCATATAAAGTGTAAATTTCAGGTTCAAACTCACCATATTAAATTCACATGAGGGTACCTAAATTGAGATAATGCCATCAGACAATCATGGGTTTTATCAAGTCACCATATAATTTCAAAGTCTCCTTCACCTTCAAAATCTCTTTCAATAGAATGACTCCATCTTTCCTAAGGTTTTCAAGAATATTTCTGATTCCATGTGCCTCTAAAATAATCAATTTGCAGTTTTGTATAGCAACTAGTCATGGTGTGCTAACTAAATTCCAGCTCTCAGGCTGGGGTGATGCTCTTGTGGGTACTTCTGCTTCAGACAAAATTAACTATAAATATAAACATACGTCATCAAAGTAAAAAGTTGCAAGATAAAACTTGACTTGGAAAAAATCGCAAAAACACAAAAATAATAATGCAGGTGTGCTCTAGTCTGACTTGCACATCAGTGCTGATGTAACCATACAGTGGTATAGTGGTCAGTTTTCACTCCTCTTACTGTGAGACCTCCTCCTCATGTATTGATACTAACGTCTATAGCAGATCAGTGTAAATACCAAACAATACTTAGTACTTAACAGTCAAACCACCCAGCTAATGATATCATCCAACATTTTGACATGTTGTGGGTAGCTTTAACCTTTTGAAAATAGTTTCTGTCAGTGAAATATTTCACTAGAGTTTTATTGTTCTCTTGAGGAAATAATTTCCTCTCATTAGATCTTCTTTCCTCAATTAATAAGTGTGAGATCATGTTGACCAGTCACCCTTCATGATATCCATTTTAGGAAGTGATTTAATGGAATAATACCTCATGTCATTTAAGCCTCCCCTTTGATAATTTGAAAACATACTTTGATAATCAAATATGGGTTCCCTGAGCTAGGTCATCATCTCCACATTGAATTCACCAGGACCATTGATATAATGAGAGGATACCCCTCTATCTCCTATTTAATTAAATATTTTTAATTAGTTTAGTAGACAAATGTATTTACTCGTATTATTACTCTCTACATGTGATCATGTGCTTCTGTGTGTATTTTGTATTCATGCAGAAAGGTGAAATATGGTCCTGAAAGTTGGAATCAACTCAAGTAGTCTGGTTGAATTTTAATATCTCTTTTGAGAGTTTGAAAAATTTTCTTAGTATTTCCTACATGAGTTCTAAACAAATCAAGTTTGAGACAGGTAGTTGAATCCCAGATATTTCCTGCTTTCCCAAAAATGTTTGCTTCATGAACCACAGTCCAGGTAGAATATTTTTCTCATGATTTTGAATATGTGATGTTGATAACAACTCATTAAAACAATCAAGATTTGATTAAGTGCAGGCTGGCGAAGGCTCATGACGACAACTACAGCTCATTCTCCACGACAGGCGCACGACAGAGCTCCCCATGTAGTCCATGTTTAGCTTGTGCCAGCAGTGCTGCTCTTGACAGTTGAGTCTTGCACGATGGACAGCTGGGTTGTCTCCATCCCTGAGCAGGCTCGACCGACTCGCCCTCTGGCGTGGGTGGTGAAGGTGCAGAATCACACAAACTCAGCAGGAAAATAGCCCAGTGGCAGCCAGTCGTCTGGAAAATGAAAAGGCCAACAGGGAGTAGTGAAGGCAGGTGATGAGTCAGCATCAACCTCAGTAAAACTCACATATGATGAACTCAAACAAATCATGATAGAGCTCAATTTGGAGAGGATTGTTTGTAGTGGTGAAGAGAAGTGAATACTGATGTACAACGCCCAGAAGAAGGAGCTCTTTATAGGTGAGGCACCACGGCCTGCATGCGAGCCGTAGTAGTAGTAGCCGTCTCCTGGGAAAGGAGGAGACATGGGCGAGGAAGAACTGTAAGAAAATCCATGCTGATCGTCATGGTTGCAGCAGGGCAGAGAGGGAAGGACTGGGGGCGGTAGGGCGTGGTGGTGTCCAGTGGGGTGGTGGCATGAGTCAGCATTGATAGCAGCCAAACTCCAGGGACTGTGAGGCAGAAATCATGTCTGGGAGAGTGGCGAGGTTTGGTGAGCAGCGTGGGAGAAAGGAGGTCAAGGGAGTCGGCGACGATGGGAAAGTCCATGCTACGACGTGTGGACATGGTCATGCACGCGCTGGCGTCTCTGACCCGGCATGGGGCGCGTCCTGGCACGGGCTGGGCAGGCCTCTTAAGTCAGGTGGGTGTGCAGGCGTGTGGTGGTGAGCCAGCCCTGTTTGGCAAGGTGGGTGAGGCTAGAGAGGGAGAATGACATGGTGAGCATGGTGAGTGGCATGATGCATGACATGGGCTTGGCCCTGAGTGCAAATGATCATGGCACTAAGGTTGGCAGGACATGGTGAGGTCAAGGGAGAATGCGGAAGGACAACGTAGATGACAAATGGGGCTAAAGGTTTGGCCAAACCCTTCAGTTTATAAATGGTTGCTTTTCTAAATGATGCCACACCAAGTGCTCGACACAATGGCCGCAAGAACTTTTATTTTGAATTTTGCCAAACTTTTTCTTGGGTGTGATTCTAATAATGTTTGGCATCTCCTGATGGTTGGTTTGCAAAATGAAGTTGATTTGGTGAAATTCAAATTTGAGGTGATCTTGTTTTTCTTTCTGTTTCAATGTTGCAACTTTGCATGCTTATTATAAGAATTTGAGAATGATTTTGCAAGGTTGGTCAACTACAAGATGATCACCTTGATGTGTTCTTGGATTAGGAGCAAAGAAATCAGAAAGTTTAGAATTTTTGAAATAACAGGGCTCAAAGTAGGCATCATGTTAAAATTGTCAAAAATGACCATTATCTTATGTGAGCTTGGTTTTGATTTTTCTTTTGATTTGTTTTGCATTTCTTGATTCAAATGTATTTATTTTGAGTTTACTAATGATCTCAACCATCCCCTGAAGCTGTATATGGCTAGGTTAGGATTTTCAAAAGTGCCTTGGCTCATATGTGATGTTATTTTTATTTTGGTTTCCTTTGGTTTGTTTCTCTTTGATCCCAATAGGCATGGTTTAGGGTTTATTGAGTGTTAGGTTAAGTTTGTTAATGGTTTCAGTATTTAGTCAGTATACCTCGCACTTAGGCAAATATTTTGCAAAGTATGACCATTTGCTCACATAAGACTTTGCTTTTATTTGATTTTTCTTTTTCTTTGTTCCTTTTGATTTTGAAAAGGGTAGGGTTTGGTGGGGAAACATGTTGTAGCTAAGCAAACAATCATGTTAAAAATCACCACATACATACATGAATACTATGGACATAAAGCAATTCAATTAAAGTTTTTGTTGGCTCCAATTTTGGAAAAGAAAATTGAGTTTTCTTTGTTTTGAATTTTTGGATCTTCACAAACCCTTTCTCAAACAAATCTCGTCCCGAGATTTAAGAAAAATTAGGAACCTAAGAGGGTGGAAAATGGAGTAGCAGGAAAACATACCATACATGGCATTGGAGTCATTCATGTGCTTATTACATTATACGGTAGAAACAACTTACGTTAAGGTTGTAAAGTTTCCTTCCAGTTGAGTTAGCGCTGTTGTTGGGAAGGTGCAGCGGTATTGGAGGTTCTTTAGCAATTTCTTAGGCTCATTGGAGTAGCGTGGTAACTCCCCCATTCTTTAACATGTCCACTGTTGACTTGTCCCTCTTTGGGAACAATGATGCCCAGCATTGCTTCCGGTCAGCGGAGCCAGTGTTGGTGTTGTTGTTGTTACCAGTATGGTTGTTGTTGTTGTTGTAGCCTCAGACTTAGGGTGTCCTCATTGCTGGTTGGTGAATTTGGGCCAGACATCGGGCAATTGGCTTATTGGATCTTGAGGTGCAATCTCAGAGGTGACCAGAGTCTGTGGTGCATTACATTGCATTGTGGGGTCCATTACCGAATTTGCATGTCTGGCGCTTGCGGTTCTCATTGGCTTGGTGAAGCTTTCCTTCCATCTGGATAGCAACTAGGGCTTCCAGGTCAGCAAACGGAATATTCACTAGCACTGTCTGCATCTCATCGTGTAGTCCATTCAGAAATCTTTCCTTCTTCTTCTCATTGGTGTTGGTCTCATCCGGGGGGCGTACCTAGACAGAGTAAGAAACCTGTCGCGGTATTCTGGGGCCATCCTTCCTTGCTTGAGTTCTCTGACCTGTCTCTCCATCCTTCTTGGTCTCAAACCAGGGGCCACATGGTATACGCAGACTTGAGCTTAGAGTCTCCCAAAGTCATCATGCATTACTGCATTCATTGCCGGGCACTAGTCTCGAGCTGCAGCGGTGCGGCCAGTGTGGTGGCAAACAACACATACCTGCCTTCCCAGGTCTGCAACCAGTTATTCTCCATTGTTTGGGGCCAATCTCATCTCTAATGTCTCTTCGATCTTGCTAACCATTGGAGGGTTAGTATTACGGAAATTCTTATTGGATCAGATGAGTCATGATTTCCATGTCCTGGTTGTTATAAATTTCTCAACTGCCGTCTGGGAAAAGTTGACTTTGTCCATTAAGCTCTCTACAGCCTATCTGTCTTCTCATCAACTGCAAAATCTTTGTGCTGCATCTGGTTGTTGGTGCGGTTGGAGAGACCCATCCCAAGACATTGAGATATATGGCAAAGATAAGGAAATTTTCTATGTGTTGGGTAAGTTTTTAAAGTTTGAAACTTGGCAGAGTACTTGTCATGTTGAAATCAAACAACACTTTCATTCATTCCAAACAACACACATTACAAACTAACACTCAGATGGTTTTAAGAACCATTTTCTTCATTCTGATATAAAGGGATCAAATGCAAACTCACCCTACGCAGTGCTCCTAGTGATATACTCGTCCATCACACATCTATCGGGATGAAGTCATCCTCTCCGGCTTCCATGAACTCATAGCCTTCCACATCAGTGTGGAAGTCCAGGTCTTCATCTTCCTCAAAGTCAATCACATCCTTACAACTCGGGTAGGTTGTTTATCCATGATCTCTTCACCTTCTCATTCCGGGTCCTTTGTTGGGTCTCTTCGACCTTGACGGTCTCCTCAGGGGATGCTACTCCCCAGCGCGGAGGCGGCAATGGGTATCAGTCCTTGCTTGGCACGCTCTTGCGCGGGTGACAGCTCCTTAGCAGGTCTTGATGGTCTCGGTCTGCTGTGGCAGGAGGTGGGTGCTGTAGGCGTGGAGGCGGCTCACTAATGACGATAAAGCACTGCGTCGTTGGGGGCCAAAGAAGGAAGGTATGATGATGCAACGGCGATTTTCCACAGAGTAAGGAACACCAAGGTTTTATCGGACCAGTGGAGATAGAGACCACGACGTGAAGGTTGTTGGTGGAGGAGTGTAGTCTCTGACCTTAACACAGGTGATTAAAAACAGCATGAACCACCTGTACAATCCATGTTTTCCCTTTGTTAACTGGTGAGGTTGTCAATCTCACGGCTTCTTTAAAAACAAAGTTAAACATGTAGGTCACTGGAAATTATGTGACACTTGCCTCAAGCTCATTGAAGAAGCGGTGATTCCAGGTAGATTGTATTTCCAGATGTAAAAGAATGGACGGGGTCCATAGTTCACTAGTGGTGTCTCTCTTGATGTCTACGGTGCTTCTATTCTTGTAGACAGTGTTGGGCCTCAAATGCAGAGGTTTGTAGAACAGCAGCAGTTTTCCCTTAAGTGGTCACCCAAGGTTTATCAAACTCAGGAGGAAGAGGTCAAAGATATCCCTCTCAAGCAACCATCCAACCACAAAGCAAGAAGTCTCTTGTGTCACAACACACCTAATAAGGTGCACTAGTTCGGCGGAGAGATAGTGAAATACAAGTGGTATGAATGAATATGACCAGTAGTACGGCGCCAGAAAATAGCTGCGCGTACGGTTGATGGTAATGTGTGTAGGAAGTAAACAAGCGGTAGTAACACGGCGGTAGTAATTCGATAAAAACGGTAACAAACGGTGATATGAAGTGTTGGAACAAGGCCTAGAGATGACTTTCACTAGTGGACACTCAACATTGATTCACCTAACAGAATAGATAAATGCATACTCTACACTCTCTTGTTGGATGATGAACACATTGCGTATGATTACACGAACCCTCAATGCGGAGTTAACAAGCTCCACAATTAAATGTTCATATTTAAATAACCTTAAAGTGCATGAAAGATCGAGCACGACTAAACCAAGTACTAACATAGCATACTGTCACCTTCACACCATAGGAGGAATAGATCACATCAATACCATCATAGCAATAATTAACTACATAATCTACAAGAGATCATAATCATAGCCTACGCCAAGTACTATACGATGCACACACTGTCTACACCGTGCAGGAGGAATAAAGCTACTTTAATAACATCACTAGAGTAGCACATAGAAAAATTGTGATACAAAACACATTACAATCATAAAGAGATATAAATAGCACTTCACTATGCCATTCATAACAATGAATAAGTATTCTTGTGAAATATAGCCTAAGAGACCCACAAGGTGCACATTGTCACCTTTACACACGTGGGACAAGAAGTCTCCGGATCACATAAGGAAAACCCACTTGACTAGCATAATGACATCTAGATTACAAAAGCATCATCTTATGAATCTCAATCATGTAAGGCAGCTCATGAGATTATTGTATTGAAGTACATGGGAGAGAGATGAAACACATAGCTACCCCGGTACAGCCCAGAGCCTCGATGGAGAACTTCTCCCTCCTCATGGGAGCCGGCAGCGTTGATGAGATGGCGGTGGAGATAGCAGCGGTGTCGATGGAGAAGCCTTCCGGGGGCACTTCCCGATCCCGGCGGCGATGCCGGAAACGGAGACCCCTCATCCCGGATCTGCAGCCCGCGATGGCGGCGGCTCGGAAGGTTTCGCGTCCGTGGCTTTTCCGTATCGGGTTTTAGGTCAGGGACCTTGATATAGGCGAAGAGGCGGAGTCGGAGGGTCGACGAGGCGGCGACACACTAGGGGGCGCGGGCCCAGCCTGGCCGCCACCCCAGCTGGAGCCTGGCCCTCTGGCGGCTCTCGGGTGTTCCGGATGCTTCCGGGCAAAATAGGAACCTGAGCGTTGATTTCGTCCAATTCAGAGAATATTTCGTTACTAGGATTTCTGAACCAAAAACAGCAGAAAAACGAGGGAACTGGCACTTCGGCATCTTGTTAATAGGTTAGTTCCGGAAAATGCGGTAAATACAACATATAATGTGCATAAAACATGTAGATATCATCAATAATGTAGCATGGAACATAAAAAATTATAATACGTTGGAGACGTATCAACATCTAGCTTAGTTCTGCTCGTCCCGAGAAGGTAAAACGATAACAAAGATAATTTCAGAAGTGACATGCCATCATAATCTTGAATCATACTATTTGTAAACATATGTAATGAATGCATGATCAAAACAATGGTAATGACATGAGTAAAACAAATGAATCATAAAGCAAAGACTTTTTCATGAATAGTACTTCAAGACAAGCATCAATAAGTCTTGCATAAGAGTTAACTCATAAACAATAAACTCTTAGTAGAAAGCTTTGAAACAACACAAAGGAAGATATAAGTTTTAGCGGTTGCTTTCAACTTTAACATGTATATCTCATGGATAATTGTCAACACAAAGTAATATAACAAGTGCAATATGCAAGTATGTAGGAATCAATGCACAGTTCACACAAGTGTTTGCTTCTTAAGGTGGAGAGAGATAGGTAAACTGACTCAACAATAAAGTAAAGGAATGGTCCTTCAAAAGCATCGATTGTTGTATTTGTGCTAGAGCTTTATTTTTGAAAACATGAAACAATTTTGTCAACGGTATTAATAAGCATATGAGTTATGTAAATTATATCTTACAAGTGGCAAGCCGCCTCATGCATAGTATACTATTAGTGCCGCAACTTGTCCTACTTAGCTTGAACTACCGGATCTTACGCATTTTATGTTTCAACCAAGTGTCACAAGGGGTACCTCTATACTTGTACAAAGGTCTAAGGAGAAAGCTCGCATTTTGGATTTCTCGCTTTTGATTATTCTCAACTTAGACATCCATACCGGGACAACATGGACAACGGATAATGGACTCCCTCTTTAATGCATAAGCATGTGACAACAATTATTATTCTCATATGAAATTGAGGATATATGTCCAAAACTGAAACTTCCACCATGATTCATGGCTTTAGTTAGCGGCCCAATCTAACAATATGCATGCTCCAACCATTAAGGTGGTAGATCTCTCTTACTTCAGACAAGACGGGCATGCATAGCAACTCACATGATATTCAACAAAGAGTAGTTGATGGCGTCCCCAGAAGCATGGTTATCGCACAACAAGCAACTTAATAAGAGATATTCAATACTACGATAGTTTTTAAGGCTATTTTGTCCCATGAGCTATATATCGCAAAGGTGAATGATGGAATTTTAAAGGTAGCACTCAAGCAATTTACTTTGGAATGGCGGAGAAATACCATGTAATAGGGGAAGGTATGGTGGACACAAATGGCATAGTGGTTGGCTCAAGGATTTTGGATGCATGAGAAGTATTCCATCTCGATACAAGGTTTAGGCTAGAAAGGTTATTTGAAGAAAACTCAAGGATGAACCGGTGCAGCAAAACCTATAAAAGACATATTGTAAACATTATAAGACTCTACATCTTCCTTGTTGTTCAAAACTCAATACTAGAAATTATCTAGACTTTATAGAGACCAAATATGCAAACCAAATTTTAGCAAGCTCTATGTATTTCTTCATTAATGGGTGCAAAGTATATGATTCAAGAGCTTAAACATGAGCACAACAATTGCAGTATCACATTATCCAAGACATTTTAGAATTACTACATGTAGCATTTTTAATTCCAACCATATAACAACAAGTGAAGCGATCAACTTTCGCCCTTGAACATTGAAAGAGAAGACATGTGTTCATATGAACCAGCGGAGCGTGTCTCTCTCCCACACAAGCATTTATTCAAGCAAAACAAAAATAAAAACAAACAGACGCTCCAAGTAAAGTACATAGAATGTGACTGAATAAAAATATAGTTGGGGAGGAACCACGATGATATTGTACGATGAAGAAGGGGATGCCTTGGGCATCCCAAGCTTAGACGCTTGAGTCTTCTTAAAATATGCGGGGGTGAACCACGGGGGCATCCCCAAGCCTAAACTTTCACTCTCTTGATCATAGTATATCATACTCCTCTGTTGACCCTCACAAACTCCAAGCAAACTCATTAGAGGGTTAGTGAACAATAATTACATGTTCCAGGATGACACAATCATTCTTACTTGGACGTGCAAAGCCCTATTTGGACATTAATGGGTCAAAATTCATCAACATAGCAAAGAGGCAATGCGAAATAAAAGGCAGAATACGTCAAAAAGCAGGAACAATCCGTAAAGACGAATTTTACAATGGCACCAGACTTGCTCAAATGGAAAAACTCAAAACTAATGAAAGTTGCGTATGCTCCCGAGGATCACGCTCGTAGAGATTGGCGGATGTTTCGTTTTCTCTGAGAGACTTGTGCAGAATTCGACAGGCAGCAATGCTGTTTACAACGCAGCGTCCCAAATATAACATCAACTTTAACATAGAAACTTTACTTGGCACAAAACCATGATAAGAGGTTGCTACAGTAGTAAACAACTAAGACTCAAATATAAAACAAAGTACTGTAAGTAAAAAAAAACACATGGGTTATCTCCCAAGTTTTTCTTTATAGCCATTAAGATGGGCTCAATAATTTTATGATGCACTTGCAAGAAATAGAAGTTGAAGCAAAGAGAGCATCAAAGGCAAATTCAAAACACATTTAAGTCCTAACATGCTTCCTATACATAGGAATCTTGTAAATAAACAAGTTCATGAAGAGCAAAGTAACAAGCATAGGAAGATAAAACAAGTGTAGCTTCAAAAATTTCAGCACATAGAGAGGTGTTTTAGTAACATGAAAATTTTACAACCATATTTTCCTCCTCTCATAATAACTTTCATTAGCAACATGAGCAAACTCAACAATATAACTATCACATAAAGCATTCTTATCATAGGTCTCATGCATAAAATTATTACTCCACATTAAGCATAATCAATTTATTAGTTGTAGTGGGAGCAAATTCAACAAAGTAGCTATCATTATTATTCTCATCATCAAATATAGGAGGCATAGTATCATCAAAGTAATTTTTCTCCTCAATGCTTGGGGGACTAAAAATATCATGCTCATCAAAACCAGCTTCCCCAAGCTTTCCACTGCTTAGCAACAATAGTGTTCCAAGCATTCATATTAATATGTTCCATGGGTTTTTTAATTCATCAAACCATCCATGTCTTAAATCAGGAAATAGAATAAGAAGGTCATTGTTGTCCATTATGCCTAACACTAGTGTAAACAAGAAACCAAATGTCGCAATTGCGGAGTCTAAAGGAAATAGCTTCGAGTACTTACAACGGCGCCGGAAAATAGCTTAGTAGCCGAGATCCGGAGTGTGAGTACCTTTTACCTTTCCTCCCCGTGTTGCCAAAACCCAGTCGGGCAATGTGGTTAAGCAACACGAAAGAGCCGGGGAGGCTCCCAAGGCCGCTTAGTGGACCCTGACACCTCGCGTCGTCCCGCAAATCTTCCGGCCACGTCCTTGCTGGTGCAGGGGCGTGCCACCTGACCTAGACCCGATCAGGGAAGGAATTATTGAGTGTCGATTGTTCATAGTCAGATACGTAAACAGTAATCACAGCCCTATCGGCTCTCGGGTTGCCCTGCGGATCAAGAGCCGGTCGCCCCATGGTTCACGTTGGATTTGCAATGACATGGGGATCTGCTTAGTCAAAACAAAGCTAAACGATCTCAAACCAGTTTGGGTTTCACCGCATAACGGAACGTCCTAAAGCGCGATGGGGCCCTGGGATACGAAGATGATGCGGACTACCCCTCGAGAGGCCTAAAAACCAACATAACGTTAATTCCCGGAACATCCTTGTGAGACTGAGTAATAACACCCTAACGTACACACGGATCGTCCGACCTCAACAAGGCCTAACTATGCGGACCTTCAAACTAATCCTACAACGGAGCAAGGAGCAACTATAACGAATCGGATCTACTAAATGCTGAAACAAACATTTCTTGCCCTTACACCCATATGAATTGTAAAGGGCAGCTGAAGCTGTCGAGGGCGGCATTGCCACGCATGTATGCACGAGAAAGCACCAATGCAAGCCCCTAAACACCTAAGGATAAATAGTGTTGCTCGCCATCAACAACGCTTCAGCACGAGCAGCACAAGGTAGACGAATAAACGTGTACTGCCTAGATCGCAAGATGCGATCTAGGCAGCATAATCTCGGAAGAAACCCTCGAAGAAAAGGGTGAATGGGCCTGTTGATTGTGTTTGTTGTGAACGTGATTGTCCTTGTTTTCCGATAACCCTAGATACATATTTATAGTCCAAGGGACTTTCTAATTAGGCGTGCACCTAACCGTGCACGGGCGAGACTCTATTTGTTAATTCTAAACACGATATGATCTACTATAATACGAGATACGGGCAATTTAGCCCAAACTCTTAGCGCAAAGCCGCTTCGAAGATGCTCCACATGTACGTCCTTCAAGCCCCATCTTCTTACGGCCCATCTCTGGTTGGCCAAATAGGGTGATAACACATGCCCCCACTGGTTTTGACAATGATAATTGCAAAACCATCTGTCTTCGTCGAAGGGTCATGTCGTGGCGGAGAAAGCGAAGACCGTGCGATATTTTCTCATCGCCTGACTTGCCTTCCACCTCTTACGATTTGACCGGTTTTGGCACCATGTCTCGAAAGCGCTTTCGACAATTAAATTTCCATCTCCTTTTATTTAACCACCGAACAGTTCTCCTCTTCATCCCCTTGCATCAGCACTTCAAAAGCCCTCCTCCGCCGCCATGTCTTCCTCTTCTTCCTCCTCCCACTTCCTTGTGATTCTTTCCCTCGGTGTCTTCTCCCATCCGGGAATCAACACCAGAGTGGGGTACGCAGGCGGCGTACGATATCCTTGCCCCAACAGCGTGGGACAAGGAGGACCACGACTTCTCCGTCTGGTCTGAGGATGACAAGTCCTCGACTGACGGGGAGAGTGACCTCCGCTTCCTCGCCAATGAGGAAGCGGTGGAGGAAAGCGACGACGACCGCCTTTCCTGGGACGGGGTCACCTCCTCCGAGGAGGTGAAGGAGGAGGAGGAGGACGACAGCTCCTCCGACGAGCCGCCGGCCAAACGCCATTGCCCCTGGCCCGAAACTCAGCGACTTCGGCGGCGAAGGCGGCCGATGCGACGAGAGGATGGGGACAACGAGAGTCTGCCGGCGCGCTACGACGACGATGCGAGCCGGCCGGGAGCAGCGCCGGCAGCGGCGATGCCGACGGCAGCGACGATGATGAGGGCAGCAATGGCCCCTAAATAGGATCTTAGCCTAGGGCCAGCAGTAGTAGATAGGGCAATGTACCCCTAATTCTTCCTTTTGAGAGCAATCAGCTCTTTATGTAAGAAATCTCGTTTATCAATGAAGAAATTTCCCCAATTTGACTCTGCCGATTCCTTGCAAATTGATTTAGCCGATTCTCCCTTGTATTGATTTTGCCGATTGTTGGCCTGATCAATGCTCGATGAACCGATGGCCACGCATCGGTTTCTTATGATAAATTTCGAGATAGATCAGTTCAGATCCTCAAATTTCAGTCGAACAGGACCAAATCGTAATCGCGCACACCTTAAATCTTGGAAATCCAAGTCCCCTGAGCTTAATGTTAGCTTTAATCGGCAAGACTCCAGAATTGATGCCTTCAGGAGAACTCTAGGACCATTGCTGAAAATCTTGATCGCCTACAACTTTCCCCGCGATGCTTTGTCTCTTTGCAGCAACAAACTGGCCCAAAGCCTATCAATTATGATGGCTCCCTCTTCAAATTCCTCTCACCAGCTCCGACAGTTCCCTTCTGCGATAATTCACCACCTTTCAAACGAGCGGTGATGCAGAGCCAGCCGATCCCAACAAAATCGGCTCTGCAGAACAAGAAACCTTAAGGGCGAACTGCCCCCCGAGCCTCAATCAAGGCGAGGATAAAAGTGGACCAGCCGAAGGGACCATCATCGGCTTCCCAACTGTAGTGCAGCATCAGCCGATTCTAACCAAATCGGCTTTCAAAAGCAGAGAACCTTCAAAGTGAGCTGCCCCCCGAGCTTCTTCAGTTCAATGATGCAGCCTCTGGTGAGAATGCAGTTCAGTCCAACTGGACGATCGTCGGTTGTTCTCATGATCCTAACCTGATCTGCACGTTCATGCTGTTCTTGTTGTTGGCCAGGGCTGCGATCCTCAAACTTGCCGGCAAATATCAACAGCTTAAATGAGAAAAAGCCGTCTTGGACGTCCGAACTGATGCTTCTGCTGGTACTGCCGAGCCTGAAATCTTGCAAAAGGAGTTGGGAGTCCTTGAAGAGAGGGCCTGAGTCACCAAGCAATCCCAATGAGGGGTTCCTCCAGTAGAGCCTCGCCACGTAACTTGATGACCGCTCCATTAGGCTTCCGCTTGTAACAGTTGTATCCCTTGAGTCGATGGCCGTGCATCGGCTTTGAATTCTTAAGTCGATGTCTACGCATCGGCTGTGCCCAAAAATTTCTGTATTTTCGTTTTTTTATTGGCCGATTGCATCGGCCCCCCATACTTGAGCTGTTCTGCTGGGCATTTGACATCCACTCCAAGCTTTGTATCCTCGTGTTTTGTCCATCTATGTGCCCCCCGAGCCGATTCTGTCAAGTACTTGATGGTATCGGCTCTTCAGGCATCTGTTGGATCAATGCTGAACATAGACAAAACGTGTGTCGAGGATAATTTTGGCCGATTGCGGGAATCGGCCTCCCTTTTCATTGCAATGCTTGACGATGGTTTGCAACTTCTCGGATTTCCACTGTAGCTACGTGGCATGCTGGAGATAAGATCCTCTGCTTTTCATTTTTTGAGGGCCGATCTCAGGGATCGGCCTTGCCACGTACGTCCAATGTCTTGGACCTGCTACTCCGTCCGGATCACGGATACCATGTTTGTATCAGCCGATGCCTCTGCATCGGCATCAGCCGATGCCTCTGCATCGGCTTCCGTCTGTTTAGGGCGCCATACTTTCTTTGGCGGGCGCGCCTTTGTCTCCATTGTTTGCTGAATTTTTGCGGCCGGATCGGGCCGCACCACAATGTGTGCGGGTGCGTGCTGTCGGCTTTCCAGTTTCCGCAGCCTTTTTGCACCCTAAATACGAGAATGGCTGAGTCCATCGGGGCACCACCTTGGTCGGTGATACCTATCTTCCTCTCTTCATCTGACTCCTCAAAGTCTTTTTCTTGAGATGACTCAGCTCGCCTGTTATGAGGTGGGAGAGGCCCTAGACGCTCGAACAGCGAGACTTCATTGTCCTCCTCTCCTTTCTTTGCTTGCATTACGGCCGATTCTCGATTGTTGTGTCGGCTCATTCTGAAGTCCCGGCCAATGTTTGAAGAAAGAGACGGTCCAGATGCTTGTCCACGTCGCTCTTGCTCCCTTGACCTCCCTCTAGCGTAGCGTTCGTACCCGTCGTTGTTTCTATCATGCGATACCTCCTGTCATCTGCATCAGACCGACAATATCTTTCGTCATCTTCGTCGTAGCGCGACACGTCGGTCATACTGGCACATGTGTTGTTGAGAGATGCACGGATAGTGGGCGTTGATACCGTATGCTCCTCACCTCCTCCTCGGTTAGGTATCGTCTGTCATCATCCTGGGGCCGGTCGCGTGGAACGGCCTCCTCTTTATCTTTGCCACGAGAGTGGCTGCTCTCTGGTTTATCTTTGCCACGGGAGTGGCTGCTCTCTGCTTTATCTTTGCCATGGCGGCCCACAAGCCCTGCCACATTGACATCGAAAGAGAACCCTGGCTCCCTTATGGAGTGGCTTAGATCCACCATGTTGACGTCCGGAAACGGACGCATGTCTACCTTCATGGCAAACTGTCCGAAAGTTAATCGGCCTGATTCTATCGCCATCTGGATTTGTGCGCGCGGTACTTTGCGATCGTTGGTGGCGTGCGTGACGTATGATGCCATTTGCGATGTGGCCTTTTGTTCATCTCTTGTGCTGTAGGGATCTTGTGGCCTTCGGGTAGCTTCAGCTGTTTCTCTTTCAGTAGCAGATCGAAGATCTGTTCAGCTTTGCTCACGTCGAAGCCAAACCCTCTTGGAGGCCCTGGTGGGTTCACCCATTTGCAGGACACAGGTACTGCCGTCCGAGTCCATTCAGCTACTGCGACTTCCTGATCTTCCGCAGAATCTTCATCCTCATCAACATTGACCAGGCTTATCGCGCGCTTGAACTTGTCTTGGTACAGTTCTGGATGGCGCTGTTCATATAAGGTCAGTCTCTGGACCATGTGCGCCAGCGAGTTGTACTCTACTTGGAACGTCAGGTCCTTGAACGACGCTGCAAGGCCTGCCACGGCCAGTTCGACTTCTTTCTACGGTTAAGTAGAACCGAATAACATCGGTTCTTAGCGTTCAGCTCTTGAATATTCAGACACTGTCTCTCTCGCTTTTGCCGGGCTTTGTGCTAGTTCGGCGATGCCGGCTTGTTAGCTTGAATGATGTGCGTGTGAAACTGTTCCTCTAGCACCTTCCATGATCGCATGAGATTTGGGTACACTGTGGTGTACCATCCAAAGAGCTCGGGCCAGGTGAGGGATTGCGAAAGAACCTCACCGCAGCTGATCCGATGCGAAACCATGTGGCTGGGCCAAATATCGACTCCGTGCTCGATTGAGCTAGACTATGATGCTTCGAACTTGGTGAGTAGGAACCCGGTACTTGGGTGATGGTGGGATCGGTCAAACACGATGAGGGTACGGCTTGGAACTGTGATTATCTTCTTCTTGACCCGGGATCGGGCGATCTCTCGGGGCCACTGCTGATCTGATCCCGCGGTGGAGGGCGTGCATTTGTCATGGTGATGGCATACTTGGTTAGCCATGCCTGTTTTCTCAGCGTCTGCACCCAAACTCCCCATTGTTGCAGTCGTTCCTCTTGCCGGAACAATTGCTCCTGCTCAGAGCAATCCCTCCTGTCGGAGCTGGATGGCTGCGTCCGGTTGTTGCGTCCGGCACAAACGTGCTGTATCCGTGCGGATCTCTGGCGCTCCATAGGCCCGATGATCGCCGGATCCTCAACCTTGTAGACAACGTATGCCGGGCGAACCTTGTTGCTGTGGAGCTGCCATCGCGTACGGCAGTGGTGGCCTGGTGTGGAGTTGCACCTCTCCCTGGTGAGTCCTAGGCAGGTCTGAGAGGAGTGCGGTGCCTCCGTCTCTTGCACCACACGGGCGCAACCCCAGCGCTCAACGTATTACAGGGCTCTCGAGAATGCCGATGCGGCGAATGGGCTAGTTGATCTCCTGTCGCAGGGCTCTGGTACGTTCCTCTGAAGGGAGAGACAGATCCAACCCGTCGAGGACGCCTTGTGGCGTGAATCCTTTGAACCTGATGCCGTGCGAACGGGTCTTCTCAAAGGAGCCGATGAGTTCGGCATCAACGATGGCCTTCAGCTCATCGTACTTCTTCTTGTGTTCAACAGGGAGATCCTCGTATGTGATCTGTTCCTCTGCCATCTCGGATGTCGGTGTTGACGTGGATGTTGCGGGAAGATCGTCCCACCGGGCGTGCGGGAATGTGTTACCTGCAGCTCCCCGGCGGGCTTGTCGTTAAGCAACCGAAGAGCCGGGGGAGGCTCCCAAAGATCGCTTAGTGGACCACAGCACCTCGCGTGGTCCATAAATCTTCCGGCCACGTGCAGCGGTTGCTAGGGCGTGCCACCTGATCTAGACCCGATCAGGAAGGTGTTAGGGAGATGCTTGATTGTTCCTGCATGGTGAACATCAGAAGCAGTAAATACGAGGCCCTATACGGCTCTCGGGTTACTGTGGATGGCTCAAGGCCGTCCTTCTGGATTCCACGTTGGATTTGCAATGACATGGGGATCCTGCTTGAGCAAAACAAAGCTAAGCGGAGTACGACAGTTTAGGGTTTTCACCGCATAACCGGAACGTCCCTACGTGTGATCGGGCCTAGCAGATATGAAAGATGATGGAACTAACCCTACGAGAGGCCTAAAAACCAACATAACGTTGATTCCCAGAACATCCCTTGCAGGGACGAAACAACACCCAACGCACTACCGGATCGTCCGACCTCAGCATAAGGCCTAACTATGCGAGATATTAAACCTGACTCCCTGGAACAAGGAGCAACTATAACAGGTCGGATCTACTAAGTAACGAACAAGCAAGATGCTGCCACCCACCCCATATAGGTGTTAAGGGCAGCTAGGTATCGAGGGACGGCATTGCCACGCATGCACGAGAAAGCACCAATGCAAGCCCCTAAACACCTAAGGATAAATAGTGCTGCTCGCCATCAACAAACGCTTCAGCCTGAGCGGCACAAGGTAGACGAAGATAAACGTGTCTTTGCCCTAGATCGCAAGATGCGATCTGGGCAGCATGATTACCCGGAAGAAACCCTCGAAAAAGGGGTGGCGATGCGCCTGATTTGTGTTTGTTGAACGATGATTGTCCTCCTTCTTTCCCGAACACTTTTGTTATTGTTTTGCCTCTAATTTGTGAATTTTGGATACAACTCTTTCACAGGACTATTGTTTTCAGCGAAGAATTGCTCTGGTGTCTCGTTTTTGTGCCGAAATCCAACTTTCGGGAAAATCTCGGAATTTATGCAGAAGGCCCTATTTTCCCAGAATGGCAGAACCCGAAGAAGGAGGTGGAGGCCCGGGGGCCCCACACCATAAGGCGGCGCGGCTAGGGGCCGCGCCGGCCTGTGGTGTGGCCCCCTCGGCCGGCCTCCGGCGCCCCCTTCGGACTACTTATCGGGTTCGACCTAAAACCGCACGGGGAGAAGTCGAAGTTGAAACCCTCGGAAGAGCCGCCATCGAAACTCCGTCTCGGGAGCCCGAAGTCTCCGTTCTGGCACACTCCGTCGGGACAGGGAATTGGAGGAGATCTTCCCCAGCGCCATCACCGCCAACGCCTCTCCATCGACCAGCCATGTTTCCCCCATCCATGCGTGAGTAAATTCTCCCGCTGTAGGCTGAAGGGGATGGTAGGGATTGGATGAGATTGGTCATGTAATAGTCATAAGATTGTTAGGGCATAGTGCACAGTATCCGTAGATGTCACTTTTATGATATTGTTGCAACTTGTTATGCTTAATGCTTGTCACTAGGGCCCGAGTGCCATGATCTCAAATCTGAACATGTTATTGATTCATGAAGATATTCGTTGTTTATGATCTTACCTGCAAGTTGTATACACATGTCGTTGTCCGGAACCAATGACTGGCAGTGACGAAATACGGGACAACCGTAGGGAATGGTAGTGATAAGCAGGGATCATGTGTTCACGGAGTGTTAATGCTTTGCTCCGGTACTCTATTAAAAGGAGTACATTAATTTCCAGTAGTTTCCCTAGAGGCAGGTGCCCACTTGTTCAGTAGGACAAAAGATGTTGTGCAAGTTTCTCATTGCGAGAACGTACGACTATATGGAACACATGTCTATTGATTGATTAGTACTTGGATACCGTTTGATTATTATCTGCAAAGCCCTGCTATGTTTGTTACATGAGTTTCTCTCATCCATGCAACGCCCGTTAAATCCGTCCCACTGTGCCTACGATATTTTAATCCTGTTGTTTACTATAATCACTATTTCTTCATCTTTATTTCACACTCTTCTGTTATTTCACTATTCCTATTGCCATAAAACTGTTACTACTGATAAACTCTTGCGAGCAAGTCTGTTTCAGTGCAGCTGAATTGACAACTCCGCTGTTAAGGCTTACAAGTATTCTTTGTCTCCCCTTGTGTCGAATCAATAAATTGGGTATTACTTCCCTCGAAGACTGTTGCGATCCCCTATACTTGTGGGTCATCAAGACTATTTTCTGGCGCCGTTGCATAGCTGTATTTGGAAGTTCACTTGGATTGATATTGTTCGCTGCAAATTCTCCATCATGGGTAAACCTCGCGATACTAAGATCGCCATATTACCATCCACTACAGGAAAAGGTACAACTCTGAGTACCTCTTCTGCTCTTGATTCACCATCTGTGATAAGTAAACTTGTTTCACCACCACAAGCTTCAAATGCTGGTACTTCTGCTGAATCCGAAAAATTCCTCTCATAATTGTGATGATGCTTCTGTTGTGCTTGATAATGATGGTTCGTTAGGATCTTTTCCTAGATGCTACAATTGCTAAGTCTAGACAAATTGAAAATAATGAAACTCCTAATGAAAATACACCTGTTAATTCACCCGAGTCTGTTGAATATTCTAGTGATGATCTTGATGAAGATTATGTAGAGCTTGATGATGATTTTATTGAAAAATGCAATGCTACTACGGATGCAAGAAAAATTAAAAAGTTGCTTGCAGAACATGCTGTTAGATATAAACTATCTCCTGATCCTAAATTTGCCACATCTCCTATAAGCATTAGGGATAAAGATTATGATTTTTCTCTTGATCTATCTCATATAGCTATTGTTGAGAAAACACCCTTTTGTGGTACTTAAAAAGAAAGTGCTGTTGAACACATGACTGAGTTATCTACTCTTAGTGGCTTGTTTTCCGATGATATTAAGATGCGTACTTATTTTGTTGCTAAAATTTTCCTTTCTCATTAAAAGGAAGAGCAAAACTTGGTATAATAATTTTCCTCCTGGTTCTATTAAAAGTCCAAAAGAATTGCTTGATGTTTTCTTCCGGAAATACTTTCCTGCTAGTGCTCAACATATTGCTTTGCAGAGAATTTATAATTTTGACCAGGAAGATGGAGAGAAATTGCATGAGGCTTGGGCGAGATTTCTCTTATTAGAGCTCAGCCCGACCATGATTTGGAAAAGCATGATTTACTTGATATATTTATAGTGGACTAACCATTGATCTGGGGCATACCTGGATAGTTGTGCTGTTTGTGTTTTGGAAAAGAACTCAGACAGCTAATGAAGAATTATTAGTAAAAATGAAATGGAATCGCAGTGATTGGTCTACACACAGACCAACCCGACACCGATAGTGAAGAAGAGGGTATGATTAAATTAAATGATGAAGATATGAGGAAGCAAGAAGTCTCTTAAAGAAGGTATTAAACACGAAAGATGAGAAGAATTTTATCATATAGAAGATTTATGAGATAACTCCCCCTTCATCCATGATTAAGGTACACTCTCTCCAACGCTTTACTAGGGAAGATATTCAGTATTCAAAACCTCTGCTCAATGCTTAGATAGAGTTTGATAATTATATTGTTAATCAAGAAAACTTTAATATGAGGAGAGAATCATTTAATGGAAATTCTCAGGCTATTGGTAGATTGCATGGTATTGTGGAGAGAACCTCCAATGATGTTAAGATACTTGTTAAACATTTTTCAAATGGTTCAAACTCAAATTGATCAACTTCTAAATTGCAAAATGACTTGTTGGGAAATAATTCTAAAAAAAACATGCTTATGAAGTAACCTAGAGGTGGTGTTTCTACCCAGGATCTTCTATATCCTGAAGGAGCATCCCAAAGAGTTGAACAAGATTCTCAACTAAATTAAAACTAGTGCTCCATCTAAGAAAGAAACATAAGAATGTTGTAGAATCTTCTGAACATTAATGGTCCTAATAGTATTTCTATTTCTGATGTTGGCTGAAAGTGGTAATGAACATGATAAAGATAATGATAAGGATGATACTCCTGATAAAAGAAAATTATGAAAAAGAACCAGAAAAGCCTGCTAAAAATAAAAAGTACACTAAGGAAGATTTATTACAAAGAAACATGGTAATGAAAAGAGAACCTTGGGTTCAAAAGCAAATGCATTTTCCTGTTAAGAAACTAAAATCAAGGAGGAACATTATAATAAATTTTGTGATTGGATGAAACCTTTGTTTTTTTAAATCCTTTGAGTGATGCTATTAAATTGCCTCTGTATTCAAAGTATATGAAAGATATTGTTACTAACAAAGAAAATCCCCAATGAGGAAATTTCCACTATGCTCGCTAATTACTCCTTCAATGGTAAGATTCCAAAGAAGCTTGGAGACCAGTATACCGACTATTCCTTGTTCCATCAAGAATAATTATGTTAGAAGTGCCTGCTCTATGTGATTTGGGGGCAGGTGTTAGTGTGATGCCTTTTCTCTTTATAAGAACTTGATTTAGATAAGTTGATATCATATTGATATATCTTTGCAAATGGTTGATAAATTACTGCTATTTCTGTTGGTTTATGTGAAAATGTTTCTGTTCAAGTTACTCAACACTTGATATTAACTGATTTTGTTGTGTTGGAGATGCCTGAAGATGATAATATGTCCATTATTCTTGGAAGACCCTTTCTTAATACTGCAGGGGCTGTTATTGATGGCAATGGTTACTTTCAATGTTGATGATAAGGAACATACTGTCTCTATTTCCCCAAGAGGATTGATAAAGTATGTGGAGTCAATACAAATTTTAATGTGAAAACTATCAAAGTGGGATCATTGATTGTCCTATATATGAGCCTAAAGAAGAATATCAAACTCTTGTGATTGGATCCATATCAATTCAATATAAAGTAACATGATTGATTTGAGGGTTTATTTCTTCTTATGTCATATAAATTTTATTTGGTAGCAAGACTTGATCAACCTTGTTAACAAGTATATTTTAATGCATAAGAGAGCTAAACAACATTTCTTTCTTTCTTTCTCCCTCCACTTATTTTACTTGCTGTAGTACCTTTTGTTTTGCAATATGCTTTAGATTGTTTAAGATTTTGGAAATCATTTTCCTGCGCAGTAATAATTAATTTAACACAAATGTGCATTTTTCGAAGTTCTCTAAAAATTACAAAAATTACACCGTTGGTCCTATTTTTCGATGAGGCACCTGGGAGTACCAGAGGATGACCTGTGGGGCACCAGAGGGTGCCACACCACAGGCCGGCGCGGCCAAGGAGGTGGGCGCGCCACCCTGTGGTGTGGGCCCCTCCTTGCCCCACCACTTCATCTCTTCCTCCCAGAATCTTCTCTCTCCCGACGAAAAAACTCGCACCAAGTTCCTCTCACTCGTGTTTCTGCTCAAACTCGCGATTTTCGATCTCTTTGCTCAGCCCAGATTTCTGTCTGAAATTTGACATTTACTCCTTGGTATGTGACTCCTTTGATTGTCCAATTAGAATTTTGTTTGGTTGAGTATATCTTGAATATTTTGCTGCTGTAGATAACATGTTTAGTGAGCTTGCATGCTTTTTCTAAGTGGAAGAAACTAGTTTTGATGCATGTTTAGTACTCTAGCAAGTTCCTATAGTAGTTCCCTTCAATTATATACCTCGAAATCAAATTTTATAATGATTGTTGAAAATTTCAGAAAATGGAGGGGAGTATGCACCAACTTAACCAACAAGAGTTGGAGGTACAGCAAGTCATGAGAGTTCATCGTGAAGAGGGAGTATACCCCTCTTATTACCCATGCACGGATTTTATGCGGAATGCGGGAATCCTGCAAGATGTTCAAACACTGATTTCCAATGCAGGGTTGGAAGGTTTTTGTTGTTGGTGAACCTCACCAATATGCTAAACTAACGGTGTCGGTTGTGCAGGATTTCGAATTTCATACTAACCCCATGGTCCGGTACAAGATTTATAACAAAACTATCAACTTGCCTTTCAGTGATTTTTGTACAGCAATTAGAGTGCCGCGGTGGGGATCTTGCGAGAAGATCAGGGGAACACCGCGGGAGCTCTCAAATCTTTATACAATGATTTGTAATGGGAGGAGCTTCTCCAATGATGGTGGTAAGATTAGTAGCATTCAACAGCCAGCTATCCGCTACTTTGCTTATTTCGTTACAAAGTGCGTTCTTGCAAGAAAGACTGGAGGTAAATTATCTGTCCAAGGTGGCTTTCTTAAGTGGCAGCACAACAGGGATAGGACTTACAATTTGGGTGCTTTTAATAGCTTGTAGACTTGCTACTAACCGTGAGAAAGGAGGAATTTGTGGAGGTCTTATCGCCTCTCGCTTATTAATATGCATGGTGTAGGACCTCACCATTTAGATATTCCGCTTTCTATAGAGAAGCTTGACGTTGTTTCCATGATTAAACATGAATTTATTTCAGATGCATCTAATTTGAATAACCTGCATTATAGGATAACTTTGTATAAGAAAAATTGGAGCATAACTAAGAAAATTGAAAAACTAGTACGATTGCCTGCACCTGCTCTGTTTAACCTTGATGCCAGGAAAGGGTGGTCGATCACAAAAAATGAGCTAAACGCATACATAGAAAGGGAAAGCCGTCGTGCAAGGGAAGGTGAGGAGGAGGCCGAGGAGCACCCCGACTCTTCATCCGATGCAGCGAGCTCCTCATATCAACATCATGGTCATGTGGAGCCTCCACGATATTCTTCTGCACAGGGGCCTTATTATCACTCCATGTATGACCCACCGGCGTGGAACTCCGACCCTCGTTGGGAACTCCACTTAGGCCAAAAGCCTAAGCTTGGGGGAGGTATACCGGCATCACTCATTCTTTGCATATTATGGTTGCTGGATGCTTGTACATACTTGTTTAGTCTGTAGAGTGGTTTTCTAATGAGAAGGAGATGATATTTGGGAAGTGCTGTCCAAAAACAGATTCTGGGCTGTTACCAAAAAAATCCGTACGCACAGCCAGAACGTTATTTTGAGTTGCCAATATTTGAGCATGTGCCCCAGGTTGTTATCTAACTTTCATTAGTTGAACACTTTTTGGTCTGAGCAATGGAAGATTTTGTTAATTTCGATTTATGTACTGCTGTCGGGATTTGGCAGATTGTCATCCTGCTTTCTGTGTTTCTGTTAGTTTGCATTCTTTTGTTTTGCTTTGTTTCTTTTCCTAAAACACAAAAAGAACAAAAATATTTCTGTTGTTTCTCTTCACCATTTGTTTGTTTGGTTCTTTGCTCTTATTTTACTTCATTTGCTATCGTTGGTTTGCTATGAGAGAAAACCCAAAAAGATTTTGCTTTGTTTGCTTGTTTTCTTTCGTTCTTGTTTCCAATTCCAAAACACCAAAAATATTTGCTGTTCTTCTTTGGTTTGTAAAGTTCATCATGAGTTCAATGGTCAGCCGGTGGCTGGGCTTATTGGTTTCATTTCATATTATCAAGCTACACAGAAGTGAAAGGCAATAATGACGATCTACAACAATTGGATTGTGGTGAGAGGCTGGTATGGACTCTATTTGTTTTCATTTTTGTACATATACTCATCCATGTGAGCATGCTTGGTTGGTTCATGTGAGATATGTTATTTGAGAAAGTCTAGTAGTTCATGATCTCTCATGTTTAGCTCCAATTTATTAATATGAGTAGCATGTCATGGATGTTCGCTTGCATTGTTTTATTCATAAGTAAGTATGGCATTGTGATATCCTCCTCTGAATAATTCATTTATATCGACTTGGCACATGCTCACGCATGTATATTAAAACAAAAGTCAATTAAGCCTCGCTGATCTACTTTGCTTCAGAGTTCTTGTATCACTTTATGCCTCCGTTAATTTATTTTGCCGCAAGCATGATTATGACAGTTACTGCTCTCTTGATTTGTCGCTCCCTAGTCTTTTGCTAGCCTTCACTGGTACTGAGCGGGAACGCCGCTCGTGCTTCCAAACACCTGAAAACCAAGTTGTTCCAAAGTGTCCACCATAAATACCTATGCATGGCATTTCAAACCATGTAAATTCTCATGCGCTACCTTTAAAACTTTCAAATGCTTCTCAATTTGTGTTAATGTTTCATAGCTCATGAGGAAGTATGTGGTGTTTAGCTCTCAACCTTGTCATTTACTTTTGACGGACTCTCATATGGACTAGTGGCACATCCGCTTATCAAATAATTTTGCAAAAAGCAATGGGATTCCCAATCCCAAATTAATTAACTTAAATAGACACTCCTCCATGGTTTGTGATTGTTGGACGGCATCCGAAGGATTCGCCATGGCTTATGTAAGCAAAGGTTGGGGGAGTGTCATCATCATAATAAAAACTTAAATAAAAAGGCACTCCTTCATGGTATGTGATTGTTGGGCGGGATTCGGTTAGCCATGGTTTGTGTAAGAAAGGTTGGAAGAGTGCCACATAAACATGCAAATAAAATGGGATCTTGTGAGTCCGGTTGATGAGGTAGTCGGTGTACCCATTACCATTCGTTGATAACAACAAAACCACCTCTCAAAATAATTTTACTCCTTCTTTGCAAATGAAAAGCTCTAGCGCATGTTAATCCCTACTTCCCTCTGCGACGAAGGGTCAATCTTTTTACTTTTTTATGTTGTGTCTCCATTCTTTCTTTGAGCACTATCTTGAGAGCACAACTGTCATTCTTAGTACAATATGCTTGTCTCAAAATATGATTGATTGTGGTATAACTTTGATGCTTTTATCTTTGACAATCACTACTTCTAGTCTTTCTATGAACTCCGGAGGTGCCTGGGCATTTATGTTTTCGATCAAATACAGGCAAGCGAGATACTACTTTATCATATTCTCTTATGAACATTGCAATCTTGCTTATATACATGATTCATGGTGCTTATTATTAATTGTTGGTACCTCTCCATGATTGACATAGCTGTTGGATGATCTTATTTGCATGTGTCTCATTATGAACTGCTTAAGTATTAGCCATAGCATGAGAATATATACATCATATGAGCAAATGTGTTCGTGAAAGTTCTTTTTATCGCTCAGTTGTTAACTGAATTGCGTGAGGACAAGCAATAAGCTAAGCTTGGGGGGAGTTGATACGTCCAAAACGTATCTACTTTCCCGAACACTTTTGCTATTGTTTTGCCTCTAATTTGTGTATTTTGGATACAACTAACACGGACTAGCGCTGTTTTTTCAGCAGATTTGCTCTGGTGTCTCGTTTTTGTGCGAAATCCAACTTTCGGGAAAATCCTCGGAATTTATGCGAAGGCCTATTTTCCCAGGAATACCGATGGAGCGGAGAGGAGAAGCAGTTGACCGAGGCCCCACACCATAAGACGGCGCCGGCCTAGGGGCGCCCGCGCGGCCTATGGTGTGGCCTGGCTTGGCCTCCGGCGCCCCCAGCGGACTACTTGCTCGGGTTCGACCCAAAAAGCAGGAGAGTGAAGTCGCCGAAACCCTCCAGAGAGCCGCCACATCGTGAAACTCCATCTCGGGACCAGAAACTCCGTTACTGGCACTCCGCCGGGAGGGGGAATTGGAGGAGATCTTCACCGCCATCACATCAACGCCTCTCCATCGACCAGCCATGTTTCCCCCATCCATGCGTGAGTAATTCCCCCGAGGCTGAAAGGGATGGTAGGGATTGGATGAGATTGGTCATCTAAATAATCATAAGATTGTTAGGGCATAGTGCCTAGTATCGTAGATGTCACTTTTATGATATTGTTGCAACTTGTTATGGTAATGCTTGTCACTAGGGCCGAGTGCCATGATCTCAGATATGGACATGTTATTGATTCATGAAGATATTCGTTGTTTATGATCTTACCTGCAAGTTGTATACATGTATTGCTGTCCGGAACCCGAGGCCCCGGGGGCTGACGAAATCGGGACAACGGAGGAATGGTAGTGATGTGAGGATCACGTGTGTTCATTAATGCTTTTCTCCGGTACTCTATTAAAGGAGTACCTTAATTTCCGGTAGTTTCCCTAGAGGCCCGGTTGCCACCGGCTGGTAGGACAAAAGATGTTGTGCAAGTTTCTCATTGGGAGCACGTACTAAATATGGAAAACATGCCTATTGATTGATTAGTACTTGGATACCGTGTTATTATTATCTGCAAATGCCCATGCTTTGATTGTTACATGAGTTTCTCTCATCCATGCAACGCCCGTTAAATCCGTCCCTGTGCCTACAGTATTTTAATCCTGCTGTTTACTATAATCCCTACTGCTGTCTTTTTTACTCTGCTGCTGTTATTTCCCTATTCCTACTGCCATAAAGCTGGCCCCACTCGTG